>CM052897.1:54401693-54442468 GCA_028534135.1 Potos flavus | reverse complement strand
TTGGGAGACCTCAGGACATCTTGGTGGGTGCGGAACTCGGTGGAGGCCTCCGGTGTGGGGCGTTGGGGTGGTGGGATGGGTAGTGAAACCCGGGATCAACCCGGAGGAAGGAAAGGCGGAAGCGTCAGTTTATAACGGGAGCCCATTGTCCTGGGATGGTGTTTTTACGGTGATAGGATTTTTCCTTTTTTTTTTTTTTTTTAAGTAACCTCTACACCCATGGTGGGACTCGAAGTCACGACCCCCGAGATAAAGAATCACATGTTCCACCAACTGAGCAGTCAGGCGCCCCTCCCGATAGAATTTTTGATGGGATTATTTGGCCCCCTTCTTCCGCAGCCTTCAAGCCCCTCTCCTGTCTTCCATTTAGCTCCATTTCGAGTCTTCTCCACTTTCTCTAATCCTTCTCCTTTGCTCCAGCCCTCCAACGCCATGAGGAGCTTCAAAGGAATCAACTTTGGGACCTTGCTAAGCAACCCGAAGGAGGCTGAAGAATTGCTGCCTGACTTGAAGGTAGGGGTGCCGTCTAGTTCTGGATACACTTGGCTTCTCAAGATGAGCTGTTTTGTTTTTGTCTTATTTAAGAGACAGGTTGATAGGAGATCCTCTCCTGAGCAACCCCATATCTAGTTCTCTTTCCCTACCTTGGTAGTCCCAATCACATCTTCCTCTCCTCTTAGGAGTTCCTGTCCAAGCTTCCAGCTGGTTCACCTGGCTGCCGATCTGATGCCGAGAGGAGACAAGCTTGTGATGCAATCTTGAGGGCTTGCAACCAGCAGCTGATGGCCAAGTTGGCTTGCCCTCGGCACCTGGGGAGCCTGCTGGAACTGGCAGAGCTGGCTTGCAATGGCTACTTGGTGTTCACCCCCCAGCGCTCACCCCTCTACCTGGAACGAATTCTCTTCGTCTTTCTGCGGAACATTGCCACACAGGGAATCCCAGAGGCCACACTCCGATTCGCTGAGCCCCTCCATGCCTGTTTGGTGCAGTGCTCCCGCCAAGCTGCTCCCCAGGACTACGAGGCTGTGGCTCGCGGCAGCTTTTCTCTGCTTTGGAAGGTGGCAGAAGCCCTGGAGGAGCAGCGAGCTGCACTCTCAGCTCGGCTGAAGGCCTTGAGTTTTCTAGTGCTCTTAGAAGATGAAAGTACCCCTTGCGAGGTTCCCCACTTTGCTTCTCCAACAGCCTGTCGAGTGGTGGCTGCCCATCAGCTATTCGATGCCACCGGGCATGGTCTGAATGAAGCAGATGCTGATTTCCTCGACGACCTGCTCTCCAGGCATGTGATCAAAGCCTTGGTGGGTGAGGGAGGGGCTTCTCCTGGTCCTCTTTCTCCCCAGAGGGCCCTCTGTCTCTTGGAACTCACCCTGGAACACTGCCGTCGCCTCTGCTGGAGCTGCCACCATGCCAAGGCCACCAGGGTAGTGGAGAAGGCCCATGATTACCTAAGGAACACCAATCTGGCCCCCAGCCTCCAGTTATGCCGGATCGGAGTTGAACTGCTAGAGATTGGGGAGGGAGGACCTCAGGCACTGGCCAAGCTTCTGATCAAGGCATCAGCTCTCCTGAACAACAGTGTGGAGGCACCATCCCCCCCGCTGCGGGCTTTGTGTGACAGCTGCCAGTTCTTCCTCTCAGGCCTAGAGCGAGGCATCAAGAGGCACTACGGACCTGATGCTGTTCTGGGCCTCTTTGCTTTTCTCAGAGGCTACTTCTCCCTCCTCCGGCAGCTGCAGGATGGGGTGAGTTAAAGACCTAGAGGTAGGGTGGGAATGTGGTTCTGCCGACTGTCAGGCTAAGGTCTTTGGTAAGATCTGAAAGCCCTGGCTCCTTCCTTGGTAAGCCACTCTCTGGATTATGCCTAGCCCACCCGCCAGCAGCCTAGTCTACCCTGAGAGGGCAATGACCCTTCTTAAATTCCTCCTTCCTGCTCCCTGGGCTGAGTCTGCTCTCCGGGACGCTGGGCCAGTCTTCAGCTTGGAGCTCACGCTTTATCTCGGCCCCTCAAACCAACGCCTTCCTTCCTCAGGTCTGTGGGGACTCCTCCAAGCAGCAGCAGTCTTTAGTTCAGATGCGCTTTCAGGGACTTCATCTCTACACTGCAGTGGTTTATGACTTTGCACAAGGCTGTCAGGTATAGTCTGGGAATCCAAACTCCTGGACAGGTCCTCGGATCTGGGGTTGCTCGACTGCCTGGTAGAGCTTTGGGATGGCTTTGGCTTTGGGCTTGGGGTGGGGTAGATGTCACCTTGGACCCAACTCTCTCTCCTCTCACCTGCAAACCCTTTTGTCCCTTCAGGTAGCTGATGGGGCCGACCTGGCCCAGCTGGTGGAAAGTTGCAAATCTACTGTGGTCTGGATGCTGGAGGCCTTACAGAGCCTGTCAGGCCAAGAGCTGACTAACTATCTGGGCATGACTGGTTAGTACCCTGGGGCCCAGAGGCAGGGGAGACGGTCATCACTCGCTAGGCAGACAAAGAGCACTTGCTGGATGGTTCTGAATATCGTGAGGGCTCCTTATGGCTTAAGGAGGACTGAAAAAAATGTTTGTAGTCCAAGTGACCCTATGTTTAACAGCAGCAGAGAAGTAACGAGGCTAACTTATAATAGCAGATGTAAGTTTTTCCCCATTGACTTTGAAATATGATTTAATGTTTCTTTCATGAAAATGTTTATACCTGATATGCAACTTTATGACCTTTCTTATGTTTAAATTTTAAAGAAACTTGTAACTTATTATTATTTTAAGAACCACGTAAAAATGCTTTAAAAATTAAATTGCACAAGAAGGCATGTAGTCGAAAGTCCCTCTCCCACTCCTAATCCTGGTTACCAAGTTCCCCTCTGCAGAGGCAACAGATATCAATTTTTTCGGTCCTGTTCTGGAGATATATCATGTATATATAAACCAACTTGCATATGTACTTCTCCCCACCCTTTTAATTGAAATGTACAGACAGAAAAGTACTAAGATCATAAGTGTATGGTTTGATGGCTTTTTTAAAAAGTAAACATACTTTGTAAGCAATATCTAGGTCAAGTAAGAGCATGAGTTTGACCCCGGGAAATCCGTCTTTCTGCCCCACTTTTTGTGACCACCTTGCCAACAGCATAGATTAGTTTTGTCTATTTTTGTATTTTTTTTAACATTTTATTTCTTTATTTGAGAGAGTGAGTGAGAGAGCACAAGCAGGGGAGAAGCAGACTCCCCACTGAGCAGAGAGCCGGATGCAGGACTCCAGGATTGTGACCCGAGCCGAAGGCAGATGCTTAACCGACTGAGCCACCCAATCACCCCTATTTTTGTATATTATAATAAGTTTCCCCCTCATTTTACAAAAAGCATGGCCCTTTAGTTTAAATTATACAAACCCAATGAATTTCGTCATTGGAAGGTTTTGCAGAACTTTTCATATTCATATATTTAGTGATCGAACCTACCCAGCGAGACGAAGGAGTCACAAAAACTACTAGCATGAAAATTCTTCCCAGAATATTAAAGACTGAGTTTTTTCCCAACCATCTATGTTGATAGCCAAGAAGCTATATAAACTCGAATTTAGGAAAATCTTATTCATTCAACAAATATCTGTTGAGTACCTGTCCTGAGTACTTGGGTGTATCAGTAAACAAAACAAAGATCCCTGCCCTCATGGAGCCACATTCCAGTTGGGGGAGAATGATAATAAGCGATAGGATAATTGAATTATCAATATGATAATTGAATAATTGAATTATTCAACATAATTGATTATCAATATATGATCAATATGATAATATCAATTATCAATGATAAGAAATATGGGGGGAAAGGAAGAGTAGAGCAGGATAAGAAAGGGAATTAGGAGTTCAGGGTGGGTGAGTGGGCAAGTTACCATTTAAAATAGGATGGTCACGGGGCCCCTGCGTGGCACAGTGGGTTAATCATCCGACTCTTGGTTTTGGCTCAAGTCCTGGTCTCAGGGTCATGAGATTGAGCCCCACGTTGGGCTCCATGCTCAGTGCAGAGTCTGCTTGAGATTCTCTCTCCTCCCTCTGCCCCTGCTGCTCATGTTCTCTCTCTCTCTCTACAATAAATAAATCTTTAAAAAAATCAAATAGGGTGGTCAGGATAGGCCTCATTGAGAGGGTGACATGAGCAAAAACTTGGAGGATGTGATGAAGTTGGTCATGTAGACTCCTGGGAAAGGACATCCCTGGCAGAAGAAATAGCCAGTGCCAAAGCCCTAAGGCAGGAGCTGGTCTGGTGTGTGCAAGGAATAGCAGGGAACCTACTAGGGTGACTTCCATAGAAGGAGGTAAGGGACAGGCCAGAACGTTTCCCCAGAATTGCTGCCCTTTGGGGCAAGATGGAGATAAAAATTGGTATGTGAGTTGAGATGGGCTTATAACACAAGTGCCGAGGGGCTGGCTGGTGCGGGTTCACCTTACCGGAATGGACCTCATGGGCCAACTTGGAGCAGGAAGGGAAGAGATGCCCCTCTCTCATCCCCTAGCAAGAGGGGTTCCTGTCTGATCCGGAAGCTGCTGAGCTGACCACAGATTGAGCTCCTCTCTACCGCCTCTCCAACAGGAGAGGCAGTGGGAACTCTTTGGCTGGTAACCATTCTCTCTTTCACCCGCAGCCTCTTACACCAGTAACTTGGCCTACAGCTTCTACAGTCACAAGCTGTACGCTGAGGCTTGTGCCATCTCTGAGCCCCTCTGTCAGCACCTGGGCTTGGCGAAGCCGGGCACCTATCCCAGGGTGCCTCCTGAGAAGGTACGAGGGCAGGAAGGGAGGTTATGTTGGCGGCCTGAGCAGCATGAAAGAGCCTGGCCGGGGCTCTGCCTTGTAGTAGGGACCAGTACTTGGGGCAGTGTTTCCCACCCCTTGCTTGTACTGTTATTAATTTCTTTTTATTGTCCCACTTTTTATATTTAGCCAAGTCCCAAGCTGGTGGTTCTCAACCTGGTTTCACACTAAAATCACCTGAAAATCTCTGGTGCTAGAGCCCAGGCGTCTGGATCTTTTTCAAAGTTCCCCTAGGAGGTCCTTTAAGTAGAGTGAGAACCACCGGGATACCTGAGACATGATGGCTTGGCTGGGATTGGCAGGCACGGGGGGTGGTAGAGGGCCTCGGGTTTCATCCTGAGTGAGGCTGAGGAGCCTCTCAAGGATGGAAGGGAAGGCGTGATACCAGATGGGCATTCTGAGTTTCTCTGGCATCACTGCGGTGAACGGACAGAGCGCAAGGACGACGCTGGGCGCCCACATCGCTCTAGCAGCCGAGGCAGGAAAGGGTGGGTGTCTGACCAAAGCAGCTTCCTGAGGAATGGGGAGACGTGGATGGGTACAAGAGGTCCAGGAGTAATCTGGCAAGTGGCTGGCTGTGAGGGAGGGGGAAAAGTCAACGGCGGCCTGGCGTTTCTGACCGAGGAGAAGGCGCTGACTTGCTGGGAGAGGGCTTACAGGAGGAGGAGCAGGGCTTTGGGCTGTGGACATAAGTATGTGGGCGGGGTGGATTGAAGCTTCCGGTTGGGGGCCCCGGACATTTAGTGCTCGGGTGTCTTCTGCCTTGGGGCCGGGGCCTGCGGCCCCCCCTTGTGGGGTGCATCCCCGTGCAGGCTCGTACTCACCTGTTGGTACAGACTCCTGGGTCCCTCGCCGCAGTTTGGTCTGTTCGCTTTCTCTGGTCAGTTGCACCGATGCTTCCGGCTACACGGAGAGAGTTTGAAGAAACTGGGTAAACAGGCCCAGGGCTGCAAGATGGTGAGTTTGTGGCTGGCAGCTGTGCAGCCCTGTGGCCCCCAGCACATGGCTGAGCCAGTCACCTTCTGGGTTCGGGTCAAGATGGATGCAGCCAAAGCAGGAGACAAGGAGCTACAGCTGAGGTGAGCGGGTGGGGAGAGGGCCAACCGTGTTTGCTCCCTGGCTAGGGATGGCGGTTGGTACTCGTGGTCTCGGTCAGCCTTCCGTCTGAAAAGGCACTGACTACAGTCAGTAGTCAGTAGTCAGGCGCCTACTACAGGCCAGTGGCCGTGCTGGGTACGAGGGGAGGAGGGGCGACGGGCAGTGCCCTTGCTCTCAGGACTGGAAACTTAGCAAAGCTCTCAGCAAACCAAGTCATGGGGCGGAGGCTCTGTGCGCCATGGGCTCCCTGACCTGATGCCGGGCCCGCCTTCTCTCAGGACTCTGCGAGACAGCCTGAGCGGCTGGGACCCGGAGACCCTGGTCTTCCTGCTGAGGGAGGAGCTGCAGGCCTATAAGGCCGTGCGAGCGGACACGGGGCAGGAGCGGTTCAACGTCATCTGTGACCTGTTGGAACTGAGCCCTGAGGAGACCCCGGCAGGGGCCTGGGCCCGAGCCACCCACCTGGTGGAATTGGCTCAGGTGCTCTGCTACCACGACTTTGCCCAGCAGACCAACTGGTGAGGAGGAGTAGCCGGGGATGCCACTCCTGCTTCTCGCCCTAGGTCCTCCAGCCCTCCTCAGAGGCCGTTTCCCTCTCCGTGTCCCTGAGCATCCCCTTCAGCCTGTGGCCCGCAGGAGCTCCGTCAGCGGGTGGGGCTGGCCATCCTGCAGAAGGCCCTTCCCAGGATGCCGGGCGGCTACCCATCTCGGGCCCGGCTTCAGCACCCCTCTCCCTCCAGCTCGGCCTTGGATGCTGTCCAGGAAGCCCTGCAGCTTCTGGAGTCTGTGAGGCCCGAGCCCCAGGCCAAGGATCAGCTTCTGGATGATAAGGCCCAGGCCCTGCTGTGGTTCTACATCTGTACTCTGGAGGCCACGATGCAGGAAGTAAGTGTGGCTGCTGTATACACAGAACTCGGCACAGGGCTCATGTTCCCCAGGCTCGCTCTGAGCTGACGCCTGCCCCGTGCTTTATCCTCATCTCCTCATCCAGGGTATCGAGCGTGATCGGAGAGCCCAGGCCCCTAATCACCTGGAGGAATTTGAAGTCAATGACCTGAACTATGAAGATAAACTGCAGGAAGATCGCTTCCTGTACAGTAACATCGCCTTCAACCTCGCAGCCGATGCTGGTGAGGGCTGTGAACGCAGTGTGGGAGCATAGGGTCTCGTCTGGTGGCTTCCCCGGAGCAGAATGGGGACTCCGGGTGCAGGAGAGGCGGGCCCATAGGGTGGGCACGGAGGGCAGAGGGTGTTCTGAAGAAGGCTGCGTTCTCCCCAGATAGCCCACGCTGAGAGAATGGCTGGTCCCTTTCTCCTGACTTCTAGCTCAGTCCAAATGCCTGGACCAAGCCCTGGCCCTTTGGAAGGAGGTGCTTACAAAGACGCAAGCGCCCGCCGTCCGGTGTCTGCAGCAGACGGGAGCCTCGCTGCAGACCCTAGCAGCCCTCTATCAGCTGGCGGCAAAGGTAACCGGGCAGGGTGCTAATGCGGCCCAGAAGCCCAGCTCCTTCCCCTTCTTTGGCCTTCGATCTGCTGAGAAGCCACCACCAGCCTCCCTAAGTTGAAATCCAAGCTCCATCCTTTATTAGTAACTCGCCTTGGCAAGGGACTTGACTTCCTAAGCCCAGTTTCCTTATCTCTAAAATGAGGACAATAATCCACCGTGGTCGTCAGCACACAGTGAGAGGACATGTGATGTGCCTGAGCAGAATAGTCAAGTGTCAGCAGTAACTATTGTTAATTCTTAGTTTGAGACCTGTACGCTCAGAAACATACAGAGACACCCAGAGGCCCAATTTTACGCTTTTACATGCAATGTTAGGCGGGCTCACAGACTTCCTGAAACTCCTCCCTGGCCTCCATGTTAGGAACTTCCGAAGAAGGACATGGCACATAAAGGACCTTTGTTCCTGCGGCTGTTAGGCCATATTTCTAGCATGAGGACTGGGGGAAGCTGCCTCAGCCCTGAACCTGAGTCTTGGCTCTACCGCATACCTGTAATGGGAACTCAGACAAGCAGCTGAGTCCGTGTCAGTCATAGTCTCTTAGGCTGTCGTCATCTAGAAAATTCAGGTTAGAGTCCCTGTGAAGATTAAATGAGTTGATGCACGGGAACCTCTTTTTTTTGACAATTTGATATTTTTATTATGACTTTACTTTTGAAGTTTCTTTCTTTCTTTCTTTCTTTCTTTCTTTTTCTTTCTTTCTTTCTTTCTTTCCTTTCTTTCTTTTCTTTCTTTCTTTTCTTTCTTTCTTTTCTTTTTCTTTCTTTCTTTCTTTCTTTCTCTCTCTCTCTCTCTCTCTCTTTCTTTCTTTCTTTCCTTTCTTTCTTTCTAAGATTTTATTTATTTATTCAACAGAGAGAGACCCAGCGAGAGAGGGAACACAAGCAGGGGGAGAGGGAGAGGCAGGCTTCCTGCCGAGCAGAGAGCCCGATGCGGGGCTCGATCTCAGGATCCTGGGATCATGACCTGAGCTGAAGGCAGATACCCAACAACTGAGCCACCCAGGCGCCCTACTTGTGAAGTTTCACTTCAGTTGTTGGTTTTTTCAAGCTTATTTTATTTTTTTTGTAATTGCTGTACCCAACGTGGGGCTCAGATTCAGGACCCCAAGATCAAGAGTTCTATGTTCTTCCAACTGAGCCGGCCAGACGCTCCTTCAGATTTTTTTTTTTAATTCTTAAAATTTAAACTCAGTTAATTAACATCTAGTGTTTTATTAGTTTCAGAGCTAGAGTTTGGTGATTCATCAGTTGCATATAACACCCAGGGCTCATTACATCATGTGTCTGTCACCTGGTTTCCCCATCCCCCCCACACCCCACACCTCCAGCAACCCTCAGTTTGTTTCCTATAGTTAAGAATCTTGTATGGTTCGTCTCTCTCTCTGATTTCATCTTATCAAACTTGTTTTAATTGAAGTATAACGGAGGGCGCCTGGGTGGCTCAGTGGGTTAAAGCCTCTGCCTTCGGCTCAGATCATAATCTCAGGGTCCTGGGATGGAGCCCCGCATCGAGCTCTCTGCTCAGCCGGGAGCCTGCTTCCCCCTCTCTCTCTGCCTGCCTCTCTGCCTACTTGTGATATCTCTCTCTGTCAAATGAATAAATAAAATCTTTAAAAAAATAAAATAATTGAAGTATAACGGACATACAATACTGTATTAGTTTCGGGGCACAACATAGCAATTTGGCAATCCCACACCTTACTTGGTGCTCACCACGATGAGTATAGTGACCATACAACGTTATCACGTTATTTTTTTTTTTTTAAAGATTTTACTTATTTATTCGAGAGAGAGGTCACAAGTAGGCAGAGAGACAGGCAGAGAAAGAAGGGGAAGCAGACTCCCTGCTGAGCAGAGAGCCCGATGTGGGGCTCGATCCCAGGACCCTGAAATCATGACCTGAGCCGAAGGCAGAGGCTTTAACCCACTGAGCCACCCAGGCGCCCCACATTATCATGTTATTGACTATATTCCCTACGCCGTACTTTTCATCCCTGCGACTTATTTATTTTATAACTGGAAGTTTGTACCCCTTGTTCCCCTTCACCTCTCCTGCCCATCCCCCGCTTCTCAGCACAGTGCCTGGCCCAGAGTAAGCCCCCAGTAAATCCCAGCCATTGATGCTGCCCGACACCGAAGTTTTCAGACGGGAGGGTAGATGGTAGGCTCCCTCACTGCTCTCATCTCAGGCTCCTTGAGGGGGTCTGCCAGTCGCTCTTTCTGGAGCCACACTCCATCCAGGCTCTGAGGTCAGACCGAGGTCTCCAAGGGCTGGGGAGCTGAGGTCTAGCAGAGAGGGAGGTTTGAGCAGGAGCTGGGTAAACTCCCCACTCCTCGCTGACCAGCCCCTGCAGGCTTTGGAGGTCCTCCTGCTTGTTCGGATCGTCTCCCAGAGACTGGAGGACCACGCGAAGGCGGCTGCCTCCTCCTGCCACGCCGCCCAGCTGCTGCTGACCCTCGGCTGTCCCTGCTATGCCCAGGTGAGCGCCCAGCCAGCCAAGCCCGGAGCTGCAGGGGGGACCCAGGCTTAGTGACACATCTTTTCTCGAAGAAGATAAGATACCAAAGGGGCATCTTCCCTGCCTTCGACCGCCACATCCTGCTGGAGGATCGTAAAGCGTGGAGTGGTTGGGAGGCAGCTGTGGGAAGAGGAAGCGTCTTTCCTTCTCACCGCAAAACCATTGTTCGCTAAGTCTTACAGATCCTGCCCCAGGAATAGGCCGCTAATCCTGTATTTCCCCACCACTTGCCCTGGTCGCCATTTCTCTACTCGCTTAGGACTGCGCTGACGCCCAGCTGGTCTCCCTGCCCCCAGCTTCTCCCTTCTGCACTTTGTCCTCTAAACTCCTGATGACATGATCTTTTTGGATCTGGTCTTGTCTTTTTTCTGCTGTCAGGATTTCACTGGTTTCTCCATTACCTGAAGGATGCTGTCTAAACTCTTTGCTTGGTATCACACGCCTTCTATATTCTCGCTCACTTTTCCTCACCACTCCTCCCCCTCACTGGAACTTATGTCCATCCACACGAGTTACTTTCCAGCCTTGTACGTGCCTCCGCTCTTTGGTTGTGTTAGCCCCTCCACCCTTAATGCACCTCCCCCACTCCCTCTTTTTTTTTTTTATTCAGCCGATTTCTACTTTCTTTTCAAGGCCTAGTTCAATTGTCCCCTCCTTCATAAAGTATTTTATATGTCCTCTTCAAGGGCGGAATCCTCTACTTTCCTTGGGTCCCCCTACCACTAATGGCATTGTGTCTTGATTAAAAAGGTGGGCCTGCATCCCTGCTGCACTGCAGGCTATTGGATGCTATTTTTTTTTTTTTTATATATTTTATTTTTTCTAATTTTTTAATTTTTTTAGTGGGGGGAGCGGCAGAGGGAGAGGGAGAATCTTAAGCAGGCTCCACACCCAGTGCGGGGCCCAATGCGGGGCTTGATCTCAAGACCCTGAGATCATGACCTGAGCTAAAATCAAGAGTAGGACGCTTAACCGACTGAGCCATCCAGGTGCCCCTTTAATATTTTATTTATTTATTTATTTTTAAAGATTTTATTTATTTGTCAGAGAGAGAGAAAGCGAGCACAAGCAGGGGGAGCGGCAGGTAGAGGGAGAGGGAGAAGCAGACTCCCTGCTGAGCAAGGAGCCCGATGTGGGACTCAATCCCAGGACCCTGGGATCATGACTCAAGCCAAAGGCAGCCGCTTAACCAACTGAGCCACCCAGGCGTCCCTAATATTTTATTTTTAAGTAATGTCTCATGGGGCTCGAACTCACAGCCCCCAGATCAAGAGTCGTATGCTCCACCAACTGAGCCAGCCAGGCGCCCCAAGTCCTGTTTACTTCTTATTCAGCTACGTCTTTCTAGCATAGTGGCTAACCAAAAGATACTAACTGAACATTTTAGTGAATGAATGAATAAGTCTTATGTAGATTATAATACTTGAAATAATTTCCTATTCCGTGGCGTGTGTTCGGCATCTCACTTGCAAGTGCTTTAACCCACTTTAATTTGAAAAGTCTGGCTGCATCTCCTTATCAGCATGCTCACGCACCCCATGATTATTTCCTTAGCTACACCTCGAAGAGGCAGACTCAAGCCTGAAACTTTTGGATCACACCACTGACACGTACCTGCTCCTTTCACTGACCTGTGACGTACTTCGAAGTCAACTCTACTGTGTTCATCAGAAGGTATTTTTCAGTTTCTTAATCCCCCAAAGTCCCCAGGTATTGGAAGGATTTTGGATTTTTGGGGTATTTGTCTGGCTTCTGAGATTTCTCTGGAGCTAGGAAGAATATTCCTGACTGTGAGAGGCAGTGCTGTTTCCTAGCCTTTCCCTCTCCGATGAAATGTCACCAGCATTCCTCTAGGAGAGGAGAGGAGAATGTGATTCCCATTCTTTCCCAGTCTCCTCAGTCACACTGTCTAGTCCTATGACTAGAAACTGGGATGACAATGATCTTGGGAAGGCACTGGAGCCCTAGAGTAGAAATCAACTGGGATGTCGAAGACCTGAGTTTTCTCACAAACCACCTGTGTGAACTTGGCCGAGTCCTATGTCCTGTCAGGCTACAGTTTTCTCTACAGCTTTGATTATTCTCGAAAGCCGGGGCCAGGCCAGAGGATCTCCAGGGGCATTTGAAGTTCTCAATCACTCATCTGACTTCACTCCCCGCTCTCCTCCGGGCTTCTTTATCTTCCAGGTGACTGAGGGTGCCTCTGTGTTGCTGTCTGTGCTTCGGGACCCTGCCCTCCAGAAGTCATCCAAGGCCTGGTATTTGCTGCGTGTCCAGGCCCTGCAGCTGGTGGCATTCTACCTTAGCCTCTCGTCAGACAGCCTCTCAGCCTCCCTGCGGGAGCAGCTCTGGGCCCAAGGTGAAAAAATGGCGGGGATGGTGGCCGTTTGTGGTCACCTTGTGTGGTACATCCGCTCTCGGCTCTCCTCAAGCCCTTGTCCCCTCCGGTGTTCCAGCTATGTGGACTAGCCTAGCCAGAGGCTGCCTGGGGGAGGCTCGGGGCAGCATATGAGTTTCTGTTTGCCTGCTCCCTGACTGACCGCTCAGTACCTGGCTAGAATGCTATTCTGACAAGGATTCTGAGGCCCCGTGTGGTCTGAGGGAAAGAGTTCTGTGACTGAGTCCCTCTGCTGCCTTAGGCACAGGAGGAGGAGTGGCAGCAGGCTTGGCATTTGGTACCTTAGAAGGTGAAGGTGGTAGCAGTGTGGCTGCTTCATCTCTCTTCTTGTCTGCCCCCCTCTGCCACCCCGCCCCCCACAGGCTGGCAGACACCAGAGATTGCCCTCATTGACTCCCATAAGCTCCTCCGAAGCATTATCCTCCTGCTCATGGGCAGCGATGTGCTCTCGATTCAGAAGGCAGCTGTGGAGACACCGTTTCTGGACTCTGGTGAGAGCGAGGCCCCGTGGGCGGGAGCAGGCTAGACGGCGGGCCTGCCCGTTTTGCCTCCAGAGGAGCCGGGCTGCGACTGAGTGATGATGGCCTTGTCTCTCTCCTTTGCGGCAGGTGAAAATCTGGTACAAAAATGGCAGGTTCTGACAGAGGTGCTGAGCTGCTCAGAGAAGCTGGTCTCCCGCCTGGGCCGTCTGGGCAGTGTGAGTGAAGCCAAGGCCTTTTGCTTGGAGGCCCTGAAACTCACGACGAAGCTGCAGCTGCCACGCCAGTGAGTACACACAGGGAGGAGGCCGAGTCCAGAACCCGGGCGCCCGCATGCCGGACCTTGGGCTTCCAGACTCTTCCACAGGTTAAGGTGTTCTGATTGGACGGGTTGGGAGACTACGTTCCATGGCTAAGTGGGACGTGCCGAGTTAACCAAGGCTAGATATTTTTATTTCCTATAGGACTTCTCATGTCCTTCAGTGTGCTCATATGCATTTTAACTCTCCAAAAGGGAGATCCAGTGTACGTGTTTCCCTAAATCCCTTTGCCCACAAAATGCTTTTTTGGAGGGGGGGGGCGGAAATCCTGTCCTCGTACACAAGGATGACTTGGGATGAGAAAGCTGTGTAGAGGGTTTTCCCCGGGGAGCCTCGAAGTCAGCCGGAGGCAGGAAAGGTCTTTCAGAGGCTAGGAGACTGCCGTGGCTCTGCCTGCCAGAGGGGCCAAAAGACAGACTCCGGGAAAACAATGGCTTGCACATTGGTTGTCATCTCCTCTCCCAACAAGGTGTGCCCTGTTCCTGGTGCTGAAGGCGGAGCTGGAGCTCGCACGCAATGACATTGACCTCTGCCAATCAGACCTGCAGCAGGTTCTGTTCCTGCTTGAGTCTTGCACAGGTGAGCCCCGTGCCCCCCGCACCCACTAGTGGTGTCGAGACGGGCCCACACACTGCAATACGCCTTTATATGTTAAAGTGTTGGTGCCCTTCGGAATCGGAGTCTGACTTCCGGTTCCCTGGGCAGCGCTCCTTCTACGTCAGTCAGACCACTGGTCTCCCTCCTTCACATGGCTTGTCCACGACTAACGCTACATGGCTCTAGTTTTCAGCGCTAGTACATTTTGGCTACTTGCATTTATTTATTTTTTAAATTTTTTACCTTTTTACTTTTTTTTTCTTTTTTAAGATTTATTTATTTATTTGAGAGAGAGAGAGAGAGTGCGTGGGAGCGTAAGCAGGGGGAGCAGCAGCAGAGGGAGAGGGAGAAGCAGGCTCCCTGCTGAGCAAGGAGCCCGATGCGGGACTCGATCCCAGGACCCTGCGATCATGACCTGAGCCAAAGGCAGCCACTTAACCAACTGAGCCACCCAGGCGCCCCTTAATTTTTTTTACTTTTAAGTAGGTTCCACATCCACCATGGGGCTCAAACTCACGACCCCGAGATCAAGAGTCACACGCTCCACCAACTGAGTCAGCCAGGCACTGCTGCCTATTTAAGTTTAATTTAAATAAAATTTAAAATTCATTTCCCCAGTCACTGGCCACATTTCATGTGCTCAGGAGCCACGTGGGGCTAGTGGCTACCCTGTCAGACAGCACAAACGTAGGGGCCTCAGGAGAGCTTAAGTTAATAATAAAATAGTTTATGGTACATTTTTTCTCATCAACCACTTTTACCTCTAGTATTTCACGGGACACACACAAAACCCTGGAAAGTCAGGTGGACACATAGAATTTCTTTCATTTGTAAAACGAGAAAGTTGAGAAATTCAGTGTTTGGGGCCAGGATCATGGGCCTAGCCGGGGGCAGGAGCCAGGACTGAGACACGGGCCTCCCGGTGCCGGCCTGCTATCCTGAGCCACGCAGCCGTCTCGGCTGCAGGTATGGGGGCTTCGGGGGTTGTGTTAATCCACTGTGGGATGGGAAGAAAACATTAGGGATTTTACTGAAAAAATAACAAGCCATGTTAATATTTAGTATGTTCGTACAGTAAGTAAGCCAACAACACCTATATGAGGGAGTTGGGCCCGGGGGTAGCTCAGGAAGCACTCGGCAGCACCTCTCCCGGTTTTGTAATTCCACTCTTTTTGTAATTTTGTAATTCCACTCTCCCCAGAGTTTGGTGGACCAGCCCAGGGCCTGGACTCTGTGAAGAAGGTCCACCTGCAGAAGGGCAAGCAGCAGGCCCGGGTCCATCGTCCGCCAGAGCTTCCAGAAGAGGAGCCCTTCTTAAGAGGCCCTGCTCTGGAGCTGGTCGCCACTGTGGCCAAGGAGCCTGGCCCTATAGCACCTTCCACTAACTCTTCCCCTCTCCTGAAAATGAAGCCCGAGCCCAGCCCCGGCTTCCTCACGCACCTGCCCGCGTGTGACTGCTTGCTCTGTGCCAGCCCCGTCCTCTCGGCAGTCTGTCTGCGCTGGGCATTGGTCACAGCGGGCGTGAGGCTGGCCACGGGCCAGCAGGCCCAGGGTCTGGATCTGCTGCAGGTCGTGCTGAAGGGCTGCCCTGCAGCCACTGAGCGCCTCACCCGAGCTCTGCAAACTTCCCTGAATCACACAGCTCCCCCCTCCCCTGCCCCGAGGCTCCTGGATGAGATCTTGGCTCAGGCCTACACACAGCTGGCCCTGGAGGGGCTGAGCCAGCCATCAGACAAGAGCCTGGGGAAGGTCCTGGAGTCGGGGCTAAAGTTTGTGGCAGCGCGGGTCCTCCACCTAGAGCCCTGGAGAGCCAGCCTGCTCTTGATTCGGGCCCTTGCAAAGCTGGCCGGCCTCAGCTGCTGCACCGCCCAACTCTTTGCAAGCTCCTGGGGCTGGCAGCCGCCACCCGTAAAACCTTCCCCAGGCTCAGAGCCCTCCAAACCTCGGAGCCAAAAACATTCTGGAAGAGGGCGTCCACGGGCTGCCTCTTCCTCTACCCCCTCCCTCCATAATACCTCTCTGAAAGGTCTGGAAGGTGGAGGACTGCCCTGTACACCTAAGCCCCCAGGCCAGGTCAGGCAAGCAGGCCCTCGTGTCCCTTTCACTGTGTTTGAGGAAGTCCTCTCTACAAAGGGCAAGCCGGAGGTTCCCAAGGCCCCAAGGGTACAGCAGAGGGTCCAGACACGCCTCAAGGTGAGATGGGACTTGTGGCTGGGTGGTGGTCGTGGTGTCGGGTGGGGTGGTTCTGGAGAATTGTGCAGAGTAGGTGTCTGTGGAATGGCTTCCCAGGGCCTGGTGGGACCTTTAGCTCTACTGCAGCAGGATCCCTACATCTTCCACAGAAAGACGATTCTACCTTTGTTTCAGATAGAGGGAGCTTTCCTTGACCCTGTGGTTCCTTTCCCTTTTCATCCTTCCTCCTTCTCCTTTGTTCCCTCCTCTGCCTCCTTCCACACCCAAGAGTCCCTGCCCTTGATGGAGTGTGGTGGGTGTAAGGTGGAGAGGTTAATTTCTAAATCTTCCCCCAGGCCTCTGTGATTATGCCTCTGCAGTGCCACCTGCTGGCAGATGTCTTGTCACTGAAGCCTCCACCCCTTATCCTTTTCCACCCATCCCAGGTGAATTTCAGCGACGACAGTGACTTGGAAGACCCTGTCTCAGTTGAGGCACGGCTTGCAGAGGAGCCCAAGAGACGGGGCACTGCTTCCCGAGGCCGGGGCCGGGCCAGGAAGGGCTCGGGCTTGAAGACTGTTTCGGTGGCAGCCCCAGATAGTGGCTCTGGGCGACCTGACCCCGGCGGCCGGAGCCGGAGGGCCAAGAAGGTGACATCAGGACATTGTGAGGAGCTGGGCTCTGAGATCATGAGGACCATCCCCGAGGAGGAGATGACTGACGACCAGATGGAAATGAGCTTTGAGATCCTCAGGGGCTCTGACGGGGAAGACCCCACCTCCGGTATGAGGGTTATGGCGGGAGGGAGAAGGCACGTACATTTTGGGGGGGTTGCCCCAGGACCAAAGCACAAGAAATAATGGGTGCCAAAGATAGTACAGAAACAAAGCTTTTTTTCTTGGCTCTGGGACTGGATTCTAGAAAGAACAAAGGCAATGGCAGGAGGAAGGAACTGCAGAAAGTCACGTTGTCTCCCCAGGTGGGAAGGCACCAGCTCCAGGACCCGATACTGCCATAGGAGAGCGTGAAGTGTTGAGACGCGATTCCAGCAAAGAGGAGCTGCCCATCCCATGCCCAGACACGGAGAGAGACAAGAGCCTCGGTCCTCGGCTCCGACTCCCCTCGGCCCCTGCAGCCATTGGTGAATATGCTGACCGCTGGGGTCTGGTCACTTGGAGAGGGCGAGGCTTTAGGTCTCTCTCTTTGACTTTTTTTTATAAAGATTTTATTTATTTGAGAGAGCGAGAGAGAAACACAAGTAGAGGGGAGGGGCAGAGGGAGAGGGAGAAGCAGACACCCTGCTGAGCAGAGAGCCCGATGCGGGGCCCCATCCCGGGACCCTGAGGTCATGACCCTGAGATCATGACCTGAGCTGAAGGCAGACGCCCAACCGACTGAGCCACCCAGGCGCCCAACCTCTAGGTCTCTTGAACTGATGCCCTTCTAGCCTGTCCATGGTTCTGTCTTTGGATCCCCATGTAGATCTGGTCACCTTTGAATCTAGGTTTGAATCCCAGCACTCTCTCCACTAGCTGTGTGCAAGTCACTCAGCCTCTCTGAACTTCCGTTTACTTGTCTGTAAAATGGGGTTTGGGAGGATGGAGCGAGTTGGTGTAAGTTGCGTAGCATACCACTTGGCACATTGCTCTTTTTTTTTTTATAAAGATTTTATTTATTTATTATTTGACAGAGAGAAAGAGAGAGAGAGAGATCACAAGTAGGCAGAGAGGCAGGCAGGCAGAGAGAGAGAGGGAAGCAGGCCCCCCGCTGAGCAGAGAGCCCGATGTGGGACTCGATCCCAGGACCCTGAGATCATGACCTGAGCCAAAGGCAGAGGCCTTAACCCACTGAGCCACCCAGGCGCCCCGGCACATTGCTCTTCATAAATGATAGCTTTTATTTTCCAAGTGGGAGAGGAGGTCGGGCCTTAGAAACCTGGAACTTTTGTGAAAAGTTCTAGCAGCTAGGAAGTACGGGACTCATCCATAGCCAATATCTTCACCTTCCTCTAGGTCTGTCTACCCTGAATTCCATCTGTGACTTACTGACTGTTGCTTTCCGTGGGGTTAGTCACTGCCCTCCTAGTGGGCTCTATGCTCACCTCTGCCGCTTCCTGGCTTTGTGCTTGGGCCACCGGGATCCCTATGCCACGGCCTGCCTCGTCACCGAGTCTGTGTCCATCACCTGTCGCCACCAGCTGCTCACCCATCTCCACAGGCAGCTCAGGTGAGTGGTCACAGTCCCTGAGGCCCACGCTGGGGCAGACTGGGGGGAGGGTCCAGATTTTGAAGGAGGGAGAACTCACCCCCACTTGCGTTGTCCGCAGCAAGGCCCAGAAGCACCGGGGATCACTCGAAATGGCAGACCAGCTGCAGAGGCTGAGCCTGCAGGAGAGGCCTGGAGATGTCCCCCTGGCCCGCATCCAGAACCTCTTTTCCTTCAGGGCTTCAGGATCTGGTCCGTTCCCTGAGCCCGAGAAGGAGAGCTTCCAGGAGCGCCTGGCTCTGATCCCCAGGGGTACGGTAGCAGGCTGCAGGGGCTCCTCTGTGCTTGCTTGCGTCTTCTCACTAAGGAGTTAGGTGGAGGACTGTAAGGCATCCGTTAACATAGATTTAGATCGCCTTTATGGAAGGACATGTCATACTTTTTCACCGATTAGTCATTTTGTTACTCTCACCAAAGAGAACTACCCTAAATCGGAAGTTCTTTTTTCTTTCCTTTTCTTTTTTTTTTTTTTAAGGTTTTATTTATTTATCTGAGAGAGTCAGAGATAGCGACAGAAAGCACGAGCGGAGACGGGTGGGAGAAGCAGGCTTCCCGCTGAGCAGGGAGCCCCAGGCGGGGCTTGAACCCAGCACCCTGGGGTCATGACCTGAGCCAAAGGCAGACACGTAACTGACTGAGCCACCCAGGCGTCCCCCCCTTTTTTTAAACTTAAACCTCAACTTTGAGTTACTAGCAGGTTCAGTGTCTTTCCTCAGGGGTAAGTTCAGGCGTCCGGAGGCTCCCTATGCTAACATGAAACCCGTTAACGGACGATTTGAGTGCCTCCTTCCGTGTAGGAACTTCTGTTTCTGTGAGGGCCACAAAGAAGTACGAGATGGGGTCTCTGTCCACAGGGGGCTGTTAAGGCAAGGGAGAGCACCTTGAACTCTAGTGACCAGGGAAGATTTCTCGGACTTGTCAGAGTTGTCCTGAGTGATAGATGGGAACTGAGTGCAGAAGACAGAAGGGACTTCCTCGTAAGAGCTGAAATGACCCCAGGTGTGCTCTGTGTGTCAGGGGTGACCGTGTGTGTGTTGGCTCTGGCCACGCTCCAGCCTGGAACTGTGGGCGACACCCTCCTGCTGACCCGGCTGGAAAAGGACAGTCCCCCAGTCACTGTGCAGATCCCCACTGCCCAGAACAAGGTAGGTTTCTTGGGCCAGCCAGCAAAGTTGGGCTGGGGCGGGCTTCCAGTGAAGCTGCTCCCATCCCGGAGCTGGGGGATGGAGAGGTGGTAAGCGCGCGCACCAGCAGAAAGCTCACAGCCCCGTCTCCCAAAGCTTCCTCTGAGTTCAGCCCTGAGAGAGTTTGACGCCATCCAGAAGGAGCAGAAAGAGAACAGCAGCTGCACCGACAAGCGAGAGTGGTGGACAGGGCGGCTAGAACTGGACCGGAGAATGGAGGTGTGTGCCCCCAGGGTGGGGCGGGGCAGGGAGTGACCCTGGGGTATCGGGCTGTGCTCAGTTACCGCAAGTCCTTTCTGGAAGCATAGGAGTAAAAAAATGAAGAAAAAAATTGTTTTTAATTAAAAAAATTTTTTTTAAATGATGTCACCTGGGGAAGACTTTAAAGAGCCCCAAACCTGAAGGTGTTATGGCAACAGAATGTTTAAAGATACATACAAGAAAAGGGATTTAAGCCCAGGTGTCGGCTTCCTGGGTTTAGTTTTCATCACCTATTTGTATTTGTCGAAACATAGTGATATGTAATAAATTATCTTACCTGTATTCCCCCGGTCTCAGCAAATGAAAAATGTTTCTAGCTTTTTGCCTTTTTTTTTTTAGAGAGGGAGAGAGAGAGGAGCGGGGAGGGGCAGAGGGAAAGGGAAAGAGAGAGAATCTGAAGAAGGCTCCACGCCCAGCGCGGAGCCTGACACGGGGCTCCGTCTCACGACCCTGAGATCAGGACCTGAGCCGAAATCAAGAGTCAGACATTTAACCCACCAAGCCACCCAGGCGCTCCTCTAGCTTCTTACCTTTTTAATGGGCAGGAAGCTATGTAAGGCAAATACGCTGGAAAACCCATTTCCCCACGTCCATAATGCTGGTGCCTGTGGGCGAGAAACTCAGCTCCCCTCTCTGACCGAAGGTTCTGTTCTTCCGCATTCAGGTTCTCATCACTTCCCTAGAGAAGCATGTGTTGGGCTGCTGGAGGGGACTGCTGCTGCCATCCAGTGAGGACCCTGGCCCTGCCCAGGAGGCCTCCCGCCTACAACAGCTGCTGCAGGAATGTGGCTGGAAATATCCCGACCCAACTGTGCTGAAAGTGAGTTGAGCAATCAGGGGAAAGGGAGGAAGCTGGACCTAATTCTTTCCCGCCGGCCACTGTGAGTGGAGAGGGGAGCTCCGGCCCTCACTGACCACTCTTGCCTTGCAGATCGTGCTGAGTAGCGCCAGTATCCTCACTCCTCAGGACATTCAGACCCTGGCCTCTGGGCTGTGCCCAGCGCGGCCAGACCGAGCCCAGGAGCTTCTGAGTGAGGCAGCGGGACGTCTGCAGGGTCAGACAGCCCCAAGCGATAGACACCTTGTCTTAGTGCTGGACAAGGTAAGGAGCTAGGGGATGGAGGGGCGGTGGGCGGTGGGCACCAACACACCCCCATGCCCCTTCCGACGCTCGTGTGCACCTGGCTGGGGATAGTAAGCCCCGTGTGCTTTTGGCCCAGGACCTGCAAAAGCTGCCGTGGGAGAACATGCCCAGCCTCCGGGCACTGCCTGTCACTCGGCTGCCCTCCTTCCGCTTCCTGCTCAGCTACTCCATCACCAAAGAGGTGGGGTTTGGGGAGTGGGGAATGGTTGGTGATTGGCGGAGATCTGGGAAGACAGGAGAGGGTCTCGGGGGACCAATGGATCCCTCGTAGAAAGGGGTTTGGTGTTTGTGGAAGCTTGGGCCCTCTGGCTAGACCAGGATCCTCATCACCAATGTCTTCTCAGTCTGGGGCCTCGTCGGTGCTAAGCCAAGGGGTGGATCCACGCAATACCTTCTATGTCCTGAACCCGCACAATAACCTGTCAAGCACAGAGGAGCAATTTCGAGCCCATTTTAGCAGGTCAGTGGGGTAAGAGTAAGAAAGGGGTGGGGGAGGGTAGAGACCACAAAAAAGGGCAACATGTCCTTTCCTGCAGAATCAAATGGTGCAGCCCACCTTCTCCCTAGGTTTCCCTCTGCTCTCTTTGCTAACTGACCCCAGTTCTTACTCCTACCTTCTCCCTGCAGTGAAGCTGGCTGGAAAGGGGTGGTTGGGGAAGTGCCAAGCCCAGAACAAGTGCAGGCGGCCTTGACGGAGCATGACTTATATATGTGAGTGCTAAAGGAGAGGTGGGGTGCCGGGCGGGCCGGGAGGAGGGCATCACCGCAGTTTGCTTCGGGGCTTTAAAGCCACTGGCTGACTCAGGACGGCCCCGGAGACATGCCAGAGGCCAGGCACTGCTAGGTCAGACTCCTCTCACGTCCTTCTGCCTTAGCTATGCAGGGCACGGGGCTGGTGCCCGCTTCCTGGATGGACAGGCTGTCCTCCGGCTGAGCTGCCGGGCGGTGGCCCTGCTCTTCGGCTGCAGCAGCGCGGCCCTGGCTGTGCACGGGAGGCTGGAGGGGGCTGGCATCGTGCTCAAGTATATCATGGCTGGCTGGTGAGTCCTGAGCGCCCATAGTCGCTCCCACCCAGGTTCTTTCCCCGGCCTGAACCTGAAATCCTCTTTTGTGCTCCACCTTCCTGCTCTTCTAGTTCCCTGGCATGTCTGCACCATTAACCCTTGCCCTCTTCTGCCCCCCTCCTATGGCCCAGGGCACTTCCCACTGGCTCACTCCTCTCTTCTCACCCACTCCTGCCTGTCATGTCTGCCTATGTATATTGTTTTAGAACCCTCACTTTGTCGTTCTTCGTTCTCTTTTCCCAGTCCCCTGTTTCTGGGTAACCTCTGGGATGTGACTGACCGTGACATCGACCGGTACACGGAGGCTCTGCTGCAGGGCTGGCTTGGAGCAGGCCCAGGAGCCCCCCTTCTCTATTACGTCAACCAGGCCCGCCAGGCTCCCCGACTCAAGTATCTTATTGGGGCCGCACCTGTGGCATATGGCTTGCCTGTCTGCCTGCAGTGACCCCTTGGAGCTGTCCTCGCACCAATGGAAGCCATGTGACTGTTCTACCTCCTGTTGGATTTAACCCTTAGGATAAATATTTTAAGTGATTTTATCCAGTGTTTTATATGAAGCCTTTCCCTTTGATTTAACCTTAATATAATAAAGATGTCGTACTTAAACCTGTTTTGTGCGGTTCATCCAAGAACATCTGAAGACAATTACTGCCTCCTCCCACTATGTGGTACTATAAAGAGGCGAGAAGAGCTTGCAGAGTTCAAGTGCTCTCTCTCTAATAAAATCTTTGGAAAAAAAAAAAAAGAGGCCACTGTTCTCTCCCCACATATGCCTGTTACACTCGTCAGGGTCAGGAACTTTAGCAGCAGATTCTGTGAGATTCTGCGGTTTATGTATGGTTTTTCTCTCCCCAACCAGACTGTTAAATTCCTCGGAAGCACATTATCTTACACTCTCGTGTTATCCCTCACATCTAACACACGGTAAAACATTGTTTTGATCAGTAAGCCTTGTGCTGAACCTGTTGGTTGATAATGTGACTCCTTATTGTTCTCTCCACCACCGGACTTCTCTGCTGTGTGAGCCCAAAGCACCACGCTCACGATGCTCCTGCCCCGCGAATTTCACAGGCTTCTTCCTCGCCTGTGGTTCATTAGGTCCATACCACCCGCGTGGAGTAGCATACATTACTTTGCAATATTGTGGTTGTGAACTGGGTATTTCTAAAATTTTTAAGCTCCCTGAGGGTAGGAGTCCTGTTTGCTCCAACTTTACTATGGTTAGGCGTGGGAGGTTTTGTGAAAATAATACATTGAAAAACTTTGTGAAAAAATTTTGTGAAAAATTTTGTGAAAATAATACATTGGTTTGGCCGCTTTGGCCAAACCAACGTACGTCCGCGAAAAGCTCCAGCCCTTTCCTCTCTTCCCGAGCGGGGGACCATAGAGACGTCCGGCGCAGCGAGGCCTCCTGGCTCAGCCATCGAGATGCGCAGAGGGCGGCTAGAGCGTTGTTCGTCGAGCCCGCTTCCGCTCCGTGAGTCCTCCTTCCCAACATGGCGCAGTCAGTTAACATCACCGAGCTGAACCTGCCGCAGCTAGAAATGCTCAAGAACCAGCTGGACCAGGTGGGGACGGGCGGCAGAGACACCCCATTCCCGCCTCACATGCCTCCCGCCCACGCGTCCTCCCTCGCCTCCCATTCCTCCCCTCTTTGGGAGGCTTCCCCTCCCCTGCGAAACTCCCACCCCACCCCACCCCACCCCACCCCATCCCAGGACCGGCCCCCTCCCCGGCAGTGTCTCTCTTCTCTCTCTCTCTCTCTCTCTCTCTCTCTCTCTCTCTCTCTCTCTCTCTCTCTCGCCCCCACGCTGACCCTATTTCCCGTCCTCTGTAGGAAGTGGAGTTCCTGTCCACGTCCATTGCCCAGCTCAAGGTGGTACAGACCAAGTATGTGGAAGCCAAGGACTGTCTGAACGTGCTGAACAAGAACAACGAGGGTATGGGGTAGGCGCGTGAAGGCAACCTGGGGGATGTGGTGAGCCGGCTACTCTGTCCAGCCTTCTAATCTAGATGTCCCTACCTGAGATGAGAAAGCAATCCTTTACGTATTGTATACCGCTCCGTGAGCCCTTTCATGTGGTCTATCTAGAGTTGAAATGTACAGGACATTCCTCTGCTGTTGTCCCCTGCTTCCGTTCTTAAGATCTCTCTTATTATCTCTGCCATATTGGAACTCCCTTTACCGTCTTAACCTTCCCCAGATGTTTGTCTTAATTGCTTTCACAGGGAAAGAATTACTCGTCCCACTGACGAGTTCTGTATCCTTTCCACAGAAACTGCTACCCTGCTCTCTCCTTTTCTTTCTCACCCCTCTCCTGGGGGAAAAAAAGGATGGGATTAGTTTTGATTACTACAGAGTGTTCCAGTGATTCTGAGAACACTCTTATCATATACTCTTTGTACCTCTCCCTATCTGGGGCCAACATGCAGCTAATGCCTTGTGAGCACGAAGGCATATGTAGAACTGAGGTGTGATTATTTCCCTTTGCTGTTTGGGAATATCCTCTAATACAAACACAAAACTGGTGGGTTTAGACTTTTACTAATAACTTAGAAGACATAAACGATGGAAGAATAGTAGGATATAGAAACAAGGGGGCTCTGTTTATGAATCCTCAGTTTTGGCTTAACTGTGACTCTTATTTCTAAACTGTTGTTACCAAGAAGCCTGGATTGTGGCTACCCGTTCACTGTGTTACTTGAATAAGTTATAGCCATAGGGCGTCTGTAAGCTATAGTCTGAGAACTGACAGACTGAAAAAGAAATACAGAAGTAGTGTAGTAGGGGTTGGCTAGTGAGTGTTAAATCCATCAGGAATTAGCTAGTGGTTTCATGATTGGGGCTGTTGCTGGAAAGTGAAGCCAGCTTTTCACTTTTACTACTCTACAGCAGTGGGAAAATACCATTGTATCTGGTCCTTCCCGAGGGGCTAGTGGGAAAAACTATAAAAACTGCTTGGAGGATGGGAGATAGGATCAGGGCAAGAGAGTGTTCTAGCATATCCCATTTTCTCCGTAAGGAACCGACTTCTCTGTCCCTTCCCATTTGGAATGTATAGGTATGGTTCAAAGGCCTCCAGATTCTTCAGTCCTTGTGGGTTGGAGGTTTTTAGAAAAGAAAGCCAAGCAGGCTAGCTGACAGGGAATCATGATACTCCTGCTGGGCTAGTTTTCCCTTAATCCTTGCTTCTTAGATGTATGTCCCAGGGAAGCTACATGATGTGGAACATGTACTCATCGATGTGGGAACAGGCTACTATGTAGAAAAGGTGAGTGGAAAGTAATCACGTGGATGCCCCTCTGAGCAGGGAAAGGAAGTTTAGGGGAAGACCTAGAGCAGCATAGGGTCTCCTCTTACCCCTCATTCCCCTCTGACCTTCCAGACAGCTGAGGATGCCAAGGACTTTTTCAAGAGGAAGATAGACTTCCTTACCAAGCAAATGGAGAAAATCCAGCCAGCTCTGCAGGAGAAGCATGCCATGAAACAGGGTAAGGTTGGCCTAGGGCACTTCTTCATCCTTTCTACCTCCATGATAAAGAACATGGATTCCAGTGTCAACTGGGGGTGTCCCCTTTGCTACATTAAAATCATGTCTTTCTCTTTGGTGTCTAGATGTATTCTCTAGATTCTGTGCATTACATACCCAGTATTTGTAGATTGCTGGGTTGGGTGCTTGAGAAATTTAGAGGACGGAAATAATCTTTGTTCTTGGGGTGTTCTATCTAATGGGGGAGATGATATATGTAAATGAACACAGAGGAAAGAAATACAACCCTAACTAAGTACTAGTCATTGCAGCCCTGGCTACACATGAGAATAACACAGGAAGTTTAAAAAGGAAGCCTGAGTCCAATCTAAACCATTAAATCAACCTGGGGGTGGGGGGTAGGGAATTCCAGGGAGTCAGTGTTTTTTAAAAACCCCAGGTAATTCTGTTACATAGTCAGGATTGAGAATCACTGTTCTACAGGCAAAAATCTTAACCACAGTTATGTTTGACTCATTTAATACTGTATTTTGTTCATTTTTATGTCTCAGTGGTTATCATATTTACTGACACTTTGTAGAGTGTAAATTTGTGTGTGCGTGTGAATGTGTCCCACAGTGGATCGGTGTTAAAAGTTCTGGTTTTTGTTTTGTTTTAATTATTTCAGAGAGTGAGTGCGTGAGCAGGGCGTGGGGAGGGGCAGAGGGAAAGAGAATCTCAAGCGGACTCCATGCTGAGCGGGGAGTCCAACGTGGGGCTCCATCTCAAGACCCTGAGATCACAACCTGTGCCTAAACCAAGCCCCACGCTTAACCGACTACACCACCCAGGTGCCACTCACTGTGTTAAAAGTTCTATTAGGGGCGCCTGGGTGGCTCAATGGGTTAAACCCTCTGCCTTCGGCTCAGGTCATGATCTCAGGGTCCTGGGATCGAGCCCCAGGTTGGGCTCTCTGCTCAGCGGGGAGCCTGCTTCCCCCTCTCTCTCTGACTGCCTCTGCCTACT
The DNA here is from genome assembly GCA_028534135.1 of Potos flavus. Lineage (NCBI taxonomy): Eukaryota > Metazoa > Chordata > Mammalia > Carnivora > Procyonidae > Potos > Potos flavus. The sequence continues at coordinate 54,416,172 of CM052897.1, read as the reverse complement.
TATGATCTCTCTGTCAAATAAATAAATAAAATCTTTTTTTTAACGCGGTCTTTTCTTAAAATACTTTATTTGACAGAGATTACAAGTAGGCAGAGAGAGGGGCGGAAGCAAGCTCCCCGCTAAGCAGAGAGCCCGACCTGGGGCTCGATCCCAGGACCCTGAGATCATGACCTGAGCCAAAGGCAGAGGCTTTATTGAGCCACCCAGGCGCCCCAATAAATAAAATCTTAAAAAAAAAAAGTTTTATTAACTGTCCTGGGTTGTCTACCGGTCTTTAAATGTTTTCTCACAATTCCTGAACTCTGGGTTCTCCCCTCAAGCTCCAGACCAGGATCTGACTCTTCTTTTTTCCCCACAGCTGTCATGGAGATGATGAGCCAGAAGATTCAGCAGCTCACAGCCCTGGGGGCAACTCAGGCTACTGCCAAGGCCTGAGAGTTTGTTTCAGCAATGGGGCAGAGGGGCCCTGCTTCAGGAGCTTGGGACTTTGTGGGCGTGGCTTCCTGGGGTCCAGGAAGAGACCGGTCTTGTGTTTCATGCTAATAAATGTGCCGGCTGGGAGAATGTTGGTCTTTTCTTGCATTAAACAAAGGACTGGTGATGAGATGGGAGGGCGGTGGTGGAGATGCTGTGCCCCTCCCCAGAGCCTGCTCAGTAGGGGTGATGCCTTGCTTATCCCGGAGGCTCCACCCAGGGCCTTTGGAGGAGCGGGGGCAAGCCTGCGAAGCGCTCCCCTCTGCGGGACAGTTGCCGTGGCAACGGCCGCCCGGCGGAAGTGGGGCTGCGAGGGCGCTTCCTCTTCCTCTTCCGGGTCGGCGACCCACCTCCCCCCCAACCCGGGAGGCTGCATGGGCCGCCGCTTTCCGCGCGGTCTTCTACTTCTGCTGCTGCGGCTGGCGCCACCCCCGCGGGCCCGGCCCGGTGTGCTCAGTCTGGAGTCCGTCCCGCCGTCCAAGCGACCCCGCAGCAGCCTCATGGCGCCACCCCGGATCGGCACGCACAACGGCACTTTCCACTGCGATGAGGCCCTGGCGTGCGCACTGCTGCGCCTCCTGCCTGAATACCGGGTACGATCCGGTCCGCGGAGACGGACCCCGGGACCCCTGCGGGCCTCCCGGGTGGGCCGCGCCCGAGCACCCCTCCGTGCCCGCTCCCCTGGAAACCTCTCATTTTCCGTCTGCACGACCCTGGCCGCCCCCTCACCTCCTGTGTCCCCTGCAGGATGCAGAGATTGTGCGGACCCGGGACCCCGAAAAACTGGCTTCTTGTGACATCGTGGTAGATGTGGGTGGCGAGTACGACCCTCAGAGACACCGATATGACCATCACCAGAGGTGAGTTCCCAGACAGCATTTCTTTAGCTCCCCTGACTTAAGCTGTCCTCTGTGCCCCAAGACAGCCATCCAGTGCGGGGGTCCGTTCCCGCGAAGGGAACCGCCTCATCCTTGAAAGCCAACTCCTGAGTCCCATGGGACCGCAGCCTGCCCGCTCTCCCCCCTGCTCTGCGTCCATCCACCTGGCCTTGGGCCTCCCTGGCTTCCAGGCGGTCCTCACGGCCCTCCCCGCTGGCCGCCTTCCTTGGCTCAGTCAGGCTTTTCTCTCGCTGGCACTGTCCTCACCCCAGTTACACCCCAGCTACACCCCAGCTCCGATTAATCCTTTCATGTACCCTTGCTGCCCACTTCAGACTGCTGGGCTCACATGGCACTGGTGGTTGGTAACGGCTCAGATGTACCCCCGTCTTCTACTTCATTTATACTCGTAGGTGGGGAAATCTCTCTTTTCCAAGGGTGGCCAGTTATCCACGGTACCATTTCAGCCCTATTCCTTTCCCCTCAGGCCCCTATCTTATCAAACTCCCTCAGTAAGTGACCCTGCAACCTCCTTTTCAAAGGAAATCGAGCCTTCCCTGCATGCGCGTCCTGAGATTCCCATTGCCAAGCATCCTCAGCTCCTTCCTTCCGGTTCGGGAAACATTGGTTCCTTCTGGGAAACATTGGTTCCTTCTGTTCGCCCCTTTGCGATCTATACTTTCTCCTCTGGGGGCTCACACCACTGTTCTCCCCAGGTGTGTGTTTGTTTCTTTGTTTCTTTCTTATAAGATTTTATTTACTTATTTGAGAGAGAGAAAGAGAAAGGGCTTTTGAACAGTGGGAGAGGGAGAAGCAAGCTCCCTGCTCAGTGGGGCTCGATCCCCGGATCATGACCTGAGCCAAAGGCGGACACTTAACCCACTGAGCCACCCAGCCACCTCGTCCCCCAGTGTTTCTACTTTTCACCTACAGCCTAAAACTCTGCCCATGCGTCTCTACTCGGAAATCATAGGAGTAAATAACAAAATCCTCCCTCATAGACATCAAACTGCTTAAAGTAGTGATCTCTTAAGAGAATATGAAGATGTTTTATTTTAATTCTTTTTAAGTACTTTTCTCCCTTTTTTCTTTTTTTTAGTGTACATATTATATTCATAAATGATGTGGTGGGGGAACCACCTGGTATTTATAGCCTCATCTTTTACCCTCCCTTCTCAGCCTCTCCAAAAAGAGAGCTGACCCTGGTTCCACATCCCTTCCAGTTCATTCCATTCATTCATTCAGCTGGTCCTCTCCCAATCTCTCCACTGGAAATGCTCATGGAAAGGGCACTGGTCTCAACACCAAACTCAGATGGCCGGTGGAGGGTCTCACATTAACGGACCTCTTTGTGGCCCTTGACAATATTGACTAATTCCTTTTTCCTAATGATTTTATTATTTATTTATTTATTATTTTTCAAAGATTTTATTTATTTGACAGAGACAGACACAGTGAGAGAGGGAACACAAGCAGAGGGAGTGGGAGAGGGGAAAGCAGGCCTCCCACTGAGCAGGGAGCCCGATGTGGGGCTCGATCCCAGGACCCCGGGACCATGACCTGAGCCGAAGGCAGATGCCCAATGACTGAGCCACCCAGGCGCCCCTATTTATTTATTTTTAAAAAGATTTTATTTACTTATTTGACACAGAGAGAGAGATCACAAGTAGGCAGAGAGAGAGGGGGAAGGAGGCCCCCCACGGGGCTCGATCCCAGGATCCTGAGATCATGACCTGAGCCGAAGGCAGAGGCTTAAACCCACTGAGCCACCCAGGCGCCCCTCCTAATGATTTTATATACATTTTTTTTGAACTGTGAAGTATTCGATACATAAAAGAATGTATTAAACACTTTTGGAATATAAAACATGTAACAAATACCCGTAGACCAGTCTCCCAGCCTCAGAACTAGAACAGTACCATTAGCTTTGCATCGTGCGCAAACTCTTCTTCCATGTCCCAGTCCCCTGTCTCCCCAGAAGTAAGCAGTATCCTTAGTTCTGGGTTCCTCATACCCCTGTTCTACTGTGTAGTTTAGCACATGTGTCTGTTTCCATCAACAATTTAGTTTAGCTTCTTTTTGGACTTTTTTCTGGGGGCTTACTATGTATTAGTCTTTATACCTTGTGAACATTTTATAAATATTTTTGTATTTACTCAATATGTAATAAAAAAAACACTAAAGCAGGGACGCCTGGGTGGCTCAGTCGGTTAGGCCACTGCCTTCGGCTCAGGTCATGATCCCAAAGTCCTCGGATCGAGTCCCGCATCGGGCTCCTTGCTCAGCAGGGAGCCTGCTTCTCCCTCTGCCTTCTCTGTCTGCTGCTCCCTCTGCTTGTGCTCTCTCTCTCTCTGGCAAATAAATAAATAAAAATCTTTAAAAAAAAAAAAAAGAAAAAGATAAAATAAGCTAAATTTCTTAAACACATTAAAAAAAAAAAAAAAAACACTAAAGCAAAAAATAAGCTCTCTAGCTGATTCTGATGGACTGGTATTTAGAAATTATAACTGTAGTTTCTACTTCCCTAAGAACTGTCCTGCCCTTTCCCTGTTCTCTGTGCCGCTGAGAATTCAGATTTCTACTTTCCTCTCTCCCCTGCACCACGGCAGGTGACCTTGCATTTGTTCTGCATGCTGGTTGGCACAGTGCTCTCACATGAACTTGTCCGTTGAAAATCTCTCAGTGGGCTCCCACTACCTACAGATAAAGTCCAAACTCCAAAATACGGTGGACGAGGCCTGCCATGATCTGGCCCTTGCTTACCCTTCTAGCTTTATTTTTTTTGCCACTCCTTACACCCAAGCTGCTTTTCTTGCAGTTCCATGTAGAGACCTGTCTCTTAGCCATTGTAAGAGATGTTCCATCTACCTGGAATGCCTTTTCTCCTTGACCTTTTGTCTGGCTGGCGAATACCTGATCCATCTTTTAGGAATGACCTGAAGTGTCTCCCCCCTCCTCCCTTTCCCTTGTTTAGGGCAACAAGAGCTAGAGCATTTGCTTGGTTGGTTGTGGGCTTGTCTGCCTGTAGTAGATGAACTTGAAGGCAGGGACATTATCTTAGGGTTTTGTTTTGTTTTTAAGATTTTGGCAGTGGCGGGGGCACCTGGGTGGCTCAGTTGTTAAGCGTCTGCCTTCAGCTCAGGTCATGATCCCAGGGTCCTGGGATCAAGTTCCACATGGGGCTCCCTGCACAGTGGGAAGCCAGCTTCTCCCTCTCCTTCTCCCCCTTGTATTACCTCCCTCACTGTCTCTCTGTTAAATAAATAAGTAAAATCTTAAAAAAAAAAAAAAAAAATTATTAAGATTTAATTTATTTGACAGAGAGAGAGATCACAAGTAGGCAGAGAGGCAGACAGAGACGGGGGGGAAGCAGGCTCCCCGCTGAGCAGAGACCCTGATGCGGGGCTCGATCCCAGGCCCCTGAGATCACCTGAGCCGAAGGCAGAGACTTACTTAACCCACTGAGCCACCCAGGCACCCCAGATTTTCTTTTTAATTTATTTATTTGACGGAGCACAAGAAAGGGGGAGCAGCAGGCAGAGGGAGAAGGAGAAGCAGACTTCCCGCTGAGCGGGGAGCCCGATGCGGGGCTTGATCCCAGGATCCTGGGATCATGACCTGAGCCCAAGGCAATGTTTAACCAACTGAGCCACCCAGGAGCCCCTCAGGGTTTTTTTATCCCTGATGTCTAAGACACAAAGCCTGGCATGCAGTAGGATTGAATTAACCATTGTCAAATGAAAGCATGATCGGAGACTCCAAGCCAAGGTCCATGTTGAACCCTAAGGAAAAGCTGAAGCTCCACAGCCGGGCACCCTCCTCCCAGCTCCTGAGTGTTCTCCAGCCTCCACCCCCTCGTGCCTGCACGTGCACGCACGCGCTGTGGGCTAACTGGGGCAGCTCTGCCTCAGCCCTACCTCCCTGTGCTCCTCAGATCTTTCACAGAGACCATGAGCTCCCTCTCTCCTGGGAAGCCGTGGCAGACCAAGCTGAGCAGTGCGGGACTCATCTATCTGCACTTCGGGCACAAGCTGCTGGCCCAGTTGCTGGGCACCAGCGAAGAGGACAGCATGGTGGGCACCATCTATGACAAGGTGGGGACCCACGGACAGAGATGACCCATAAGTGCGTCTCCACCAGCTGGGAATGGCACTTACACAGGACTGGGCCTCAGGTCAGGACTCCTGGCCCATAGCGGGCCCAGCACCTTCTCCCTCGGTCAGCCTCGTCTTCTCACAGGGGATGGCTCATGTCTGTCACCTCTGTCCCAGGGTATTTGTGAGAAGTGGGTGAGGTAGTGTTCAGGGAAGGGCTTTGAAAACCATAAAGCAGAGTTTCCTGGTCCTTTTCTTAACCTGACATGGGTAGAAAACGATTGTTGAGCAACTTGGTAATAGAGGAGGCTGCTTGTGTGGGGAAGCACATGGCGTAGAGGTTCTGGCTGTCTGAAGGTGGAGGGAAGCATATCTGGGACACGAGAATTGGGACGTTCAGCTGGGACGAGTTGGATTATGAAAATATCCTCAGGTTCCGCTAGCGCGCTCCTGCAGCAGGGAAGGAGCGGGGCTAGTGGCTGTGGCACACCTGTCAGATCAGGGATTCTGAGGACACTGGCCTGACCCCACCCCTGTGACGTTCACCAGTCAAGCTTCAGATTCTGTCAACTCTGGTTTTTGCAGAAGCCATCGAGTTCGGTTCTGTCTTAGCTTGCCTGTCATCTGCCCCTGTGACGTGGCATTAGTACGATCCAAAGAAGTGATGAAATACGAATGGTTGAATTGGAGCTTTTGGAACTGCCTGGAGCTTTTTAGACTGCCTGGGTCCATTTTCCCGTCTGCTGAGGGGCTTCCTTTTCTTTTTTTTTTTTTTTAAGGTTTTTTTTTTTTTTTTTGGAGAGAGAGGGAGAGAGTACACGAGGGGGGGGAGCAGCAGAGGGAGAAGCACACTCCCCACTGAGCAGGGAGCCTGATGCGGGACTCGATCCCAGGACTCTGGGATCATGACCTGAGCCAAAAGCAGACGCTTAACCGACAGAGCCACCCAGGCGCTCTGCTGAGGGGCTTCTAAGCAACTGAAGTAGATTATACGGAGCTTCAGTTGAGCATCAGGTTGGGGTCCAGACCGAGAGAGGCTGGGCGTAAAGGAGTTTCTTTTGCAGCTCTCCTTGGGAGGAGCGCTCCGCTGCACACCACAGACGTGTTGATGTTGTAAGCCTATGTGCAGAGCAGTTTTGCTGTAAGCATTGACATCCCCTATCGGTTCTGCCCCCATTTTTTTTTTTTTTTTTTAAGATTTAATTAGTCAGAGGGCGCCTGGGTGGCTCAGTCGTTAGGCGTCTGCCTTCGGCTCAAATCATGATTCTGGGGTCCTGGGATTGAGCCCCACATTGGGCTCCCTGCTCAGCAGGGAGCCTGCTTCTCCCTCTCCCACTCCCCCTGCTTGTGTTCCGTCTCTACTTCTCTGTCAAATAAATAAATAAAATCTTAAAAAAAAAAAAAAAAAGATTTAATTTGTCAGAGACAGAAGCAGGCTCCCCACTGAGCGAGGAGCCCAATGCAGCAGGGATCCCGGGACCCTGGGATCGTGACCTAAGCCAAAGGCAGACGCCCAACTGACGGAAGCACCCCGGCGTCCCTGCCCCCAGACTCTTGAGGCACTGTCCTACCCTTCCTGTGGCCTCAGGCGATGCAGCACCTGTTCCCACCACGGGGCATGTCAGGGGCTTCCCTGGGACCACGTCCCAGCTCCGATGTCTCATCCAGCACCCACTCTCCCACCTGACTCGTGTTTGGCCAGACCCTCGTGTACCTCATTTATGAGGACAGTGACTATCCTACACAGCCCACCTGGAGATTCACCCTCTCCCCGCCACCGGGCTCCACTCCCAGAGCCCCTCATGGAACTCGAGACCTTCCTTGTTCTGAAGTCCACAGCCCCCGCCTCACACATTGCTGGCCTTGACTCGGGCTTTGTGCGGTAGCGGAGGGGAAGCCGGACTAGAAGTCAGGCGATCTGAATTCCAGCCCCAGCACGATCAGATCCCACCTGAAGCCGCTGGACTCCCCAGTTCCCCCTTTCTTCACCCAGTGAATGTTGAGAGACCCTCACAGGGCTATTGTGGAGAGTAAATGAGTGAAATCTGTAAAACTTGATGTAGATGGTCGGCATCCTCGAGAGCATTTACTCCTGCTGCTGCCCTAGATGTACGAGAACTTCGTGGAGGAGGTGGATGCGGTGGACAATGGGATCTCCCAGTGGGAAGAGGGGGAGCCCAGGTACGTGCTGACCACCACGCTGAGCGCTCGGGTTGCCCGGCTTAACCCTGCCTGGAACCAGCCCAACCAAGACACGGAGGTAAGGAGAGCCCCCGGCGCAGAGGCCGTGAGGCGTGTAAGCACGCTGGGGGAGGAAACGAGAGTGGTTGCCTCCTCCGCCCCAGGGAAGTCAGAAGTTGGGGCCAGCGCCGCGGTTCTGATGCCTACCGTTCCCACGACTCCCAGGCCGGGTTCAGGCGCGCCATGGACCTGGTCCGAGAGGAGTTTCTGCAGAGACTAGACTTCTACCAACACAGCTGGCTGCCCGCCCGGGCCCTGGTGGAAGAGGCCCTGGCCCAGCGGTTCCAGGTACAGGCCTGGGAGGAGGCACTGTGGTTCGTGGCTGAGTGACCGCCTGCAGGGCTCCTGCTTCCCCCGCCATCTCCCAGGCCTGTACCTGGGGAGGACCCAAGCGGGGAGATAGGAGAACTGGCTCCCTTTCAGGTGGACCCAAGCGGGGAGATAGTAGAACTGGCCACAGGTGGCTGCCCCTGGAAGGAGCACCTCTACCACCTGGAATCTGGGCTGTCCCCACCGGGCACCATCGCCTTGGTTATCTACACCGACCAGGCCGGACAGTGGCGGGTACAGTGTGTGCCCAAGGAGCCCCATTCGTTCCAGAGCCGGTAAGGCCCCAGAGGACCACCCTCAGGCCTTCAGGCCTGTCTCGGCCCTGTCAGGGGGGGCCACCAACCTCGGCCTCTTCTGCGCTCCCTCTCTCTGCTCGTCAAGGCCTCCATTTGCTCCCACCGACTTCCCCTTTCTGTTCACCTGTAGGCTGCCCCTGCCAGAGCCATGGCGGGGTCTTCGGGATGAGGCCCTGGACCAGGTCACCGGGATTCCTGGCTGCATCTTTGTCCACACCAGCGGCTTCATTGGTGGGCACCACACCCGAGAGGGTGCCCTGAGCATGGCCCGTGCCACCCTGGCCCAGCGCCCAGTACCTAAGCCTCCCACAAATTCCCTAGACCAATAAAATGTCATCTGTCTCGTACTGGTCAAGTCTTTACCCCATTATTGCCCTGCACCATTCTGGGAACTTGCTGAAACTTGGGGAAAGTGAAATGTCCGTTTCAAAGCCTATGGTAGGTATTTTCTCAGCTTTGCTTTCCAAATCACCTGAAAACCACTCAGTTCCTAGGGTCAGATAAGTTGCCCAAATTCATAAAGAGTAACACAGCCCTATCTTAACCCAGAGTCCACGCCCTTTTCTTTTTCTTCACTAGACCCAAGTGCAACTCCCTGGGAAAAAAGTCTCGTAATGGAGTGGAAACAACAAAGGGAATTTTTTATTGTTGGAAGTGGGAGTGAGGGGAGTGGGGCCGGGCAGGCGGTGGCCCTGGGAGAGGGTCCCACGGGGCAGAAGTTGGGGATGCCTCAGTAAAGAGGGGCAGATCATGAGTAGAGCCTCCACCCCCAGCTGGGGGCTCCTGGGTTCGGCCAAGCACCGGGCTAAAACGTGGAAACTGGGCATTAACAAAGTACAGAGGGATGTGGGCAATTCGGCCGGTGGACCAGCACTGCAGAGAGGGACGAGAAAAATCAATCAGAGCCTGGGCCCAAAGAAGGCCACATGGCAGGCCACTCAGGAGCCACAGTGCTCAGTTCCTCCACCCTGCTCCCCGAAAGCCCAGCGGCCCGGCCTACTCACCACACTGAGCAGAGCCCCTTTTTTAAAGGAAGGATGGAAAGTGATGAGCTGCGCCTGGGCCCCCGGCTCCCCCTGGATAATGCCGCTAGGGGGAGAAGGGGAGCAGGCAGTTGGAGACAGGCCAGGTGAAGTAGGATGTGGGCTGGTGTGGGCAGGCTGGTACGGAGGGCAGACCTGACAGCCCACCCGGCACTTACCAAGGAAGCAGCTCAAACACGGGGCTGTTTCGAGTGCGAAAAAGGAGGATGACTGGTTTACCATCCTGGACCCGTGGATTTCCTATGAGAAATGGATGCGATGGGAAGGCACCCTGGAGGCAGAATCCCAGGGCAAGGCAGAGAACTGCAGCCAGGACTCGGACACCCTCCACGAATGGGAAGATGGCTGTGGCCCAAGCAAAGTCCTTCCCAACTCTTACCTTTCATGAGCACGGCCAGACGCTCCCCACTGGGGTCCCAGACCATGGAGTGAGCCTCTCCCCCAAGTCTGCGAGTCAGAAGAGTTAGCTGGGAGGCCTCCGCGCGGTCCCTGCCCCCCCTTTCACTGCCCCTCCCTCAGCCACTCAGCTCACCTCTCCTCTCCATCTGGGGTCTGTACTGTTGTCTCAGACAGATCGGCCACAATGGTGGCTGACTTGGCACCGCCAACGCGCCCCTTGCCCTCCCCTGCAAGAAGGGCAGAGGCTCTGAAGTGCAGGGAACGGGCCTCTCGCTGGTCCTCTGCCTCATATCCGTTGTAAGCATCAATCCCTCTCAAGTCTCCCAAGCTTTACTTCCCCTCATCCTTCAGGGTAGCCTACTCCGGAGGGTTTCTGCCTCCCTCTGACTACCCCAGATGCTCTGCAGCCTGCGCGGTCTCCCCCGACTCACCGCAGCGTTCTGGGAATGACAAGGAGTAAATGAGTGGTTCCCCCAATACGGTGAACAGCAGCCGGTTTCCATCTGGGCTCCAGCAGCCGGTCTGGGGTCAGGGAGCAAAAAGGCAAGGGAACACCGGTCGGCCGGGGAATGCAGGAAGAAAAGCAGAGGACGCGGAGAGACAAGCGCAGGGCACCTGGGACCCGCCTCCCCCTCAGCTCCCTGAGTACGCCGTCCCCTCTCACCTGACACCGCCCCGACAGAGTAGGCCACCTCTCGCAAGTCCACATCTGGGCCTCCCAGACTCTGTGCCGGAGAGAGGCGGGGCACAACTCAGGACCTCTAGGTTCCCAAACCTGGCCTTCCCTCCCTCTGCCAGTCCCAGCGCCAGGTCAGAGAATGGGAGCACAACAGACGGTTCTGCCTGCTGGAAGGCCCAGGAGCCAAGTGCCTTTCTCTAGGTCAGCTTTGCCCACCCCCTCCCCCGGCCCTCGGCCCTCTCACCGAAAGACAGCTGAAGGGGTGGTAGCCAGGACTTTGCTGCCATCCGGGGACCAGAGCAGGTTGGTAACCCCGCCTCCCCGAAACCAGGGAAGGGGAACACAGGTCTCCGTTGAGACGTCCCATACCTAGGACAGAGGGGTCGGGAGTGAGAGAGGAGGCTCCGGCATCCCCATCCTGTCACAGGGGCTGCCCTTACGGTACAAAGACACAGAAAGAAGATGAAGCAGGAGAGGGACTGTTAAAACAGCAGGGCATCGCTTTATGTGTACAGCGACAGCGAGCAGAAGTTTACATCTGAGGAACCTCGATGGTACCGCTCCTTCCCTGAGTAAGTTTAACACTAACACTGAATGGACAATTAGTCCTCTTCCCCCGACAGGGTATCTTCCACCCCCAGGCGAATGCTCTTGCCTCAAGTCTGAGGGGGGCTGAGATGACCCCAAGAGGGGTGGGGACCGACTCACCAGGATAGCAGCATCCACGGGTGAAGCTGAGAGCAGCCGTCCCCCACTGGGCGCCCAGGCCAAGCTGGTGACAGGTGTGTGCCCAGGGTGAGACAGCACTTGAGCACAACCCGAAGAGGGTCTGCGGTGGGGAAACAGGGTATGAAGTCAGAAGGCAACAAAAACGCCCCATGACTCTATGTCCTTAGCTCCTGACAAAACTTCCATATCCAGATGGCCCCTCAAACCCAGGCTAGGGGAAATGACTAAGGGTCATGGAAGTTAAAGAAAAGAAAAATAAAAAATAAGGAAGAAAGGGCAAAATCACCACCATTCGGTCCATAGATGAAAATGAGTGCCAGGGAGGAAGCTTTCAGTGTAGGCCTCAAGGAGACACACACTTCCGACCAGCAAGGCTAGACGGTGCCGGGCCGGGGAGAGGTCCCGCTCCGCCCCAGACCAGAGCCCTCTCCCCACAGGACCATCCGGCCTGGGGCCTGGGACCCTCTGTGATGTTACCGCAGGCTCCCAATCTCTTTTCCAGAGTTATCTGCTGCTCCGCAGAACTCATTCTGTGCTGCAAACCCTATCTTTCCATCTTTCCCTGGCAGAATTACTCTCCCTCTCTGCCCCTGCATGCTTTTGTGCTTGTCACAAAGATGCAGCACGGGGGTCGTCGTCCACAAGGCCGGGAACTCCTGACAGCACCCTGTGTTTCCGTCAGCTTTGTGCCCCCAGGGCCATGTACTTGGCCTGCCAGGTACAGGCTACCGCCTGAATGAAGGCCATCCTCCTCCTTTCCCACCAAACTGTAACTACCTCTAGTGCCAACCCGAGCTCAGATCGCTGACCTACAACTTTTTCTTGAACTTGACAATAAATCAGAGTTCTCTTTTGAGGTCCACTCAGAGATCCATCTCATTCTTTTCAGTGGCTCCACTGTCTCCACGCCCCTGAATCAATAACCTAGAACTGATTCAGTCATGCCTCCACAGATGGACATTTCAACTGTTTGTAATGTTTTATCATGTCAAACAATGCTGCAGAAAATACTCTATATCCTTATGTACTCATGTTACTATGTGTTCAGAATTTAGGGGTAAAAAAGGCTTGCACTTTTATTTTTTTAAAGATTTTATTTATTTGTGGGGCACCTGGGTGGCTCAGTGGGTTAAAGCCTCTGCCTTCGGCTCAGGTCATGATCTCGGGGTCCTGGGATCTAGCCCCACATCAGGCTCTCTGCTCAGCGGGGAGCCTACTTCGCCCCCACCCCGCCTGCCTCTCTACGTACTTGTGATCTCTCTCTCTCTGTCAAATAAATAAATAAAAATCTTTAAAAAAAAAAAAGATTTTATTTATTTGTGAGAAAGAGCATGTGCACAAGCAGGGAAAGTGGCAGGCAGAGGGAGAAGTAGGCTCCCTGCAGGCAGCCCGATGTGGGACTCGACCCAGGACCCTGGGATCACAGCCCGAGCTGAAGGCAGACGCTTAACCGACTGAGCCACCCACGCATCCGTAGGCTTGCACTTTTAAAAAGATAAATATGCCAACAAATTGTTTTCTGACAAGTCTGTACCACAATAGTCTTCTCACCAAGAAAAAAAGTACCCATTTTCCTGGTCTTGCTAGTACTAGATATTATCAAACATTATAATTTTATTTTATTTTAAAGATCTATTGATTTATTCAAGAGAGAGAGAGATCACAAGTAAGCAGAGAGGAAGGCTGAGGGAGAGGGGGAAGCGGGCTCCCTGCCGAGCGGAGAGCCTAATGCGGGGCTCGATCCCAGGACCCCGAGATCATGACCCGAGCCCAAGGCAGAGGCTCAACCCACTGAGCCACCCAGATGCCCCAAATATTGTAATTTTAATAATACCATTCCGAATGAGTGAAAAATATGTATTTTCTTTTTTTTTTAAAGATTTTATTTATTTGAGATAGAACGAGAGTGAGACAGCACAAGCAGGGGGAACAGTAGGCAGAGGGAGAAGCAGGTTCTCCACTGAGCAGGGAGCCTGATGAGGGGCTCGATCCCAGGACTCATGACTTGAGCCGAAGGCAGCCGCTTACCCAACTGAGCCACGGAGGTGCCCCAATATTATGTAAATCAAAATTATCAAAAAAAAAAAAATCATCTGTATTTTCTTCCTGTCCTTTTATTTTTATATTTAGTTCTTTTGTCTGCTTCGAATTTATTTGTATAGAAAAAGTATAAAACAAAGACTACCTTTATTATTTCCTAAATGGATAGCCAATTCTCCCCACACTACTACAATAAAAAAATCTAAACTTCATTGCAATGAAAAGCCACATTTCTCATATATTAAATTCTCATAGATTCTTAGATCTGTTCCTGAATGTTACACAGCTATGCTGATCTGTTTGTCTATCCTCATGCCAATTACTTCCCATTACTGTAACTTCATAAGATATTTAATACTTGATAGGGCAAGTCTCCCCTCTCTAGTCTTCCTTTGGCAATTCTGTTTGGCAAAACTTCTGTTGGCAATTCTTCCATATTTATTCTTTAATAAAAACTCTGAATATCATTTTGCCCAGTTCAGAAAAACAAAATGCAGAATTCTGGTTGCAAATCCACTCAATTTGACATTTCTATGATGTCCGGGCATACAGTGTGTCTCTCCACTTAGTCGGCTCTTGCTTAATCTTAATGTTCCTCCCTCCACGACCTTCTCCAAATGTCTAGTAGATTAAATAAATTTAACAATTCATTCCCAGTGATTTTGGTAATTGCACACATTGTAAGTAGAACATTTTTTTCATTTCAATTTCTCGATGAGGATTGTAAGTATAAAAGGAAACAATTACACTTTTGGTTTCCTGGATCTAGTCACCTTACTACATTTAAATTTCTTATTAGATCAAATAGGTTTTTTTAGCTGAGTCACTTGTTTTATCTAGGTATGAAATCATATCTTCAAAGAAGAATAATTTTCCCTTTGTTTTCAAGACTTCACCTTTTTTCCTGTCTTACTACACTCACTAGAATCTCCGAAAATAATGTTGATTAATAACAGTGATAATGGCTGGCTCAGTAGGTAGATCATGCAACGCCTGATTTTGGGTTGTGAGTTTGAGTCCCACATCAAGTGCAGAGATTACTTAAAAAAATAAAAACTTAAATAAAAATAAAAAGAGGAGCGCCTGGGTGGCTCAGTTGTTAAGCATCTGCCTTCGGCTTGGGTCATGATCCCGGGGTCCTGGGATGGAGCCCTGTGTCGGGCTCCCTGCTCAGCGGGAGGCCTGCTTCTCCCTCTCCCTCTGCTGCTCCCCCTGCTTGTGTTCTCTCTCTCTGTCAAATAAATGAATAAAATATTTAAAAATAAAATAAAGGGGC
>CM052897.1:54383464-54401193 GCA_028534135.1 Potos flavus | reverse complement strand
TTTTTTTTTTTTTTTAGTGGTAGAATTCATCTGTTTTAATTTCTTACACAATCCACTCTGGTTATAGATTTTGGTAGAGAATCAAATATTTCCTTTAGATTTTCAAAGTGTTGGTCTAAACTTATACATGATATTCTGTAATAATTCTTCTATCTTCTTCCATATCTGCAGTTCTCTCTTCTTTCCCATTCTGAATAATACTGTACTTTGATTTTCTCTTTTACCCTAATAAGGCTGGCAAGGAAAACCTAATAAGGTTTTCTTCTTTATTCATAACTTATTTATTTATTTATTTTTTAAATACTTTTTTTTTTAAATTTAAGATTTTATTTATTTGACAGAGACATCACAAGTAGGCAGAGAGACAGGCAGAGAGAGTGAGGGGGAACGAGGCTCCCTGCCGAGCAGAGAGCCCGATGCAGGGCTCGATCCCAGGACCCTGAGATCATGACTTGAGCCGAAGGCAGAGGTCTTAACCCACTGAGCCACCCAGGCACCCGTCTTTATTCATAATTTAAAGGACCAGTTTCTGATTTAATACTTAGTTCTCATGGGGATTCTTTTTCCAATTTCCTTGATTTCAACTTATGTCTGTATGAATTCCCGCCCCTATTGCCTTTAAACCTACATCTGACAGTCCTCTGGAAAAGGCAGTCTTTCTACTCCATGATCCATATATACATACTCCCCACAATTCCAGAAGCTCCTCGTTCTGTCCCTTCCTCTAGATTCCAGCATTCTCAGCACCTCGACATTGACCTTAGGTCTGCTTCTCCCACAGCCCTGGGAAGTGCTGTGAAGATAAAGAACTTCCAGACCTCCTCGCCACCCCCGACTGCTAACACAGCCGCGAGCCTCCGGCCAAGGGAAGACAGAGGCTGCTGGGACTTACCGGGTAGACAGGGAGGTGGGGTCCAGGGTCCAGATGAGAATGCAGGTCTGGCAGGCCACAGCCAGGACAGAGGCACTGAGGGGCTTCCAGGCCAGAGCCGCCACATTTCGCTGTAGCCGGTGCTTCAGGGACGGGACTATACTGCTGTGGTCAAGGTTACGGGACTGAGTCAAAGCAGTAACACTACAGCTCAGGGGACCCGGGCTCAGTTGAGGAGGGAAAGCCAAGAGAAGGAAGCGGACCACCCAGAGCCCGGGGGAGTTGTGGGACAGAAGGATAGGATAAAGGTTAGATCTGGAAACAGGACACATGCAGTTGTAGAGATTCCCTGACCCCAGTTCAGCCCCAGGAACCTACAGGAGCCCTGGAGCCAAGGCTGGAGGGGAAAGGAGACGGACTTAGGGAGACCGAAGAGTCAGAGCCTGCCCAGTAGGTGCCCATGTACCTGCTGGCATTATACACACGGATCGAGTCATCTAGCAGGGCCACTGCGAACTTGTTGGTGTGGGGGTGCCAGGCAAAGACCCGCAAACAGCAGCTGGACCTGGGCCGGAGTGAGCACGAGGGGTCTGAACCCATCCCCCAGCCCAGAGGCTCAGATCCCCTTTCACACGAGGGCATTATTGTTTTTTGCTTTTTCTTTTATTTCTTTATTTGGGAGTGAGAATGTGGGTAATAGTCAGGAAAGAGGTGGGACGGGTCTGTGCCTTGACTGCCCTCTCCCCCTGAGAAGTTCCAAGATTCAGGACTTCCCTCCCACAAAAGCCTCAGCTTGTACACTCACCAGTTTGTGACTTGGGCAAATTCAGCAATCAGATCTTCGCTCCTGAGCTATGAGAACAAAGCGGACAGAGGATGCGCTGGGACTAAGGGAGCTTATCCCCTCGACTTCCTGCAGGGGAGCTGGACCACTCCCACCCTCCGCAGTCTTTCTTCCCACCCCACCCTGACCTCAAGGGATGGAAAGTGGAAGAGGGCAGGAATGGGGGAATGGCAGCCAGAGGGCCAGGGGAGGAAGCCCAACTTACAGACAGATGGGGGAACAGGGACCCGTGGAGGGAGGAGGCCCATCGACAGAGTGCCAGGGCCCAGCTGGACGCCGTCTTCACCCACTCAAACACTGTGGGGTTGAGGAAGCAGCTCTGATTAAACCATTCACAGGGCTATCACTGGGCACCCTTGGATAAGCAACGAGCAAGGAAAGGACAAGCATTCCCCAGGGCCTTCCGCCCAACCCAAACGCAGGACACACACTCTGGGATATGTGACGTGGGCAGAGAGGAGAAAAGAAGATGGCACCCGCGTAGACAACTGGGACAGGAAAAAGCAGGCCAAAGGGAAGGGAGCTGGGCCAAGAGGTATTGGGATGAATTGGGAAGAATATGGAGGGGAGATGCCAACTACAAAACTAGAGAAGGCTGGAGGGAAAAATATTTACCTTCCTCCTCCGAGTTCGCAATTTCATTCAGCACCCCAAAAAGGCCCATATCACGCCTGAGGAGAGGAAGCTGGGAGTCAGATTATTCTGATCCCTTTGGTCTCCCTCTACAAGTTATACTCATTCAGTAAACGTGTACTAAAAAAAAGGGCACTCAGGGGCGCCTGGCTGGCTCAGTCGGTGAAGTGTGTGACTCTTGATCTCCGGATTGTGAGTTCAGGCCCCACAGTGGGTGTAGATTACTTAAAAATAAAATCTTTGGGTTGCCTGAGTGGTTCAGTCAGTTAAGTATCTGACCCTTTTTTTTTTTTTTAAGATTTCATTTATTTATTTGAGAGAGAGAGAGATCATAAGTAGGCAGAGAGGCAGACAGAGAGAGAGGGGGAAGCAGGGTCCCCGCTGAGCAGAGAGTCCGATGTGGGGCTTGATCCCGGGACCCTGAGATCATGACCCTAGCCGAAGGCAGAAGCTTTAACCCACTGAGCCACCCAGGCGCCCCAAGTATCTGACTCTTGATTTCAGCTCAGGTGTTGATCTCGGGGTGGTGAGTTCAAGCCCCGCAAACGGGCTCTGTGCTGGGTGTGAAGCCTACTTAAAATAATACAACATAACATAAAAATCTTAAATAAAAAAAAGGAGCACTCGCACTTAATGAGTGCCACGTATGTGCCAGGCACTTTATTTATTATCCTTTCATTTAATTATCACACTCATCTGAATGGCATTCTACTCATTTTACCAACAAGGCAACTAAGGCTCAGAGATCTTTCAGGGCTTTGTGAGCAGGTCAGGGGATCAAGGCCTGCCCTAAGCCTGTGAATGGAAAGCCATGGAAAGTTTTTTTTCAAGTAATCTCTACATCCAACATGGGTTCTAAGTCACAACCCTGAGACCAACAGTCATGCCGTACTGACTGAGCCAGCCAGGTGCCCCACCACGGAAGGATTTTAAGCGGAGGAATAAACTGATCACACCAGCATTTTAAAGATTTATTTGAGGGAGAAAGTGAGCGAGAGTGAGCGAGCATGGGCATGTGCTCTGCCGGCTGGGGGAGAGGCAGAAGGAAAGAACCTTCAAGCAGACTCTCCACTGAGCACGGAGCCTGAAGCGGGCTTCATCTCACAACCTGAGCAGAAATCAAGAGTCGGACGCTCAACCAACTGAGCCACCCAGGCACCCCCTTACACATTGGCATTTTAGAAAGATCGGTCTGGCTACAAATTAGAGGGGCGCAAAAGTGGAGAGGAGGAGATGGGTTAAGAGGCTACTTCAGGAATCTGGAAAAAAGGCCAAAGTGCTCTGAACCAACAGGGTTGGAGAAAAGCAAATAGATCTGAGAGGCTGAAGAAGTAGAACAAACAGAATTTGAGGGCTAACTAGACATTAGTAAGAGTAATATCAAGGGAAATGCCTACGTAATAATTATAGAAGCTAATACTGCCCACGGTATGCCAAGGCCGGGCTAGATGCTTGGCACACATTATCTAAGTCAGCCGCTATCACAACCCTACAAAATAGGTATTGTTAACATCTGCATTTTTAGATGAGAGAAGAGAGGCATGAGTAGGTTGATATTATCAATGTGACCTCGGTAGCAGGTAGCAGCATCAGGATTCAACCTGTCTGCCCCAGAGCCTACACTCAAGCCACTTGCTCCTGAATGAGGAGTAAGGCCATTCCTTGAGATGAAAATCACAAGGTAGAAGCAGGTTTGGAAAGGAAAATGAAGAGATCGGCTTTGAACATGCTGAGTGAGTGAAAGCCTGCGGAAGAGCCAAGTGAGGGTGTCTGGCAGACAAGAGAATACCCAGGTCTGAACTATCACTTGCGAATCCAGCCCAGGACACCAACGCTACAGCGACATCAGAAAGAGGCAGCACAGAAAAGGCAGAGAAGGGGCGCCTGGGTGGCTCAGTGGGTTAAAGCCTCTGCTTTCGGCTCAGGTCATGATCTCAGGGTCCTGGGATCGAGCCCCACATTGGGCTCTCTGCTCAGCGGGGAGCCTGCTTCCCTCTTTCTCTCTGCCTACTTGTGATCTCTCTTTCTCTGTCAAATAAATAAATAAAATCTAGAAAGAAAGAAAGAAAGAAAAGAAAGAAAGAAAGAAAAGAAAGAAAGAAAGGAAAGAAGGAAAGAAAGGAAAGAAAGGAAAGAAAGGAAAGAAAGGAAAGAAAGGAAAGAAAGGAAAGAAAGGAAAGAAAGGAAAGAAAGAAAGAAAGAAAGAAAGAGAGAAAGAAAAGGCAGAGAAGCAGCACCTGAAGAGGTAGGCAGTGGGAAAGAGCCCAGGACTGAATGACTTATCAGACAACAAATGGCTGTTTAACTTCACTCACACAAAGATGTGCCAATTAAATGGTACTGATAACAAATATCTAAATCTGGTTGCACGTGTGGGACTGTAAATATGTACAATTTCAATGGAGGACTATTTGGCAAAAGCTCACAAAATTACAAACGGACATACCCTTTGAAGCCTCCTACTAGATTTGTAGGAATTTATCCTACACGTGACAGTGATAATAATTAACCCTTGAAGATATTAATATGTGCCAGGCACTGTTCTCTAAGTGCTTGACATCCGTTCATTCATTTCATTGTCACTCTAACCTTGTAAAATCAGTCCCATTTTATAGATGAGGAAAGTGAGGGACCAAATGATTAAGTAATTTGCCCAAGATCACACAGCTAAAGAGTGACACAGCCAGGAACGGAATCCAGCCAGTATGGCTCCACTCCTAAACATGCTAAATGAATGACCTAAATATGAGATTATTCACTGCAACATTATCCCTAACCTTACTGAGCTTCAGGGAAAGGCTCAGAAAGTGATAATGACATGAAGAGGGGTTAGGGAGCAGGCTCACTTAAACCAGAAAGCAAGGCAGGTCATTGGAGATGAAATGAACTACTGTTGACTTACGTTTCCCAATAAGGACTGCTAATTCATTATAACAAATGATATATGGTACTGAGCTAGAGAGAGCCTGGCAGCCCAAGGCAGAGGGATGGCGACCCCATCTTCTGCAGGATCTGCAGACCATGGTCCAGGAGACCCTTCGCCACGTCTCACCATATGTTGATGCATCTCTTCCACACTTGCTCCCGGTGATGGATGAAGGCAGTTCTTGTGCCATGGTCCAGCCTCCCAGGGGTCTTCAGGGGATCCTTAGTCAGGTTCAGGACAGGAAGATTGATCCACTATAGGCCAGAAGTGAGAGGTGTGACAATGAGTCAGTCTCTTCCCAGATCTCTGCTGAACTCCCTACCATCTCCATACCAGGGCTGGGCTGAGTAAGAGGCTCCGGAGACCTGTTTCCCATTCCCATAAACCTAATCCTTGTGGGAAAGTGGAACAGAGCTTAACTCCCTGATCTGTAAAACTAGCGTAGTTCATAGGGTTGCTGTGATTATTAGATCTTACAACATCTGTGAGGCACACCTGACTCCATCTCTTTCTTACAAAGCAAACGCTCAATAGTAGTTTCTCTCCCTTTTCCTTCCCAGGAACTACTTGGGGGGGGGGGAGGGGGTAAAAAAAAAAAAAACACAAAACACAAAAACACTCCAGGTTGTGCTTTCCCAGCTCTCCCAGATACTGTCCTCAACTTTTCAATAGTTCTGCACCCTCATATCCCCTGAATTCTCCCTCATTCTCTCCATCCCCTCTAGGCCCGCCCCACAGTTCTTCAACATCCCTCACCCTCCAATCCCAGCCTTAAAATACATTCCAGCCCTTCTAGTCTCAAGTCTGGCCAGGCTGCTTCCAGTCGGCCAGGCAGAGGACCGCGACCCCGGCCCCGCTGCCGGGCCTCAGGTGCCCCGTTCTCCCGGGCCCCGCCCCCATGCCTGTCGGTCCCCTCCCTCCTCGCTCCGGCCACCTGGCCCCGGAAGTCGGGAGGCGGACTCTCATAGCTATTGCCTGTCGCCAACTCGTTATTGTGCTCGTATAGGGTGACTTGACCCCTAGGCGGCGGCGGAGGGAACAACCCCAGGGAGCACATCTTGCCGGTCCCGAGGACGTCTGGAACCGGTGAACTCACGGATCCCGCTTCCCTAACTCTTAGTTCCCGGGCTAGATTCGGATCCGTACGGGTAGCCGTGTGGGACAAACGGCGCTGCAAAATTCAACGGAAGTGAGGGGAAGAGTAACGCAGAACACGAACGCGTGCGCAGTCCCAGGACAGACTTCCAGAGCTTCCTCGCGCGCCGCCTGGCGGCCGGAGGGAGAGCGGCGCGGGCATGTCCGCGGGGTCAGCCGGTAGTTAAGGGTCGGAGTGGGTTTTTTTGTGTGTTTGTTTTCTGTGAGACTGCTTTTTTTTTTTTTCCCCAGTTCCGAATTCCGCAACATAGTTTCCCACTCACCCTCTCAAAGCTTGGAAAGCCCAAAATAAGCCACGTTCAGGGAAGTATCTAATTAAACCTTCCCAGGACTGTGGATCGTCCAGAGAAAAATTCCGACTGTCTGGGCAGCTGGCTGGGAAGCTAAGGGAAAAGCCTCCGGAAGGAGTAAAGTAAGGAGAGACCTTGGGAGGGAGAGGGATGCGCCAGCCAAAACCTCAGGCCCCCGGACGTATGGGTGGAGGGCAAGTGAGTTGGAAAACAGTGACGTTTCCTGAGTGCATATTATAAAGTGCTTGTATAATTTTTAAAAATATTTTACTTATTTATTCATGAGAGACAGAGAGAGGGGGGCGGGGAGAAGCAGGCTCCCTTCTGAGCAAACAGCCCTATGCTGGACTCCATCCCAAGACCCTGGGATCAAGACCTGAGCGGAAGGCAGAGGCTTAACCAACTGAGCCACTCAGGCACCCCAAGTGCTTGTATAATCTTTACAACAGCCTCATGAGGTGGGTACTGTTCTAGCACCATTAGGAAAGTGACACACAGAAAGATTGTACCAAAACCAGGCATTCTGATTTAAGAATAAAAATGAGACTGGGGTGCTGAGCCGGCTCAGTTGGTGGAGCCTGTGACTCTTGATCTCGGAGTGGCGAGTTCTGGCCCCATGTTGGGTGTAGAGTTCACTTAAAAAATAAATAAAATATTTTTTTAATAAAGAAGAAGAAGAGGGGCGCCTGGGTGGCTTAGTCGGTTAAGTGTCTGCCTTGGGCTTAGGTCATGATCTCAGAGTCGTGGTACCAGAGCCCCACCTCCACCTCCCTGCTCAGCGGGGAGTCTGCTTGTCCCTCTCCTGCCCCCACCTCTAGCTTGTGTTGGTGCTCTGTCTCTCTCTTTTAAATATGAAAGAAGAAAAGTGAGATTGATTTTATTCTGATTCCAAAGAATGGAACTAGATTGCAGAACAGAGGCTCCTCTTACAGCTGTGTGACTTTGGGAAAGTGTGTGAATTCTTCAGGCCTCAGCTTTGTCACTTTTGCAGTGTCCTTATTATTTCCCATGGTGGTTTCCCATATGAAATAATGGAAGCGAAGCCATTTAATAAATTTTAAGTACTAAACACTTGATTAGCCATGACTGCCACGAACTCAGTGACCTTGGGCTTTTGTTTGTTCATCTAATACGGGTTAATGGGCAATTCAAAGGACCATGCTCTGGGGACATGGAAATGTATAAAGCATAGTCCCCACTCCCAAGAGTTGCCCTAGTTGGAAAATCTAGGGGGCATTCTAAGTTTAGCATTCTTGGGCTCTGTCTGCTCTTCTTTTCTACATGAAAAGTTGCCCCCAAGAGAGTTATTCCAGGGTCAGAAAACAAGAAGGCTCAAGAAGGCTTCTCTGCAAATGCCCTTAACACAGAGAAAGCCATGGGTCTCCTCTACGCGGGTACTTCCCAAATGTTAGTGAACACAGACACACAGGAGGATCTTGCTAAAATGCAGATTCTGGGGCGGAGCTCTGAAGCACGCTGTATTTCCAAAACGCCCCCACGTGATACTGCACAGACCAAATTTTGAGCAGCCCCAGTTTAATTTTCTAGTTTTAATTTAATTTAATTTAATTTTCTAGGTTTAATTTTGTAGTTCACTGTCACCTGGAAAGTCACAGAAAACTTAAAAGAGCCTAGAGTAAAAACAGGGTCTTTTGGGGAAACTTTCTCCTTGAAAGTGGGAGGCAGTGCAGGCTTTGAAGGAGGAGAGGGAGTCCCCGACTTTCACAGATTAGTGAAGAGCACCCACAAACTTTTTTGTATTCAACCATCCCACCATCCAACCCTAGATACCCCGCAAGAAATCACTGCGGACGGGGCCTGCAACTTGCACCGCCCTTCGGTGAAGCCTGATTTCTACTAACAGGTTGTGTTGTAATTACGGGGTTAGGTGCCTGCCTCTCACCCTGTAATATGAACTGGGAAGGAGGACCAGTGCGCTGTGTATTCATATTCGGGCCTCCCCCATATTTACTTAACGTTTGTTCAGTGTTTTTCAGGGTTTGCAGATTCTTGGGAGGCCGACATCCAGGCCTAGCGCACTTCCCACTTACTTCACCAGGGGGCGCGGCGGCCCCAGCGACACAGTGACTGTGACCCACCGCCCCACGGTCTCAGAGCTCTCAGCCGGCGGTCTCCCCTGCCCGGGGGTGGGGGGGGTGGCGGAGCACCCTACGACCTGGGCGGGAAACCGAGGCAGCGCCGGGCCACCGCCCGAGTTTTCTAAAGGGGTCCCCGACTTTGGGAGGCGGGAGGCGCCGCCGGAGCCGGGGCGCCCGGAGCTCGGCCCGCCGAGGCCCGGCGCCCCGCCTCGGGGCCGGTAACCAGGCGCACATGGCCCGCCCGGCCCTGTTTGTCCTGGCAGCGCGCCGCCGCTATTTGAGGCGGTTTTTATCTCCCAGAAACCAGCAAAACCCCAAGCGGAGTCTAGGGAAGATGAAAGGGGCCGAGGGGCCGGGAGGGGAGGACCGCGAGGCCGCGGCGGGCGGGGGCTGGCACCGGACAGGCGGGGACCGGGAGGCGAGAGGGCCAGGCCCTGGGGGGTCCCGAGGAGCCTGCCCGGCGGGGGTCCGAGCGGGAGGGGGGCGGTGGGAGCCCGGGACCCCCGCCCCTCGGCCGCGCCCCACCCACCTCGCCCCCAGCGCGCGTCTCTTCCGCCGCCGCTCGAGACCCCGGCCCGGGGGAGGAGCCCTGGAACGCGGCCCTCTTCAAAGCGCCTTTGAAGCGGCGCGGCCCGCGGGAGGGCAGGAGGTTTCGCACCTGGCCGGGGCGGCCGGGACAGCCGCGGCGGCAGGCTGAGGAGGGGGCTGGCCGCCGAGCCCGCCCGCAGCGCCTCCCGAGCCGGCCGGGGCGGGGGGGGGGGGGGCGGTGACGGTCGCCGGGGGCGCCACCCGTGCGCCCCCTCAGCCCCGCGGGGGAGCCCGGGGGCGGGGGCCGCACAAAGCCCTATTGTGGCTGCAGGCTGGCCGCCACAGAGTGGCTTTTGTTCGTCCGCTAACTCGGCGGCGGGCACGGCTGATTGCAGGCCCGGGGCAGGGGGCGGTTACGTGCCAGGCCGGGTGCCGCCCGCCGGGTCCCGCTCCGGGCCGCGCGGTAGTCCGCGCCGCAACCGCGGGCCCCTGCCCCGGCCGGGGTCGGGAGGCAGAGACCGGGAGAGAACCGGGGGAAGGAACCTCCCCGCCTTCCCAACTCGACCGGGGAGCCCTGGGCGTTCGAACACTGACCTCGGCCCGAGGGCCTGGCCCACCGAGCGTTCTGCCGCGGGCACGATAGGATGCCCGTGGGGAGTCTCCAGTTTGCCAAGGAAAAATCCTGTGGCTCAATCTTCTTCCTTCCTCTTTCTCTTTTCTCACCAGGACAAAATTTAAAATCGAACTTTTTATTAAATAATAATAATAATAAAAAAAAAAAGACTCCATGAGGGCATGATCCATTCCCTTCCACAATATTACCCTCTCCCCAAGCTCCAGCGGCTTTAACCCTTTAACTTGGGGCCTTGAGGGAGCAGGAGATAGGAAAGGAGGATCCAAAGTCACAGGAAAGGCATTCAAAGGCACGAAGCGGCTTTAAAAGTCACCAGAGGTGGAGTTGGGAGCATTGGAAGTCCCTGGTTGGGGGCCTGGGGATGCAACCCCAAATCAGCTTGGGGACCTCTGTCCTCCTAGCTCTATAAATTCTTCTTTCTCGTGGCTTCTAGGCACCAGCCTAGCAGTGCCTTGTAAAGAATAGGCACTCGATAAATACTTGATTTATTTGAATCTGATCCCAGAGAAAGCCTTCCCCACCTATTCTTCAGGAGAGGCACTTCCAAACCAGTGTCCTCCTCCTGTTAGGTGAGCTTCCCCAAAGAGCACGTCTAGGATGGCAGCTGGAAGCTCTCTGTAACCATGGCAACAAGGGATTAGCCTGATGGGGTCATGGTGTCAGGGGAGGGGCAGTGGAAGAACCTGCTCTGGGGTCAAGGGAGCTGGGGTACATTCCAGTCCTCCCCTCCATAGGACTTGAGGTTTCACAGCTTCTGGCTGGGGCTGGGAATATTGGGGATGGCCTAATTGAGAGACACCCCATCAACTCTTTAACAGAGATCTAGCTAACCAACCCTGTTAGCAGAGATTCTATTAAAAGAGAAACCCCATTAACTGAGACCCTGATGATAGAAATTCTATTAACAAGATCCCCACTAACACTTTTTCTAGACAGAGATACACTTAGCTAAAATTTTCCATAGCAGAAATGGACCTCCTTCCCTCCCCAGCTCACTCTACCTGACCTGTCATCATAACTTAGATAAATAGAATTATTATTATTAGTATTCATTTCTCTTGGAACATAGGGGTTAAATATACAGGCCTGGGGGCAGTCTCCCTGACCCTGGGGTCACCCCATCTTTGGGATCAGATCCCCACTGGTCTGCCCCCCTCTTGGCACCCTGCTCCCTGCCAGGTCACTAACCCCAATCCCCCTAATTCTGGTCCCTAATGAAGAGGCCACCAGGGGGCAATAAATTATCATCATCATCATCATCATTATCATTATCATTATGTTTGTAAAAAAAAAAAAAAAAAACTCGGGAGCATGGAAAGCAAGTGGAAGAAGAAGCTGGGAAGACTGGAGCCTGGAAGCTAAGCAATTGTGGTAAATAAGCTTGGGAACCAGAAAGGATGCTTGTCAAGGAGTTAGTGAGCTGGAGACAGAAAGCGTCGGGAGCCCAGATGGAAGGAAAATGAGATGGGGTGGTAAGAGCAGAGGAGAGGGAAGCTGTGCGCAGGGGCGAGATCTTAGGAAGCCAGAGTGCAGAAATCAGGCACAAGTGAGCGCCTGAGATGAGAGTTTGCGGAACAGGCTCGTGGCAAAGGGAGGAGTGAGCTGTGGAGGCATGCCGGGAGGCGCCCGGGCCCAGAACGAGCCGGGGGAGAGCTGGCGAGAGCCCCAAAGGCAGCATGCATGGGGCTAAGGGGGTGAGGGGCAAGCAGTGGTCCACGAAGCCGGGGGAGGCCGGCAAGGCAGCCCTGGGCCTGGAGACCCTCCACCCCACTCAGATCTCCAGCAGGTTGCTCTGCTCTGGGCTGCCTTCAGGGGCTTTCTCTGGGGGTGCTGGGGAGGCTGAAGTTCGGGGCGTCTGACTGGCCTCCTCTTCCCCTGCACTGCGGCCCTCCCCCAGTTCCTTGGGGCCGCTGGCCGGGGGCCCCGGGCCTGGCTCGCCGTGGGTACGTTGGTGTTTGCTCAGGTGGTCACTCCGGGTAAAGCGCTTGGAGCACAGCAGGCAGGTGAACTTCTTCTCCCGGGTGTGGGTGCGCACGTGGCGCTCCAGCTCGTCCGAACGGGTGAACCTCTTGCCGCAGAAGAGCCAGTTGCAGACGAAGGGCCTCTCGCCCGTGTGCCAGCGCAGGTGCGCCTTCAGGTGCGACGCCTTGCCGTACACCTTGCCGCAGCCCGGGATGTGGCAGCTGTGGATGGGCTTCTTCCGCAGCCCAGCAGCTGCCGCCCCCAGGCGCTCGAGCTCCTGGCAGTTGGGGCAGTCGCAGGAGGAGCGCCCCGCTCCACTGCCTCCGTATCCACCACTGCCCCCGGTGCCGGCCCCCCGGGGGGGCTTGGCCCCACCGCTCCCCTCCAGCTGCCCGCTATTGCTCACTGCCTTGGGTTTATAGACGTCTTGGGGCAAGACATGCTGGGGCCCTGGCTGCAGGAGGTGAGGAGCTGGGTAGGGAGCTGGATTAAGGGGGGCGAAGTCGGACGGGTAGGTGGGCAGCTGGGGGTTCAGTGGAGGCTGAGCCGGGCCTGTGGGCAGTGTCCCTTGCAGCCCATCACCCTGGCCCTGCCCACCACCTAGCCAGTTGCCCCCGGGGTGCATGTCCCACCAAGGAGTAGGAGCATTGCCTGGGCCCGGTGAGATGCCTGCGTGGATGCCTGCCTTGTACCAGGAGCCGTAGGGGTGCGCCATGTCCAGAGAGGTGTAGACACTGGGCAGGCAGTCAGAAGAGCTGTGGCCCTTGGGCACTAGTAGCCCAGGGTCCTGGGTGCCCGTGGGCCCAGGGAACGAGTGGGAAAAAGGAGGGTAGTCATTGGCATAGCCCGAGGTGGGTGCCGGAGGACTGCCTGCAGGTGGGAGGAGCCCATTGGTGCTTGAAAAGGGGGCTGGGTAGGCATCCCCCATGGTTTTGGGGGCTGAAAGGTCACTGCCCACAGGGTATGGCTTCTTGGCGCCTGCTTTGCCCAGTGTCGCTGAGTCCCGCAGAGGGCTGGTGCCACCAAATTTGCTGCACGCTGCCGTCAGCATGGCCAGGGGACTGGAGCCATAGTGAGCTTCCTCCTGCGGACAGAGGGAAGCACGGCTTAGGGGGAGAGGAGGAGGAGTGCAGAAGGAAGGACAAAACTCTAGAGACGCGGAGAGCAGAACCAAGGGGTCCAGGAAGAGTCGAAGAGGATGGGAGGAAGGGGCGGGCGGGCCAGTGAACACTGGGCCCCAGGGCAGAGCTCAGACCGAGTCGTGGGGAGGAGAGCCGGGTCCAGACTGCAGCCTAACAACAGGATCCAGGAGGCAGGAGGCAGGAGACAAAGCTCACTGTGGAGTTGCTGGGGTGCCGGGGGCGGGGGAGGCTCAGAGGAACAGGGGATGCTACTTAAATAACCACGAGAAGAGCCAGCAATGGATGCAGGACCTAGGTGAGGTGAGAATTAGGGGTCCTACCCCAGGAAGTGGGTTCAGAGCAGAGGCCATGGTGAGAGACCTGGAGAGGAAAGATGAGGCTCAAAGAGTAACATAGGAAGAAAATTAGTGGGCCACAGTTGCCCCCACTCCAGATTTGCTCAGCTTTACCCCATATTCCACTTCCTGTTTCTCCTTCAGCTCTTGACTAAGGCAGCGAGTGGCCTGGTCTCCCTGAGGCCGCAGCCTCATGTCCCTGGTAAGGAATCTCTTGGCAGGGATTCTAGGGCTGGGGAGCAAGAGGGAGCGACGCGGAGACACTGGGACATTGAGAGGGAACAGGGCTGCCGCCAAGCCAGAACTGTGGCTGAGGCAAGAATGTCTTTCCAGCGGACAGTGGGCACCCCGCTCCATGGAGCCTTCGGGAAGGCCGGAGGAGCCCGAGGTCCTCACACCCTCCAGGACCGGGAATTGGGATAGCTAGGTTATTGGCTCCCGGCCACACACCCCCATGTCCACTGTCCCTTAACATGTAGCCTACACACGTAGCTGGTCTCTCTTCGCCCTTCCAGCACCGTGCGTGGAGGAAGATACGTAGATGTGGGGCACGGGGCTCTTTGAGAAGCACAAAATGCCCTTAATTCCCATCATGCTGCTGCTACGAGGCCAAACCACCCCGAGATGCCCCGTCCTTCGGGAGTTCATGGTGCCTCTCCCTGGGTGAGCCTCAGGACACGCCAGGAGGAGACAGCCTCCGGAATCTCCGGCTGGTACAGATCCTCCATCACTGAGAATCCCGCCCAAAAAGATGCCGGTACAGTTCCCTGACTGGGGCCCTCGAAAGCTAATGTATCTGGTGCCTTCCCAGTAAAGCTGAAAAAGAACCCAAGCCTCCAAGACCTGCCTGGTCCCTCTGAGCATGCACCGTGTGTGTGTCTGTGTGTGTGACACCAATCCTACAGCTACCTCTGGGGTTTTAAGGTTGCGGTGAGGGGCCTATGCCCTCATCGCTCCCGCACTGCTCCCCAAGGGCAAACCGGCCACTCCTCTGCCCAGTCACCTCTTTCTGAGGTCCTGTCGACCCCACAGACTCCCAAATTTGAGCCACCAAAACCTTCCTGAAATCCAGCTATGGGAAAAGCCCAGGGTCCTCCTCCCTAGCCAAAGTATCCCTGGAGCCTCTGGTCTCCCAAGCAGGGGGTAAGCTGAGGCAGGGTAGCTGCTGGGGCAGGACTCAAAGTCTAGCGGAAAGGTAAAATCACAGAGTGCGAAGGAGAGAGGCAGAGAGCCAAGGACCCTGCACAGGGTGAGACACAGACGAAAAAGCCACCCGGGGTGGGGGAGGGGGAACAGAGGGGAAAACTGGCATTAAGGGGCAGAAATGGGCAGCGACCCAAAAGAGCAGAAAGGTGAAAAGACAAAGGGCAGGGAGAGAGAGGAAAGCAGAATAAACAAAGAGGTGATGGAGAGAGCCTGGGCTAGGAAGGCGGAGGAAAACAGAGAGGGAGAGAGAGGAGGAAGAAAACAGAAAAGGGGGAGGAGGAGGAAGAAGACAGATCTCCTACCTAAGAGAAAACCACCATGATGCTGGGCCCCAGAAAACCCCCAGACCAGGCCACTCCTCCCTCCTTCTCCCCCTGACCGCTTCTCCCCCTCGGCCCAGCCCGGCTCCGTTGGTTTCCCTGCGGTCGGTTTATTTTTAAAAACGCCGACGCCGTCCCCCCCGCCCGGCCCTCACACTGTGGCCACAGGGGCCTCAGCCAAGCCCAGGGACCCCACCCAGCTGGGGAAAGGGAAGGAGGGGTGAAAGAAGGCAAGCAGCCCCAGGCCGACAGGAGACCCCGGCCCTGGAGCGGAGACCCCCAGGGCCCCTGAAGGCAGGGAAGGGGGAGCAAGGCACTAGACCCACTCAGATTGGTTCTGGAGGCCAAGAACTGGCACCTGGCTAGGTTCACCGCAGCCTCAGTTTCCTCCTCCTGCTACTCGCGTGCTCCTGAGCGAGTCCTACCTATGCGCCCCCATACCTGATCACATATATTCCTTTCCCAGGGGCCCAGGAGTCCCTCCTTCCAGCTGTTTTTCCTCCTACCTCCACCCCACCTTCCGCTAAAACAATAAAAGCAGGCTGAAAGTACTGAGAAGGAGTCTCTAGAGAAAGAATAAGGAGCTGTCCCAGCTCTCTCACTCGTTCGTGCAGTCCAGCTGGGGAAGGGGGTCCCCTCTCTCCAGAGAGCTCGCATTGCCCAGCTGACCTCCTGCTGAAGCTCGCTGTACACCCGAGGGCCTGCTGGCCATCCACTCTGGGCACCCAAGTTCCCGGGTGCCCGTTCTCCACTTTCTGCCTCTGCCCGTGTTGTTCATTGTTTGGTCCCCCCCACTTCCAATTCTCCATCCCCACCTGGCCCTCACCCCTGCTTCTCCCTCCTGCCTCTTCCCCCGCAGCTCACTCGCCCCCGGTGAGCCTCTCATCAGTTCCGAGAGCTGCTTCCCTCTTGGAACCCCCAAGTTCTTTCCACCACCAGAGAGCCCACCCATACCAGGCAGAGGGCTTCCTGGGTATGGAAGGGGGACGGTTGAGCGCCCAAGTGCCCCAAAAGTAGGAGAAACAGGCAGAGGGACTGGAATGTCTTTGTGTTGGGGGGCATCTCCGGCTCACCAGCGGTGAGGGCCATGAAGGCCCAGACACCAGCACGCACTCCTCTTGCCAACTGCTACCCCAATCCCGTGCCTTTCCAGCGGGCCTCCGGGCCAGCCCCTCCCCCAGGCCCCAGTGCCACGCTGGCAACGCTGGCACGGTGCCCACGCCCACTGACACTGCCCCTGCCCTGGATGGCCCTAGGATTTCCATGCACCTTGGTCCCGAAGCTTCCTCAAGACCAACCTCGGGGTTTCAATGGTGGCTCGATATAGAGTCTGGCGCGGGGGATGGCAGGGTGAGCAATGTGCCCTCAGTACAGCAGGAGGCAGAGCCCCACGCCTGGGGACCCCCGACTGGACACAGAGCAGGGATGAGGGGCATTGTGTGCACCCCCACTGGCTTGCCTGCCATTCCCTCAGACTCAGTCACAAACTCACCATTCCCAGTCTTCTACACACACCAGTCCTCACTTGGACCAACAGATGCTCAGAAGGCCCAGCTGCTCCCCGTACATACACACACACACACACACACACACACACACACACACACACACTTGTGCTCTCACAAAGCCAGCCGTGCGCGGTTTACGTCCTAGCACTTCCGCCCAGGCCGGCGAACACAGGTGCCGAAAGATGCCCGCTCCGTCTCACACACGCCTCTCCTACGGGCTGAGTGAGTCGGCTTCCCGCGTGGCCCATCACCCCTGGGACATGAGCTAGGGCCCCGGGAGCAGAGACGGGGGCTTCTGAGGGGCTACTGAAGCTGGACGACCTGAAGGGAGGGCTCTCTGGCTCCAGATTCCTGTGGAGGGACCCGGAAAGCGAGACAGAGATGATGACAGAGAAACAGAGTCAGAGACTCAGAAGCAAGGAGAACTCAGGACGTTCTAAGGGGCTCTGAGTGGCTCTGAGTCCTTCCTTTCCAACTCTGCACCTGGAGTCCCCCAGAACCCCTGGTAGAGTCAATGATTTCTCCAAACCCCCAAACCTGACCTCCGCGGTACCCTTGTTCCCTCCATCCCCAGTGCCAAAGGCAAGGGATGCTGGGGTCCCAGCCCATAGGGGAAGTGGCCCAGGCCGCCCTGGAGCCTCCCACTCCCAAAATAGAGCTGAGTTTGTCTTTGGCTGAAAGCTAAATATTTGTGAGCCGGGCAGGCGGCCTCAGACCCTGGCCCTCCTCCTGGGTTCCCTCTCAGGCCTGGGCCCAGCTCCTTGGTCAGCCCCCCCACATGCACAGGGCTGCCCTTCTCCCCTCTCTCATAGCTCACCTCTTCCTCTACACACACTGGCCCAGAGGCCCAGCCCCTGCCCACCTACAAACCAGACCAGCTGCAGCTCAGGCTCAGGCTAGGAGCTCCCGGAGAGGGGACCCCCAAGGCACTATGGAACCAACTGTAGTCTGGTGCCCACTCCACGAGCCCTCTCACTCCCTCCCCTTGTCTGCCATGGCTGGCCTCTCTCCCACCCTTCCTCTTCCTCTTCTCTCCATCCCTGTCCACTCCTCAGGGTTGGCGTGTAGGGCAGACCTCAGGGGTCCATGCCTTCTCCTGACCTGGCCCCTCTCATCTTCCTTTGACTGCTCTCTGACCCCCAGCCCCACTCTCTCCAACCCTTCCTCCTGCCCTCCACTCCCCCCTCTGAGCCCTGTCCTCTCTGCTCATCAGAGGGACCCTGGAAGTGACAAGCACTCCAGCCACTGTCTGTGTGAGTTGGGAGGTGTGTGTGTG
>CM052897.1:54363180-54382964 GCA_028534135.1 Potos flavus | reverse complement strand
GTGGAGGGGGCAGTTACCTCAAGCAGGGAGGACGCCATCCTGAGGCTGGGGAACGGGTCCCAAGGAGCCAGGCAGATGGAGAGAGCCAGTCGAGCCAGGGAGAGAGAGAGGGAGAGGGAGAGGGAGGGAGAATGGGAGAATGGGAGAGAAGAGATCTAAAGTTAGAAGGGACTGGGGGGTGGGGGGTGGGGGGGGCTGCTCTCTGTCTGTAGGGATCCACCCTCTAATTACAGCTTTCCCAGCGGAGAAGGCTCCGGATCCAATGAGCAGGGCGAGAGAGGGAGGCAGAGGGTCCAAATTTCCTGCTCCATTTGCTGAGCTCCCCAAAGAAGGGATCTGGGCGGGAGAGGAGAAACAGGGCTCCAGGGAAGGGGTGGAAGCAGGAGGAGGGTAGGGCCACGGGCAAGTTGTCAGGGTGTCCTGGGGGGTGCTGAGGGGGAGGGTCGAAGGGATGGTGGGCCCAGGTGTCCCACACCCCGCCCCCAGCAACCCCCGAGGCATCCGTTGGAACCCCTCCCGGGGCTCCCCAGTGTCATGTACCTGGGGGCTCTGGGGCTGGGTGTCCTGGGTCTCTCCTCCCTGGAGGTCTGGCAGTGGGAGTGCGGGCAAGGGGTGGCCTCAGGGGCCCGGAGGGCTGCGCTCCTCTCCCAGGCCAGCTCCACTCCTGTTCCCACTCGGGCTGCGAGCCTACAGTCCTACTCTGACTCCAGAGTCCTGGCTGCTGCTGCCGCCGCCGCCGCCGCTCTCCTACTGCTGCTGAGGCCGCCGCGCCGCTGAGGGAAGGAACAGGAGGGAAAAGGAACAAACCCCAAACCACTAATTAGAGATCCAGGGGGGGGATGGGGGATTGGGGACGACACTCACACAGAGACTGGAACACACTGACATACACACTCACGGACAAACACAGGATGATCCACACTCACATCCGCACACACGGCGCTGCCCACGCGGCCACGGCCACTGTCATGAATGGACACAGGCAAACTCACACCCACATGAGCATGGTGACATGGCTGGAGGGGCGCACACGACACCCCCCTCCCAAGCTGACCACAGAGACACTTGCTTCCCCAGTCACCCACCTCTAGATCAGAACAGTGTGTATGTCCATGTGCGTGTGTGTGTGTGTGTGTGTGCGCATGTGGGCGCGCGCGCATATGTGTGTGTGTGTGTGTGTGTGCAGTGAGAGACAGGAGGGAGGCCGTGCTCTGGGTGGAGGCTTCGGCTGCCTAACTTTTAGGGTCACTGGGGTAGGTTGGAGAGCAAGGCTTGGAGGAGGGGCAGAGAGTGGGAGGGGGGGCTTGGCACAGGTTCAGGGGTTCCCCAATCTTCTTTCCAATGCCTCAGTTTCACTCCTAGAAAGTAGTACCTAGGCCTACCTCCCTTCGTGGGGCAGAACCTGGATCTTCTGATTCAAAGAAAATTGAAGGTGGGCAGGAGGGAGGGTGGAGGTGGAAGGTCATTGGGTCAAGTCATCCATGCCCGAGCCTAGGCCCTTTGGATTAACTCCCCAAAAGATAAGCCCTGGCCTCCATTATTCCTTGCCAGTTACCATCCCTCAGCTCCTCTTGGCCACACATCAAGTCTCCATCCTTTGCTGGATAGTTCTAAGTGGTCATGCTCTCCTGGGAAGGAGCTCCCAGTTCCCTTTGTCATGGCCATGCATCAGTGCCCTCTTGCAGCAGGCAGAACTGAAGTGAGAGCTGCGGCAGGACTTCCCAACGGTGACTTCTCATCGAAATGGGGAAGAAAAGAAGGAAGGTCAACTAGGTTGGGAGAGGGAGAGCCAAAAAGTCTATGAACTGAAATCTGGGCCCTGAGGTAAGTTTCTGGGAAAGAGGGGCCCAGGTCACCAGTGGATGGTGTCTCTCCTACAGAGGGTCCCAGCCAACTTGGGCTGCTTTGCAAGTTATTCTCCAAGGTAACCCTCAGCCCCTCTGAGCCCCGTCCATCAGAGGAAAGGAGACCTGTCCTTCCCCACTCCCCTCACCTCTCAACACAGCTCCCTTACTTTCTCCCCTTGCGTGCCCACCTCCCTGCTCCTTTTGCTCTCGCTGATGAAAAGGTGGGGAGGAAGGAGGAGCACCCTGGAGGTCCTGGGAGGGTTAAGTGCCCTTTAACCAGCTGGCAGGATCAAAGTTCAGGACCAGGCATTTGGATTCCAGCCCCATGATGTGAATTCCCCCAAGGAACACTGTGGGCCCCGCATTTGGAGAAAGGGTTAGGGAACCAGGGTGTCTGGCTGACAAACGGAAAAGAACCAAAAAAAAAAAAAAAAAAAAGGCAGAAAGACCCAGAGGTACACAGAACAAATAAAACAATCAGAAGAGACATTGTGGGACATGAAAGGGACAAGAGGGCAACAGAAGAAGACTGGGTACTGCTTGGCTTTAAAAAACCAGAGAGAGTGGGGGGAGAAAAAAAAAAAAGGAAAAGGAAAAGAAATAGGGCCAGAGGAACAAAGATAGAGACAATGGCTTGGAAGGACAGGACAGAGAAAATAGCCGGAGGCCTGGCCAGGTCTGGAGGAGGCAGAGGGTTAAGCGGCCAGGCAGGTGGGGGGCGGGGATAGAGTATAAATAGCGCATAATTGTGTCCGATGATTACACGGGCCACCCCACCCGTCTGCCCAAGAGGAAGTGCCCGTGGTGGGGTGTCCCCGTGACCTCCCAGTCTCCCCCTGGTGGGGGCATCTGAGGCTGAGGTGGCAGATGGATTTCTGGGGCCCCCCACTCAGAAGCTAGGAGGAAGGGGAAGCTTTGGAGAAATTACTACACAGCCAGCAGAAAAACCTGAGACCAGTTAGATCAGGCAGGCAACTGAGGCAGAGGAGAAAAGTCGAGACTCCAGAATAGGGAAGAGGGGGCAGGTGAGAGAAGGGGTTGGAACTCAGCCTAGATTGGGGAAGAAAGGAAGAGACCGAGCGGAAAACAAGGCAGGATGAATGGAGGTGCAGGGTTGGGAGAGGAAGGGGAGGCAGAGAAGGTCAACCTTCTCCACTTCCCTTGGGGGCCTTATTCCTAATCCTACCCGAGAAGGAGCAGGAGTGCTAGGGAAGGAAGAGGAAGGAACAAGTTTCCCAGAAATATGCGAGCCAAGGGTCCCTGATGTGTTACCCCCAACAGGCTAGTGCCTGGACACAGAACCCCCTCCCAAAGGTCAGTGCCAAAGCCAGGCAGAGAGGTTGCCTGAAACCCCCAGCTGCCTCCCTTGGTACCCTGGGTTCTGACTTCTTCCACACCCTTTTTAAAGATAGTCCTACCGCCCAGCTAAAGCCCCGGTATTCCTGGGTTTGGACCCCCACACCCCCTTCCCAGTGCCCCCAGGGGCTAGGGGCAGGAACTGGGAGCCCTGACCAAGGACCTGCCTCCACCCTTGCAGGCCTCCCTCAGCCCAGCCTCCCAGGGGGTGGGGCAGCCCAGGCAGAGGCGCCATGTGGCAGGGGCGGGTAGAGGCTGCGGCTCTGGTCCTTCCAGTATAAACCCCCTAGGCATCTGGTTTCTATCCACCACCCCCCACCACCCTGGGGGCCCCTCAGCCTCCGCCCATGGCCACCCAGATGCTGAGCTCTGAGATGGACGCCCCTGAAGGAAGGGGTGGGATGGTCCCTTTCTGATCTCTCAACCCCAGGACTGGGCTGAACCACAGGAACCGCTCCCTTCCCTCCCTCTCCTAGAAGAATCAGGATGGGATTTCTAGGTTAGAGGGGTTGAATCTGGAACCTGCCTCAGTTCTCTCTAATGGCTTGGGATCTTTTGGAAAGTTCAGGGTGTGGGATGGGGTGAGGTGGAGACACAGTGAAAACTGGCCAGGGTGGGAAGATTCTAGCCCCCTACTCCTCAGAGAAGCTGCCTCCTCCACACCCCACTGCCTTCCGCCCACCCTCCCAGGCCAGGCTCCCGCTGACAGCCCTACACCAAAGGGACTCCTAACCCTTTCCTGTTGTTATAGAAGGTTTGGCTATCCTAGAATCACCAGTGAACAGCCAACAGAGGCCCTGAAATAGAAATGGACACACACTCTAATACATACCTAACGGGTGACAGCCTTTTAGAGACACACTTGCACATACGCTGAATTAGGAATATATGTTGACCCTTGAATAATGCAAGGATTAGGGGCACCAACTGCCTCACAGTTGAAGATCAGGATATAACTTTTGATCCCCCAAAACGTAACTGCTAATAGCCTACTGTTGACCTGAAGCCTTACATAACACAGTCATACATCACATAATATAACATAAGCCTTCCATAATATAGTCGGTTAACGCATATTTTGTACATTCTATCTATTACATACTGTATTCTTATAATAAAGTAAGCTAGAGAAAAGATGTTATTAAGAAAATCATCAGGGGGCGCCTGGGTGGCTCAGTGGGTTAAAGCCTCTGCCTTTGGCTCAGGTCATGATCTCGGGGTCCTGAGATTGAGCCCCATGTTGGGTTCTCTGCTCGGCGGGGAGCCTGCTTCCCCCTCTCTCTCTGCTTGCCT
Organism: Potos flavus; assembly: GCA_028534135.1. Classification (NCBI taxonomy): domain Eukaryota; kingdom Metazoa; phylum Chordata; class Mammalia; order Carnivora; family Procyonidae; genus Potos; species Potos flavus. The sequence goes on along the minus strand of CM052897.1, from coordinate 54,378,468 downwards.
CTCTGCCTACTTGTGATCTCTCTCTCTGTCAAATAAATAAATAAAATCTTAAAAAAAAGAAAGAAAGAAAGAAAGAAAGAAAGAAAGAAAGAAAGAAAAAAGAAAAAAAGAAAAAAAGAAAGAAAGAAAATCATCGGAAAGAGAAAATAGGGGGCGCCTGGGTGGCTCAGTCATTAAGCATCTGCCTTCAGCTCAGGTCATGATCCCAGGGTCCTGGGATCGAGACAAAAATGGGTGTGTAAATGGGCCCACACAGTTCAAACTCATGTTGCTCAAGGGTCAACTGAATTGTCGGCAGGCACACACACTGATACACACTGACTAATATAAATATAAATATATATATACATCTCCAATGGAAATGATGTTTATACCAAGGTACTTGGCCTAACCCCCAATCACAAGAACGCACACAGCAGTATGCATACACGCAGACAGACTTGAGGTCCCCTCGAATACCCTCCCAGCCGGGGACGCACACAGACTCCCCTCGGTACACACGTCTACGCATACGGCCGACATCGCACACATACACGCGGGCCTAGCATCACAACTGTACAGCTCTAAAGGCCCCTGGAGTCTCCCAGAGGGGATTTAGGAACCCCTCTTCCCACAGGAATCTGGGGCAAAGGGTGATGTGGAGGGCACTGCTGGTCCCACAAACTGCTGCTTGCAACTCCTGCCAGTGTAGCAACCTCCAGTGTGCCCTTGGGGGGACTCAAAGATCCTTCACTCCCCGTATCCTCCAGAGTTGAGAGATCCGGATGCCCCAGCGAACTCCCTGGCCCTGGGGAACCCTGGCATCCCCGCCCCCACCCAGACCCCCCCTGCTCTGCGGCCCGCTGACTCATCCCTCCCTCTGTGGAGCTCCCCAACCACAAGGGCCTGGAAGAGAAGCTTGGAAAGTTGCGCTCATGTCCCGGGCCCCTGGTCTGGCCACTACCCGCCTCCCCTCCCCCAAGCACCCAGGCCCAGCCCTTGTCTCCAGGAGAGACACCAGTGACAAAGAACACAGAGGGGACAGGAAAGAAGAAGGCACCCAGAGACAGGGAAACAGGAAGACAAAAGGTGACACTGGGGGAGGGGGGAGCAGATGGTGGAGAGGGAGATATGAGGCCCTGGGGGACAGCCTCCGATCTGGTAGGGCCCTCCAAAAGCAATGGTGCTGGTGACCAGGGAAACTTGCTCATTGGGCTGGGGGAAGATCCACTCAGAATTTCGGGACGGGGCCACTGCCCTCTTCTTTGATGGAGCATTCCGAGCCTAGGCTCAGGGCGCTTGGGAAGAGGATCCAATTCTGGGAGGCAAAGCCGAGAACACAGGGCAAAAAGGAAGCTTTCAAGAGACCGGCAAACTCTGCATAGGAGAGCTTGGAAGAGGGGCTCCCTTCCCCAACACATACGTATACACATTTATATGTTACATGCCTACCCCAACTCCCTCACTCTCTGCTGGGTCTCCCCATCCCTTCTTCCAGCACCAAGGATGCAAGGCAGGACTCCAGGTGCTAGTCCTGGCTCCCCTCTGCTCTGAGCCTTGGCTTTCCTGGTTGACATTTGAGTCCTGAGATAATACAGCAATTCCAGGCGAGGCTAATCAGAATCAGAAAGAGACGTGCTGGGGCGCTGGGCTGGCTCTGTCAGAAGACCCGTGAGACTCTTGATCTCGGGGTCCTGAGTTCAAGCCCCATGCTGGGTATACAGATTACTCGAATAAATACAACTTTTTTAAACATTTAAAAAAAAAAATAAAGAGAAGTGCTATGAGACAGGAAGGAGCAAGGATGGCAGGGGACAAAAAGGAGGAACATGGAAGGAAAGAGAAGACTTGAGACCTGATCCCAAAACAAGGGTACCTGCCCTGGGTGGGTGTCTCACATGGGTAGCATTGAATTAAGACTCTGGTCATCTCAAGGACATGCGCCTTTGTAAAAATATATAACCTGGAGTCTGATACATGAAATATTTAATGTCTGAATAAAGAGAACTTGGGGTGAGCCCTGATCACATCTTCTATCCTTAGGAGTGAACAACCCAAGAGAGTGGTTCTTTGAAACCCGGGACGCACGTTTCCCTCATTCTCGGACCTGCTCCTATTCTTCTTGGAAGCACAGTTTTTTGAGATGTAGACTGGACCCGAAGAACATTCTTTCATTCAACAAAGGCTCAGCGGGCACCTAGCACAGAGACCTAGGCTCAGGCACACAACTATGAATAATAGACCTAGCCCTTTGCCTCACAAACCAGCAACTAACATAAAGAGTGGGAAGTATCTGGAGACAGTAATTACTAGATGTTACTGGAGACCAAAGAGTGAATCTAATCCAGTGTTTGGGGAATCAAGGAAGGCTTCCTGGAAGAAGCAGTGACTAGGTAAAGAAACTGAAGTTAGCCAGGTGAAGAGAGGAGGAGCGTTCATAGGCAGGGAGAAGTGTGCATGCAAAGGCCCAGAGGTGTGGGAGATTTATGACACTTTTGAAATGCTCAAAGTTGAGTGTGACCGAGCACGGAGTGGAGACTGGTGGAGAAGGTCTAATCGGTTATACTAAGCATCTGAAAGTGATCCTAAGGGCAACATAGGGAAATATTCCTATATCAGAAAGACAGCCCCGGCCACAGAGAGTAGATGGGAATAGGGGCTTAGAGCCAGGCGGTTCTGGGTAAGTCAGTCGTTTACTATGGTGTAAGACTGGCCAGGAGATATAACCTTTGATGCCTCAGATTCTTCTTTAGACTGGGGAAACAGAATACAGCAACCTCCCAGGGTTGTTGCAAGGATTAGGAATAATACATGTGGAACTCTTACCGCAGTTTCTGGCATTTAGTAGTCGTTGGGTAAACGGTGCCTATGAGTATTGTCAGAATTTGGAGGAGGGCAACGTTAGAGGCAAGGAGAGCAGTGTGTGGCAGCTGTCCAAGCCAGAGGTGAGACGTGGCCTGGAGCGGCAGAGGGGATGCCCAAAAGCAAAGGGAAAGGCGATACAGAGAAGGCGGTGGAGGCTGCTTGGACGTGAGAAGTTTGGGGGTGTGTGGGGAGCAGTCAAGAATGGCTTCCCTTGATATGTGGGTTTGTGCGTGCCTACGCACACGGGACGCGCAGGCATTCTAGACGTACCTACTCGGTTCTGAGAATGGCCCTTGCTAGACAGTCCCTGGATCTGGTCAACAGAGTGAAGGCTCCATGCGGTGTCTGAGAACCTGGCCTCCAGCCTCGCAGGAGGGCTCCCCTGTCCCCCGCCACACAGTGCCCTAATCCCCTCCTAACTATGTCCTTTCCCCTCTTGCACTTGTTCCTGCCTCTCCCCACCCGCCCTCCTCCTCCCCTACGAAGGCACTCTCTGTAAATTCAGAGTCGGCCTAGGCCACCCTTCCCCATCCTTCCTTTTTCTCCTGCCCGGGTTAAGGAAAGTCCTTGGGACTCAGCCACCACCTCCTCCCCACACGCCCTCTATCGGGCGCCCCCTCCGGATCTCAAAGTGCTGCTGGACCCTCTAGGCGTGCGGAGGTTTGAGGGCAGGTGAGCAGTCCCGCGAAGGCGGGACTGGGGGTCTCGGCCCCAGCTCCAGCTGCTGCGGGGATGGGTGCCCACCGACGGACGGATCGTGAGGTCTGGGGACGCAGGGAGAGGGCTCCCCAGCCTCGGCCGGGCGCGGGGCCGCCGAGGCCGTGGCGGCTCTGGCGTGCCTCAGTGTCTCCGCACCGCCGGGAGGCGGAGGGGCGGGCCGGCCGGTGGGCGGGGCGCGGGCGGGGTCGGCCGGGCCGGGCGCCCGGGCAGGAGGCAGCTGCATATCTGCGGTCCCGACCACAATTGCTGGGAGTCGCGTCCCGGAGACTGGCGGCGCTGACTCTGCCCGCTGCGGCCGCCGCACCGATTAGAGCCCGAGAGGGAGCGCCAACCAGGGGGGAGGGGGAGAAGGCGGCGGCGGCGGCGCTCCGTGTGCCCCTGTCCCCTCCGCCGCAGCCAGCGCCACAGCTGCCCCGCCCAGCCCTTTCTCTGCGGCCCGAACCCACGGTGGGAGTCCTGCCTCCCCAGCCCTGGCTTTCTCGAAACCTGGATTCCAGGCGTCCTCCTCTGGGCCCTGCAGTGCCGGAGGTCCGGACGGCGCTAACATGCCGTTGACCCTGGGCTGCCAGCCTCTCTCCCTCACCCCCCCCCCCATCCACGCAAAGAGGAGTGTGAATCTCGGGGCTCCCCGTCTCCTTGCCTCCCGCCCCACCCCCAAGCACTCTCTAGGCAAAAGTAGCTCCCAGCGAAGAAGGGGTCACACTCGAGGACAAGCATCCAGGGGCCAGAGCACCCCCTGCTGGCTGGCCCGAAGCCCCTGCCCCTCCCCCTCCAGCTGTGACCTCCAGCTGTGGTGGTTGGGAAGAGCTGGCCTCTTTGATCTGGGAGCGTGGCCACCCCCTCCAGGCGCCCCATTAACCTCCATTATCCCAATTAGGCAGCCCTCCCAGTCCTGGATGCAAGCTTCAAAGCCCCCTCACAGGGGAGAAGAGGGGGCTGAATCTATGCCTCTCCCCCCCCCAACCAAGCCACACTGCCTTCAGACAAGACCCAGGTGTCCTGGTCCCCAGCTTGGGTATGTGCTAGCAGGGTGGGAAAAGGAACCCAAGGGCCACCCAGATCCCAATCTGTAAACTTCACGAGAAAGAGAACCAGATAAGAAAAGGAAACGTCTTTTGCTGGCTCTCAGTTTCCCTGCATTAAATGATTTAGGTAGCAATATCCAGGTTCCTGGCTGACCTGAGCTTCCCATCAGCTTATTCTGCTTTATCCCATGGAGAGGGGAGCCAAGAGCCACCCCCTCCTTAATCCTATCTCAACACTCCCTTCCCCCTCCCTCCTGGTACAATTTCCGCTGGGGGAGCCGGAGCAGGGCCCGCACAGTGGCCGCTTCCTGGAACATTTTCCTGCATCCGAAACCGCGACTCTCTCCCCAGGGACCGGCTGATCAAGGCCAGATGGGAGCAGGGATGGGGGAGGAGGGGAGAGGAGGGGAGGGAGCCAGGCTCTCACCATCACCCCCTCCCAACCCATGCACACCACGGGGAGCCCCTGCCCTGACACACAAAAGGCACACACCACATGCCACAGTAACACACCGTGGGCATTCATGGCGACACTTCATGAACCACAGGGGCCAGGTTTTAGAGGGAGACATGCAAAGTCACATAAATAATTCCACAAACACCTAGGTGATCCCTCTCTCTCTACATAGTCCCTTACCCCTCTAAAGTCTCCTCAGGCACTGGGTTTTCCTTGTCGCTAAGGAGACCTTAAGAATCCAAGAATATGGGGGTAGGACAGCAGGGAGACTTTAGCTAACAGAGGGTAAGGGGACAGACAGACACACCTAAGGCTGCCTGTGCCCCGCAAGACAACACCTACCACTCCGTTCCACTTCTGGATGGTTCTCAGGCCTGACCCCTGTCTCCCAGAACCTGGGGACCAGAGTAGAGGAAATCTGGGATGCTCTCCCTTGGTGCTGGCCTCAGAGCACTTTCTAGTTGCTTCCAAATTATTCTTAGAGAAAAAGCATATGGCGTGTAGTGGGCTCATTCATGGCAGCCAAAGGACAAAGAGAGGGCAAGAATAGGCAGCTCCAGGGAGCTCAGGGAACCTGGGGACCTGTGGTCTCACTGGAGACAGCCCATCCTTCACTGCTCCCCAGATCCCTTCTATCTCAGACAGGTGGTGAAAAGAAGAATGTGGGTGTTGTGCCTCCTGTTTAGCCCATTCTTTGGCCTTATCCTCTTCTGCCCACTGCCTTTCCAGCATAGAGGCCTAATTCTTCTTTCTTTCTTTCTCTTTCTTTCTCTCTCTCTTTCTCTCTCCCTTTCTTTCTTTTTTTCTCTCTTTCTTTCTCTCCTTCCTTCCTTCTTTCCTTCTTTCCTTCTTTCCTTTTCAGGAATCTATTCTTATGTCTGGAAATCTGGAATGTTTGTCTTTTGCTGGGAAGGGTACAGATTTGAGCATGGATATGATATGGGACGGAGCATTGGAAAAGTTGAAGGTGGGGTAGTCTGCTCTTTTTCTGGAACATCTCACTGGTTTAGGAGAAATATTTGGTTATTTTTATGTATGTATTTATTTCTTTTTAAGTGGGCTCCACACCCAGTGTGGGGCTTAAACTCATGACCCTGATATCAAGAATCTCATGCTCTACTGACTGAGCCAGCCGGATGCCCGAGAAGAAATACTTGAAATTGTAAAGTTCTGGAGAATCTAGGATACAAGGTCACCATAGAGCAATAAGGAAATTTGATAATAATCGTAAGAAGAACCAAAGCTAATCAGCCTGACCAAAAATCACTGTGTTCTTTCCTCGGTCTTGTCATCTAGTCAAAAGGCATAGTCTCCTCTTTCTCAAGCCCACCTGGTAAGGTAAGGGGATGACTCAAGCCATTTTTATTCACCTGCTTGACGATTTTCTTTTCTAACTACGTGGAAGTGCTTTATTTATTTATTTTTTAAGATTTTATTTATTTATTTTATTATTTTTTTAAAGATTTTATTTATTAAAAAAAAGATTTTATTTATTTAAAAAAAAGATTTTATTTATTTATTTGACAGAGAGATCACAAGTAGGCAGAGAGGCAGGCAGAGAGAGAGGGGCAAGCAGGCTCCCTGCGCAGCAGAGAGCCTGATGCGGGGTTCGATCCCAGGACCCTGAGATCATGACCTGAGCTGAAGGCAGAGGCTTTAACCCACTGAGCCACCCAGGCGCCCCAATATTTTATTTATTTATTTGTCAGGGAGAGAGAGAGCACAAGCAAGTGGAGCAGCAGGCAGAAGGAGAAGTAGGACCCTGGGATCATGTCCTGTGCCGAAGGCAGACGCTTAAGTAATTGAGTCACCCAGGCGCCCCATGGAAGTCCCTTATTCAGTGTAACCATCATCTTCCATCTTTCTTTTTTTTTTTAAAGATTTTATTTATTTATTTGACAGAGAGAGACACAGTGAGAGAGGGTACACAAGTAGGGGGAGTGGGAGATGGAGAAGCAGGCTTCCCGCAGAGCAGAGAGCCCGATGCGGGGTTCGATCCCAGGACCCCGGGATCACGACCTGAGCCGAAGGCATCTGTCGTTAGGCAGATGCTTAACGACTGAGCCACCCAGGAGCCCCATTTTCCATCTTCTATTTTGCCTGTGACTTCTTGCTGTAGTTCCAGTAGAAAAGCCTATTTTTTAAAAGACTTTATTCTATTTTTTTAAAGATTTTTTTTATTTATTCATTTGAGAGAGAGAGAGAGCATGAGCAGAGGGAGAGGAAAAAGCAGACTCCCCACTGAGTGGGGAGCCCTGACAGGAGGCTCAATCCCAGGACCCCAGGATCATGATGGGAGCCCAAGGCAGATGCTCAACCAACTGCGCCACCCGAGGGCCCCTGGAGATTTTATTTTTAAGTAATCTCTACACCCAACGTGGGGCTCGAATTCACAGCCCCTAAGATCAAGAGTTGAGTGCTTCATCTACTAAGCCAGCCAGGTGCCCCGAAAGGCTAACTCATAAAATAACAACACTTGCCCTCAAGTAGCCCATAGGCTGAAGTTAGGAAGAATCTCTCTTCCAAAACAGGGTCCATGGTGTGCTACCCAGAGGTACCTTAGTGCTTAGTGCATGGGACAGCAAAGCAAAGGCACTAAAACAAACAGAAGATTTGAGACAGGGGCGCCTGAGTGGCTCAGTCGTTAAACATCTGCCTTCGGCTCAGGTCATGATCCCAAGGTCCTGGGATCCAGCCCCGCATCGGGCTCCCTGCTCAATGGGAAACCTGCTTCTCCCTCTCCCACTCCCTTTGCTTGTGTTCCCTCTCTCACTGTCTCTCTGTCAAATAAATAAATAAAATCCTAAAAAAATTTTTTTGAGACAAATAATTTGTGTTTCATATTTTAAAAACTAAAAGCATTAGTCATCCTAAGAGAAATCGGAATTTTGCGGTACATCCTTACTTGTACTTATTTTAGTTTTAGTCTTGTTTCTGTCTTGAAGCCTTTACAGTGAAGGTATATACCACAATCTTTTCGGACCTTAGTATCTTTAAGGGTCTTAACTTTATCCCGCTCCGTTCCATGTGTTGGAATAGCAGGAATGTTAATGTGTGCTGCGAAGAGGAAGGGATTCCAGAGAAAGCAAAACCCCTGGAGGAAAGGGCAGTGTGCAAAATCTTTCAGACTTTTTCAGGCAAGACCTTTCTTAGATCTGCAAAGAAAATTGAGCAAGGCTCCTTTATACCACCAGGTGGCAGGAGTGAGCTGCTCAGCGACTCCACCTAGTACCCTTCCTGGGTTTGTTGAGGGCAAAAGGTTGGCACATTTTTGCACCTGGCGGGGGGCGGGGGTTCGGGGGTGGGCATGACAGAGCTATCAATGCTGAGGCGTCGGCTGGGGTGAGAAGTCTCAGAGGCTTATGATAGTGATTCTGCCCCTTCCCCCGGTCTTGGCTCAGAGAGGACAAGGCACTTGTCAAAGGTCCAAGGGTGTCCTGACTCCCAGGCCAGCATCCAGCAAGCGTCTATTTCCTGCCCCACCCACCTGCCTGCCTTCCTCTCACAGATACAAGCATTTAATATTCACCAGGTGAGGGGGGCCTGGATGGCTCAATGGGTTAAGCCTCTGCCTTCTGCTCAGGTCATGATCTCGGGGTCCTGGGATTGAGCCTCCACATCGGGCTCTCTGCTCACCAGGGAGCCTGCTTCCCCCCTCTCCCTCTGTCTGCCTCTCTGCCTACTTGTGATCTCTTTCTCTCTGTCAAATAAATAAATAAATAAAATCTTTTAAAAAAATGCACCAGGTGTATGCTAGAAGTGTCCAATGTAGCATTTAACAAGAAGTGCGGAATCTAGTAGAAGAGAGCCAGGTAAATAGCTATGCTCCCATGACTCTGGGAGGCAGTTTGAGTAGTGATTAAGCACATTCACTTGGAAGTCAGGCAGACTAGGGTGTGAACTCAAGCTCCACCACTTGCTAGTCGTGCAAACTCCGTGAGCCTCGGTCTCCTTGTCTGTGGAATGGGAGTATATGACCCTTGCGGAAGACCAACAAGATGATGTATAAAATCTATTCTAAAAACACTTTTTAAGTACAATAAATAAAATTCATTGCTCGCTGTGTAGGTGGTGTAAGTGCTGAAAGCTAGGGAAGCAGCACCCAGTTCAGACTTGAGGAGACTTCCTGGAGAAAGTTCACTGTTGTAGAAATTTGAAGGATAAGTAGAAGATACTTAGGAAAAGGAGGAACGGTGGTTAAGTTGGGGGGCGGCGGGTTGGAGGAAGGTGAACAGGGAGGAGTAGACAACTCTGGGGAGCACAGATGTGCACCCCTGGTTCACCAGCAACAGGGACAAGGAAAAGGCTAGCTTCCCACGTTTGAGGCTGGCATAGTCCAGACTCTCTCCACCAATCAACATACATTTAGGGAGAATCTACTATGAGTCTCTTTCAAAGGTTGTAAGAGATAACGAAGATAAATGAAAAATATAAAAGCCTGATCTTTGGAGCGCCTGGCTGGCTCAGTTGGCATGCAACTTTTGATCTCGGGATTGTGAGTCGAAGCCCCACTTTGGGTGTAGAGATTACTTAAAAATAAAATCTTAAAAAAAAAAAAAAGAAAAGCCTGACCTTTATTCTCATATGCCTGTAGAAATTGGGAAGAAAAAAGGGTAGGGACACCCAAACCCCCTACTCTGAGCCTCACTAGCCTGATCTCCTTGCCTCCAGCCTTCTTACTAGTGGTCCCTCTTCCTTCACGTATTAACACCCCGTCTGGGTGCTGTCCAATGAGTGGGTGCCCCACTCCCTACCACTGGCATTTTTACACCACTCAAGAATGACTAAAATAAATGTGAACCCTAACTCTGAGGGGAAGAAACATATTAAGAAACAATCTATTAATCAAACCAATATTTCTATGGTTCTTTTTTTTTTTTAAGACTTTATTTATTTATTTGACAGAGAGAGAGAGATCACAAGTAGGCACAGAGACAGGCGGAGGGAGAGGGGGAAGCGGGCTCCCCGCTGAGCAGAGAGCCAGATGCGGGGCTCGATCCCAGGACCCTGAGACCATGACCTGAGCTGAAGGCAGAGGCTTTAACCCACTGAGCCACCCAGGCACCCCATTTCTATGGTTCTTTACAAGCTACAGCGGCACTTCCCCTGTGTCAACTCATTTGGTCCTTTCAAGCACCTAATGGACTAGGCAGTAGTATCTTATATCCTTCTTATGTAGGAAAGAGACGTATAGAGCTGTAAAATGACTTGATTCCTTTGTCATCCTAAGAAGTTCGTGCTTTATCCTAAGGAAAGGGGAGTTATTGAAGGCTGGGGAACAGGGAAGCGAAATGGCCAGATTTTTATGTAAAAACAAAAAAAATCCTCTAAAAAAAAAGGGAGGGTACACCTGAGTGGCTCAGTCAGTTAAGTGACTGCCTTCAGGTCATGATCTTGGAGTCTCAGGATCGAGCCCCACGTAGGGCTCCCCGCTCAGCTGGGAGTCTGCTTCTCCCTCTGCCCCTCACCCGGCTTGTGCTCTCTGTCTCTCTCTCTCTTGCTCTCTTCTTAGAAGTTTTAATAAAATAAAACTAGAATAAAAATTTTTAAAAAACCTTAGGTAGGTTAACAATCGTGATTTCCTACTCGGTTCAGGTGTTCGCAGGCTGGACTAAGGTCCCTTTCTGGGTTCATTCTATCACTGTGCAATTTCTATTTTCAAATTATCTAAACAGGGACGCCTGGGTGGCTCAGTGGGTTAAAGCCTCTGCCTTCGGCTCAGGTCATGATCTCAGGGTCCTGGGATCGAGCCCCGAATTGAGCCCCGCATCTGGCTCTCTGCTCGGTGGAGAGCCTGGTTCTCTCTGCCTGCCTCTCTGCCTACTTGTAATCTCTCTCTGTCAAATAAATAAATAAATTCTTAAAACAATAAAAAAATTATCTAAACAGTTCATCACAGTGTAGTGGGATCAAGACTTTTGTATCTCACTCTTCCGCTTCCAATCTTTTAGCGGTTCCCCTTACCCCAAGATAAAGTCCAGAGTTCTTTTTTTTTTTTTTAATTTATTTATTTAGGGGCACCTGGGTGACTCAGTCGGTTAGGCGTCTGCCTTCGGCTCAGGTCATGATCCCGGGGTCCTGGGATTGAGCCCCATATCAGGCTCCCTGCTCAGCGGGGAGCCTGCTTCTCCCTCTCCCACTCCCCCCTGCTTGTGTTCCCTTTCTCGCTCTCTCTCTCCGTCATAAATAAATAAAATCTTAAAAAAAATTATTTATATATTTGAGGGGGGGTGGGGGAAGAGGGAGATCTTCAAGCAGACTCCCCTCTGAATGCAGAACCCCACACGGGTCTCAATCCCATGACTCACGACCTGAGATCACGACCTGAGCTGAAACCAAGAGTTGAATGCTTAACCTACTGTGCCACCCAGGTGCCCCTGAAGTTGAGTCCTTAATGAATCCTACAATTCCTACTGGTCCTGGCCTACCTTTGATTCATTCATCCACTCAACCTTTACCAAGTGTCTGTTATGAGCCAGGCATTCTAGCAGTCAGTGGAAACTGAGGCAAATAAGAGCAGCAGTCTTTGCTCCTGAGGAGCTTAAGATCTTTTAGTGAAACAAAAGTTGAACGAGTAATTACAGGGTTATAAGGGACCTAAGGCTCTTTCAGGAGTTGGGAGAAGGAAGGATTCCCTGAGGGGATGAGAGTTAAACTGAGCCCAGAAGGATGAGTGGAAGTTAGGTGGGGGTGGAGGGAGACAGGGGGGTTCCAGGCAAAAGGATCCTGGCTTGAGGAAGATCATGGTGCATTGGAAGAACACATACAGACAAGGGAGGAGGAGACTGTGGCCAATCTTGCAGACCAGATGACTCAGAGCCTTGCAGGCCAAGTTAAGGTGGGAGCACTTTATCCCCAGGGTTCTGGAAAGCCTTGAAAAGATTTAAGCAGAAGAGTGTAATACAAACAAATGAGAGTTTTCATACTCTTTTTTTTTTTTTTTAAGATTTTATTTATTTACTTGACATTGAGAGAGAGACAGTGAGAGAGGGAACAGAAGCAGAGGGAGTGGGAGAGGAAGAAGCCAGCTTTCCACCAAGCAGGGAGCCCTATACGGGGCTCCATCCCAGAACCCTGGGATCATGACCCGAGCCGAAGGCAGACGGTTAATGACTGAGCCACTCGGGCGCCCCTCATACTCTTTTTTTTTTTTTTTTAAGTGCTCTCTACACTGAACGGGGGCTCAAATTCATAACCCTGAGATCGAGAGTTGCATGCTCTTCTGACTGAGTCAGCCAGGCAGTAAAACAAAGGAGAGTTTTTAAGAAGGATCTGGTAGGTGTTCTGGGCCGCACAGATTGGATTTGGGTGTTTCCAAATCTCATCAGCCTCTCATTTGCAAGTAATACTTTGGGGTCTTTTACTGATGGTAAATCAATCACCTGTGACTTGTTTGTGTTCGATAAATGATCGGAATGTGACACTATTTACCAATTTCTAGGGATAGCAGAATTCCTCACTGGTGTTGGGTCATTCAATAAACACTTATTGGGGGGGCTATTTTGTGCCCAGTACAGGTCCAGATGCTGGGAATATGAAGATAAATGAGACTTAACTCAATCTACAAAAAAGAGAAACAAATTTGATCCGTGAAAAAAAGTTTTATTGCATAGATAACAACAACAAAGTCAAAAGACACCTGACAAGAATATATTTCCATTTTTTTAAGGATTAGTATATTGTATTTATGTATATTTAAAAGTGTAAAATAGGGGCGCCTGGGTGGCTCAGTCATTAAGCATCTGCCTTTGGCTCGGGTCGTGATCCCGGGATCCTGGGATCGAGCCCCACATTGGGCTCTCTGCTGGGTGGGGAGCCTGCTTCTCCCTCTCCCTCTGCTGCTCCCCCTGCTTGTGCGCTATCTCTCTTGCTGTCTCTCTCGGCTAAATTAATTAATTAATTAATTTTAAAAATAGAAGTGTAAAATAATACAGCAGCTTTGGAAAACAGTTTGGCACTTTATTACAAAGTTAAGCATATATTTACCACAAGACCCAGCCATTCCAATCCTAGGTATTTACCCAAGAGAAATAAAAACATATCTACACAGACTCTTTATTCATAAAATCAAAATATTGGAAATACCCCCAAACATCCATCAAAAGGTGAGTGGATGAGGGGCGACTGCCTGGCTCAGTCCCTGGAACTTGTGACTCTTGATCTCCCACATTGTAAGTTCGAGCCCCACGCTGGGCATAGAGATTACTTATTTATTTATTTTTAAAGATTTTATTTATTTACTTAGGAGAGAGAGTGTGAGAGTGAGCATGAGTAGGGGGAGGGGCAGAGGGTGAAGGAGACACCCTGCTGAGCAGAGAGCCTGATGTGGGGCTCGAGACCAGGACCCTGGGGTCATGACCTGAGCCAAAGGCAGACGCTTAACCGACTGAGCCACCCAGGCACCCCATAAATAAATCTTTTTATTTTTATTTTTTAAGATTTTACTTATTTACCTGAGAGAGAGTGAGAATGAGAGAGACAAGTGGGGGCGGGGGGAAGAGCAGAGGGAGAGAGAGAAGCGGACTTCCCACTGGGCAGGGAGCCTGACTTGGGACTCGTTTCCACGACCCTAGGATCATGACCTGAGCTGAAGGCAGATGCTTAGCCAACTGAGCCACTCAGGTGTCCCTTTTCACTTTTTTTTTTCAAGATTTATTTAGGGAAGCATGGGTGGCTCAGTCGGTTAAGCGTCTGCCTTCAGCTCAGGTCATGATCCCAGGGTCCTGGAATGGAATCCCCCATCAGGCTCCCTGCTCATCTGGGAGCCTGCTTCCCCCTCTGCCTGCCGCTCCCCCTGTTCGTGCTCGCTCTCTCTCTCTGACAAATAAATAAATACATCTTTTTAAAAAATAAATAAAATTAAAAAAATTTAAATATGTGAATGGATGAACAAATTGTGATATATTCAAAGAATGTAATACTATGAGGTAATATTAGGGAACAAGCTATTCATAACCCAATAATATGTAAGAATCTTAAAACCATTATGTTGCGTGAAAGAAACTAGAGCAAAAAAAAAGTACATACCATACAAGTCTATTTCTGTGAAACTCTAGAAAAGACAAAAGACAAATCTAATATTTTTCTAGAATCAAATCTAGAATGACATCTAATCAGAAGGCACATCATTGGCTGTGGATTGAGGTGGGGGAGTGTTGGCAGGGATTGGGACAATGAGGCATAGGGAACCCTTTAAAGCAATGTTCTATATCCCGATTATTGTGATGGTTACATGGGTGTTATCATCTGTCTAAACTTATCAAAATATACATTTCAAATGGGTGCATTTTACTGTATAAAAATTATACATCACTGCAGTTGATTTTATCTCAAAAACCAGAACAGAACAAAAGACAGTTGACAGGGAAAAATATTTGACATATTTTAACAAAGAATTTTCCTGGTTTCTTAAGGTTTTTTTTTTTTAAGATTTATTTATTTATTTGACAGAGAGAGATCACAAGCAGGCAGAGAGGAGGAAGCAGGCTCCCCGCTGAGCGGAGAGCCTGATGTGGGACTCTATCCCAGGACCCTGAGACCATGACCTGAGCTGAAGGCAGAGCTTTAACCCACTGAGCCACCCAGGTGCCCCGGTTTCTTAAGTTTTTAATTCCTTCATTAACATACAGTGTTATATTAGTTTCAAGTGTGCAATATGGTGATTCAACAATTCCACACATCACCTGATGCTCATTATAGGAAGTACACTCCTTAATCCCCATCCACTGTTTCACCCATCCCCTCACCGAACTCCCACCTCTCTGGTAACCCTGTTTGTTCTCTATAATTAAGAGTCTGTTTTTTTTTTCTTTTCTTTTCTTTTTTTTTTTGGCTCTCTCTCTTTCTACCTCTCTTTGCTTTTTTGTTTCTTTTTTTTTTTAAGATTTTATTTATTTATTTGACACAGAGAGAGAGAGATCACAAGCAGGCAGAGAGGCGGGCAGAGAAAGAGAAGGAAGCAGGCTCCCCACTAAGCAGAGAGCCCAATGCGGGGCTCGATCCTAGGACCCTGAGATCATGACCTGAGCCAAAGGCAGAGGCTTAACCCACTGAATCACCCAGGCGCCCCTTAAATAAATTAAATCTTAAAAAAAAAAAAAGATTTTATTTTTTTAAGTAACCTCTACACGCAATGTGGAACTTGAACTCAAAACCCCGAGATCAAGAGAGATCAAGAGTCTCATGCTTCACTGACATTTATATATATATTTATATATATACTACATATATATATATATTTTT
>CM052897.1:54339662-54362680 GCA_028534135.1 Potos flavus | reverse complement strand
GAGAGAAAAAAATACAAATGGACAATAACAGAAAAGACATTTGTTCTTATAAATTTTGGTAAATCAGGAAAAAACAAACTTCGATTATGGAATTATCGAACTGACAATTTTTAAAATTGGTGAGAATTTGGGAAACGAACACTTTCACAGTACAGGTATGAATGTAACTGGGAATATTTTGGGGAGATATTTTGGCAGTGTATCAAAATTTTCTATGTGCATAATCTTCACTGGACAATTCCACTTCTGGGAATCTATACTGATAGTGTCTATCGAGTGTGTATTGTATACTGGGATTCTGACCACACCTCAACTATTCTGTGGCATAAATACTTTTTTTTTTTAAGACTGATTTATTTATTTAGAGAGTGAGAGCACATGCGAGGGAGCGGGGCGAGGCCAGAGGGAGAGGGAGAGAAGCAAATTCCCCACTGAGCACAGAGCCCAACTCGGGGCTCTATCTCATGAGATCAGGACCTGAGCTGAAATCAAGAGTCTGACGCCAAACCGACTGAGCCACCCAGGAGCCCCTGGAGTAAATACTCCTATTTCTGCATTTTACAAATGAAGGTTAAGTGACTTCCCCAAGGGTCATGCAACTAGTAAGTGATGAGTCAGGATTCGCAATTATAGTCTCTCTCCAGAATCTGTGCTCTTAAGCATTCTGCTATGCATTTCCCCACTCTCTCCTAAATGCCGTATGTAGGCACAAATACATATATATGAAAATATTTGCTGCAGGAGAGTTTGAAACATTAAGAAAGGGTGCCTGTGTGGCTCAGCTGGTTAAGTGTCTGCCTTCAGCTCAGCTCATGATCTCAGGGTCCAGGGATCGAGTCCCGCTTCGGGCTCCCTGCTCAGCAGGGAGTCTGCTTCACGCTCTCTCTCTCAAATAAAATCTTTAAAAATTTTTAATTTAATTTAATTTTTAAAAATGAAATATTAAAAAAGAATGAAATGAACATGAAAAGATCTTTAATAGATTTTGTTAAGTAAAAAAAGCAAGCTATAGAATAATACTTATACTACCTATTTACATAAAAAATACCAACAATGAAGAGATATGTGTGAACATAGCAAGTATGCTCAAAAGAGCAGAGGACTTTTTCTATTTTATTCACTGTTGTGTCTTCATTGTTGTACCAGAACGGTGCCTGGCACATAGTAGGCATGGGGTAAATATCTGTTGGATGTATATAAATATGTGTAAATGCATAGAATAGGGACTGAAAAGCTCCAAACCAAACTATGACCTGGTGAAGGTGTTTCCTTAATTTGGGAAAAGAGAGAAAGGTGTGTGCAGGATACATTAGTGAAGGGAGGTGTCATGTACTCCCCCAAACTTCTGGCTGTTTGAATCTTACAGAAAGATGTTTGTGTGTTACTCAAGTAAAGTAAAAACAAAAACCAAACAGATTAAGGTGGGTGGAAGGATGGGTTAACCGGTAGGGGGTGGGGGGCACCTGGGTGGCTCAGTTGGTACAGCATTCGACTCTTGATCTCAGGGTCATGAGTTCAAGCCCCACCTTGGGCAGGGAGCCCACTTAAAAAAAATTAAATAGGTGATTAAGGAAGACACTTGTGATGAGCAGCAGCTGTTGCACGGAAGTGTTGAATCATTACCTTGTGCACCAGAAACTAATATTACACCATATGTTAACTTTTCTTAAAATATTTTATTTATTTATTTGACAGAGACACAGCAAGAGAGGGAACACAAGCAGAGGGAGTGGGAGAGGGAGAAGCAGGCTCGTCGCAGAGCAGGGAGCCTAATGAGAGGCTCGATCCCAGGACCCCGGGATCATGACCTGAGCCGAAGGCAGACGCTTAATGACAGAGCCACCCAGGCACCCCTTAACTTTTTATTTTTTTTAAGATTTAGGGGCACCTGGATGGCTCAGTTAAGCGTCTCCCTTTGGCTCAGGTCATGATCCTGGAGTCCTGGGATTGAGCCCCACATCGGGCTCCCTGCTCAGTGGGGAGTCTGCTTCTCTCTCCCCCTCTGCCTGCCACTCCCCCTCCTCCTGCTCTGTTTCTGACAAATAAATAAAATCTTAAAAAGAAAGACTTAAGTAATCTCTTTATCCACTTGGTGCTCGAACTTACAACCCCAAGATCAAGAGTCACAAACTCTACCAACTGAGTGAGCCAGGTGCCCCAACAAATTGGAATTTAAATGAAAAATTTTTTAAAAATTCCTTTTTTTTCACACACACACACAGATCCAAACAGACTAAAACAACAATAACAACAACCACAATGAAAGCAAAAATGTCTTGCCACATTTTCATTTATTTCTCTTCAACCCTTCCAGATAGGTAATAATAACCTCACTTTATAGATGAGGCAACTAAGGCTCAGACTGGCTAAGTAACTTGCCTCATGTTGCCCAGTCATTAAGTCCGGATATGAACTCTGACCTATAGCTTTACGACTGAGGCTCACTTCACTATGTTTATAAATGTTCAAACAAGTAAGTGCAATAAAATGTGGAAGGCTGCAAGGGGGAAGACAGCAGAGGTTGCAATGGGGGCACGTGGAGAAGCATGGCCAGTTCTAAGGAGAGACGGGATATTTCTGGAAAGGGTTCCAGAGATGAAGTTTGATTTCAGACTTGAAAAGTGAGTTCCTGGGGTGCCTGGGTGGCTCAATGAGTTAAAGCCTCTGCCTTCGACTAGGGTGGTGATCTCAGGGTCCTAGGATCGAGCCCCGAATTGGGCTCTCTGCTCAGCAGGGAGCCTGCTTCCCTCTCTCCCTCTGCCTGCTTCTCTGCCTACTTGTGATCTCTCTCTCTCTGTCAAATAAATAAAATCTTTAAGGGAAAAAAAAAGAAAACAAAAGTGAGTTCCTGAACTACTATGGGGGAAGGGCACTCCAGACAGCAGGATGTCGCAGGGGAAACCACTTGGCCTATTTTGTGAAAGGTAAACAGTTGAGTGGACATGGCTGGAGCTTTACTTACATCTCCAGGTGAAAGGTGGTGCCTAAAGGGGTGCCTGTGTAGCTTAGTTGGTTAAGCGGTTAAGCATCTGTCTTTGGCTAAGGCCATGACCCTGGGATCCTGGGATTGAGCCCCGGGGATCTAGGGCTCCCCCGTCATCGGGGAGTCTGCTTCTTCCTCTGCCCCTCCCCCCTCAAATAAATAAATAATAATAAAGAAAGGTAGGGCCTGGAATGGTTTGATTCTACTTGCACCAGATGAAGAGCTCGCGCTTGATAAGACTCCCAGGGGACTCTGGAGGCTATTTTGAAGAAGATCAACCTGGAGAAAAGGAATCCATTCTCTACAGTAGCCACACCAATTAGGCAGTGGGTGGAGACGCCTAATAAGGCAGTGATAATAAGGTAGTGACTAGGGATATGGAGAGAGAGGATGGGATGGATCTGACAGGTATTTATAGACAGTTGGCAGGGTTGATGGCTGATTACTGCTGTGAGGGGAATGGGCAGGAGTCTGAAGACGGAAGTTGGTTGGGGAGAAACCTGGGCACTAGGCCCCTTAAAAAGGGATTGCTTGTGTATATATTGCCTTCATCGCACTAATGCACAATATTACAATTAGCTGTGTATGAGTTGGCCTCCTCCACTAAGCCATGAGTTCCTTGAGGGAGGACCATGTCTTGTTCATCTCACCCCCTGCAGAGTCTAGCCCCATCTCTTGCATGGGGAATGTTTGACACTGAAGGAAACAGCACAGGGGAGAAATTGGCTTTGGTCTGGGGTGGTTGGGGGGGAGATGGAATGGTGGGAGATTAAAAAAAAAATCACACAGGTTGAGAGGCAGGAAGTTCCCCTGCCTACTGTCTCCCTCCTCAGCCTTGGTCAGAAGCCCGCCCCAGGGGAGATTGCCCAATTTTCCCCGAGTCCTTTCCTGACTGGTTGAGAAATGGGCAGCTTCAGTGTGTGCGTGCGGGAGATTGTCTCCCTCCAAGTTGGCTACCACCACCCAGAAAGTGATTCTAAAAAGGCTCTGTGAGAGAAGCCTCAGACTTCTACTTCCGTCCTCTAAACGACCAAATCTTGAGTTGTGTGGCAAGAGGTGGCATGTCTTTGGCACTGTGCCATAAGCTGATGTGGCAAGGGGAAAAGAGGAGAGAATAGGCAAGAAGATCTGTACTCCAGCAGAAAGAAAAGGAGGCCATCGGCCTGATACTGGGGATGCAAAAGGAGAAAGCACTCAATGGGTATTTTTTTTTTTTTAAGATTTTATTTATTTATTTGACAGAGAGAGATCACAAGTAGGCAGAGAGGCAGGCTGAGAGAGAGAGGGAAGCAGGCTCCCTGCTAAGCAGAGAGCCCGATGCGGGGCTTGATCCCAGGACCCTGAGATCATGACCTGAGCTGAAGGCAGAGGCCCTAACCCACTGAGCCATTCAGGTGCCCCACTCAATGGGTATTTGAACTATTATGAGTATTTAATTAAAAATGTTAACCATTTATATTATTTAAAAGTGGTTTAAATCAGAATAGAGGAAAAAATGAATCTGATAGAACTATCATCTGGACTTAACAATTATCAATATTTGCCACACTGAGGTCAGTTATTCCTTTATTATTATTATTATTTGCTTCCCTACCCTGAAGCTGCTTCCCTCCCGTCCACCAATTCCTTTTTAAAAGTATTCTAAGATAATTTACAGACATGAGGGGCGCTTGGCTGGCTCAGTTGGTAGAATGTGTGACTTGATCTCGGGATTGTTGAGTTTGAGCCCCACACGGGGAGTAGAGTTTACTCAAATAAAAAAATTTAAAAAAATTTATAGACATGATATTAAACCCTTAAATATTTTTTAAACCCTTAAATATTTTGCTATGCATTGCTAATAATGACATGTCCTTATATAATCACAATACTATTATCATGTCCCCCAAATTAACAACCATTCCTTAAAGATTTTATTTGTTTATTTGTCAGAGAGAGCAAGAGAGTGAGCACAAGCAGAGGGAGCTGCAGGCAGAGGCAGGCTCCCCGCTGAGCAAGGAGTCCGATGCAGGACTCGATCCCAGGACCCTGGGATCATGACCTGAGCTGAAGGCAGACATCCAACCAACTGAGCCACCCAGGCATCCCAACAACCATTCCTTAATATCATGTAACACCCAGTCCTCATTCACATTTTCCCAACTGTCCCAGTGCGTCTTTTTACGAGTGATTTGTTCAAAACCGTATCATATTGCATGTGACTCTTTTGCCTCTTCAGTCTCTTTTAAGCAAGAACAGCCCTTCCTCCTCTTTTTCCATGCCGTTGACTTGTCGAATAAACAGTCCATTGCCCTGTAGAATGTCCTACCTTTGGGATTTTTCTTGTTTCTTTGTGTTTCCACTTTCCTTGTTCCAACAGCCCCCTTATTTTCTGCAAGCCAGCGATTAGATCTAAAGATTCCTTTAGATTCAGGCTCAATACTTTTGGAAAGACTACTTGTTAGGTGACGCAGTGTTCTTCATATTACATTACATCAGGCACACATAAAGCACATGTTTGGGATGGTCTGACTCAGTGTTTTTGAAGCTGGGAGGAGGCTGAGCCTGAGGGGACCTAGGCAGTCAACCCCTTATGGAGGGGGAGGCTGAGCCCCATCAGCCTCCCGGGCTGCTGGTGCATACAGGCAATGAGTGGGTTGAGGTCTGGGAGGAGGCACTGAGAAAAGCATCAGATAAGGCTGGCTGCTTGGACTGGCTCAGTCTTGGGGCAGCATTGAGCAGAGTTCTGGGACTCACACCACACAGGCAGCAGTGCCTCTCTTTAGTTCCGAATGAGGAGACTAACCAGGCAAAACTCTCCAGGACTGGGGGTGGAACCATTCCAGGTTCATGCTGTCCCACACTCTCCCCTGCAGAGAGCAAGAAACCTTCCTCTTCAGCTCCGGGCCCTTTGGTGGTAGGCCTGGTGATGCTGTGGCTCAAGAAAATTCCTGACTCTACTAGCTCAGTTTTTCTTGTTCTCTGGCTTCCAGTTCCTGCCTTATAGTACTTTTTTTTTTTTTTTAATTGCTTTAAGCTTTAGAATGGCGGTGCTGGAAGGAAGCTTGTGTACGTACCATCTAAGCTAGCCTGTCACTGAAGAACTTCCATTCCTTCTTAGAAATAGCTGCATGTTAGATGGTGAAACCAGAAGGTACAGTTTATTTCCCCAGACTTCAATCATTCCCACTCCGCCTGCATAATTTTTAACATTATCAGGTTCCCCTTGTTTCTTTATCATAATAGCACCCCTTCTGAAATGATAGGTTTGGTAATGTAGTTCAGTTTCTTTCTAAAATTAATCACAAGAGGTGTGCCTGGGTGGCTCAGTCGTTAAGGGGTTACCTTCAGCTCAAGTCATGATCCCAGGGTGCTGGGATCGAGCCCCGCATCAGGTTCCCTGCTCAGCAGTGGCCTGCTTCTCCCTCTGCCTGCCGCTCCCTCTGCTTGTGCTCTCTCTCTCTGTCAAATAAATAAATAAAATCTTAAAAAAGAAAAAATAAAAAATTAATTACAAGAGCATATAAAGAAATGTTCACATTCCACCAATAGTAAGTGCATCATACTCCGGGAAATGCCAGAGAAGTAGAATCATTGACAGAGAGTGTCATTCTGCCTTGGACCTTGGCTGGGCACATTTCTCAAGTCCTGAATGTATTTCCTAATCAATAAGAAGGAAGTAACTATACTCTGTATAGGTGTTAGTCACCAGTTTTGTTGCGAGTGACTGAAGGCAAGTTCTAACTGGGAGGCTCCCAGGGACCTTTGTCCAGGCTCGTCTGAGCCCCTGCTGTGGTGGGGGAGGGGAGAGCAGAAGGCCGCCAGGCCTTGGTAAAGATTACCTCTAAACTGGGCATGAGCATCAGGGCAGTGGTGGGAAAACCCCTCTTGGAGGCAAAAGTCTGAGAAGCTCCCGCCCTCTCCCACCTTTCGCTCTCCACCGTTTCCCTGGCCACTTCAGGAAGGAATGAACATGGTGTTCCCGAGCCTTGTCCCCCACAGGCACCACCCACTAGCCCTGGGGACAGTGCAAACTTCCGGAAGAGACGAGAAGTTAGGTGTCACGCCTCTGCCTCTACGAACTTCAGCTGGCTTCTCGGTTCTAGGGAGGGGAGGGCAAAGCAGGAAGGAGGGGTTTGAGGTTGGGGAGAGCCAGAGGGTCCACCCCTCTCCGGAAACTGGGGGAGGAGAGGCCCAACCCCGCTCACACCAGACAGCCAGCCTCCAGGCTGGGCCCGAGAGGCCCGCAAACCCCACCCCATTCCTCTGGGCACCTCGTGGCCCAGGCGGGTTTGTTTATGAATCCAGCTCCCTCCTCCCGCAGCCCGGCCCTCCGCCCGCCCTCAGGGTGGCCCCGGCTGCATGGGAGGGGGAAACCGAGCCGGCCCCCCTCCCTTCTCCTCCCCTTCCTTCCTCCAGCCTCTGCTGTGGATGAGCGGGGAGGCCAGGTCCTTTTTCCAGTCCTGTTGCGCCCGTCCTGTCAGGGCCATTTTCCTTTCTGGGAATGGAAAGCTGGGGTGGTGTAACTCTCTCAACTCTGGACTCTGGAGGGGACTCAGGACTGTTTGTCCCAGGAGAGGAAGCTGTTTCATTTTTGGTTAAAAGAGGAACTTTACTCCTCTTTTCTTATAATGCTCAACTGTCGGGCAGGACCCCAGTCACCACCGTTGGGGTGCAGAGGTCTGGGCGGGGGTGACTGGTGGGGGTAAATTGGCATTAAGTACTGGCATACTTTCAGGTCTGGTGAGCTGAGGATCCCTGAGGAGTCTGAAGGGTTTGGATATTTTAGGGGAGGCAAATGTTTTGATTATGTGTTTGTTTCAAGCCGGAGTCCTTAGGGGGCAGGTTTAAATGTTCAGAAAAGCTGTCTGCTTGCTCAGTTTGGGGTCTAGGCTCCTCTCTGAGCCTTCCTTGTGCCGGAGCCTGCCTTCTCTAGCTCTCTAGAATGCAGATGGATTGTGGAATTTAGTCTCAGACCTTCCTCTTCCTCTTCTCCACCACCTCAAACCACCTCTGCTTTTGTTTGCCAAAGCTCTTCAAACTCTGGAGACCCATCAGCTGGGTTTAAAGTCAGGCCTGTCCTCTTGCGGCCCTCAGAAAAGAGAATGTTTGAGAAGTTTAGGCCAGAGTTGAAGTCCAACAATAAGTTGTGTTGTTGACCATGCCTCCCAACTCGTTTCCCCCACCCCCAGCCCTTCCTCCCCCTCCAGGCCTTCCAGATCGCCAGAGCCACGGACAGGTTGCCAGACTGAACCGAGGCCTTCTAGTACAAGGTACAGAGTAGGCAGGGATGGACCATAATGCTTCTCAGATAAGGAAATAAAGACATAGCAAAGGACAGAACGAATCTTTTTTTTTTTTTTAAAGGTTTTATTTATTTGACAGAGATCACTAGTAGGCAGAACGGCAGGCAGAGGGAGAGGGAGACGCAGGCTCTCAACTAAGCAGGGAGCCCGACTCGGGGCTCAATCCCAGGACCCCAGGGTCATGACCCGAGCCTAAGGCAGCCGCTTAACTGACTGAGCCACCCAGTGCCCCCAGAATGAATCCTTTTAAATACTGATAAAGAATATCTATAGTCAGTCCTGGAGTTCTCATCAACAGGTTCTGGGCTTCCCAAATAGAAACCAGACTTGTTATAGTCCTTTCCTGAGTTTTTCGCTTTTCCAGGGCCCTGAAAAGACTGAGGGATGTGCGTGATGATCCATCTAACTTCTCCAGTCACCACTGCACTTCAGATGACCTTAGATAGCATGATGTGAAAACTCCAGGCTTGTTTTCTTGCTCAGAGAGAAGGTTTCTTGCTTAGAAAACTGTTGATGCTTTATTATCTTATCAGGGACTCTTTCCTAACTTTTTCTCTCCTGAGCTCCTTTATCCTAGAGTAGGCAGAACAGGTAAAAAAAAAAAAAATAGGGGCTCTTGGGTGGCTCAATCGGTTGAACATCAGACTCTTGGTTTTAGCTTAGGTCAGTATCTCAGGGTTCTCAACCCTGATCGTGGGATGCAGAAGCTGTGTAGGGCTCCGTGCTGGGCACGGAGCCTGCTTGAGATTCACCACCCCCCACCCCAACTTGTGCATGTGTGTGCGCACGCTCTCTCTCTCAAAAAAAATTAGTCTGTTTTATTTTTAAAAATATTTTATTTATTTATTTTACAGAGAGAGCACAAGCAGGGGGAGCAGCAGGCAAAGGGAGAGAGAGAAGCAGGCTCCCCGCCGAGCAAGGAGCCCAACATGGGGCTTGACATGGGGCTCCATCTCAGGACCCCGGGATCATGACCCAAAGGCAGACACTCAACCAACTGAGCCACCCAGATGCCCCGAGTCTGTTTTGTATTGAACAGCTGCAGTTGAAAGCTGAGGAGGAAGTTTACAATGATGGTGTAAAAGGAAGGTTTTAAAATATTTGCATATTTTATTTTGTAAAATGTTCCCAGTTACCAGATTGCTAAGTGGGACAATTTTTTTTTCAAGTTTAATTTTTTAGTAATTTCTACACCCAACATGGGGCTTGAACTCAGTACACCAAGATTAAGAGTCGCATGCCTTTCCAACTAAACCAGCGAGGTGCCCTGAGTGAGAAATTGATGAAAACAAGAGTGGCCTCAAAATCAAGAAGAATGATTTAATTCGTAAAAGGCAAACAACTGAAGGCTGAAAGTCAATCCTTGGCATTGTATTATCTGGTGATCTATTCAGGATTTTGGGGACTAGGCTTCTTTCACTTAAGTGTTTGTTTACTGGGTGTCAATTATATGCTATGCTAGGCCCTGAGGATACAAAGTGAAAAGCATCATCCAGGCCCTCCGAATGCTTTATCTAGTTGGAGGAGATTAGATATTTAGATACCTCTAATGGAGGTATATAAAAAGAACATAGTGGACAGAGTATTCAATCCGGGGGAGTTAGGAAAAGACTTCAGAGAAGGCGTTCTTATCAAAGCTAAGAGGAAGAGTTTGGTAGCCCAGAAGGGGTAAGCTGAGTAAATTGTGGTTCTGAACTATGGAGACCCAAGAAAGGATGCTTTGGGGAAAGAGTCCAACAGAGAACAAAGTGAAAGGTAAGAGTGCAATGGACAGTAATGGAAGACGAGCCTGAATAAGTCAAGGGCAGACCACTAAGAACCTTGACTGCCACTCTGGAATGTTACCACTTAGTGCTTGTACTATTTTTTTTTTTTTTTAAGATTTTATTTATTTATTCGACAGAGAGATCACAAGCAGGCAGAGAGGCAGGCAGAGAGAGAGGGGGAAGCAGGCTTTCCGCTGAGAGAGCCCGATGCGGGGCTCGATCCCAGGACCCCGAGATCATGACCTGAGCTGAAGGCAGAGGCTTTAACCCACTGAGCCACCCAGGCGCCCCTAGTGCTTGTACTATTATGATTGATTTTGAAGTAAAACATCTCTCAAATGACCCATGTTGTCTTTTAAACACAGTCATTAGGAGTTATTTAAATGATTTCACAAATGGTTATGTAGACAGACACTGGCATGTGTGGGATTTGAGAAGCCTTGAAATAAGTTATTAATTTTTTAAAATTTATCTTAGTTTTGTTTAAAGAAATTTTGTTCAGGTTTTCACAGATGAATTGGACAAGACGGATCATGTCCATTTGTTCTCTTATCGTAAACAGACCTTTTTCTCAGTACCTAGGATAAAATCAAACTCTAATTCCCATTTCGGGGATAGACTAGCTTAGAACCATGGGAAAAAACATAAGCTTTGGAACTAAATAGAACCGTCATAATTTAACTTAAGTATTTGAGTCTCAGTTTTCTCATCTGTAAAGGGAATGGCAATTTAATTGAAAGGAATGTTATCCAATACATGTATACATAAAACATTCAGAGGAGGGCTCTATGTTAGTTCCTCCCCCACCCCACCCCCACCCCCCAGCATGTTTAGGTGTGGTCTTTTGCTGAATACACTAAACAGCTGTTAGAATCTCCAGAGCTTGGTTTACAAAGATGACTAATGCAGTTTCTAACATCCAGGAAGTTTCTTCCCTTCTGGAAGTTTCTTCTTTACAGTTTCATCCCTTAGTGTTTCTTAAACTTTGGTTTAGGGACTAATCACTTGAAAGAATGAGTTAAAAATGCATATTCTCAAACCCCACCCCAGAGAATCTGATTTACTAGGTCTGACAAGGAGACTAGGAATCTACTTTCTTTTAGTTTATTTATCTATGTGTTATGTAATTATGTATTTATTTATTTGATAGATTTTTATTATCCCTATTTTATACATGAGGAAACCCAGAGAAGGGCGCCTGGGTGGCTCAGTCGTTAAGGGCCTGCCTTTCGCTCAGGTCATGATCCCAGGGTCCTGGGATTGAGCCCTGAGCCCCACGTGGGACTCCAAGCTCTGGCGGAAGCCTGCTTCTCCCTCTCCCAATCCCCCTGCTTGTGTTCCTCTCTCGGTGTTTCTGTCAAATAAATAAATAAAATCTTAAAAAAAAACAAAAACAAAAACAAAAAACAAAGGAAGCCCAGAGAAGTTATTATCATTTTTTAAAGATTTTTTTTTTTTTGAGGAGTGCCTGGGTGGCTCAGTCGTTAAGCATCTGCCTTCGGCTGGGGTCATGGTCCCGGGGTCCTGGGAATGAGCCCCATGTCAGGCTCTCCGCTCTGCAGGAGGCCTGCTTCTCCCTCTCCCACTCCCCCTGCTTATGTTCCCTCTCTCGCCGGCTCGCGCTCTCTCTCTCTGTCAAATAAAAAAAAAATCTTAAAAAAAAAAAAAGATTTTTATTTATTTGAGAGAAAGAGAAAGACAGCACATGAGCGGGGCGGTGGGTGGGAGGCAGAGAGGGAGAGGGAGAAGTCGACTCCTCACGGAGGTGGGGACCCTGATGTGGGGCTGGATCCCAGAACCCTGGGATCATGACCTGAGCCAGAGGCAGCCGCTAAACCAACTGAGCCACTCAGGCGCCCTAGAATCTACCTTTTTTAATTTTTTTTGGTAACACTCCAGAATCTACCTTTTTAAACAAAGCAGCCAAGGGTTTGGATAGAGACTGTCTGGCATTATATTTTGAGAAACTTTGATCTCGGGAGAGATGCTACTATAATATAATTTGTAATATAACGTGATGTTTTATATAAAGGTATACAAGAGGATGATGCCATTTGAGCTGTCTTAGAAGTTAGACTTAGAAGTTTGTTTTGTTTTCAGGAGCTGGAAGGAAACAATACAAAAGCATTTAAAAAATATGTATATATATATTTTTTATTAAACCCATTTTTATAAATGGTTATACCGGGCATGCTTTATTCAAGAATCTATAGAAGACTTTTGTGGGACTGTTCTGGGCTGGAATCTGGCACTATAACTTATTAGCTTTGTGACTTTAGGCCAGTTATTTCCCAGCCTAAATTTCTTATAAAATACGTTAACTTCTCTAGTACCAATATTTTCTTTATGAGCATGACACAAAGAATGCAGAACGCTTAAATGACCTAGGCACCTAACACAGTAGGCATTCAACAATCACTTCACTTTCTTCAGGGCCTATGCAAAGGGGCAGAGGCCTGTTTTAGGGGGATCCAGACTTTAAAACATAACATGTCACAAAGTGCTGAATTTTAAATAATTTAAGGACAACACGTAAGATAGAAGGGGCTACAGAGAATAACCTCCGCGTCATTGACAAGTCACCCAGGCTGCCTCCACCAAAAGCAGGAAAAAGGAGAGGTGGAATGGGAGGCCAGAAATTCAAGTGCCTGGGGAAAAATGTCCCTTAACTTTGTAGTTACAAAAGCAGGAACTCTTTTTATTTTGCCATCCTGCTTAGACCGTATTTACAACGAAGCGGAGAAGCAGGAAGTGGCTTACAGGACACTGACTCTGGGAGGCTCTCCAATGTATTTAGCCTCAAAGGTCTTGAAAAGTTAACCCTACAAGAATTAAGTAGTTAGTAACTTTATCTGGGAGAAGTTAATAAAGTGGCGTTTGCTGGTCTGACAAAGCCTTCGGGAACTGTCAGCTGGGTATTAACTGTGTGAGCGTATCGCCAGATTTCGTCGAGCACGCACCCACAGGGCTTACACCCACATTCAGAGGCCTCCGCGCGCCTGTCCGCCCACCCCGGGAAGGGTCAGACTTGAGAGGTACTTTTAAGAACGGTTAAGTGAAGGCTCGAACGAGCCCTGGTGGCGAGGCAAAACTGCGAACCGACTGTCTTGGCCTTGACACTTGTTGAGCTGTACGGCTCCACTGAAGCATGCCACCTATTCACTTTAAAGACGTCCCCTGAGGAGGGCCAAAATGGCGACGGACTCCTCTTGGCACAGCCCTGTTCCCTCCCCCAGGACGGGAGGCTCTAGTAACGCCCATTGGCCAAGTTGGAGGCGGTGCCTAGCTTCCTTCGCCGCCTCATTGGACTGAGTGACTGAGGGAGACGCCAATTCTCCTCTGCCCACTCCAAAATCCCGCCCCCGGTGTTCATTCGGCGTTTAATTGGCTTTTCATTCACGTCAATTTGCGTCCTAGCAGGTCTTTTTTCAGTGTTAATCCAATCATAACTTTCCTGGCTGCCCGCCTGATTTGTGATTGGTTTTGGTCAGCTTCATCCTATCCCATTTCTGCCTACTTCTTACCACCTCCCACAAGGGTCTGTGCCCAGGCATGTCCAAGGTTCTGGTTGGTCGTTGTTCTGTCATTCTAATTAAAGTTCTTCCTATCCCTACCGTTCAGGGAGCCCGCCTGGCGGTTGACTGGCTTTCTTCCAAGCCTATCATCACTAGCTCCCGCCCATCCTCACTTCCTGCGTCTTTCATTGGCTTTTAAAACTGAGAGGGCGGCCTCCTTGGGCGGACACCAGGCACGCAACTTTGTCTTGCACGCCTTAGAGAGCAAACGAGTCTTGTCATTGGATGACCTACCCGTCTTTCTTCTGCAAGTCCCTCCTTTCTCCCTCCCTCATTGGGCGGGGCAGCAGTGAAGGGGCGGAGCCTAGGCCGGGCTTGTGGCGCGCTGCTCCCTCCTCCTCACCCCCCCCCTCCCTGTCCGGTCCGGGTTCGCTTGCCTCGTCAGCGTCCGCGTTTTTCCCGGCCCCCCCCAACCCCCCCGGACAGGACCCCCTTGAGCTCGTCCCTCAGCTGCCACCATGAGCGGTAAGGATGAGTCCACTCCAAGCTTAGGGGTGGGAGGGGAATGAGGGGGCGCGCGCGAGGGCCGACCGGGCGGTCCCCGCCGTGAGGGGGGGCGGGCGGGAGGCGGCGGCGGCGGCCTTGGTCCCGCCCGGGGCGGAGGGAAGGGAGGGAGAAGGGGCAGTGGCGGGGCCTGCGAGAAAGAGGGGGATGGGCCGCCCGCCCCGGGGGAGGGGGCAGCGTGGCCTCGCCCGCCCCCTGCCCGCCCCGGCCACGGGGGACGGGCCTTACCCCCCACTATTCGGCCGCCCGCCTGAGGCTCCTCCCGCCGGGGGCTGGAGCCGCGGGGGCGGCCCGAACAGTGCAGGCCCCGCCCGGGCCAACCGCCTCCCTGGTCCGCCCTCTGGTCGCCGCCTGCCCCAAGGCCCTCCCCTCCCCCCGTAGATTTCCCCTCCCCCCCACCGTCCCGCCCTTTCCACGCCCCTCACCCCGAAACCGCCCTTTCCCTCTAGGGCCCGCCCTCTGTCCGCCCCGAAACCTCCAGATTCCTAACCCCTGGACCCCTTTAGTACTTTAACAGTATTCACAAATGTTTCCCCAGTCACACTTTTTATTTGTTCTTTTCCCTTTGCCCCTCTTCTCTTCTTGGTGCTTTTTACACTTAAAATTTTCTCTTTCTCCATATCCGTTGACCCTAATTTTAGCAAGCTTTCCATCCACCCACATGTTATTTTTTGTCTTACCTATCCTCCTTTTTTTCCCCAGGATACTTTTTTGTATTTTGAAACTCTTTGAACATGTCCACCGCCCCTCACATTTTCTATGCGAAAAGTACATTTTTAATGTTTTCTGGGTTTAATTTTGTGCAAGGGAGAATTGAGGCCCAGTTTTAGCGCTACTAAGCCTAGTTTGTGTTCTGTATGTCCTACAACTGCCCTTTCTCCAATCCACTTTTTTTTTTACACTAGTGCCTTTCATCTTACTGTATTTCTTTTTCATCATAGCGTCCTTTACTCCTCCTCACCTTATCCTTTTCCTTCCTCTAACTTTAAGTTGTCTATCTTTTAATTCTTTTTAGACCAAGATCACTCCATGGATGAAATGACAGCCGTGGTGAAGATTGAAAAAGGAGTTGGTGGCAACAATGGGGGCAATGGTAATGGTGGTGGTGCCTTTTCTCAGGCTCGAAGCAGCAGCACAGGCAGTAGCAGCAGTGGAGGAGGAGGAGGGCAGGTAAGTGATGATCAGGACAGAGTGGGGGAGATGTTAAGAGAATGTGAATATTTTTAGATGATTGTCTTTTCACAGAAACATTTTTAGGAAAGGGCTAAGCCATTTTGTAGCTAGGGAAGTTAACATAGTGAGACAAATGATTGGGAGATCCCCAAAGATGAGTATTTCAGCAGTATAGATAGGTCAGCCTTTCCTTCCTTCTTTCCCTCCTTCCTTTCCTCCTTTCTTTCCCTTTTTGTCTGCACTGTTTTGCTGTTTGTTTGTTTTATACTGTTCCCTGGGCTGGCAGCTGGGTGTCACCAAACTAATTCCTCTCCTCTCCCTTATTTTCTGGCCAGGAATCCCAGCCATCCCCTCTGGCTCTGCTGGCAGCAACTTGCAGCAGAATTGAGTCACCCAATGAAAACAGCAACAACTCCCAGGGCCCAAGCCAGTCAGGGGGCACAGGTGAGCTTGACCTCACAGCCACACAGCTCTCACAGGGTGCCAATGGCTGGCAGATCATCTCTTCCTCCTCTGGGGCTACCCCTACCTCAAAGGAACAGAGTGGCAGCAGTACCAATGGCAGCAATGGCAGTGAGTCTTCCAAGAATCGCACGGTCTCTGGTGGGCAGTATGTTGTGGCCACCACTTCCAACTTACAGAACCAGCAAGTCCTGACAGGATTACCTGGAGTGATGCCTAATATTCAGTATCAAGTAATCCCGCAGTTCCAGACCGTTGATGGGCAACAGCTGCAGTTCGCAGCCACTGGGGCCCAAGTGCAGCAGGATGGTTCTGGTCAGATACAGATCATACCAGGCGCAAACCAACAGATCATCACAAATCGAGGAAGTGGAGGCAACATCATTGCTGCAATGCCAAACCTACTCCAGCAGGCTGTCCCCCTCCAAGGCCTGGCTAATAATGTACTCTCAGGACAGACTCAGTATGTGACCAATGTACCAGTGGCCCTGAACGGAAATATCACCTTGCTACCTGTCAACAGCGTTTCTGCAGCTACCTTGACTCCTAGCTCTCAGGCAGTCACTATCAGCAGCTCTGGGTCCCAGGAGAGTGGTTCACAGCCCGCCACCTCAGGGACTGCCATCAGTTCTGCCAGTTTGGTATCATCACAAGCCAGTTCCAGCTCCTTTTTCACCAATGCCAATAGCTATTCAACAACTACAACCACCAGCAACATGGGAATTATGAACTTTACCACCAGCGGATCAGCAGGGACCAACTCTCAAGGGCAGACACCCCAGAGGGTCAGTGGGCTACAGGGGTCTGATGCTCTAAACATCCAGCAGAATCAGACATCTGGAGGCTCTCTGCAAGCAAGTCAGCAAAAAGAGGGAGAGCAAAACCAGCAGACGCAGCAGCAGCAACAAATTCTTATCCAGCCTCAGCTAGTTCAAGGGGGACAGGCTCTCCAGGCCCTTCAAGCAGCACCATTGTCAGGGCAGACCTTTACAACCCAAGCTATCTCCCAGGAAACCCTCCAGAATCTCCAGCTTCAGGCTGTTCCAAACTCTGGCCCCATCATCATCCGGACACCAACAGTGGGGCCCAATGGACAGGTCAGTTGGCAGACTCTTCAGCTGCAGAATCTCCAAGTTCAGAACCCACAGGCCCAGACAATCACCTTGGCCCCAATGCAGGGTGTTTCCTTGGGGCAGACCAGCAGCAGCAATACCACCCTTACACCCATTGCCTCAGCTGCCTCCATCCCTACCGGCACAGTCACTGTGAATGCTGCTCAGCTCTCCTCCATGCCTGGCCTCCAGACCATTAACCTCAGTGCATTGGGTGCTTCAGGAATCCAGGTGCACCAGCTTCCAAGCCTGCCCTTGGCTATAGCAAATGCCCCAGGTAAGGCTTCCAATCTTTTACATTAATTTCCAGAGCTAACTAGCGTCTTAACTGAAACTGTTGAGTCTAAGGAAGGAAATAGAGATTTTTGTGGGTAACAGTTTCTAGAAGGCAAGTCAATTAGAGAAATAGCAATGATTCTATTTAAGTCATTTGGAACCGACTTAACGGAAACTTTTTTTTTCAGTTAATCTTATGAGAAAGGAGCATTTCTGGGCAGTGTCCCTGGGGTCACTGTACTTCCAGTGCTTTTGGTGCTACAGAACAACGGTTGGCCAATTTTTTCTATAACGGGCCAGATAGTAAATATTTTAGGCCTTGTGGACCACGTAGTATTCTTTTTTGTTTTTTTACAACCCCTTAAAGATGTAAAACCATTCTTACCTCAAGGGCATTATTTGGCCTGTGGGCCCACCGCATTGTAGGATGAGAATTGATTATAAACTTGACCTATTGGTAGGACAGTTATTAAATAATCGGATATTTCTTATGAACTATAACTCTTAAATAGGGGAAAAGTAATAAAGTGGGTTCCAGAAGGATTTTCTTTTTCTTTTCTTTCTTTCTCTCTCTCTCTCCCTTTTTTTTTTTTAATATTTATTTATTTGACACCCAGAGAGAGAGAGAGCACACAAGCAGGGGGAGAGGCACGGGGAGAGGGAGAAGCAGGCTCCCCACTGAGCAGGGAGCCCAATGTGCCCCTCCCGAAGGATTTTCAACAAAAAAAGTTCATGGTTAATTTTTAGTTAGCTTGAATATCCTACTCTCTGAGCAAGCTGGGTAATTAAGGTTTAATTTTTTAAACTTCTAGTTACCTTAAAAGTAGAATCCGTTTGCCTTCTCTTACACTAACGTGTATTTTCAATAAGCTTCATGGGTGACTCTGGTACTTCTTAGCTAGGAGAACCACTTCCTAGACTGCTTTGAAGGTAGTGTATGGTTAAGAAGGGAGGGGAGAGAAAGGGAGTAAGGCCTGAAATGGAGTGGGGAGATGGAGCTGAGAGGAATTAGGAATAAGGAGAGCACTGAAGGGAAAGAGTCCTCAGGGAAGAGGTATGTATTGAAATCTATGTTGAATCAGTTGACCACAATATTCTGTTACTAATTTTGAATAGTGTTTCACTGTTGGTTAATTTGAGATATGTTCATATAAAAAAGTGAAAGTCTATTTAGAATTTATTTTAAATTCTGTGGTGATGGAGCTAATCTTTAATAAAGCACAAGAAGAGGATACTGTAGATTTTTTTTCAAGACTTATTTATCTGAGGGGGAGGGCAGAGGGAGAGGGAAACCCAAGCCGACTCCACACTTGGAGTCAACACCGGGCTCAATCTCATGACCCTGAGATCAGACGTGAGCCAAAATCAAGAATTGGACATTTTAAACCACTGTGCCACCCATGATAGTATAGATTTTTATATTCTGGCATGATATAAAAAATTATGATGGGAAATAATTTAATATCACCGAACTTAGTTTTATTGGATTATATGTGGGCTTTTTTTTTTTTTTCAAGATTTTATTTATTTACTTGACAGAGAGAGAGATCACAAGTAGGCAGAGAGGCAGGCAGAGAGAGGGGGGGAAGCAGGCTCCCCGCCGAGCAGAGAGCCCGATGCAGGGCTCCGTCCCAGGACCCTAAGATCATGACCCGAGCCCAAGGCAGAGGCTTTAACCCACTGAGCCACCAGGCACCCCTATATGTGGGTTTATGAACTGGTTACTTTTACTACAGAGTTCTCATTTCATTTAGACTGGTTCTTGTATAAAAGAGGATAACAGGGGGCGCCTGGGTGGCTCAGTGGGTTAAAGCCTCTGCCTTCGGCTCAGGTCATGATCTCAGGGTCCTGGGATCGAGCCCCGCATCGGGCTCTCTGCTCGGCGGGGAGCCTGCTTCCCCCTCTCTCTCTGAGTGCTTGTGATCTCTCTCTCTGTCAAATAAATAAATAAAATCTTAAAAAAAAAAAAAAAAGAGGATAACAGATAGATAACCATATTCCCTGTCTCCTGCAGTTTTGGAAAATGGTGGGCGGGAGGTCTGCTCAAGTTCCCTAACTTTCTTACATTCTTTTTTTTTTTTAAAGATATTATTTATTAGAACTTGAGAGAGAGATCATGAGCTGGGGTGGGTAGAGGGAGAAGCAGACTCCCTACCAAGCTGGGAGCCCTATGCGGAACTCGATCCCAGGACCCTAGGATCATGACCTGATCTGAAGGCAGATGCTTAACCTGAGCTGTCCAGGCACCCACTTTTTTTTTTTTTTAAGATTTTTTTATTTGTCAGATTGAGAGAGAGAAAATGCACAAGCAGGGGGAGCAGCAGGCAGAGGGAGAACCAGGCTCCCTGCTGAGCAAGGAGCCGGATGCGGGATCGATCCCAGGACCCTGGGATCATGACCTGAGCCCAAGGCAGACACTTAACCGAATGAGCCACCCAGACGTCCCATAGGAACCCACTTTCTTACATTCTTGAGGTGTGTTTAAAATGACTACATTTTGAGCCTTAACAAGACAACAGTTTTCTTAATGAATCTGAGATCTTGGTATAGAAAGTCAGAGCTGGAGGGGACCTAAGAGGTCATCTAGTACAACTGCCTTATTTTCTAGATGAGGACATTGAGTTACAGAGAAGCAGTTAAGTAAGTGGTGAGACTACATACAGTCAGAGCTAGGGCTTGTAGTTAGTTCTCCTAATGTAAGGCATTACCTATTAGTTTTAACGTAGGATGTAAAAAATTCTTTAGATTATTAAAAATGTTTTAGAAAAGATATCTTTGTTTCTTCGAAATTTAATGCTCTAGAGCTGGCAGGTGTTTCATAGGCTAAAACTTACAGCTGTAGAAGTAGAAGTTAATGAAAACTAAACAACACCCTGGATAATTAGACACTTGCTACACTAACATGTTTGTTTTCTCTTTACTCTTAGTTTGTTGTATCCAGTAGTTTTGCTCTTCCTCAGAGGAAAGCAGAGCTGTGGGATAGTTCCATTTAGAAATAATTTGGATCCTTGCAAATTTCTAAAAAGTTTTAGAACTTAGGCTTTAGAGAACAGTTATGAGGCATTCTCATTGCTAAATCATGCTCTGGGGAAGTCTGCCATTTAATATGTCATAGGATAGGGCTACCTAGCTATTATTGATGGTCTCAGAGCTCAAGAAAATGCATACCTTTCTGTGAAGTAGCTGCAGCTTGACATTCACTAGTGAGAGAATAAGTCTCTGAAAGGCCATTTTGTGAGAGTTGAGATTGGTTGCCTCATTAATAGTGGTTTCTGAAGATATAAGTTTCCTCATTTCTGGTTAGTCATACTTGTGCAACATTTTTCACCCCTTCAATTGGTCAACTTTATCCTTAATGGAAGATAATCAGATCATTTCCTAGAAGCTTTAGTGCTGCTCTGCTGTTGCCTGGCTGCTAAAAAATGTTTCATTTTTACCCCTTTTTCTGGTATATAGTAGTTTTACTGGAAAAACTCAATCTCTTGACAGTATAATGTAGTAGAAAGAGCCTTGGATGTTAAATCATCTATAGATAAGTGGATAGATACATAGCACTATACAAACTGAGACATTATTATATGGTTGTGGAAGACTGCAACTTCCATGGTGTTCACTGAGTCTGTTTACATTTATTATTTTTAAAAATCATCTTTTAGAAATTGTTTAAGCTCTTCTGTTGACTTTCAGTGTTTATTTCTGTTTGCTGAATACACAGGCAAAGGCACACACAAATTTAGAACCAAAACCAGCCAGCCATCTTAGCATCCTGTGTTTTTTATGGCTCAGCCCCTGGTGGGTGGTAGTGAGGAAGGGACCACCCAGTAAACTGAGTTTAGTTTCCAGACAGTGAAATCTATGGGCTCTGAAGTTGGTTTTTTTTTTTTTAATCAGCTTTTTTAGTTGTTTTTTGTTTTTAAATCAATACTGTTTCCCCGTTATCAGCACCTTTTCCTCTCATTTTGTAGTTACACTCTCACAGATCTTGTTTTTTTCCAGTTTAAAGTTTCAGATTTTTTCTCAGACACTGCTGTGTCCTGAAAACTCTTCCACCCGGTTGAGGGGAGCCAGCTTTGAAAGACAGTTTGTATGACTTCGTGGGAGTTCTGCCTAATAAAGAGTTCAGGGCTAGTCTTTGGCAGGAGAATAGAACATATTTCCTTGATGGCTATAATTCACTCAAGAAGCAAATTTCAGGCACTAAAAATAAAAATTTCACATCTGCTTGGTTTTATCCAGGTCAGGAAAATATCTTCCCTTAGAAGTTAAAGTTGAATGTGATACCAGAGTTAGTTTGCCAACAGTGTCGCTAAACTTGGGGTCAGATTGCTGAGACCTAATTTATTAAAAAGTTGTATTTTAGACTAGGGTATTTGAACATTAGTGACAAGTAGGTTTAGATAATTTTAATGTGTTCAGAATTGTTTCTTTGCAAAAGATCATTTGAGAGAATTTTCTCTTTTAAAATAATATACTTTATCAAATACATAATGTCAAATGTTTTTGCATCACTTGCCTTTTTAATCTAATATTTGTTTCTGAAGGTGATATTGCTGCTTTTTACTGATTTCAATTTAAGTAGAAAAGGTCTCTCTTAAAACCAAGGTGCCTTCATTGATTTCAAACGACTGAGAAGATAGTCCTCAGACCTTTTCAGTTGCTCCTATTTATTCATTCCAGTGGCTTTCTATAAATGACGTCATTGTTAAATCATGTTGCATTGTGTAATGTGGCCATTTTAGTTCTTAATTAAATAACAAGAGCACAAGGGTGCCTAGTGTTTCAGGCAAGTTTAGTATCTGTTTTGTTCTTATATCTTACACTTCTTTTAATGTTCCGCTTTGTAAAGTAGCATATAAATGTTGCCACTAATAGTTTAGTTCTGCTCATTCCTTGCTTCTAATTGTTTTGTTCTGACATTCCTTGAAAATGTTTTGGGATGTAAGATGAACTTCTATAGAAAAGCTTTATTACATAATGCTTTATAAGTTACTTATTGGATGTCTGTAAACATTAATAGGTAATATTAGTTGAAATTTTCTACTTCGGTATTTGTTTTTCATATTTCTTACAGGTGTGTCACAGTAGTGCTATTCCCTTTCTCTAACATATAGCATCATTATTCAGGCCCTGGTGTGCTGAAGTGTTATTTTAAGGTGTATATGCTCACATTATGACGATATTGTTAATACTGTGCTAGGTTTTAAGAATTGTTTCTCTCAGAAGACCCTGAAAAAGTTTCTGTAGAAAGATCTTTTCTTCAGAGTTGGTTACAAATCTGGGCTGTTATTTGAATTTGCACTTTTCTCCAGTGTTTTTTTAAACTCTGAATGGCTTATGGAAACTGGGCAGTATTACTTGTTTGACAAGTTCGGATGTGCCAGTCTAATTTACTATGAATCTTTCTAACTCCGTATCTATGTACAAAATAAATAATAACTTAATTTTGAAGGAGTTAAGATATATTAATGCCAAGACAAAGACTTTACCATAAGAGATGAGAGAACTAAGTTAAAAATCTATATATCTCTGAAAACTTAAAAAAATATATTTTTATAGGAAAGCAAATACTTGCTGCAAATAATCTAAAAAAGGTTAAATGCTATTGAGATGGATCTTTTCAAATTACTCAATATGTTCTTCATTGAATTGATCCTTTTTGATGGTTTAAAAATTACAACTCTTTGGGACGCCTGGGTGGCTCAGTTGGTTAAGCGGCTGCCTTCGGCTCAGGTCATGATCCCAGCGTCCTGGGATCGAGTCCCACATCGGGCTCCTTGCTCGCCAGGGAGCCTGCTTCTCCCTCTGCCTCTGCCTGCCACTCTGTCTGCTTGTACTCTCTCTCTCTCTGACAAATAAATAAATAAATAAAATCTTTAAAAAAA
>CM052897.1:54269173-54339162 GCA_028534135.1 Potos flavus | reverse complement strand
AAAAAAAAAAATTACAACTCTTTGCAAACATAATACAATTAAACGAAACTGTCAATGGTAATAGCAGCTAAACCGAAGGTTTCTTATGGTCACTTGTATCTGAAAGTACTGTGCTTAGAATTATTTGACAGTTTCTTGCACTCATGAAAAACTGTATTTTAATTTTATACAGACTATTTGTCTTAAAGAAGGTAAAAAGCTCTTAATTCTGAAAAATGTATTTGGAAATTTTCCATGTTATCAAGAATAACTTTGTTTGGTTTGGTGTTCTCTTAACAGAATGTCTTGTTGGCATTATCATGTTTTGAATGGCCTCCTTCTTTAGCCTTAAATGCTATTAAGAAATCCAGTAATACTCATGGTTCAGTTGACTCAAGTATGCATTTACTGAACACTAAGTATACTTAGTAATATAATTGCCCCCAGCAGGCTTAAGAGTTAGATACAAAAGTGTAACAGTAGGAGGGAAAAGCATAATAACAAAAAGGGGTTTTCAATTTTTGATGCCTTATTTTGATGCCTTATTCATAGGCAAATTTAGCAAAATTTATTGAGCATTTATTAAGTGTCAGATGTGCTAGGATCTCAGAATTCTCTGAAACAAATAATGGTCCTTGCCTTCATGGAACTCCAGTTGCTGTTGTGTGTAGTTATATACACTTAGTGCACTTCAGAGGGGACAAGTTTTCACACTGATTTTCACACTCAGCTAATACTGAGAGTTGCAGAAAATACAAGAAATAATAGGGCCACGCTATTTTGGATTTTAGTTTTCTACTGTTATATATTATCAGGTTATTTATTTTTAATTAAAATCCTATCATGTCTTTTAATATTTTATTAATTAGTTGTACTTCTACTTATAATTTTGACTCAAGTTTTATTTTTTTTATTTTTAAAGATTTTATTTATTTATCTGATAGAGAGGAGAGAGATCACAAATGGGCAGAGAGAGGGGGAAGCGGGCTCCCCACCGAGCAGAGAGCCCAATGCGGGGCTCGATCCCAGGACCCTGAGATCATGACCCAAGCCGAAGGCAGAGGCTTAACCCACTGAGCCACCCAGACGCCCCTTGACTCAAGTTTTAAAAGCGGATGTGTGGAAAAGGGGGAAGAGAATTGCATAAATATTATCATTTATTTAATGGTAATGGTATTTTTGTTCATTATTAAATCCCTAGCATTTATATATTTTTAGGGAAAAATTATTTTAAACTAAAGAATATGCAAAATGGTATATTTTTTAAATAATAATTATTTTTTAAAGATTTTATTTATTTGAGAGAGAGCATGAGAGGGGGAGAGGGTCAGAGGGAGAAGCAGACTCCCCTGCTGAGCAGGGAGCCCGATGTGGGACTCCATCCCAGTACTCCAGGATCATGACCTGAGCTGAAGGCAGTCTAACCACTGAGCCACCCAGGCGTCCTAAATAATTATTTTTAAATGTGATAAAATACACGTAACATAAAATTCACCATCTTAACCATTACTTATTTGAGAGAGAGAGGGAGGGGCCATGAGCAGGACTGGGGTAGGGGGAGAGGCAGAGTGAGAAGGAGAAGCAGACTCCCTGCTCTATCCCAGGACCCTGATATCATGACTTGAGCCAAAGATGCTTACCTGACTGAGCCACCCAGATGCCCTCATCTTAACCATTTTTAAGTGAACAGTTCAGTAGTGTTAAGTATATTCACATTGCTATGCAACAGTACTCCAGAACTTTTTCATCTTACAAAACTGAAGTTCTATACCCAATAAACTCCTCATTTCCCCTCTTACCATTCCCTTGCAACCATTATTCTTTCTATTTCCATGAATTTAACTATTAATTTGACTACTTTGTCATATAAGTAGGATTGTAGAGTACTTGTCTTTTTGTGGCTGGCTTATTTTACTAAGCATAATGTCATCAAATTTCACGCATATTTTAGCATAAGACAGGATTTTCTTTGTAAGGCTGAATAACATTCCACTGTATGTATGTATATACCACATTGTCTTTATCTATTCATGTATGATGGACATTTGTGTTGCTTCTACCTCTTGGCTATTGGGAATAGTGCTGCTGTGAACTTGGGTGTACAGGTATCTCTTTGAGATTCTGCTTTCAGTTCTTTCAGATAGATACCCAGAGGTAGGATTGCTGGATCATATGGTAATTCTATTTTTAATTTTTTGAAAAAAACAATTATTTTTTATAACTTTCCTTTTAGCTTCTATAAAGAAACTTTTTATTTATCTTTTTTTAAGATTTTATTTATTATTTATTTATTTATTTATTTATTTTTAAGATTTTATTTTATTAGAGAGAGAGAGCAAGCACGATTTGAGGGCATAGGGAGAGGGAGATGTAAACTCCCTGCTGAGCAGGGAGCCCGATACGGGGGCTTGATCCCAGGATCCTGAGATGATGACCTTAACTGAAGGCAGACACTTAACTGATTGAGCCACCCAGGTGCCCCAGAAACTTTTTTTTTAAACCACATTTTTGCACTATGTTTATAGTCAGAACTACATTTTTTTTTTTTTTTTAAGATTTTATTTATTTATTTGAGAGAGAACGTGAGAGAGAGCATGAGAGGTGAGAAGGTCAGAGGGAGAAGCAGACTCCCCATGAAGCTGGGAGTCCGATGCGGGACTCGATCCCGGCACTCCAGGATCATGACCTGAGCCGAAGGCAGTCGCTTAACCAACTGAGCCACCCAGGCGCCCCTACATTTTATTTTATTTTAAAGATTTTACTTACTTATTTGACAGAGAGAGAGACAGCGAGAGAGGGAACACAAGCAGGGGGAGTGGGAAAGGGAGAAGCAGGCCTCCCACCGAGCAGGGAGCCCAATGCGGGGCTGGATCCCAGGACCCTGGGATCATGACCTGAGCCGAAGGCAGATGCTTAACGACTGAGCCACCCAGGAGCCCCATAATCAGAACTACATTTTAAATTTTTCTTTTTTTTTTTTTTTTACATTTTAAATTTTTCTGACTGAGCACTTTTCTCATAAGATTGTGTCCAAATTTCCTAACCTAATGGAGCAAGATCATTAATACATTATAGTTGATATCCGGTTGCTTTTACATTATTTAAATCTTGGGTATTTGTAAAGGAAGTTGCTTAAAATGGAGCTCAAGGGTTAAGACCTAAGATAGGAATTACTTAGAATTGCACAAGAAAAATTGTCATGATGTACAGTGTGTTTGAGCATGATTTATTTTTATTTATTTATTTTTTTAAAAGATTTTATTTATTTATTTGACAGATAGTAAGAGATCACAAGTAGGGGCACCTGGGTGGCTCAGTTGTTAAGCATCTGCCTTCGGCTCGGGTCATCATCCCGAGGTCCTGGGATCGAGC
The DNA here is from genome assembly GCA_028534135.1 of Potos flavus. Taxonomy (NCBI): domain Eukaryota; kingdom Metazoa; phylum Chordata; class Mammalia; order Carnivora; family Procyonidae; genus Potos; species Potos flavus. The sequence continues at coordinate 54,335,811 of CM052897.1, read as the reverse complement.
CCCACATCGGGCTCCTTGCTCGGCGGGAGGCCTGCTTCTCCCTCTCCCACTCCGCCTGCTTGTGTTCCCTCTATCACTGTGTCTATCTCTGTCAAATGAATAAAATAAAATAAAATCTTTAAAAAAAAAAAGAAAGAGAGGGGGAAGCAGGTTCCCTGCTGAGCAGAGAGCCCGATGCGGGGCTCCATCTCAGGACCCTGAGACCATGACCTGAGCCGAAGGCAGAGGCTTTAACCCACTGAGCCACCCAGGCGCCCCAAGCATTTCCCTTTATGGAATTAATTTAGTGACACCCCTCCTCCCTGCCCCGAGCCCCAGAAAATGACAATTGTCCTACCATTCCAAACAATGGATATTCTCATCTCTAACTTTATATATATGCTTAGGAAACTGTAGCATGGCCAGACATCTTGATGTAGTGGCAGTTAATCTTTTAGTGAAACGCCTGATCAGAACTGTCTTTTTTTTTTTAAGATTTTATTTATTTATTTGACAGAAAGATCACAAGTAGGCGCCACCCAGGCGCCCCATTGATCTCACTGTTTTCAGTTCAAACCCCATGTTGGGTGTATTGCTTACTTTAAATTTCTAGGGGCGCCTGGGTGGCTCAGTCCATTAAGCATCCGACCCTCGATTTCTGCTCAGGTCACAATCCCAGGGTTGCAGGATTGAGTTCTGAGTCAGGTTCCATGCTCAGCAGGGAGTCTGCTTGAGATTCTTTCCCTTTCCCTTTCCCTCTCCCTCTACCGCTCTCTCTTGCTCTCTATGTCTCTCTCTCTCTCTCAAATAAATAAATCTTTGAAAAAAATTCTAAGCATCAGTGGGTCAAAGGTTTTATACATTTAATGTTTCAAACTTACAGCTAAATTGAATTTCAGAAAGCTAGCAATTTATACTACCATTAATACTGGTCTTTGCCAATATGGGGGGAGATTATTGCTTTAATTAGCATTATTTGAATATTAGGAAAATAAATGTATTTTCATTTATTATTTGCATTTTTTCTTTTGTTTTTATTTTGAACTTATTTTTTATTTTTTAAAATAGGCTTCAAAAAAAAAAAAAAAATAGGCTTCACACCCAACTTGGAACCTAATGTAAGGCTTGAACTCAGACCCTGAGCTCAAGACCTGAGCTGAGATCCAGAGTCGGATGCTTAACCGACTGAGCCAAGCAGGCAACCCAGCCTGTATTTATTTTGTTTTTCCGGTTCTTTGTTTTAATAAATCTTCCTTTATAAAAGTTTTAATATTTTCCCTCATTACTACTTAAAATTTTTTCCCTGGGGCGCCTAAGCGGCTCGTGTCTGCCTTTGACTGGGGTTGTCATCCCAGCATCCTGGGATTGAGCCCCGCATCGCATCGGGTTCTCTGCTCAGCGGGGAGCCTGCTTCTCCCTTTCCTTCTGGGTGCTGCCCCGTCTGCTTGTGTTCTTTCTCCACCCTCCCCCGTTCAGATAAATAAAATCTTAAAATTTTTTTTTCCTAATTTAGTCTCTTATTCCAGGTAAATTTGACACATTTTGTCAGGTTCCACCAGTAAATCCCTTTGGGATTTTTTATTTTGATTGACTCATTACGCTTTCATTTTTTTCTTATTGGTCCTACACATTTCTTGCTGTTTAAGCTTAGTATTTTCCAGTTTTTGTTGTTATTGTTAATAGGACCTTTTCTTCCATTTTATTTTATTGTTATTTTAAGATGTTATTTTTTTCTTTCCTTTTTTTTTTTTTAGAGACAGAGTATGTGTGTGCGGTGGGCGGGGTCAGGGGAGGTAAGGGGCAGAGGGAGAGGGAGAGAGAATATCAAGCATGGAGCTCAACACAGGGCTAAATCTCAGGATCCTGAGACCATGACCTGAGCCGCAATCAAGAATCAGATGCTCAACTAACTGCGCCACCCAGGCCACCCCCTTTTTATTTCTCATTGAGTTTTATTTGTATATATATATATGAAAGCTATTGAGTTTTATGGGCATTGATTTTATAATGGCTATCTCACTGTAGCTTTCAATATTTTTAGTGATTTTAAGTTTCCAGGTTTACTGTCATATCATCTACAAATAATTTTACCTACTCTTTTCTAATATTTATACCTTATTTCATTCTTGTCTTGCTAAGTAATAGTGGTAATTACTTAGTAATTAGGTAATAGTAGGGAAACTTGTTTTATTTCTAACTTTTTTTTAAAGATTTTATTTATTTATACTGACAGAGAGCACAAGCAGGGGGAGTGACAGACAGAGGGAGAGGGAGAAATAGCTCCCTTTTGAGCAGGGGGGGATCCCAGGACGCTGGGATCATGACCTGAGCCAAAGGCAGATGCCCAACTGACTGAGGTACCCAGGAGCCCCTCACTTTTTTTTCTTTTAAGATTTGTTTGTTTATTTTATTTTATTTTTTTATTTTTAAAAAGATTTTATTTATTTATTTGACAGAGAGAGAGCGATCACAAGTAGGCAGAGAGGCAGGCAGAGAGACAGAGGGGGAAGCAGGCTCCCCACTGAGCAGAGAGCCCCATTGCAGGGCTCTATCCCAGAACCCTGAGATCATGACCTGAGCCAAAGGCGGAGGCTTTAACCCACTGAGCCATCCGGGTGCCCCTATTTGTTTATTTTAGAGAGAGACAGAGGATGGGCAGGGATGGGCAGGGATGAGGAAGAGGGGGGAGAGAAACAGAATCCCTGCTGAGCATGGAGCCCAGACCCAGGCGCTCCATCTCACGACCCTAAGATCATAACCTGAGCGAAAATTGGGAGTTGGACCATTAACTGAGCCAGCTGGGCACCCCTATATCTCACTTTTAAAGTGGTGATTTTGGGGCGCCTGGGTGGCTCAGTCGTTAAACGTCTGCCTTCGGCTCAGGTCATGATCCCAGGGTTCTGGGATCGAGCCCCGCATTGGGCTTCCTGCTCGGCGGGAAGCTTGCTTCTCCCTCTCCCATTCCCTCTGCTTGTGTTCCCCTCTCTTGCTGTGTTTCTCTCTGTCAAATAAATAAAATCTTTAAAAAAATAAATAAATAAAGTGATGATTTTAATTACTGTGTAATAGTCTATCAAAGTTGTTTGCCACAATTTTTTATTTCTCTTTTGTCAGATATTCTGGTAATTTCAAATATTCCTATATTTTAAATATAGAATATAATAGACCATACGGTTTTCTAATTTTGAATCATTTACTTAGAATACATCTTAAGAGTTGGTTTGCTGATTCATTCATTACATAATCAATATTAAAAGAACAGAGAACATGAAATTTAAAATATATTAGATAAAATTTGTCTGAATTATCCATTGCCATATTAAGCAGAAGTTAAAAGAAACTAGTATAGGAAAACTAGTATAGGAAAAAATGCAAATGCATAGATGAGCACCTGTATATTATCATTGAGTAGCATTTCTTTCTTTCTTTTTATTTTTAAAGATTTATTTACTTTTTAGAAAGAGAGAGCACATGAGAGTGGGGGGGGAGAAGGAGGGGCAGAGGGAGAGAATCTCAAGCAGACTCCCCAATAAGCACAGAGCCCTTTGCAGGGGTGCTCAATCCCATGACCCTGAAATCATGGTCTGAGCCAAAACGGAGTCGGAGGCTCACCTGAGTAAGCCACCCAGGCATCCCCATAGAGTAGCATTTTTGTCTTATATCTTTTTGTGATATTGTCATTGGCAGTTTAAAGATGTGTTTTTGCAACACTAGGTATAAATGAGAGTATCTGCTTTTAGCACTTATCTAGTAATCTAGATAAATTAAGACAAGGTGAAGTCTACTTCTTATATTATAAAGTGACTTTAGAGTTTATGCTTAGGGAGGGGTTAAAATATCAGCCCATAGTATATCAGATTATATAATTGTGCTATGGGCATTACTCATGCATACACTTTGAGAAGCCTATCATTAAAAGGTACCCAACATGTAAGTGCTATTTACCTGGTCACTTCAGGGATCTCAGAATGGTGTGGATCTGAAGAGTTACTTCTTTAATTCAGATTTTTATATATAATATAATTATTGTGATTATAAATAGGTAAATTTTGTGCATATGAATATTAATTGAGAAGATGAAAAAGTGATAATTTGTTGGAATGGTAGGATTTGGGATGTTTCTCCCTTCTTTTTGGTTTCCATTACTATTTTTTTTTTTTTAAGATTTTATTTATTCATTTGACACAGAGAGATCACAAGTAGGCAGGGAGGCAGGCAGAGAGAGAAGGGGAAGCAGGCTCCCTGCTGAGCAGAGAGCTCGATGCGGGGCTCGATCCCAGAACCCTGGGATCATGACCTGAGCCGAAGGCAGAGGCTTTAACAACCACTGAGCCACCCAGGCACTCCATTTTTTTTTTAAATACTTATTTATTTAAGTAATTTCTACACCCATGGTGGGGCTCAAACTCACAACCCCGAGATCAGGAGGCACATGTTCCTCCAACTCAGCCCGCCAGGCACCCCTTGTTTTCATTACTCTTCCTAGTACTCTAAATATTTTAAAAAATCTTATTCACAGAAAATGATAGATGGCTATTACTATTCATTTTTCTTCAGGCCCTACTAGAGAAATTAATCTGGTCTTATTAGTGAAATGGTCTCTAGGATACCTGAGTTTAAAGTACTTATTTTCCCTATGATCATCTGTACTTTCCTTCAGCATTTTTTCATGGTTTTATCATTACACAGCATCTCATTACTGTATTTTATCGAGAAAATTCTCTGAAAACATGAAGCTTAATCGGTACTGTTTCTCCTTTCAGGACAGTATTGTGTATTCAGAATGGTTATTTCTGCATTATTAATCAACTCTAAACTATTTTTAATGGGAATCAAGTATCATTTGAATGCTTCGATATGATTATCCTTTTTCAGTAGTAAATCCAGTGGTTAGAAGCAAAATATTAAATTACTGTGCATTTTATTTTTTTGATTTACAGCATTGATGCTGTATTAGAGATATTGATGATTGAATTTGATACTACAATTGTCCTAGATAAGTTCAGAATAACATACTGTGAGTAGTAAGAGTACATATATAGATAGGAGGGAAAAAACATTAAAGGTCACATTCAGCTCTTTTATTTTACTAATATGCAGTGATTTATTGAGTCCCTCCCATGTGTTCAGTGTAATGCTAAAGGTATGCTTTATTTTTATTAGTCCAGTATAATCATATCCTTTTTGCTGATGTGGAAAATAAGGCTCAAAGAGGTTACTCTGCTAGTAAGTGGTGAAACCAGGATTTAATCTAGGTTTGTCCTACTGCACCATTATAGTGCCTTACAGTGTATTTAATGGTTCTGATTAATTTTAATGATCAGAAGCTCCTAGTAATTTTAAAATGTCTGTTAATGGATAAGAACAGTCCTAAAGTCGGTCAAAAGGACCTGATTTGAAAACCAGCAAAGTCGGGGGTACCTGGGTGGCTCAATTAGTTAAGTGTCTGACTAGATCTTAGTTCAGGTCTTTATTTTATTTATTATATTTGACAGAGAGAGAGAGAGAGCACGAGGTGGGGGATCAGCAGGCAGATGGAGATGGAGCAGACTCCCACCAAGTAGGGAGCCTGATGTGGGGCTCGATCCTAGGACTCTGGGATTGTGACCTGAGCCGAAGGTAGACACTTAACTGACTGAGCCACCCAGGTGCCCCAGATCTTAGCTCAGGTTTTGGTCTCAGGGTCGTGAGTTCAAGGCCTATGTTGGGCTCCATGCAGGGTGTGGAGCCTACTTTTAAAAAAAAAGGAAAAATAAAAACCAACCCATGTGGGGCACCTGACTGGCTCAGTCAGAGGGACATGCAGCTCTTGGTGTTAGGGTTGTGAGTTTGAGCCCTGCATTGGGTGTAGAGATTACTTAAATAAATAGGTAAAAATTTGAAAAAAATAAAAACCAACAAGGGAGGAGAAGTTGCATTCACCTCTTTTTTCTTTCTTTAGTGCAAAAAAGGTGGTTTTATTAAAGCATGGGGACAGGACCCGTGGGCAGAAAGAGCTGCCTCATCTCTTCTCTTTAATCAGGAAAACGGTAGAGGCATGAATTAAGTCCAAAATTAATTTTAATTTTATCGTTTCCTATTTTTTATCACTTTCTTGCTCTTATTAAACCAAATAACTATATTCTCTTTACCTTTTTGTATCCCTCTCCCACAGCTTTCCTCTGGAATGTATATATTATATATTTAAGTAAATGAATTTTCAATCATACCAGCCTGAATGAGAATAAGTAATTTTAGCTAGTTTGGGAGGGATGTTAAAGTGAGACCCTTTCCCAGGAAGTTATCACTATGGCGAAAGTTGGGGGAAAAGATATGACCATTCTAATTTATTTCTTGGTCTTAAAAAACAGTTTTCACTATGGAATGATGTTGACAGAGTTGGGAAGTAGGTGAAAATCTTAGAATTTAGAAAAATTTTAGTAGGTTACTAATAATGATTAAATTTTGAGATCTTTAGTTCTTTTGGACACAAAAATAGGGAAATCTGTACTTTTGGATTCATGACGGATAACATGAGACTAGAGTTTTTAGTAAAGAAACGTTACCAGAGCTGAAAAAAAAATCTGGTTTTGATAGACATCCGAATTACACTTCCTCAAATGGTCCTATTTAAAATTTGTGGATTGCCTTTACCGGTTTTTTCTTCTAAACCTCTTTGCAGGGAAGGTGGACTTTAAAAACTCCTATCTATCACTTAGTCACAGCGACACCTACTGGTAAAAATCTTTGACATCATTGTGCTGATTGCCCCATACTTGAAGAAAACTACCCATTTACTGACATTGAAACACCAGTTGTTAAATGTGTAAAACACTGTTAATAATAAAAGGGTGAGATGCACAGGCTGATTTTTTTAATTTTTTTTTTTTTTTTTTGCTGTGTTTGTGTTTGTTTTTTTTTTGTAAGATTTTATTTATTTGAGAGAGAAAGCTCGAGCAGGAGCGGGGGAAGGGCAGAGGGTGAGAGAGAAGCAGACTCCCCACTGAGCAGGAAGCCCAACATGGGGCTCAGTCCCAGGACCCCGAGATCATGACCCAAGCTGAAGGCAGACACTTAACGAACTGAGCCACCCAGGCGCCCCTGTGTGTGTTTTTAATGGTAAAAGTTAAATGATCATATTATAGAAAATATGAGACACAGAAAGGAGAAAAACAAAACTAATAACTACCCTCCATCACATCAGCAATTTTGTTGTGTTTTCTTCTACTTTATTTAAATTTTAATATATTTATTTATTTAAGATTTTATTTAGCAATTGTCAGAGAGAGAGAGAGCACATGAGCACAAGCAGGGGGAGCAGCAGGCAGAGGGAGAAGCAGGCTCCCTGTAGGGAGCCTGATGGTTGACTCAGTCCCAGGACCCTGGGATCATGACCTGAGCTGAAGGTAGACGCCTAACCTATTGAGCCACCCAGGAGTCCCTAATGTATTTATTTTTTAAGCATAGCTTTATTCCTAGGATGCATGTAATTTGTTCCTTGGTTTGTTCACGAATATGGCATAAGCATTTTTTCCAAATTGTTACACTTCAGTTAACCATAAATTTTACTTACTGCCTGGTATTCTATCATGTTACTTAACAGTTTCCTCATTGTTCCCATTTTAATCCATTTCTTATATTGCTGTTTTGTTTTTTTTTTAGGATTTATTTATTTATTTGAGAGAGAATGAGAGACAGAGAGAGCATGAGAGGGGGGAGGGTCTGAGGGAGAAGCAGACTCCCTGCTGAGCAAGGAGCCTGATGTGGAACTAGATCCTGGGACTCCAGGATCATGACCTGAGCCAAAGGTAGTCGCTTAACCAACTGAGCTACCCAGGCATCCCTTATATTGCTGTTTTAAGTAATTTGTTGGATGTCTATTCAAATTACTTTTTCCATATTTGGATTTTTTCACTTAGGAATATTTTTATAGACTCTGACCTTTCTCTAAAGGTTAGGTTTTTGTGTTTTTGTCTACTGGTGAGGTTGAAGTTTTTCCTTCTGCTTGTTTACAAGTGATACTAGTTGATTTGTCTACTGACACTATAATGATATTCTTAGGAAGTTGCCTGGGCTATTTTTTTAAATAAAGAAGTTCATTGTTTTTAAAATTTGTTGAGGGGCAGAGAGAGAGGGGGGGAAGCAGACTCCCTGCTGAGCAGGGAGCCCGATGCGGGGCTCGATCCCAGGACCCTGGGATCATGACCTGAGCCGAAGGGAGAGGCTTAAACCCACTGAGCCACTCAGGCACCCCTGGCCAACTCTTTATTTCAGCTCAGGTCATGATCTCAGGGTCATGAGGTCGAGCCCTATATTGGGCTCCACACTGGGTGTGGAGCCTGCTTAAGATTCTCTCCCTCTCCCACTCGCCGCCCCCCACTCACACAAAAATAAATAAAATTTGTTGAAATTAACTTCCTCAAGCTCTTATTTGCTTCTTTGTAATATAGAAGTTTTTCATTTTTATGTTGTCAAATGAACTGATCTTTTGTGATTTCTTTAATAATTTTAAAATCATACAGAAATGCCTTTTCAAAGTTTTTTTTTTTTTAAGATGTTATTTGACAGAGAGTGAGAGATCACAAATAGGCAGAGAGGCAGGCGGAGAGAGAGAGGGGGAAGCAGGCTCCCCACTGAGCAGAGACCCTGATGCGGGGCTCAATCCCGGGACCCTGAGATCATGACCTGAGCTGAAGGCAGAGGCTTTAACCCACTGAGCCACCCAGGCGCCCTGCCTTTTCAGAGTTTAATAATTACTTTCTTTTCTCCACATTTAATATTTATTTATTTATTTATTAAGTAATCTTTCCCGACTCAGCCAGCTAGGCTCCCCTTCTTTTCTTCACATTTAAAAGTGTGTGTGTGGGGGTGCCTGGGTCGCTCAGTGGGTTAAAGCCTCTGCCTTCGGCTCAGGTCATGATCTCAGGGTCCCGGGATCGAGCCCCGCATCGAGCTCTCTGCTCAGCAGGGAGTCTGCTTCCCCCCCCCTCTCTCTGCCTGCCTCTCTGCCCACTTGTGATCTCTCTCTCTGTGTCAAATAAATAAATAAAATCTTAAAAAAAAAAAAAGTGTGTGTGTTTTTAACTCCTCTCCCTTTATTTTTCATGCTTTATTTTTCAGAGGAAAATATGAATAAGACAACCTATCATTTAAAGAAACCAGTGTTAATGTGTTTGAATTTCTTGCCAGGCTTTCTTTCTAGACATTTTTGTAAACACTGAACTTTATCTGCCCAGAATTATTTTCGAACTGTCAGGGCAGTGGTATCTAAAGTTACTTTGAACACAAGAGCAGTCTCTGAGTCTCCTGACATCTAGAACAAAAAAGGCAACTTCAGATACTACTTTCTGTCTTGTGTGTTATCTCACTACGTTTTGGCTCACTACAGTTTAGCACATAACATTACTGTGTGGAACATAGCAGATGTGCAATAAAGATTTATTGAATTAAAATTAATAAAGTATTTTTCTTCTCCCTCCTTCTGTGGTACCCCCCAACCCCTGTGCAGTATAGGTTGTTTCTTTTTTCTTTTCAGTTTTCCCCTTTGAACATTTTCTCCTTTTTCCTCTTCTCTTCCTTTTTTAAAAAGGAATGTTTTGCACTATAATTTGCTTTTAAAACATCCTAATTGAGCTATAACACATATACCATACAATTCATCCATTTAAAATGTACAGTTGAGTAGATTTTAGTATATTCACACAGTTGTGCAACTACCACCACAATCTAACTTTTTTTTTCCCCAAGACAATCTAATTTGAGAACATTTTCATTACCCCCAAAAGAAACACCATGTGGTCCATTAGCTGTCCTTGCCTAGTCTCACTTCTCATTCCCAGTCCAGGGCAACCACTACTTGCAGTCTATAAATTTGCCAATTCTGGACATTTCATAAAATGGAATCATAAAATATGTGGTCTTTGTGATGGCTTCTTTCAGTTAGCATAATGTTTGCAAGGTTCATCTGTGTTGTAGCATGTATCAGTACTTCATTCTTTTTTATTGCCAAATAGTATTTCATTATGTAGATATACCACATTTTGTTTATCCATTCTTCAAGTTGATACACACTTGGCTTGTTTTACTTTTTGGCATCATGAATAATGCTGTTTTGAACATTTGTGTACAAGTTTTTGTATGGACGTATGTTTTTATTTCTCTTTGTTATATACCTACGGGTGGAGTTACTGGGTTAGATTCAATTTTAATGAGTTCCTTTGTATCTTTGAAAGATCTTAAAAATACAGTAGTCTCACCTTATCTGCTGGGGATCCATTCATCCTCCAGTGGATGTCTGAAACTGTAGATAGTACCGAATCCTAAGTACACTGTTTCTTTCCTATACGTGCATATCTATGATAAAGTTTAATTTATAAATTAGGCACTGTAAGAGGTTAAGAACAATAATAATAAAATAGAGCAGTTACAATAATATATCAAAATAAAGTTATGAATGTGGTCTCTGTCACAGTATCTTATTGTAAAAAATACATCTTACTGTACTGTACTCAGTACAATACTTATTGTATTGTACCCTTTCTGTGATGATGTAAGATGACAAAATGTCTACATGATAAGATGAAGTAAAGTGAATGATGTAAGCATTGTGACATAGTGTTAGGCTATAGTTGACCTTCTCACAATAATGTCAGGTGGATCATCTGCCTCCAACTGTGATGGACTATGGGATGGGTAACTGAAACCAGAGAAAGACAGCCTGCAGATAAGGGGTGATGACTGACTGTATTGCTTCTCTTTTGTTCATATTCCTAGCAGTCTTGCTGTTTCATTTATGTCCCAGAAACTTTGAAGTTACCCGTATTCAGCCATTAAGTTCTGACTGTTTTAACTCTGAAATACTTTTTATTCATGCCTTTCTCTTCATTGCAACCACAGCCCTACTTGATTTTTGTTTTTTGTTTTGTTTTTGTTGTTGTTAAGTAGGCTCCACACCAGTGTGGAGCTTGAACCGGTGACCCTGAGATCAAGAGTCTCATGGTCTACCGAATGAGCCAGTCGGGCACCCCTCACAGCCCTACTTTAGGCCTTTATTATCTTTCACCATTATCGAGTGGAATAGCCCAAAATATTCTACTTTTCTTTTTTCTAATACTCCTCCTTCCAACTCTTATACTCCTTTTATCAGAGCATGTTATTAGCACTTTATTTTATAAACTATAAGGCAGATATTATAGTTGATTTAATTTTATATCTTCCCAGTAAGATAAAACCTCAATAATGGCCAGGATCCTATCTAATCATCCCCAAAGCTTAATACTGTATCTGGCACATGTTCTTATTCCTGGACATATACTTACTGTGTTAAAAGATTAGTCACTTTTTTAAAAAGATTTATTTATTCATTTTAGAGAGAGTGCATGAGGAGAGATTTTTTAAAAAATTTTTTCCATTAAAAAGAATTTAATTAATTAACATATAATGTATTATGGGTTTCAGAGGTAGAGGTCAGTGATTCATCAGTCTTATATAATACCCGGTGCTCATTATATCACATGTCCTTCTTAGTGTCCAGGGAGAGAGATTCTTAAGCAGATTCTGCACTGAGCACAGAGCCCAGCTTGGGGCCCCATCTCATGACCCTGAGATCACAACCTGAGCTGAAACCAAGAGTCATTTCTATAGCGTACTTTGAGGGAGTCCACGTGGTATAGGACACTGTAGGGATAAGCCCTAAAGGAAGTTTGTATATAGTAAAGCCTGAAAAGTGTGTGTGTGTGTGTGTGTGTGTGTGTGTGTGTTTGTGTGTGTAATATGCAGTAATAACTCTATAATTATTTTTTTTTAAGATTTTATTTATTTGACAGACAAAGATCACAAGTAGGCAGAGAGAGAGGGGGAAGAGGGCTCCCTGCTGAGCAGAGAGCCCGATGTGGGGCTCGATCCCAGGACCCTGAGATCATGACCCGAGCCGAAGGCAGAGGCTTTAACCCACTGAGCCACCTAGGTGCCCCACGAAAGATTTAATGTGGAAAAAATGAGTTTAGAAGCAAGGCTATATGGATTTGTATCGAGCACAAATTACTAATGAATTAGAAAGGGCTTATGTTCTGGAACAGGAGGAAGTAAGTTTCTGGTATCTGTTCTTTATTCTAGTGTGGTTTAATTTAATATAAAAGTATTAATATTTTTGTTAGATGCTTATCCACTTACAGTTCTGGGCACTGGACAAAAAAAATTAAAGGCTCTTATCAATTTGACACAAAAAATAGTGACGCAAAATACTGGTAGGATATACTGGGGTATGTATAGACTGTATAGTTAAGAAAAACGATAGGCCTAGCATGGTCATGATGTACTTTTTTTTTTCCCCAAAGATTTTATTTACTTATTTATTTGAGAGAGAGAGAGAGATCACAAGTAGGCAGAGAGGCCGGCAGGGAGAGAGAGGAAAGCAGGCTCCCCGCAGAGCAGAGAGCCTGATGCGGGGCTCGATCCCAGGACCCTGAGATCATGACCTGAGCTGAAGACAGAGGCTTTAACCCACTGAGCCACCCAGGTGCCCTGGTCATGATGTACTTTAGAAAAAAATAATTTTGGGGGCACCTGGGTGCCTTATTGAGCCTCCGACTCTTGATTTTGACTGAGGTCATGATCTCAGGGTCTCGTCAGGCTCTGCTCTCGGTGTGGAGCCTGCCTAAGATCTTGCTCCCCTCCCCCCACGCACACACATGCACTCTTTCTCTCTCTCAAATAAATGAATCAGTCTCTAAAAAATAATAATAATTTCTTTCTTTCTTTCTTTCTTTCTTTCTTTCTTTCTTTCTTTCTTTCTTTCTAGTTAGGGAATGCATATTTAGCTGTATATAGCAGAAAACCTATTACAGTGACTTAACCAGGTGTGTGGGTGCTTACCTTTTTTATGTAACATGAAGTCTAAAAGTAGTGAGTCCAAAGTTCGTGTGGCAGCTCAGGGTAACAGTAGGAACCCTGGCTATGTTTACTTTTGCCTTAGTGTGGGACAGTTGCCATGCTTGCAAGGCAGCTGAACCACCTTTGTGCATTGTGACTTCTTTCCAGAGAGGATAAGGGAGGAAAAGGTGAAGCTTGATAAAGGAGGAAGCAAGCTGAGTTGTTCCCATTTACAGAGGTTCCCTCAAAGTCTTACGTAACAGCAATTTTGTTTTATAGTTGATTGGCTAAGACCTTGTCACATGGCTACTTCTTATCTGCAAGGGTATCTGGGAAGGGGAATATTTGTAACCTGGCACCGCGTTAGCCTGAAAAAAATCAGGTGGCTTTTAGGCAGAAGAGGAAGAGAATGAGAACTGGGAACAAGTAGTAGTATCTACTGTTGAGCACCATAGCCTAATGCACATGCATACATATACCACTGAAACAACCACAAATAGAGAATCAGGATTCCACCTAAATATTTATTTATTTATTTATTTATTTAATTTTTAAAAGTAATCTCTATGCCCTGTGGGGCTCCAACTCACTCATGACCCTGAGATCAAGAGTCGCATGCTCTTCCAACTGAGTCACCCAGGCTTCCCAAAATAAAATACTTTAAATTCAAATTAGAGTGGCCTTTTGATGGCTCAGTCAGTTGGATGTCCGACTCTTGAATTCAACTCAGGTCGTGATATCGGGGTCCTGGGATCGAGCCCTGCAGAGGGCTCCTTGCTCAGTAGGGAGTCTGCTGAAGATTCTCTCTCCCTTCCCCCCCACCCCATGCTCACTCTTTCTTTCTCAAATACATAAATCTTTAAAAAAAATAAATTCAAGGGGCGCCTGGGTGGCTCAGTGGGTTAAAGCCTCTGCCTTCGGCTCAGGTCATGATCTCGGGGTCCTGGGATCGAGCCCCACATCGGGCTCCCTGCTCAATAGGGAGCCTGCTTCCCCCTCTCTCTCTGCCTGCCTCTCTGCCTACTTGTGATCTCTCTCTGTCTGTCAAATAAATAAATTAATTAAAATAAATAAATAAATAAATAAATAAATAAATAAATAAATTCAAATCAGAAGATTGTGGCATCTGGCTGGCTCAGTTGTTAGGGCATGCGACCTTTGATCTTGGGGTCATGATTCAAGCCCCATGTTGGGAGTGGAGCCTACTTACTTATTTAGTTAATTAATTCAAATTAGAAGAATCTCAGAAATGAGGTGATTAGAGAAAAGGTAAATTTGAAAAGAGAAGTGACAGACCTAAGGAAAAATTAGAAATAAGAGAAAAACTTATTTCAGAAATAAAGGTGAAACTAAAAGGAACACATAAATGAAGAAGTGCAACAAGTAATGACTCAGTAAGATAAAAAGTAAAACAATTTTTTAACAAGGTAGAAAGAGAGAAGCAGCTTTTAAAAATCAAAAGAGGTAAAAGGGATTGAGAAAAAAATGCTATACTAATAGGCAAAGAGGGGCACCTGGGTGGCTCAGTGTGCTAAATATCTTCCTCAAATCATGATCCCAGCGTCCTGGGATCGAGTCCAGCATCAGGCTCCCTGCTCCTCGGGGAGCCTGCTTCTCCCTCTGCCTGCTGCTCCCCCTGCTTGTGCGCTTGTGCGCATTCTCTCTCTCTCTCTCTCTCTCTCACTCTCTCTCTCTCTCTCTGTCTTACAAATAAATAAGTAAAATCTTAAAAAAAAAAAAAAAGAAAGAAAAGGAAAAAAGAAAAACTTAACATTCATATGAACAAAGTTCCCAAAGAAGAAAACAACCAAAGCATGGGACGGAAAGAAAACTTCGTGAAAGTATGTCTGGGGAAATTGATTCAGAATGGCCAAACACGGAGACATAGTTTAGAAAAACTGATGGACTTTAAGGGCAAAAAAAAAATCATTGAGGCATTCCAGTAAAAAAAGACCTTAATCACTTAAAAAGGAAGGAAGATGGATTGTCACTAGACATTTTTTTTTTAAGACTTTATTTATTTATTTATAGACAGAGAGACAGCGAGAGACGGAACACAAGCAGGGGGAGTGGGAAAGGAGAAGCAGGCCTCCTGCTGAGCAGAGAGCTGGATTCGGGACCTCAATCCCAGGAGACTGGGATCATGACCTGAGCTGAAGGCAGATGCTTAACAACTGAGACACCCATGCGCCCCTAGACTTTTTTTTTTTTTTAAGATTTACTTATTTTTTAGAGAGAGATGGGGGGAGCAGAGGGAGAGGGAGAAGCAGACTCCCCGCTGAGCACGGAGCCTGACGTGGGGCTCGATCCCAGGACTCTGAGATCATGACCTGAGAGTCAACTGCTTAACTGACTGAACCACCCAGATGCCCCTTGTCACTAGATTTACTGACAGCATGTTTAGTGTCAGAATGCAGTGGATTAACATTTAAGAAAATCAAGGAAATAAAACATGAGCCAAGAATTTTATATCCAGTGCTCCCGGGTGTCTCAGTAGTTGGGCGTCTGCCTTCAGCTCAGGTCGTGATCCCAGTGTCCTGGGATCGAGCCCTGCGTTGGGCTTCCTGCTCAGGGGGAGCTGCCTTCTCCCTCTCCAGCTCCCCTCTGCTTTTTCTTCTCTCACTGTCTCTCTCTGTCAATAGGTAAAATCTTAAAAAAAAAAAGAAAAGAATTTTATATCTAGACAAATAGACTCCTAAGTATAAGAACCACAGACAGTTCATTAAAGATTTATTTATTTGAGAGAGAGAGAGAATCTCAAGCAGACTCCCTGCTGAGCGCAGAGCCTGATGCAGGTCTTGATCTCACAGTCCCAAGACCATGACCTGAACCAAAATGAAGAGTTGGATGCTTAACCAACTGAGCCACCTGGGCACCCCATACCACAGACAGTTAACACTAACCTGTAAGAATTGAAGAAATAGTGTTCATATGATCTCTTTGTATGGAATCTACTAGAGCTTCAAATAACTAAAATACCTATAGAACCAAACTGGTATCTAAATACTAATTTCCAATAAATAAATAAATAAATAAACAAACAAATCAATCAATCAATCAATCAATCCACCCACCCACCCACCCACCCATCCATCCATCCATCCATCCTAATTTCCATTAAGAGAAACTAGAGATATTAGGAGTACTTGAAGAAATAGCTGATTTTAGATCTAGAGTAGAAAATTAGTATTAAATGTGGGATATTTTGTCAAAGGACACAGGAGTCAACTTGGTAAGTTTCTGTGACCAAGTGTAAGATAGTTTGAGCATCAGTAAGAACAATAACCGCAGTGGATTGAAACATCAAATAAGTTTAAATCCTGAGTTCATGTTGATGCAAAAAGGACTGACTGCAGAGGGGTATAAGGGAACTATTTGAGATGGTAGAAATATTCTATATCTTGATTGTATTAAACGGTTACACTACCTCTGTATACATTTATCTAAACCATGGTTTCTCAACCTTAGCAACACTGTTATTTTGAACCAGGTAATTCTTTGTTTGGGAGGAGGAGCAGGTTGTCTTGTGCATTGTAAAATGTTTAGCAGCAGTGGATGCTAGACGTAATGATCAAAAATGTCTTCATATATTGTCAGACTCCTGGGAAGCACAGTGGCCCTGGTTGAGAACCCTGGTCTAAACTTATTAAAAGGGTAAATTTTTACTGTGTGTAAATTACGTCTTAGTAAACTTGATTTTTTTTTTTTTTTAAGTTTATTTATTTAAGTAATCTCTGCACCCAGTGTGGGGCTCAGACTCAGGACCCTGAGATTAAGAGTTGCATGCTCTTCCAACTGAGCCAGGCAGGCACCCTAATAAACTTGATTTTTAAAAGGAAGAGTCTTTAGTCACCTCTTTAAGGATTCTAGGAAACTATTTTAAAAACTAGTAATTGACAGACTCAAGCATTTATTTCGTCTCTTATGTTAAACTATCTCAATCATAACCTAGTAGTCAAGGTAGGGATGAGTTTGGAGGCCATCTATAAGTATTTTTTGGTATTACATTTTATCACTCCCAGTTGTCAGCTTTTCTGCCATTAAAAGTACAATTTTTCTGTTCTTTTTCTCTGATTTGCTACCTATGATTCACTTGGATTGGGAAGCCAGATTAATAAAATTATTATTCTGAAAAATAAAGGACAATGTATTATGAATTATCTATTTCTGTTTTATTTCTTGATTTAGGGGTGTATTCTGGATACCTGGTATTCCTCATGCTTAAATGGTTTGTTACCAGTATGCTGTTTGAATGAGGCCAAACACACATACACTTTCTGCACTGAGATAAAATTCTTTGGATTAAATCTGTTGTGTAAAATGAAACATGTTCAGAAAACTCAATGTGTGCTTAATATAGGTATAGTTTTGAAAATCAGTCATACTGTGTTAATACTTCCTGAATAAAGAACACAGTGTTCTCAAAATCATTCCAGAGACCAGATGAATAGAGAAGTATATGGGAACTACCCTTTTGAAAATTATTGAATTTCTTATTTCCTCTTTAGTATTGCTCAAGTTTTTTCTCAGAGAAGAATAGGGTATTTGACTTATCATGGTGGTCTTCTTAAAAGTTCATGACTTCAGCACACTTCTTCACTTTGAAGAAACTGAAAAAGTGTGTTAACTACCATAGCTGTTTCAATAACTGATGCTAGAGGCAACCACTGGGCTGGGCGAGACTGTCATTAAACTGTGCCTTTGGTTTACTTGTTATTTTCATCATGGAAAGGAAAATCTTTAATTTATTTCATTGCTTAACCAATGCCACATTTTAAGATAAAACTGTTCTTTTCCTAAAACTGTTATTAAAAGAGGCTGGAAAAAAAAAAAAAAAGAGGCTGAAAACAGATTCTGGTCTGATGTTGATGCTTTGTTGGCATTTCATCCCTTTTTTTGTTAAATGAAACTCATTTAACCCCATTTCCAGTTTTCATATTAAAAAAAGTCCTTTGAAATCATAGTAGGGATGGAGGAGGATATTAGTTTTGACTGTCTATTTTGTAAGAATTTGAAAGAGGCTTCGAGATATGGTTTTATAGCATACTAGTATCTAAGTATTTCTTTGTTTCTCTTTTTACTGACTCATGCCAGGTTCTGAATGTTACACTTATGTTTCAATAAAATGGAGAAAAGTTTTCATCTTTCCAATTGCAACAGGGGAGAACTTTGGGGTTTAATGAATTGCTTCTCTGATTTTAAATGGAGTAAGGTTAGTTTAGAAAGTAGATCAAAGATGATTTGCTTGTATGGACCATGGTTTTGCTTACTGTGTTTCTGAAGACCTATTGTAGATAGCAGAATCTACAGTTTCATAATTTCTCTTCTGAAGTTAATTTTTGATAGATAACCACTGGTGATACTGAATAACATTCTGTTACCCGCTGAGCTTTTTGGGCCTATTGCAAGAGGGAAAATTATCCATCCCCATTATGGGGAGTTTCCACTCAGTTTCACATATAGTTTTCTTTCGTTTTTTAAGATTTTATTTATTTGACAGAGAGCGATCACAAGTAGGCAGAGAGGCAGGCAGAGAGAGAGGAGGAAGCAGGCTCCCCGCTGAGCAGAGAGCCTGATGCAGGGCTCGATCCCAGGACCCCAAGATCATGACCTGAGCCGAAGGCAGAGGTTTAACCCACTGAGCCACCCAGGCGCCCCTATTTCATTTGTTTTTCACGATAACTTTATGAGATTGATAATATTTCATCCCAGTTTTTGCTAGGGAAGAAACTGATAATTAGAGAAGTTTTACTGGTTCACTGTCAGAAAGCTAATCAAATGGCTGTGCAGGGACTCATATCTACATCTGTCCTACTTCCAAAATCTGTTCTTAACCCTGTCATCCAGTCCTTCCAGTTTAGCTCTGCCAATATCATGAAAATCTCAAAACATTCCTATTTATTTTAATTTCATAGGCTGGTGCTTGAAGTGGTAGAATGAGGGGCACCTGGGTGGTGCAGTTGATTAAACATTGGACTCTTGGTTTCCACTTGGGTTGTGATCTCAGGGTCCTAAGATTGAGCCCCACGTTGGGCTTCCACGCTCAGCAGGGAGTCTGCTTAAGACTTAATTTCCCTCTTCCTCTGCCCCCCACCCCCAATAATATCTTAGGGATGCCTACATGGCTTAGTCCGTTAAGCATCTGCCTTTGGCTCTGTCATGATCCCAGGGTCCTGGGATCGAGTCCTGCATCGAGCTCCTGGCTCAGCGGGAAGCCTGCTTCTCCCTCTGCCTGCCACTCCCTCTGCTTGTGCGCTTGCTCTGTCTTTCTCTGATAGATAAAGTCTTTTAAAATAAATACATACATAAATAGAAGTGGTAGAGTGAGAAGGAAATCACGAGGAGAGTTTATTATTAAACATAGTAAGTCAAAATTATGTTGATGCACTGAAAAGAGTGGAGATTAGGTACAGAAGTAAAACCAAGAGCTGAGATCTGTAGATATTATTTGTTTCTTTATACAACAGATAAAAACAAAACAGGACAATTTAAAATCTCCATTTATAGGAGTCTTAACTATGGATAGAGTCATTAACTTTTTTACAAGGTGCTTTCATAGGTGAATACTTATTATTGATGCTTTGAAAACTTGAGGTTATGTCACCTCTTCCTTTGAAACATTACTTTTGGGGGCGCCTGAGTGGCTCAGTGGGTTAAAGCCTCTGCCTTCAGCTCAGGTCATGATCTCAGGTCATGATCTCAGCAGGGAGCCTGCTTCCCCCCCTCTCTCTGCCTGCCTCTCTGCCTACTTGTGATCTCTCTCTGTCAAATAAATAAATAAAATCTTAAAAAAAAAACACACATTACTTTTGTCCATTGGCCTAGAGAAGTGTTTGAGAATGTTAAGTGTGACCCATTAGTGCTGCACAAAATAAATATACTGGGTCATGACCATCTTCTGTAACAGCACATAACTTTTCTCATTCTTTTTCATGGGTGTATAGTGTTCAATTGCATAAGTTTATCATAATTTACTCAATTACTCTGATGTGTACCATTTGATTGTTTCTAGTTTTTTGTTGTTACAAAGCTATAGAAAATATTTTTGTCACATTTTTGTATACTCGTGAGTATACCCACAGGACATTGCTGATTCAAAATGGAATTACTTTGAAGATACACATTTAAATTTTTTTTAAATGTAAGTAAGCTCTGTGCCCAACATGGAACTTGAAATGACGACCTTGAGATCAAGAGTCACATGCTCCACCAACTGAGCCAGCCAGTAGCCCCTAAATTTTTAATAATATTGCCAAATTGGACTTCAAAATGTTGTACTGACTTATCACCACTTGTATATAAAAATGCCTTTTTCCTGGGACACCTGGGTAGCTCAGTCGGTTAAGCATCTGCCTTTGGCTCAGGTCATGATCCCGGGGTTGGGATTGAGTCCCACCCACATGGGGCTCCTTGCTCATCAACGAACCTGCTTCTCCTTCTGCCTGCCACTCCCCTCTGCTTATATGCTCTCTCTGATGAATGAATAAAATCTTTTTTTAAAAAATGCCTATTTCCCCATGTCCTTGCTAATGCTATGCATTATTAGAGTTTAGACTTTTCATGTTTTTTTGTTTGTTTCAACTTTTTGTGATCTGATAGATGAAAAGTTACAAAAGTCCACCTAGAGTTGCATTTTATTTTTTTATTTTTTAAAGATATTATTTATTTACTTGAGAGAGAGAGCATGCACACAAGCAGAGGGTGAGTGGCAGGCAGAAGGAAAGGGAGAAGCAGACTCCATGCTGAGCAGGGAGCCTAACATGGGGCTCGATCCCAGGACCCCGGGATCATTACCTGAGCTGAAGGCAGATGCCTAACTGACTGAACCACCTAGGTACCCCTAGAGTTGCATTTGAAAAATTAAATGAGAATGGGGTGCCTGGCTGGCTCAGTCAGTAGAGCATGTGACTCTTGATTTCAGGGTTATAAGTTTGAGCCCCACAGTGGGTGTAGAGACTACTTAAAAAGAAAATCTTAAAAAAAAAAAAATTGGGTGCCCAGGTACTTAGTCGGTTAAGTTTCTGACTCTTCTTGTTTTTGGCTCCGATCATGATCTTGGGGTTTTGAGATTGAGCTCTGTATCGGGCTCTGCACTGGGCATGGAGCCTGCTTAAGATTCTCTTGCTACCTCTGCCCCTTCTCCTCTCAAAAAAAAAATACAATAAAATAAAATAAATGAGATTAACCATCTTTTATTTACTAGCTCTTTGTATTTTCAAATACAAATTGATTCTTGAGATTTCAAGAATGGATGGCAGTATCAGTAAATGTGGCTTCAAAGCTGTGGAGAATTGGTGCTGTAAATGTAAAGTGTCACTGAAATGACCACAGCTTGACGATCTCCTCTACTTCCTATCTTGATCCTTTATTCTCTTAATTTAAGGTGATCATGGAGCTCAGCTTGGCCTCCATGGGGCTGGTGGTGATGGAATACATGATGACACAGCAGGTGGAGAAGAAGGGGAAAACAGCCCAGATCCCCAGCCCCAAGCTGGTCGGAGGACCCGGCGGGAAGCATGCACCTGCCCCTACTGTAAAGACAGTGAAGGAAGGTAAGTTGACCCAGCCAGGGCAGTCTCTTAAGAGTATAAAGGAGAAAAATTAATGGATTTGGAGGTAAGCAAAAGAGGGTTAATTTTTTAACATTTAGGACTTGGCAGTGTTGCAAAGGAACCAGAGATAGTACAATACATTTGATTGGGTTATATTATAGGATTTTGGTTCCAGCTCTGATCCTTTCATCTACTCTTAAGACCTTGGGCCTTAATAGGTGCCTGCCTTCTCCAAAGATAAGGTAATCACATGGAGCCAACTGGTCAAATGATTGTTACCATATGTCTGTTTTAAGATGGTTTTAACAAGGTTGCTTATGAAATAGTCTTGCAAAGAAAAAGAAACATACCTACTATAATGATTTTTTACACTGGCTGTGTGAGAATTTTAAGGGTTTACAGAGTTTTATTTTCCCTCACAATAGACAGAAAAGTTACTCCAGATAGAAAATTCTTCCATCATGGAATCTAATGTGTGCTACAGAACAAAGTTCGGCAAATTTTTCTTATTAATAGAATATTTAGTTTTATTCAGTATTATCTCTGGAGAGTTCCAAGTTATATTCTTTTCTTCAACTTACTGCTTTTGAAAGAAAATAGAAAGTCATACAGATTTTTTTAATGCCTTTGGGAAAAAAATCTGTTTAAGTTTTGTCCCAACAAAAATAAGTACAAAGATACAAAAATAAGAAGAGCACCAAAATTAAATATAATTTGAGTCCTTTATAGGTTAACCCTACATTACAGGAAAAATCTGAATCAGAAGCACTGAGGGGTACCTGACTGGCTCAGTCAGTGGAGCGTATGACTCCTGATCTTGGGGCTATAAGTTCGAGCCCCATGTTGGGTGTAGCGATTACTTAAAAATAATAAGGTCTTAAAAAAAAAAACCCACGGAGTACGATAGTTTCCCTCTAACAAAACTTAAAGTGGATTTAAATTTTCAAAGGAAACTCTCTGATTTCCACCTAAGTGTGATTTCATTTCCATTATGGTTTTTTCCCCTCTGCTGTTAAAACTCAAGAAAAGTCCCTCTTGGGACGCCTGGGTGGCTCAGTTGGTTGGGCGGCTGCCTTCGGCTCAGGTCATGATCCTGGTGTCCTGGGATCGAGTCCCGCATTGGGCTCCTTGCTCGGCAGGGAGCCTCCTTCTCCCTCTGCCTCTGCCTGCCTCTCTGCCTGTTTGTGCTCTCTCTCTGACAAATAAATGAATAAAATCTTAAAAAAAAAAGCAAAGTCCCTCTTGGAAATCTCCCCGATGCCCACTAATGGATTACACATGGAACAAATTGGTTTGGCAAAAACATTTCAGAACTGATTCCAGAGAGGAGCTTAGGAACTGCTTCAGCATATAGGGGATATATCTATATATATAATTTTTTTTACATACCTCAAATTAGTTAGGGTTTTTATTCCTCTGTTTTAACTTTTATCCAGCCCGTCTTCCTCTACTCTGAAGTCCCTGATAGTGCTCCAGCTTTTCAGCTTCTAATCTTCACCATTTGGCTCTTGACCTTTATTTTAGGAAATAAGTTCATAGTTGTAAACTATTAGGTTTCTTTAAAGTTCTCCACCAGGTGTTTAAATGGAGAGACCTTTTGCTCCTTAAGTAAGTTCCCAGCCAAAAATAGCACCATATTCACAGTTCCCATGGGAAATGCTTGTATTGAGATTTAAACTTTGTGAAAAATACAAGAAAATGCCTTACAGACTTCACAAGTCCTGAGAGCAATTATCTCTTCACACGTCAAACGTCAGAAGGATTAAAGAATGGAAAAACAGGGGGCGCCTGGGTGGCTCAGTGGTTTAAAGCCTCTGCCTTTGGCTCAGATCATGATCTCAGGGTCCTGGGATCGAGCCCTGCATCAGGCTCTCTGCTCAGCAGGGAGCCTGCTTCCCCCTCTCTCTCTGCCTGCCTCTCTGCCTACTTGTGATCTTTCTCTCTCTCTGTCAAAATAAATAAATAAAATCTTAAAAAAAAAAAAAAAAGGAATAGAAAAACAGGAAAGAGTAAATATCCAATAGAGAGGAAACTTAAAATTTGAATTTGGGGTATTAAGAATCAGAATCAACTAAAGATTTCTCTTTCCACTTTATTTTATTTACTTAGAGAGTGTGAGTGGGGGTAAGGGTAGAGGGAGAGGGAGAATTTCAAGCAGACTCCACGCTGAGTGCAGAGCCCAATGTGGAACTTGATTTCGCAACCCTGAGATCATGACCAGAACCTAAATCAAGAGTCAGATGCTTAACCGACTGAGCAACCCAGGCACCCCTCAAGATTTACCTTTTGATACTAAAGATAAGTCTTTTCTTCTTTCTTTCTTTCTTTTTTTTTTTTAAAGTAAACTCTAGGGGCGCCTGGGTGGCTCAGTGAGTTAAAGCCTCTGCCTTCAGCTCAGGTCATGATCTCGGGGTCCTGGGATCAAGCCCCGCATCGGGCTCTGTGCTCGGCGGAGAGCCTGCTTCCCCCTCTCTCTCTGCCTGCCTCTCTGCCTACTTGTGATCTCTCTGTCAAATAAATAAATAAAATCTTAAAATGAATAAATAAACAAATAAATAAATAAATAAAGCCTCTGCCTTCGGCTCAGGTCATGATCTCAGGGTTCTGGGATCGAGCCCCTCTTCAGGCTCTCTGCTCAGCAGGGAGCCTGCTTCCCCCTCTCCCTCTGCCTGCCTCTCTGCCTACTTGTGATCTCTCTCTCTGTCAAATAAATAAATAAAATCTTGAAAAAAAATTGGGGTTTTGAGTGGGCTAGGTAATAACTGCTGACACTGGGGTTCTTTAATTTTTGTCTCTAGAATGCATGATAAATAGTCGTATTCTTATTTTCAGGGGCTCTGGGGATCCTGGCAAAAAGAAACAGCACATTTGCCACATCCAAGGCTGTGGCAAAGTATATGGCAAGACCTCACACCTACGGGCACACTTGCGCTGGCATACAGGCGAGAGGCCATTCATGTGTACCTGGTCATACTGTGGGAAACGCTTTACACGTTCGGATGAGCTACAGAGACACAAACGCACACATACAGGTGAGGAGGAGCCTGGGGAAGAGAGAGAGGGTAATAGAATAGAAGACACAAAATGTATCTATGAAATAATTAAATTTCTGATCAATTTAAGTTTGAAAGTGAATGTGTAGAACATAAATGGAATTGGAAAAAAAAAACAAATGGAATTGAAGTTACTCTGGAAAAATTTTCAGAAGGAAGGAGCTAGGTTTTCAGTGGGATTTTTAAAGGAGGACCATGGCTCCATTATTCTTCTTAGTCTCGGTCCTGCCTTATTTACTTTTCTACTATAGTCCTTCCTTTCTGAGTACTCCTTGAGCTTTACCTATCACCCCCCCCAAAAAAGAAAAAGGTACTCAACAGATTTTTCTTGTTTTTATCACCTTCTAAGAGTGCCTGGTATTCTGTTTAATATAGTTTGAAAACAGTGAATTGAACAAGGTACCCTACTTCCTAAGATGTCCGTTTCTTACCTTCTTTCTCTTCTTTTACCAAGGTGAGAAGAAATTTGCCTGCCCTGAGTGTCCCAAGCGCTTCATGAGGAGTGACCACCTGTCAAAGCATATCAAGACCCACCAGAATAAGAAGGGAGGCCCAGGTGTATCCCTGAGCGTGGGCACTTTGCCCCTGGACAGTGGGGCAGGTTCAGAAGGCAGCGGCACTGCCACCCCTTCAGCCCTTATTACCACCAATATGGTAGCGATGGAGGCCATCTGTCCAGAGGGTATTGCCCGTCTTGCCAACAGTGGCATCAACGTCATGCAGGTGGCGGATCTGCAGTCCATTAATATCAGTGGCAATGGCTTCTGAGATCAGGCACCCGGGGCCAGAGACATATGGGCCATACCCATCAACCCTGGGATGCAAGGTAGCATGGGTCCAAGAGACATGTGGGAGAGAGAGCCATGAGGCATTAAAATGCATGGTGGTGGGAAGAATTGGGGGAGGGATACAAGAGAAGAGATGGGGTCTTGGCATCCACGTATATCATCAGTACCTCCTTGAAGTGGGAAACATTAGTGAAAATTCTGTTGGTGCCACCCTTTGATGAGCATTTGTTTGACCCCAAACAGTTTCTTACACTTCTTACCCCAGCCTCCCCTTCCTGCGTTTCCCTTCTCCGCTCCCCCATGATGGATCCCCCCCCTTCCCTAAAGCCATCATGCCTTGATAAATATATATGATCATTGAAATACTTTTTAACAAAAAAACAGATTCTATATTATATATATATATATATACATATATATATATAAAAGATATATAGAGATGCATTTGCAGGGGTTGGCTGGGAGGAGGAAGGAGACCATTCTGTGACCAAAATACCTTGGTCATTTTTTTATATTGCCTTATTTCCCTATGGCTGAGCCTTGTTGTGACACATCAAGCTTTTCTATAGATGTTGTCTTGGCTTCCCACCAGATTAAGCATTCATATGCTCTGCTTTTAGTTTATATATACATACATAATGTTTTTCCTTTCTTAATTTTGTCTTTTTATTTGGGATCAGCTTCTTGCACTCCTTTCTTGACTCAACCTTTCTGTCTCCCTTTCTCTCACCTGATCACTTCATGTTTTGGTTTTGGTAATGATCCCTGGATGAGGCACTTCTGTCAATCTTTTAAGGTCCTTGGTCCCAGCAGCAGAGTGGAGAGCCTTGAAGCCCAGGCCGATGCTTGAGGTAGCTGTGGAGAGAGTGTTCAAAATACTACTGACGCAGGCACCCTGTTGGCGCTGGAGAGTCCAAGGCACCTCTCCTCATTAGCTGCTCTAAGCATCAAGAGTCTTTCTATGGAATTGTACAAGAGACCCTTGAAAGGTTATAATCTGGGATCAGTTTGTATAAACTGTCAGCAAGTGGTCAAGTAACAGGTAGGGGCTTTCAGTAGAAAAATGATGTGCCCAGAAGCGGAAGTGACTCAGAGTAGTCCAGTTCAGGAGTTAGTGGAGTATTTGGACTTTTGTACAGCTGTCTTCCAAAGTAGCTCTACGCTTTGGTGTATGGGTTTGTGAGGTCACATTCTGAAAGGAAATGCACTTCCTCTTTTGAACATCCCCAGTAGTTTCTTTCTCATGTTATTAAGGAGCATCAGCCAGTGAATCTGGTCCGGGTTTCCATTCTGCAGAACTCCAGAGCACGTACAGGTGGCAAGGCAGCGGTTCTTTGGTCTTTTCCTTTAACTCTTCCTTGGGTGGTTCCTAAGGGAAAAGGAAGCACACGATCATGGGAATGATAGCCCAGAACAAAAAGAAATCTTGTCTTACCACTGTGGTTTATAGGAGGGATCGGGAGACACCATCCTGCTTTCTCCATGGCCTGATTCCTGAAGAGACTGATCCAAAAATTATAGCGGCAGGGAACTCTTAGTGCATTTGGCACTGAGATTTAAATGCAACCAGAGTTGTCCTCAAGGCCCAGCCATTAAAACGTTGTCTCTCTTGACCTTCTGGTATCTTGTCAGAGAGCTTTTCACTGTGAGGAAGTATGGAAATGGCTGTGTGTATGTGTGTAATCTGTTAGGTTGGGGATAGGTTTTCTGTTAGCCTATACTAAAAGAGACCTGCAATAAAAAATTGCCCTGATCTGATAGAAAATGAAGTGTTTGTGTATGACTGTGTGTGAATGTGTGTTTGTGCCTGTATATATCTACACACAGATGAGAAATTATATTTGAAATTGTTGGAAAATCAAATTCAGCTCAAAAATGCCTTTCAGGCCCATTACCTAGAAATCTGTCTTAAAACCTGGGTATGTTCCTGAGGTCATTTCTCTGCTTATGCTAAATTAGTAACAATTAATGATGGGGGGTATTCAACTGCACTTTTGAAGAAAAAACTATTTTTGTGTTTGAAAGTGAAACCAACATCCAGATCTATAGCAGAGTCCTAGTTTCTTTCATAAATCTTTTTACCTTGACTACAAATAGATGATGCTATAATTCTACTATATATTTTATATTAAATCTCTCCAAATTAGGGTCTGGACAATTTTGTGTTTTTGTTTAACCTGAAATACAATAACTGTTGATATTCTATACAGTAGTTCGCTCCATTTGGTCCTTTCTCTGCAGACTTAATACACTCAGGAAATATTGCAAGGAACTTTCCCCAGATCAAATTCTATTAATACTGAAGTAGAAGTCATCCATGCCCAGCCACTTACCACACACCCTTTATTCCCACTGAAAGGCAGAACTCAGAACCTGTTATTTTATGTCTGTAATCATGTACATAGGCATCTTTTGGAGGAAAGGGGCAGGATAACTCACCGGAGTGTGCGGTATTTTGCTAGAGCATTTCAAGGAATGGAATCTTCCCCAGTATGAAATTATTTGATTCAAACTAGCTTAATGATGCTGAGGACTACAAGTGTTTAGAAGGTTATTTGATGATTTTCTCTGGGATGGAATGCTGGTTTACCCTCACCCCCCTTCATGAGCATTGCTGTAAGTGAATTCATAGTCCGTTCTTTCCAACCTACCCTCTTTCCTTATCGCCAAGGAAGCTCCAGATCCAGTATCTTGTTTGGCACCCAAACTGAAACAGCTTCTGCTCTTGTCTCCCAGCAGCAGTGAGCCGCTCAGTCTTTTCCACAGGGAGTTAGGAGCCAACATTCCTTGAGTCATGAGCTTATTGCTGAAAATCCCTTTCCCTGAACATTTTGGCCAGCAGAAATTAATGTAACTGACAGGCGTATTGATTCTAAAATTTTTTTCATGAGTTGCTTTTTTATTTAATTTTTTTAAATGACCAAACCTGTGGGGCAGAGGATGCCCAGAGGAGTGGTAATATTAAAACCCTCATTCCCTTGTCCTTTCAGGTTGCCCATTCACATTCATCTGTGTACCATTTGACCGTCTCACTTTTAACCCAGAGCAGTAACAACCCACACCATCTTCCTTCAGGGACCTCCCAGCTAGCACCCTGTTTGTGGGTGCTATGCAGAATGCAATTTAATGGATATTTCTCAGCCTGATTCAGAATAAGCAGAACCCTTGATCCCAGAAAGTATAGACTGAAGTGTGGGGTAAAGATTATGATTGGGGGAGGGTTAGAGACAAAAGCTGTAAATTACTATGGCTGATTGATTTATTTCTACTATATACATATATATATATTTTTTGCTTTTGTATATCCTATATAGGAAACTAAGCATTGTATTTTTTTAACAAATCTGAGAAAGCACTATGAACTGCAGATGTTTGACTTTCAGAATATATTTTGTATTGTTAATATCTTCACATTGTGTGAATACTGGAAGCTGCAGATCTTTGCTAGGACGCAATAAATTTATATACTTTTTGAGGGGTTCTTCGGGGGGGTGTTAATCAGGCCCCTGTTATGCTTTGGGGGAGCCCTGGTGCTACTTACTTAGAGTTTTCATTCAATTGTAAGTACCCTGATGCCTTTTGGACCTTGGGATCAGAGCAAACAATTTTTGAAGATCCCAGTACCAAGGAAATGCATATAGTCTAGCTGCCTCAAGTAAGAGGCCCTTAGCATAGCTCTCCTTCCCCCTATTCAAAGCTGGGTAGCCTCTTGGGATGGGGAAGAGAAATGTGAAATCTCAGAGTTTCATCTCCCTTAGAAGAGAGCCAGTAACTTATATGCAAGGATGAAAGGTGGCAGCAGTAGTTTTGGGGAAAGGGAGGAGGATATGGCACTCGTCCAATCCCGGAAAACATTGCTTTTGGAACTGCTGATAATACATGGGCAGGTTATTACTTTTGTTCGGGAGCCTGTGTTCTCTCTGGTGCCTCTCTTGGCTCTCCTCCTGGGGTACAGACCTCTTCTGGGAGGATGAGCAGACCAGCTTTGAGGTTGACCTGTTTCTTTTCTTTGTCTGCCTTCCCTAAACACCAGCCCCCAGGAGGACATTAAGCAGCCTTAAGCTTAAATTCCTACTCCCTCTTCCCAATTTGGCTCACTTGCCTTAGAGTAAAGGCTAGGAAAGGATAAAAAAGGGGAGTCCCCGGCTTCGTTCCTCCCCTAGGTCTTTTCCAGTTTGATTTCCCCAAACCCAGAAAAATTTCCTCTACCACATTCATTTGAGAGAAATTAGTACATTGCCCTGTTTTCCTCTTTCCTTATTATCAAACAGCCCCGGCCTTCCTCGTCCCTTTTAAGTGAGAAGAGGTGTGGTGATCTGTTCCTCAACTCCCTTCAGTATAAAAAAAAAAAAAAAAAAAAGCCTAACAAATGGAGTTAAGCTGGGGCTTCAGGTAGTGAGGACTCTGTTGATACCTCTCCTGGGGTGTGTGTTTCCCTCTGCCTCACCTCCAGGAATTACACTGTGCCTTCTCCACAGGGGACATGGGCTTTGTCTACCTAGCCCTCCACTTTCCCAGCAACTGCCCTTGAACAGTGTGGATAAGGGCAGGTCTTCACCTTTTTCTCCCAGTGGCATCCCATAGCCCTCTCCTGGAGTCTAGGGCCCAAAGACTTTGGGGGAATATGGGAGAAATATGCTGAGATTGACCTGAGGAGACCCTTTTTACACACACCAATGGCAGCTGCCCCAGAGCCTGCTTCCTCTTACCCAGTCTGTCATCCTCTGGGAGGGAGGGGCAGCGCTCCAGTCTCTGGTGCCTAAAACAAGTTTATTTCTCTTTCTCAACACTGGCGATAACCAGTCTCCATACCACTGTTGCCTTTTTAAACCTCTTAATAGTCTCATGCTGTGTTTGTTGTTGATTCCAATCCGATTATCACCAGGGCTTTGTGGGGAAATACTTTTAAATGCTCTCTCATCGTTCTTGCTCTTTTCCCCCCACCTGATCTTGTGTATGTATGATGCTAATCTCTTTGTCTTTTAAGTTTCTTCCTGCTCTTTTGTATCTTCCTTTCTTGTCTCTCCCACTACCTTTTGTCTCTGGGTGTTTTGGGGCTTTTTTTTTTTTTTTTTTTTTTTTGGCCTTTTTGTACAAAGATTAGTTTCAATGTAGTCTGTAGCTCCTTTGTAAACCAATTAAAAAAAGTTTTTTTTAATAAAAAGCATGTCTCTGGTCTGTTGACAGGGTGGGAATGGGGAGAATATGGTTATAACTTCATATACTGTACCCAGCAGAGGTTTCCAGGTATATGGTTGTGCTCCCATACATGTTAATCAGTGCAATTACCCTACACTTAACTCCCAGGCAAACAATTTCATGACCAGATCAGTGTGCCACGAGGACATAGAAATGTGGAGGACCAAGAGGAACAGGGCAGGCCCAACCTCTTTTTTAAAAAAAATTTTTATAAGCTTTTTATTTTGGAATGCTTTTAAATTTAAAGGAAAGCTACAAAGATAGTGCCGAGAGATTTCATATACTCCTTACCCAATTTTTTCCATTGTTAACATACTATTGGGGTGCAGTTGTCAAATCTCCGAAACTGACACTGGTACATTACATTAGCTAAACCCCAGGCTCTGTGGGTTTCACCAGTTTTCCATTGATGTCCTCCTTCCGGTCCAGGATCCATTCTGGGATGCTACATTGCATTTTATTGATATGTCTCCCCAGACCACTCTGGTCTGTGATAATTTCTTAGTCTTGTCTTTTCATGACCTTGACAGTCTGGGAGTATTGACCAAGTATCTTGTAGAATATCTCCCAATCTGAATTTGTCTGATGTTTCCCTCATTATTAGACTGAGCTTCCAGTTTTTTGGAAAAATTACCACACAGGTGAAATGGTATGAAATGTCTTTCTCATTACATCCTCGCGGGTATATACGAGAGCCACGTGACATCGCCAGTGCTAACCTTCGTCATCCTGGTTAGAGTGTTTGCCAGCTTTCTCCACTGTGTTTCTCTTTTCGTGGGAAGCAAGTCAGTAAGTCTAGCACACCCTTAATGACGTTAGTGGGAATTAAGTTTCTTTTCCTGATGGAAATAACGACATAGAGTATTTGTAATTCTGTGAGGAAACTCTTCTCCCTCCGTTAATTTATATTAATATATACTCATGTATGTTTATTTTATGCTTAGATTTATAGTCCAGTACTACACTATTTTCATTGCTCAAATTATCCCAGCTTTGGGCATTGGGAGCTCTTTCAGGTTGGCTCCTGTGTCTCTGATACATCTCCATCCGGCTCCTTTTTTGAGCACTTTTTAAAGAACTTTCCAATACACAAGATGATTCAGACTTACCTTGTATTTTCCCAGCCCCAGCCCTAGAATAAGCCATTTCTCCAAGGAGCCTTAGTTCTTTTTATTGGAGAATGGTATTTAGAAACTAAGATATAGTCTCAGCATATTTTACATTCAGTTAATACCAGCCTGTGTCTAACATGATCGAATCTGGATTATGGCCCCATCTGAAACTGAAATTGAAGTTATTTTGACAATCTTTCTGATTTCCCATCAGCCTATGGCTTCACTTCCCTCCCTACCTATCCAAGAATCCTTAGTCACTCGTTTATACTGTGGCTACCAGCATTCTCAATTACTTTGCTCGTTTGACTCCCTTTGCTTTTCAATCACTCAGCCATGGGTGAACTCAGCCATTGGATTTCTTATTTAGCCATTAGCAATATAACATTTTAACATTTGACTTTATTGGGGGGGGTAATTTTTTGGTTTGCGGGTTGGGGTTTTGGGGGGTGTGGGGGGGAGGGGTTGTAGTCCTAAATGGGCTTTTAATGGCTGTGTCATCTAGTCATTCAGTAAACATTTATTGGGCCCTTGTCCTAGGTACTGAGCTAGGTTGAGGATAAAAAGTAAGGCAGGTCCTGCGACCACATACTTCATGGTCTGGTGAGTGAGAGAGATACCATTAAACAGGTTTCCCAATCCTGACCCCATTTTTTAACAGATGTTTTACTTCCTATTTCATGGAGAGAACATAAGCATGAATTTCCTCAAACTTCCCTCTCCTCTCCCTACAAGCAGCCGTGTACTCACCAATACTAGTTTACCTCCTTATCTTTTCTTGGGAGAGAAAGTTTGCCTTTGCAAGGCCAGCCCTACTACCTGTGCTCTTAACCTCGTTTCCTCGTTTTGAGAATATTTTTTTTAAAGATTTTTTATTTGAGAGAGAGTGAGAGAGCAGGAGAGGGGAGAAGGTCAGAGGGAGAAGCAGACTCCCCGCGGAACTGGGAGCCCGATATGGGACTTGATCCGGGGACTCCAGGATCATGACCTGAGCCGAAGGCAGTTGCCTAACCAACTGAGCCACCCAGGCGCCCCCATTTCCTCATTTTGATAGTATTTCCCCCTTTCATCTTCAGTTTCTCCTGAGTTCCCTTTTGTCATCCTATGAGCATGTTAAAATCTCTCCCCCGTCCCTCTGCTTCAGCTTCAAGCTTCAGCTCTATTTCTTTTCATTTTCAAAGTTAATGAAAGTAGTTGACGCTTAATTTTTCTCTTCTTTTAGTGAGCCCCTCAGGCCACTTTGTTCAGCACCTATCATGCATGAAATTGTTTCTTACGGACATCAGCAATCTGGTTGCCAGCTCTGGTGGTCTTTCAGTCATTTGCCTCTTAGACCTCCTGCAACCATGTGCATCTTAGAGCTTTGTTGCCTTGGATCGTGAAACTGATTTTCCTGATTCTCCTTCATAGCCACGTCTTCCTCTGTCCCTTAAATGTTGGTGTCCCTGTCTTGTGTCCTTACCCTTACTCTACCTTTCACCCCCTTCAACAAGTTGCATCCACTCTTTAGCTATCCCAAATCTTAAGCCCTGACTTTTCTTCCAGCCTGGCAGACTGCTTACGGGACATTTTCATCTGGATGTCCCACAGATAACTCAAAATCAACATGTAAGAAGGGGAAATGATTCTTTGTGTTCCTCATCTCACTTAACAGTATTACTACCCATTGATCATTTATACTTGAAACCTCAGAACCATCTTTTAATTCTCACTTTGAAATACTCACATTCATTTGATTACCAATATCCTGTCAATATTTCCAGTAAGATGTATCTCAACTTTTTCCCTTTTTATTTCCTCTGTCCTAGTACTCACCATGGCTACTGCTCAGGTCTCATAACTGATCTCCCTGCTTCTAGTCTCCCCAAACCTAGTCATCCCTCTTTCACATTGCCACCAAACCCCTCCCTAAAATCTTACACTTTCAGGAAGTCTAATCTCCTTGATATAGACCTGAAAACCTTTCCAATCTGGTCCCAGTCTATCTCTAGGGTGATTTTCTGCTTCATATACCTCTTTCTCCTGCTCACTCCCCCTTCCCCCAACACACACTTTATTTTTGATGCTCCCTTTGTCTGTAATCGTCACCCTCCTTTTACTTGTTTTCAGTGCGTTTGCGTTCAAGATAATTTGTCCCTTTCTCTTTGAAACCCTCTAGGTACTTTTCTTGTATGCCCTGGACAGAATTAGCTTATTTGATCTTTCTGCTTATATAGCTCCTTGCTCACACC
Organism: Potos flavus; assembly: GCA_028534135.1. NCBI lineage: Eukaryota > Metazoa > Chordata > Mammalia > Carnivora > Procyonidae > Potos > Potos flavus. The sequence continues at coordinate 54,302,048 of CM052897.1, read as the reverse complement.
CCTTGGTCTGACCCATAATTTTCTGGTTGCTTGTTGATGATATGTATCTTCCTGCCTTTCTAGACTATGAGATCCTGGAGGACAGGAATCATGCATCTCTTTGTCGGCCCAGCGCCTACGGAAATTCCATTCCCTGGGCCACCTGGCTGGTTCAGTCAGAAGAGCGTGTGACTCTTGATCTCAGGGGTCATGAGTTTGAGCCCCACCCTGGGTGCAGAGATTACTTCAGTAAAAAAAGAAAAGAAAGGCTGAGACTTAATATTTTCTGAGTTGAATGAATAAACAACTCATGTTAGCCCTGTAGAGGGGGTGGGGGGGGTGGGGGGCGGTCAAAGGTAACTTACTGGGCCACCGCAGACTTGAATCTGGATCCTGATGAAGAATCTGGATCCTGATGAATGAGGATCCTGATGAAGATTTTTGTGTATGTGGAATCCAAGGAGACTGTTTCTATGCTGGGGTCCTTTCTCAGGACCTTCCTAATCCCTCAGCATTCAGATTATTACCCCTTCTATCACCCCCTCACTCCATAAACCTGCCTGGGATGTTTCTATCTTTGAGAAGAGTAGTTATCCAAGGCTTTGGGTGAGGAGGCGGCCTTCCTGCCTCATCCTTACTTTGTTCCCCTCTGGAGGAGGTAGTCTCCTGAAACACTCCAGACACAAGAAGCTATTTGACCTTCAACTCCCCACCTGCCCTCCAACCCCCCAGACTTATCTGATCTGGGAGTAGGAAAATAGCTGTAACGAAGTACAACATTCCATCTCACTGGCAGGGCTCTGCAGACTCCCGGAAGGCCCCAGGGAGGGATGGGCAGCTGTCCATCTGCCTCTGGCCCTGGGCATTCCTCCAGCTGCTCCTTCACAACTACCAGAGCTTTTACTCTCTCCTTCCTTCATGCAGGCTCCCCAGGAGAAAGGCTCCAGAATTAGAGAGTTAATACCTATACCCTCAATCCTGGTCTAGGCCAGACTATTCCCAGAAAGGGTTTCTAGGCAACCACCAGGGGGACAGAAGGCTAGGAAAAAGGAACCAGTCCCCTCTGACTCAAATTCTCAAGGGAACCAACTGCTCCCAGGTACGGAAATGATTACCTATTATTGTAATGCCTTACTCTGGGGAAGTCTGGTGCAGTTGGAGTCCTGTCTCCTATTGCAGCTACAAGCTCTAGACTTCTTCCATCTCTGTTCTGACCCTCACACTGCACACCCTGGGCTCTGCCTTCACATTATACAGTCCTTGCAGCTTAATAAATATAGGAGGTGGACTACGGATATTAGTCATCAGAGGAGGCCCAAGCACCCTGAGTTTCTCCTATGTCTGCTGACCTCTGGTGGCGGTAGTTTGAACTGTACCCTCCCTTTCTAGTTAGGGGCCGGCTGGCAGGTAATGGTGCGTATTTTCTCGACGATCTAAATTCAAACATTCAAATACTGTATCAAATGGAAATATTTTTTATAAAGATTTTATTTATTTATCAGAGATATAGAGAGAACGCAAGCAGGGGGAGCAGCAGGCAGAGGGAGAAGCAGGCTCCCCGCCGAGCAGGGAGCCTGATGCGGGACTCGATTCCATGACTCTGGGATCATGACCTGAGCTGAAAGCAGGTGCTTAACCAACTGAGCCACCCAGGTATCCCTGGAAATATTTTTTATTGCCGAGTTTTTATTTGTTTTTAGGCATCATAGACTAATGTGAAGAACAGGGCCTGGGCTTTGGAATCAGACTTACCTTAGGTTCAAATCCTAGCTCTGCTATTTCCTAGCGGATTGACCTTGGGCAAGTTACCTAAGCTCAGCTTTCTTACCTGTACAGTGAAAATAATAATAAATAGCTCAATGGGAGGATGATATGAGATGATTGTAAAATGCATAGCCCTAGCTGTGCCCTAGCACATAGGTGCTCAATAAAAGTGTTGTGGTTTTTTTGGTTTTGTTTTGTTTTGTTTTGTTTTACCTTCTCTGATTTTTTTCAGTGTATGACTCAATATAATTTTTAAATTTTGGTAACATAAAATTTACCATTATACCCATGTCCAATGTGACTTTTTTAAACTCTGGGAAATTTTATATAACTCTTTTCTGATTCCGAAGTTTGGAAACTGAGGTCAACTTTAGTATAGTCTGTGAAGCCTCTCTTTGCCCAGAGAGCTGCACATCTGAGCCCTGAAAAGAAGGGATCTTGGGCACAGCTGAATGGCTCAGTTGACCTCACTCTGGTTTCTTTCTTTCTTTCTTTCTTTCTTTTTTTTTCTCACTCTGGTTTCCAGCCTAGGAAGGGCTGACAGGGTCCAGCACTTTCTTCCAGGGCCAGCAAAGGGCAGAGGCCTGAAGTTAGGCATCACAGGGTTCTCAGCTGGGCCTCCAAGACCCCCTCCTCCCACTTTGCAGAGAAAAGAGGAGGCGGCTGCAGAGAAAAGGATATGAGCTCGGTTCTCTGCTCCTCCCTCTCCTGGCTTTTCCCCACACCCATCCTCTCCCCCACAGCAGCCGTCTCCCCCACAGAGACTGGGAAGAGGGAGGGGGGCGGGGTTGGGGACTGAGGGATCCGAAGCCCCACAGCGCCCTGTATCTGAAGGAAGCTCTGGCCAGGGCAGCTGGGCTGGTTCATGCTCCCCTCCTCATGCTGCTTGCCCCCTCCAGCACGATGCTGGGGGCTCTGGGCCTTTGGGTACTACTTCCCACAGCTGTGCGAGGTAAGTGTCCACGGGGAGGGGTGGGGCCTTTTCACTCACCCACTGAGGGAAAGGGGGACTTGAAGCAGCAGCCACCCCTTTGGAAGAGTGAGCGGGGTGGGTGAGTGAGGGCAAAAAGTAGAGCCATGTGCCTCCATGGTGAGGTCAGGTTCCAGACCTCTGCTGACTCTGTTTCCTCCTGTGGCTTTACCATGCTGGCCCTGGGATATGAAACATATTTTGTCTCTCCTTTTGGCTGCTGCTTTTGCCCCTGCATTCACTCCCATCTTGAACCTTCCCCTCTCCCCACCCTGGGCCACAGCACCCCCAAGCAGGCGGACCTGTGTGTTCTTTGAGGCCCCTGGAGTGCGGGGAAGCACAAAGACCCTGGGGAAGCTGCTAGATGCAGGACCAGGGCCCCCCAGGGTTATCCGCTGCCTCTACAGCCGCTGCTGTTTTGGGATCTGGAACCTGACCCAAGACCAGGCACAGGTGGAGATGCAAGGTGAATGGCAAAGGATATAGCAGGTGGCAGCTAGGGTGGGAGACAGGTACATCCGGGGGGTGGGGGTGACCGCAGCGGGAGAGGAGGAGAAATGGAATATCCGGAGGGAAAGAAAAGCCTGTTTGAGATGGAGGGGATGCCTCTGATAGGGTTATCCTCTCTGTTCCTGGACTCTCTTATGCTCGCTCGCCCTCTCTCTCTCTCTCTTTCCCTTTCTCTCCTCTTCTAATCCCACCCCAATCAGGATGCCGAGACAGTGATGAGCCAGACTGTGGGTCCCCTCACTGTGACCTGAGCCGCCGAGCCCACCCCAGCCCCAGGTCCACTCTCTTCACCTGCTCATGTGGCACTGACTTCTGCAATGCCAATTACAGCCATCTGCCTCCTCCGGGGAGCCCTGGGACTCCTGGCTCCCAGGGTCCACAAGCCATCCCAGGTAGCCATGCAGGGTGCTGGGGCCTGGTAGGGGCTGGGGCCCAGGTTAGGGTGAGAGGTAGAACCAGGGCCAGTTCTCACCCTACCCCCATCCCAAGTTTTCCTCCTCCTGGCCTTGAGAAGTTGGTTGCCCTGGTGACTGGGAGATAAGGGGCTTGTGACCAAGGTGGGGGTGGGCCCAGAAGCAAGTTCTCTGAGGAGGGGGAAAGGAAAAGAGAGGATTTGGGGCAGGGCTCATCCAGGCTGCGTTCTTGCTTTAATGTCCAGGCGAGTCCATCTGGATGGCACTGGTGGCGCTGGGACTATTCCTTCTCCTGCTGCTGCTGCTGGGCAGCATCATCTTGGGTACTAATCTACTTCATCCCTCCCTTGTTACCCCAGGTCACTGCCCAAATCTCTCAGCCCTCTCCAGCTTCCCCTGACCCTATGGTTCTAAGATCTCTACAGCCTGAGCCCATTACCTCCCACAAAGCCCCTTCCCCAGTCTCCATGCCTGTGTACCTGGACCCAAGGGCTCTTTTTCCGCCCTAGCCCTGCGACAGCGAAAGGCCTGCAGAGTGCAAGGTGGGCCAGCGCCAGCACCAGAGCCAGAGCCAGAGCCAGAGCCAGAATCAGGCAGGGACTGGAGTGCTGAGCTGCCCGAGCTGCCTGAGCTGTGTTTCTCCCAGGTGCCCAGGGAGGTGGGGGGCAGGTCCTCCAGTCCCTCCCCGAGGGTGCTGGGGAGGAAGCCTGGTCCTGATGCGAGCGGAGGCTCGCACCCAGCACCATGTTCCCCCCAGGTAATCTGGGAAGGAGGACACACAGTGGTGTGGGCTGGGCAGCTGCAAGGCAAACCGGTAGCCATCAAGGCCTTCTCCCGGAGGGCTGTGGCCCAGTACCAAGCCGAGAGAGCGTTGTACGAACTGCCAGGCCTACAGCACGACCACGTTGTCCGCTTTATCGCCGCCAGCAGAGGGGGCCCTGGCCCCCGACCCTGCAGGCCCCTGCTGGTACTGGAACTGCACCCGAAGGTGAGGACCGAGGGACGTCTGTGTGTCTGTGCCCGAGTGTGTATGTGGGTGCAGGGCTGGGGGGAGGCGGGGTCCTGCTCATGCCTATTCTTCTGCTTCAGATCTCCTCTTCTCTAGAGCACGAGAAATTATTTTTTTTGTTGTTTTCTTGGTTTTTTTTTTTGTTGTTGTTGTTAGACAAGAAACACTTGCTAATATTTTTAACTCATGAAACATAGAGAAGGAGAAATCAAAACCACTCATATTCCCAACCTTAAGGAAAACCAATGTTAAAGAAATATCTCCAGGCACAGCCCTCTAAGCCCATTTACACACTCATTCAACAAGTTTTTACGAACCATACGCCGTACGTCCTGGGCTGACAGATGGCCTCTCCCTGCCTTTGTAGATTTTATAGAGTAGTGGGGGAGACAGAAGCGAATCAGGGAAACACAAAAATAAGCATCAAATGTCAAGTGTGTTAAGTGCTGAGAGAGGAGGTACTGTGAGAGAAGAACGAGGAGGTGTGCCTCGAGGGGAAGGAAGATCATGAACAGAAAGAATGAAGAGGACAAGGGAGGCAGGGACCAGGCCACCTCTGCCCCTGTGGGCCGCTTCAGGACTCGGGACTTTATTAGCCCCTGCAGTCCTCTCCCTCTGAAATCTTGAATTCGGAGAAGTCCCCTCTTTGACCATGTGCCTTAATGCCTAGCTCAACAATCTCTGCTTTCTTGGGTTGGTTGGTTGGTTTGTTGAACTTTCCGGGCATACTGAAGGTACTCAGTAATGTTTGTAGAATGAGGGACGTGAATGCTCCTTCCCCTCCCAGTTTCCACTTGGTCCCCTCCTTTCACTGTCCTTCCTGGCGGCTCTCCGCAGGGGCCGGCTCTCCGGGCAGGCTGGACTCCGCAGGCCGGGTGGTTCATGGGGAGTACCGCTCCTGAGCTCGCCCTGCCTCTTCCGCTTCTGTTGTCTCAGGTCCCGAGCCTGGATAAGGTGGTGACTCATGAGTGACCCTAGAGTCAGACTTTGGGGTTCAAGCTCTACTTGCTTCTCACCAAGTAACTTCCAGCAGGTTTACTTAATTTTCTTTCAAGCTCCTCGTCTATCAGAGAGGAGGGACAGGCCCCTGTCTCCTAGGCTGTGAGGCTTCCAGGAGGCCTGGCACACAGTAAGCGCTCAGACACTTGAACTAGAGCTACTGTTTTCCCCATCAGTCTGACGGAGGCACGTTCTCATTCCTCCCCTGCCTCTTGTCTCGGCCTGGATGGATCAGCATGTCCATCCGCTGCAGGGGGAAGTCTGTAGATTGATCTCTGCTTCCTGGGGACGGATGGGCCACCTCCAGCTTATGTGTGCCCCTCTTGTCTCTGCTGCTCCCAGGGCTCCCTGTGCCACTACTTGACCCAGCACACCAGTGACTGGGAAAGTTCCATGCGGATGGCACTGTCTCTGGCGCGGGGCCTGGCATTTCTCCATGAGGAGCGCTGGCAGGATGGTGGGTGAGCTGGAAGGAGGAAGCCATGGGAATCAGGAGCCAGCCCGCTGTGCTTCTGATCCTCCCTTAGCTCGGAGGGGAAGAAGTGGGTCCGAAGAGAACGGAAGAGGACCCATGCCCCTCCAACCTTGGCTTCTCTCCCAGGCCAATATAAACCAGGGATCGCCCACCGAGATCTGAGCAGCCAGAATGTGCTCATTCGGGAGGATGGGTCATGTGCCATTGGAGACCTGGGCCTCGCCTTGGTGCTCCCTGGCCTCGCCCAGCCTCCCGCCTGGGCCCCTATTCAACCCCGAGGCCCCGCTGCCATCATGGAGGTGAGTACTCTGGATGAGGGTGAGGCCCAGGATGAGGGTAGTGTCGCTGATGAAGGCGCGCCCTTTGCTGCGGCAACGGGACAGCAGTACCTACGGCGTTCGGGACATTGCTGACTCTAGCTGGGGGGATGCTGCATGGATCAGCGTTGCAGCAAGGCTTGCCAGGGAGATGACTCTTGGCCCTCCATGCCTTTCTTTCCAGGCTGGCACCCAGAGGTACATGGCGCCAGAGCTCTTGGACAAGACCCTGGACCTACAGGACTGGGGCGCGGCCCTCCGACAAGCCGACGTGTATTCTCTGGCTCTGCTCCTCTGGGAGATCCTGAGCCGCTGCCCAGATCTGTGGCCTGGTAAGGACGGGTGTGACAGTGCCCTCTCCTCCCCCCAGAATTCACCCACCCATTCTAGATGCACCAACCTCCTGACGCAGGAAATTCTGTCCTTCTCCCTCTTGGCCTTGCCACGAGGAGGCACCCCAGGGAGGCTTTCCCACCTCGCCCCACGTGCCTTTCCCCAGACAGCAGACCGCCACCCTTCCAGCTGGCCTATGAGGCGGAACTGGGTAGCACTCCCGGCACCTGTGAGCTGTGGACCTTGGCCGTAGAGGAGAGAAGGCGGCCCTGCATCCCACCCACCTGGCGCGGCTTCACCACAGTAAGAGGCCACCTGCTCGTGGGCTGGGGACCTGGAGAGTGTGGAGCAGCCCGTGTGCTCCTCTGTCCTCTCATCTAACCCCCACTCCTGTCTCCTGTTCAGCTGGAGCTGGGCAGACTCGCTCTGTACCTCAGCTCATCCCCTTCCGCCATAAGTCTCACAGCCCGTTCCTGAGCCAGACACCTTCCTCCTGCTCACACTTGCGTGGTCTGTCTCTCTCTTCCCCTCCACGGGTTAGCCCTGTTTCTCAGTCCTCTCCTCCAGGAAGCCCTCCTTAGCCTTGCTTCTGCCCTGAGCTCTGCTCCCAAGATGGCTCCTCTCCTGGTACAAGGGAGCCCAACATCCAATCCAGTAATTCCTCGCCCTGTGCCCCACATCTGTGTTTCTGCCATGACCCAGTAAAAGCCAGTCCTGGGTGTGAAGGGTTAAAAAAGTGGCCAAACAGTGAAATTTCAGGGTCTGGATAATTAGTTTCCTAACAGGAAGCCCCTTTCCCTGCTACCTGGTCTGAAATTTCCACTGCACAAGTATCTGTGGGGTTAAGCATTGTTTGCCTAAGACCCTGGTCACTTGAAAGGAAGAAGAGTAACTTCCCATCAGCGTGTGAAGTCATTAACCTGAATTAGCTCCTCAGAGGAAAAGGTGGGCCCTCTGGAAGACACCCAAAGAACCTGTGTCATCGGGAACAAGATGCAGAGGGCTGGATTGGAGGGAGGAGGGAGGCCCTCAGGGAGGATCAGGAGTGTTGAAAACGAGGTAGTGGTGGACACCTTTCAGCTCTGGGGGCTGCTCTGGGGTCTACTCAGGGGGCCACTGAGGATCCCAGGATTAAGCCTGCTTCCCGTTCTTCCCAGGACCCTGGGGGCCTGAGCGAGCTGCTGGAGGACTGTTGGGATGCGGACCCAGAAGCGAGGCTGACGGCAGAGTGTGTCCAGCAGCGCCTGGCCGCCCTGGCCCGTCCTCAGGGGGCCCGGCCCTTCCCAGAGAGCTGTGCCCACGGCGGCCCGCCCCTCTGCCCAGAAGACTGCCTCCCCAGCCCTCCCCATGGCCGTTCCCCCTTGTAGGCCTCAGCGGAACGTCTGCCACTTCAGCCAGGCCCTCGTTCCGTGAATCCTCCCGCACTGTGTCTCACCTGTAAATGAGCAGCGTATGTATAATCTCTGTACGTGCAAACATAAATCTGGTGCTCGGATGCCTGGCTGCTCTGCGTCACCACAGCCTTTCCCACCTGCCGAGTGTCTGGGTCTTTCTGTGGGCGTCCAGTACGCTGCAGTCCTTACTGGGGCCTGAGGGGTGGGTGTGCATAGGAAAGAGATAAAGTCAGCCTTATCTCCCTGTCCTGGGGCCTTCCCCATCTTCCCGGCATCCTGGGCTCCTCCTCTCTCTCTTCTTTTCCTTCTCGACCACAAGCCTTCTTTTGGTGGGATCACGTGGCGGTCATTGGGGAAAGACGACCTCGCTGCTCTGCGGGTGCCCAGAGACGCACAACTGCCCTTGCTGGGGGCCTGCCACGGGGTCCTGAAGCTTGAGCAGGGAGGCCTCACAGAGCACAGGAAGCTTGGGTTTTCAATGAGTAGTTTTCCAGGCATGGCAGGGGCAGTAGGTGGAGTGTCGTGTGGTGTGGGACGAAACTGCAGGAACCTGGGGAGCAGAAGCGTAGGGTGTGTGGAGGACAGAGAGAGGAGAGGTTCTGTGGAGAACTGTAGGCAAGGCCTTGTGAACCCTACTGAGAAGTTCTTCCTTCATTTCTTCTCTACTGGCTTTTCTTTCCCACCCCAGGCCCCTTTCATACTGGGTGCCTCACTGGGACATTTCACGCTGGGTGCCTGGTTTATAACCCTCATTCACTTTCTTTTCTTTTCTTTTTTTTTTTTTTTAAGTATTTTTTGTTTGTTTTTAATTTAAGTAATCTCTATACCCCACGTGGGGCTTGAACTCCTGACCTCAAGATCGAGTCCCGTGCTCCTCCGACTGAGCTAGCCAGCTGTGCCCCCGCCTACCCCCACAGTTTAATTTCTAACTGAGTGCTCTTGGAGGGAGTTAACATTCTCTTTCTAGGCCTCCGGTTTCTCATTGGCTAAATCAGAGCGTTGAGGCCTTCTGGTCTAACTCCAGCAGAGCAAGAGGAAGGCTTTGACTTCCCACAACAGGATTGATCCCTGGTCAGTGACCAACGAGCCCTGTGTCTTTGAGCAAGTTACTTAACCCTAGGAATCTGTTTTATCATGTATAAAATATGGATAAAAATACCTACCCTGCTTGCAGAGTTGATTCGAGGTAAACGAGAAATGGTGACAGGCCTCGCGCAGCCCCTGGCCTCAGTGGACACTTGAGAACATTGAGATGACCTCTCGCCCCTTTCCATGCTGGCTGTTCCAGCATTAGCCTCTGCAGAGTCTGTCCACTCTGACGCCCTGAGGCTTCACTTTCCTTCAGAACTCTAATTCTCTACAAGACACCATCACAGGAGCAGGCGGCCACCCCCTGAAACTAAGCACATCGAAATCCAAGCTCCTGCCTCCCCCTCTTCCCTGGCTCTCAAGAGCACCAAGTCTCTCTCTCTCTTTTCTGGTAATCTCTACACCCAACGTGGGACTCAGACTCATGACCCAGAGATCAAGGGTCGCGTGTTCTTCCGACTGAGCCAGCCAGGCGCCTTGCACTAAGTTTCTCTTGGTCCTCGAGGATCCCAACAAGGAAGATGTTCCGTCTGCTCTGTGACCCCACCTCATCCCAGCCACCATATCCAGTCAGTTCCCCAGTCCCACGGAACTTGCGTGGATAGGGCCTGCTCCGGGCACCGCCCGTCTTTTCCTCCTCCTAGGCTGGCAGGCCCCAACTATTGCAATCGCCTCTTGGCCACCTATTTTCCCCCCAGTCCTGGTTAAACACCAGGCTCTGAATAATCTTTATTATTATTTTTTAAGATTTTATTTATTTATTTGAGAGAGAGATAGATCATGAGCAGGGGAGCAGAGGGAGAGGGAGAAGCAGACTCCCTGCTGAGCAGGGAGCCCGACTCGGGACTCAATCCCAGGACCCTGAGATTATGACCTGAGCTGAAGGCAGATGCTTAACCGACTGAGCCACCCAGGCACCCCCTGAATAATCTTTTTATTTATTTATTTTTAAGATTTTATTTATTTATTTGTTCAGAGAGAGAGAGAGCACGAGCAGGGGAAGTGGCAGGCAGAGAGAGGGAAAAGCAGGCTCCCTGCTAAACAAGGAGCCCAGGGTGGGACTTGATCCTTGGGATCATGACCTGAGCCAAAGGCAGATGCTTAGCTGGCTGAGCCACCTAGGTGCCCCTCCCCCCCGAATAATCTTTAAACATAACTTTTATTATGTGTTGCCTCCGCCCAACTGTTTGCTTGCCTTTTTCATGACAGTTCTGTGAGCACCACTTACAGAGGAGGAATCCAAGGGCTCCAAGAAGTTTAGAAATGTGGGCAAGGCCTCACAGATTTTACATAAAAGAGTATAGGGGTGCCTGAGTGGCTCAGTGGGTTAAGCCTCTGCTCTTGGCTGAGGTCATGATCCCAGGGTCCTGGGATCGAGCCCCACATCTGGCTCTCTGCTCAGCGGGGAGCCTGCTTCCCCCTCTCTCTCTGCCTGCCTCTCTGCCTACTTGTGATCTCTCTCCTCTCTGTCAAATAAATAAATAAAATCTTAAAAAAAAAAAAAAAAGAGTAGGGATTTTTGCCATTAAAAGTGGTGTTTAAAAAAACACAGCGAGGGAAGTCTGGATGGCTCAGTTGGTTAAGCACCTGCTTTTGGCTCAAGTCAGCATCCCAGCGTCCTGGGATCAAGTCCCACTTCGGGCTTCTTGCTCAGTGAGGAGTCTGCTTCTCCCTCTGCTCTGCTTCTGCCTGCCACTCCCCCTGCTTGTACTCTCTCTCTGACAAATAAATAAATAAAATCTTAAAAAAAAAAAAAATATATATATATATATATATATATATATATATATAATAAAAAACAAAAACAAGAGGCGCCTGGGTGGCTCAGTCGGTTAAGTGTCATTCGGCAGGGAGTATGCTTCTCCCTCTATCCGCCCCCACTGCTCGTACTCTTGCTCTCAGTTAATAAATAAAAATCTTTAAAAAAAAAAAATGAAAAACTGGGGCACCTGGGTGGCTCAGTCAGTTGGGCGTCCGCCTTCGGCTCAGGTCATGATCTCAGGGTCCTGGGATAGGGCCCCGCATTGGGCAGACGTTTAACTGGCTGAGCCACCCAGGCGCCCCTAAAATAAAATCTTAAAAAAGAAAAAAACAAAAAACAAAGAAAGTCTAAAAAACCATCACAACCAAGAGGAGCCTAAGGAGACCTAAAAACTAAATACAATGTGATATCCTGGAGAAGATCCCAGAATAGGAAAAGGACATTGGGGAAAATGAAATAAATCTGAATAAATGTATGGTATTTAGTTTCTCAATCTCTCTGTAAATCTAAAACTGTTCCCAAAAAATAAAGCTTATTAAACAAAACAAAACAAAACTATGACCATCTCCAAAACTTCAGAGAGGCCATAAATACAAAGAACAATGGGAAAGTTGTGGTAAGCATGACAATGCATACTTGTAGTATTTTTGAGTAGGTGTGTTGTGATATGTTGTATCGAAGGGATCGTTAACATAAAAGCTAGAAAGCTTAGATTATAATCTTGGTTCTCCTGACTGTGAAATCTTAGAAATGTTTATTTAATTTTCTCAGAAAATTGAATGAATTGTTCTCTAAGTCATTTCCAATCCTATGATTCCACAATTCTATGATAAGATATTAAAGTCCCCATTGTGAAGATTATTTCACCAAATCCAGTGGTTATCTAGGATGACATTGCTGATTCCATGCTCATAGAGATGCATAGTACATCATGAAGATGCAATGGGGGGGGGGGATAACTGTATCCTCACACCCAGTCCCCCCTGTTATTAACCTCTTACATTAGTACGATATGCTTGTTACCTTAATGATCCAATATCGCTTCGTGATTAATCTCCATACTTTATAAATACACTTTTTTAGAAACTTGAAAACAGAGGTGCATGGGTGGCTCAGAGGGTTAAAGCCTCTGCCTTTGGCTCAGGTCATGATCTCGGGGTCCTGGGATCGAGCCCCACATCGGGCTCTCTGCTCAGCAGGGAGCCTGCTTCCCCCTCTCTCTCTGCCTGCCTCTCTGCCTACTTGTGATCTCCCTCTCTGTCAAATAAACAAATAAAATCTTAAAAAAAAAAAAAAAGAAACTTGAAAACATAAATCTCTGAATGGAGCCAGACTCAAGGGAGGGAAACCGTGTGGCTGAAGACAGGGCTGGAGGATGGTGGGAAGAAGACTGATTCTTGACCATCCCACTTTTTTTTTTAACCTCTTGGATTTTGAACTATTTGCCTGTTTCATCTATTAAAACATAGTATTTACTTAAAAAGCCTATGCCAGAAAAAAAGATGGAAATATGCCAAAATAATAACAGTAGTAATTCTGTTTGGATACATGGGGCCTCAAAAAGAGTTTGCTTTTTCTTTCTGCTTTTCTGCTTTCCTAATTTTCTTTAATTCTTGTGAATTACTTAATGGAATTTATTGAAAGCACGTAAACAAATTCACTATCATCAGGAAATAGTCCTTGAGAAACCACACATGACTCGACATCATCTTCCTTTGGTATTTAGAAACACAACTTGTAGCACTATGTTGTTTGCTGAAATTTCATTTGTGAGCCTCACCTTCTCACCTAGACTTTAACTAAGAGCATGGAGGGTTTGGAGGAACATAGCTTATATTCCTCCCCGTTCCTTTATAACCCCCGGTTTAGGACTCTGTGCACAGTGTGGTTGACTGGATCGAGTCCTGAGTTCCTGGCCTGAATCTGCCACTAACTAGGGTGAAAACTGCAATAAACCATTTTGCTTTCTGAGCCTCCTTTTTTCTCATCTGCTCAAGGAGGGTGCATTCACTTTTGATATGCTAAATTTATTTCCAATAAGTGTTCTTTGACCAACAGACCTGACAGGAAAAAGATAAAGAGCTTGTAGAGTGACACATGCTTGGTTCCATGAGAAAGTTTTATGCCTACCTGAAGTTCTTAGCAGGCAAGTGAAATGTGTCTCACGCTGCCTTGAATTTCTATAGTGCCTAATTTGGGTCTAGGGAAAGATCTACAAAATTTTCTATATCTTCAACCTCTTCTCTGAATGTCCTTATCCTGGAGTAGTAGCTGTTTTTTCTTTCACATACTCTGGAGGACGGTATTTTCCTTCCTGTCTATTGCTGCTTCCAGATCTTTTCTCTCTTTCTCCTCCAAAATCCCAAGCATCTCTGAAATATACGCCATCAGACCATACTTCACCTTGCTGTGATCCTTTACGGACCTCCCGGTCACTCCTCTGTATTTGTTGAACATTTCAGCATCTGGCTCAAAGTCTCTTTCTTTTTATCCCTACTTTTATCATCGTTATGTACATTCTCTACATCATTATGTAAATAATCTATTATTTTTTTTAAATATTTTATTTAGGGGCACCTGGGTAGCTCAGTCGGTTAAACATCTGCCTTTGGCTCAGGTCATGATCCCATGATCCTGGGACTCTGGGATCACGACCTGAACCTAAGGCAGACCCCCAACGAACTGAGCCACCCAGGCGCCCCTAGATAATCTATTTAATCCTTTCTTCTTTGACCTTTTCACTTCCAAGGAGATTTTCCTCCACTACCTCCACCAAGAACTGTTTCAAGCATTTCACTTTCTGGATACCACCTTCCACCTCCTATTCAGCTCACTTACCCTAGAGAACCTTCACTGACATCCAATCCATTGCCCTGCCACTTTGTCACTACCCATCACACCCTTCTGTCTTTCCTTATTTACTCAGTTTATTTTCCACAATCTATCACTGTAATCACTACCATGCATGCACACTTAAGAGCCTTGCTCTCTTCTCCCTTCCTTGTATTTTCCAGAAAAACCCTAACCCCAGTTAAATCCCATGCTTCTCCTACTCCACAGCTGTACCCAAGCTTTGGAGTTTAATTGGAGGAAAGCAACACCTGTGCCAACTAGTCCCGCTTTACATACTCGGCTCACCAACCTCAAGTAGGCCTTTCACGCTGCCCAGCAACCCTACTACAATTCTCTAATTAACTCATTTGCCCACTTTTTGAGATGACTATTTCTAACCTCCTCTTCCCACCTCCCTATCAAATGATAACCTTGCTTTTTACTTCCCTGAAGGAAAAAAAAAAAAAGAACAACAATCAGCAAAGAATGGTTATATCTTCCCACCACTCAATCTACCAATGCATTTGCATCTGGACCTGTAGACTCATTTTCCTCCTATGACAATAATAAGATCTCACACCTATATAGGGCTTACTATATGCCCAGAGGTGTTCTGAGTCCTTTACATGTACAAAGTCCTTTAAACATCACCATGAGTTAGTTATTATTATGATTCTTCGTCTTACAGATGGGGAAACAGAGGACCTGGAAGTTTCTTTTCCTTTTCTTTTTTTTTAAGATTTTTATTATCTGACAGAGAGAGGGACAGCGAGAGAGGGACTACAAGCAGGGGGAGTGGGAGAGGGAGAAGCAGGCTTCCTGCTGAGCAGGGAGCCCGATGCAAGGCTTGATCCGAGTACCCTGGGATCATGACCTGAGCCAAAGGCAGGCGCCCAACGAGTGAGCCACCCAGGCGCCCCTAGAAGTTTCTTTTTAAGTGCCTTGTCCGGAGTCACAAAGTAAGTAGTCTGGCTCCAGAATTCATTCTCTCAACCACTGCACTGTACTGGTGAACTGACCTAAGGTCAGTGCCTCCATCATGGCCTGGAACCGCACTCTTCCTCGTCACTTTGTTCCTTCAATTGTCCCTTCTTTCTCCAGCAACTCTTTTTTTTCTCTCTAATGTATTATTCCCATCAGTTTATTTATTTATTTATAAAGATTTTATTTATTTATTTGAGAAAGAGAGAGTGAGAGAGCACATGAGAGGAGAGAAGGTCAGAGGGAGAAGCAGACTCCCCGTGGAGCTGGGAGCCCGATGCGGGACTCGATCCCGGGACCCCGGGATCATGACCTGAGCCGAAGGCAGTAGCTCAACCAACTGAGCCACCCAGGCGCCCCTATTCCCATCAGTTTATAAACACGCTTTAAACTCTTCCATCTTAAAAAGCCCTTCCCAGGGGCGCCTGCGTGGCTCAGTTGGTTATGCATCTGACTCTTGGTTTTGGCTTAGGCCATGATCTTGGGGTCCTAATTGGGACCCCAGGGAGTGTGCTTAAGATGCTCTCTCCCTCTGCCCCTCCCCCACTCTCTCATTTTTTTCTCTCTCTCTCAAAAAAATAAAAATAAAAAAGCCCTTCCTAGATTGCCCATTCTCATGATTACCGCACCACCTGTCTGCTTCCTTATGTACCGATACTCCTTGGAAGAATGCTTTTATTTGCTGTCTCCACTTCCTCATTTCTCATTCTTTCCTCAATTTGTTTCAGGCAAAATTTTGTCTCTACCATGCAATTAGAACTGCTCTTAAAAAGTTCACCATCCTCTCAAAATCCAATGGCCAATTCTCAGACTGCACCCTATATAATTTTTTTTTAAAGATTTTATTTATTTATTTGAGAGAGAGAGAGAGAGATCACAAGTAGGCAGAGAGGCAGGCAGAGAGAGAGGGGGAAGCAGGCTCCCCGCTGAGCAGAGAGCCCAATGCGGGACTCGATCCCAGGACCCTGAGATCAGGACCGGAGCCGAAGGCAGAGGCTTTAACCCACTGGGCCACCCAGGCGCCCCTGCACCCTGCATAATTTATCAGCAACACTTGACACATTGGATAGCTTCCTCCTCAAATGCTTTCTTCATACTCTCTTCTGATTTCCCCCTTCCTCACTGGCCACTCATTCCATATCCTTTGCTTGATCCTCCTCCCAGTTTCTAAACATTGGCATGCCAAAGACCAAGTACTGGACCCTCTTCTCTACTCTGGCCACACTTGCCCTCTAGCTGACCTCATCTAGCTCCCTGGCTTTACATACCTGGATAACTCCCCATTTTTTTCTCTTGGGACCAAACCTCTCCCTGAGTTCCAGATTGCCAAATCCAACTGCTTCTCGACATCTCCACTTGAATATCTGATAGGCATCCTAAACTTGTCCCAATGTACTCGCATCAGCTGTCTCTCATCTTCTTTATTTCAGTAAATGGCAGCATTTTCTTCCTTCCTTCTTTCTTTCCTTCCTTCCTTCCTTCTTTCCTTCCTTCTTCTTTTCTTTCTTCTTTCTTTCTTTCTTTCTTTCTTTCTTTCTTTCTTTCTTTCTTTCTTTCTTTCTTTCTTTCTTTCTTTCTTTCTTTTTCTTTCTTTCTTCCTTTCTTTCTTTTCTTTTCTCATTATTTTACAGTTGTTCAATCCTTCGGTTCATCCTTGATTTTTCTATTTCTTTCACACTTCACATCCAGTCCAAATCTGCTAAGCTCTACCTAAAAAAATACCCAGAGCCTGACCCTTCTCCACCATTTCCATCCATGCCACTACCATTCCTCTTCTAGACTACAACAGTAGGCTCCTAACTGGACTCCCTCCTTCCACTTCAATCACCTCTCCTTGTCTTGTTCTTTCATCGCACAGTAGCCAGAATGATTTTTTTTTTACCCTTTTAACTGTTTCTAAGTGTACAGTTCAGTGACATTAAGTATATTTACATTGCTGTGCAACTATGATGACCATTCTTCTCTAGCACTTTTTCATCTTTCCAAACTGAAACTCTGAGCCTATTAGACAATAACTTCCCATTCTCCTTTTCCTCCAGTCCCGGGCAATTACTTTCTGTCTCTATGAATTTGATTACTCGAGGCACCTCATATAAATGGAATCATATGTATTTCTCCTTTTATGCCTGGCTTATTTCACTTAGCATAATATCTTCAAGGTTTATCCAAGTTTTAGCATGTGTTAGATTGTCCTTCCTTTCAAGGCTGAAGGATATGCCATTGTACACACATACCACATTTTGTTTATCCATTCATCTGTTGATGGACATTGGGTTTGTTTCCATTCTGGGGCTATTATGAATAATGCTTCTATGAACATCAGTTTACAGAATGATTTTTTTTACTTTTTAATGTTTTATTTTGTTTTATTTTATTTATTTACTTGACAGAAACATAGCGAGAGGGAACATAGGTGGGGGAGTGGGAGAGGGAGAAGCAGACTCCCCGCAGAGCATGGAGCCTGATGAGAGGCTCAATCCCAGGACCCCAGGATCACGACCTGAGCCTCAATGACTGAGGCACCCCAGAATGATTTTTTTAAAAGATTTTATTTATTTATTTGACAGAGAGAGAGAGAGATCACAAGTAGGCAGCGAGGCAGCAGAGAGAGAGGGGGAAGCAGGCTCCCCGCAGAGCAGAGAGCCTGATGCGGGGCTCGATCCCAGGACCCTGAGATCATGACCTGAGCTGAAGGCAGAGGCTTTAACCCACTGAGCCACCCAGGCGCCCCCCCCAGAATGATTTTTTTAAAAACGAAAATTAGATCATGTCATTCCCATGCTCAACACCCTTCAGAGATTTTCATTCACACTTAGAATAAAATCTGAACTCTTTTCCATGGCTTACAAGGATCTATAAATACTTGTACCACAGCTCCTACACTTTGATTCTTTTTTCTCCATAGTACATACGCATTGCTGTCTGACACTTTATTGTATATTTATATTTGCCTCTCCCAATATTGTCTCAGAAAGGCAAGGATCTTTTTCTATTGTTTTCACTTAATCCCCAGCATTTAGAATAGAAATACCTTGAGAAATACTTGTTGAATGAATGAATGACAGAAGCATGGTAAATAATTACTGACTTAATGAATGAGCTGAAATGAGCTTTAAAAGCATTGTTTAATGCTTAAAAAATAATCTGAGTTTAGGGTGGCTAAACTCAGATTAGTGGGTGGCTAATCTGGGTGACTCAGTCATTCAGCATCTGCCTTCGGCTCAGGTCGTGAACTCAGAGTCCTGGGATGGAGCCCCATGTCAGGCTCCCTTCTCAGCAGGGAGTCTGCTTCTCTATTTCCCTCTGCCCCTCCCTTGCTCATGTATGCATGCTCTCTCGATCTCTCTCTCTCAAATAAATGAATAAAATCTTAGAAAAAATAAAAATAATCTGAGTTTAAATCTGAGGAAGAATTTCCCACCTAGCAGGTAGGTGAAGATATACACGGAGGATGTTGGTACCTTATGAGGGTCCTGCAGAGAGGTTAAAATCATGCTAGTCTAACAGTAATCTCTCATAATATTAATGAGAATCATGATAGCAATACATACTAGCACGTAATATGTGCTTATTATGTGACAAATACATGCTTATCTCATTCCAACCACCCTATGAGGTAGGTACCATTGCCACTGTTTTACAGATGAGAGAACGGACCTAATTTAAGGTCAGTTTAACTAATTCGAGGTCACACAATAAGTGGCAAAGCCAGAATTTGAATCTAGAAGCTGTCTGACTGATTCCAGAACCACCACGTTCTATTCCTCTTTGTTTGTTCGTCCATTCATTCATTCATTCATTCATGTAGTTATTCATTTAATAGTTTTTTCATTAATACCCTTCTATGTACCAGGCACTGTGTGAAGCATTAAGTGTTAATGAACACAGTCCCTGCTCTCAAGAGGCCTACAGTCTAATGTAGGAAGCTGATATTAATCAAGTAATTATTGATTGATTCATGTATAGTTATAAACTGAGATGGGTGTGCTAAAGGAAAGGCAAGATTCTATCACATGCTACAACATACGAATCTCGCCTGACTAGGGTGTCAAAGAGGTTTCCTGAAGAAGTGATTCTGGAGCTGAGAGTTGATGAATGATCAGGAGTTAATTAGGCAAAGTGGAGAGAGATGGGGAATATTCCAGGCTGAAGGGAGTAAAGGCAAAGGCCCTCCTGCAAAAGGAACCAAGATCTGGACGGATGAAAAAAGCTTAGGGGTTGGAGGGCAGAAAGCCAGGAGTGAACAGAATGAGAAGAGACCAGAGAAGTAGGAGGGCAAGACCACTGCAAGCTACAGTAACACGATTTTGAATATTTCTTTACTGAATGCCTTGGGGGAAATAGACACTCATATATTGATGGTGAGGATGTAAATAAACCTCTATAGAGAGTAATTCATCAGTAACTATACAAAGTAAAAATATGTTAAATGACATATATACAAGGTTATTTACTGCAACATTGTTTTTAATAGCAGAAGACTGAAAACAACACAAATATCCACCGACTGGTCGAATTGATTATGGTACATCATATAAAAGAATAACATGAAGTTGTGAAAAAGACAGGACACACTCTGTGTACTGATATGAAAATATCTCCAAGATGTACTAGGTGGGGGGGAAAGTTGCAAATCAAACTCTGCATAACTAGTTTTTTATTTAAAATGGGGATATACATTTATATCAGTATTTGCTTGATTGTATACTGTGGAAGTATATATAAGAAACTATGGGGGGAGGGGGGCACCTGGGTGGCTCAGTGGGTTAAAGCCTCTGCCTTCGGCTCAGGTCATGATCTCAGGGTCCTAGGATGGAGCCCGCATTGGCATCTCAGCTCTCAGCTCTCTCAGCAGGGAGCCTGCTTCCCCCTCTCTCTCTGCCTACCTCTCTGCCTACTTGTGATCTCTCTCTGTCAAATAAATAAATAAAACTTTAAAAAAAAAAGAAATAGTTTGAAATACTTAACTTCTAAAAGGCATTATGCCCATACAGACACATCGATAATTTCTTTCACACCCAATCTTCCCCAAAAGAAATAGTGTAGATATAAATTGCCCTAAAGCTTAAGAAAACATAGGAAATATTCTAATTCATCTCAAATATTTAGCACAAAGCTGATAGGAAAATATATCAAAATGTACTACGGTTATGTAAGATACTACCATTGGCGGAAGCTCGGTAAAGGGTAAATACATGGGAATTCCTGTTTTTTTGCAAATTCTCATGAGTCTAAAAATTATTTCAAAATAAAAAGTATTTTAAAAATCTATCAAAGTCCTTAATTCAAGATGATAAACTCAGTATAAAATTTATCTTCTTCATATTTTTTTGTATTCCACAATTGTGGAATGTAATATTTTCATTATGGCTTAGTTCAAAGTATTTAATTTCCATCATCGTTTATTCTTTGACCCTGAGTCATTTGGAAGCCATTTTGTTTGTTTTCTTAGATTTCCAGATAGATGTTTGTGTTTATATTTTACATTGGATCAGAGAATATAGTATGTATTATACAATTCTTTGAAATTTGAATTATATTGGTTGAGACCAATTTTTTCTTTTTTCTTTTCCAAAGATTTTACTTATTTATTTGTCAGAGAGAGAGAGCACAAGCAGAGAGTGGCAGGCAGAGGCAGAGAGAGAAGCAGGCTCCCCTCTGAGCAAGGAGCCCAATGTGGGACTCAGTCCCAGGACCCTGGGATCATGACCTGAGCCGAAGGCAGCCGCTTAACTGACTGAGCCACCCTGGCGACCCCAGACCAATTTTTTTTATAAATGTTCTAAGTATGCTTAGGACGAATGAGTATTTTTAAGTTTCGGGTGCATAGTTTTCTATGTTTATTAAATCAAGCTTGTTATGTGATTTTTTTTTAAAAGAGGCCATTGCAGCAATTCAGTTGAGAGATGATGACAGGTTGGGAGCAGGAAAGATGGAGAGAAGTGGAAGGAATTCAGATTTATTTGGGAGACAAAACAAACTCTTCATGGTGTTGAAGGAGGACAAGGGAAAGATGAAGGAGCGCGCCATTAAGGATGACTTCCTTGGTTTCTGCCTTATGCAGTTCGACAGATGGCGGAGGTATGCAACTGGGATAGGGAATCCTACGAGGGATTAGGAAATCTCCGTTATTTCCCCCAAGAATGTTTCTTTACTTTCCACGGGGGATAGGAGGAAGGTGGTGAACTTGAAGTGTGGGGTTGAGACTCAGCAGCTCTCCGCCCTCTCTTAAGCGCTCTGCATATATCCGTGTTCGGATACTGACCACGGTGAGTTTTTTACTTTACAAGGTGTCGCACCCACCAGACTTTGAGCTCAGAGAGCACAGGTTGAACTTCCTGGTTGCCTCCCAAGGGACTTTGCCCAGAAACTGGCTCCGCCCTCTCCTAGATCGCCCTTGGCCCCGCCCCCAGGGATTTCCGGCCCGCCCACTCCCCTGCACCCTCCTAGTCCCCTGCAGAGCCCCGCTCCGCCTCTATTGCAACCGCTGTCCTCCAGCCTAGCTGGGACTAGAGTGATTGACGAGGCTATTCTCCAATCACTACGCCGAAAGACCAAGCGATTGCCAACTAGGCGGTAGCAGAGGCGGGTGTTGAAGCCTAGTTTTGGGGGGGGGGGTATGACCAGGAAGTGAGAACAGAGGATGAGTCAAGCCCAGGCTGTGGTGTAAAGGTGACGGGGCATCTGGTTTTCCCCATTTCCTCCTTTCCTCGTCCTTAGGTCAGGGTCCCTTCGCAACTAGGACCCGGGAATCTCCATTTGGCCTTTTGAAGGAGGAAGGGAGGTGTGTCTACCTAAGGAAGCGGTTGAAGATCTTTCGTGAACGCCTTCGCCGTTTCGCCGAGAGGCGGGTCTTTCTCCTAGCTTGGGGTGAGGGTCCCGTCTCCCTCCCCAACTCCCGGGGTGGAGGCGGTGAAATTGTTTAAGATCCTTCCGTAGCTTGCGGCTGGTGGAAGTCTTCCGGACTCAGTCACGAAAGGGAGGGGAGGGATGGGGACAGTGAGATTCGCGGACTCTGCCCTGCTCCGGAGGAGTTAGAGACCTCCAGCTGCGGCCAGAGGTAGTATAAGGTGGAGGGGTCCTGGAAGCTAGATCCCGGTAGTTAGGAAAGAAGGGGGGAAAGTAGGTACTGAGGGCGAAGGAATGGGTAGAAAAAAACATTTATGTGGAAGTCGTGGTAGTTCTCTGAGTCTCTCCGAGAGGCGCTGGGTTTGGGCTCGGTCATTAAATCCCCTTCCCACCTGGGCGCCATCAGCTTTTGGCCTTCATTTCTTTCTCCTCAGGCTGGAGGAAACACCTGAACATGTGGAATCCCAATGCCGGTAGGTGTTTGGGGGATCTCTTTTCCCACGGCACCCCCTTTTCAGTTGAGCCCCACCATAGGAAGTTTCTGTCAGTTTTTCTTTCCCCTCTCGCACCTGCAGAAGCAGTCAAACCGCAGCTGACCAATGCTCTCGTCTTTCCTTAGATTTCACCGCGTCCCTCTCTCCCCAGCCCTGCCAGAGCCCTCACCTTTCCTCTGCTTTCCTCTTGTCTCCCCTCCGCCCCATTCTCCTTCCTCACCTTTGCATTTCCGTTTAAGTATTGAGCGAAAAACCGAATCCCCTTCTTTTTTGTCCTTGTTTGTTGTCAGAGGCTCTGAGCTGTTCTAATCTTAATTTATTCTTCGCTTCTTCCACCAGGGCTGCCAGGACCAAATCCATATCCCCCTAACGTCGGGTGCCCTGAAGGTTCCAATCCTGCCCATCCACCACCGCCTGTCAATCCTGCTTGTCCTCCGGGCCCCTTTCCAATTCCCCCAGGAGTTCCCCAGGGGAATCCAGCTTTCCCCCCAGGTGGGCCCCCTTATCCTGTGCCACGGCCAGGGTATCCAGGATGCCAACCCCTAGGTCCCTACCCACCTCCCTACCCACCACCTGCTCCTGGCATGCCTCCTGTGAATCCCGTGGCGCCCGGCATGGTAGGACCAGGAATGGTGATGGACAAGAAGATGCGGAAGAAAATGAAGAAAGCTCATAAAAAGATGCACAAACATCACAAGCACGGCAAGGTCAGTGCCCTCTGGAGCCTGGCTAGGAAGCGGTGCCCCCACAGAGGGACTAGGCTAGCAGGAGTGGGCAAGGGGGATTTGCAGTCTGAGGACATGGAGCAGCCATTGTGTTGCTCTGGTAGATGGTTCTTCTTTGTAAAGTATTCCCACCAGTAAGAATCTGATAACCTTGAAATATTAGGCTAATTGAGCCTTCTATCAGGGAGGGGCTATGCCGAGCCTTAGAATGGTATCAGAATCAGAAGCCCTTCCTGTCTTTCTCTCTCCCAGAACTTTTGCTCCACTCTCATCCCCAGATGCTTGTTTTAGCAAGTTAGACACACCTGCCTTCAGTGTTCTCAAGGTTTTGTGTTAATTACAGGGACCTTTGTGTCCTACCACCCAGCAGGACTCTCGGTGACTCTCAGCGTCAGACCAAACCTAGATTTCACGCTCAGCCCCAAGGCGAGTCTCTTCATTCTAGAAGGGTGTTAACTAACAAGTAACTCTCTGGACAACTCTGAAAGGGCAGAGCCAGCCTGGATCTTGAGGAGACCTTGATGCCCATTTTACTGCCTAGTGTTTATCTGCCTTAGGGCTTTGGGCGCTGCTTCCCGGTTCTGGATCTTTGGTAGAAGTTTGAGGAGAAGGAAAGATGAGATTGAATGGGGAGTGAAATTACCCTGGAGAGACTCAAAAATGTTTATGTTGACAGTTGATGGGAGTGTGCATGTCTCCCCACCTTCTCTCCCACCTTCCTCACTTTCTCCCATTTGAGGCTTAGGAAAGAGTAGAGCTAGATGGGCAATCAGATGCTGGCTTTACTCACTTGTCTTAGACCCATAGCTTTCCATGCAGCTAGTCAGTAAGCATTTGTAAGGTAGCAGCTGTCTCCTAGCACTATACTATGCAAGTACCTATAACTTATTCCTTGCCTAGGCACCGGCTCAGGTAAAGAAAGTTGGAAACATGCACCCAATGCAGTATTAAGTTCTGTGCACTGATTTAGGAGGGTATAATCCATTCCTGTATGTTCACTGCTGAAGGAAATGTTTGCTTTTGCTGTGTAAGGGACAGTCTGTTTCAAGACACCCACCTGACCTTAGGAAGCAAGGGTGCTTGGGTGGAGGGAGTAGAGCACCAAAGAATGTCCCATGGAGTGATCAAAGGTCACTGGATCTGATGGCTGTCTCCTTTCCCATTACAGCATTCCTCCTCCTCCTCCTCCTCCTCTTCCAGCAGTGACTCTGACTGAATACAGGCCCTGGAGCCTTCCCTCAAGCCTCTCCAGTTCTGCTCTCCCACCAAGCTTCAGATGCCATCTTGTACTGGGGAAAATTAGCCCTTGTGCCCCTTCTCCCTCATCCCGCAATCTGAGCCTTACTCTGCCGTTCAGCCCTAACTGGCTAGGGAGAATGGGAAAAGAATTACCATGGGCAGCAAAGACTGTCTTCTCACTACTTGGATAGAACTTTTAGGTGATGAGTTTAGCAGGGGAACTGTTTTTTGAGGATGGTGAGACCTTGGAGCTAAACGCTGAAGATGAGTTTAAGATCTGTAAAATGTGATTTTTTTTTTAAACTTTCTTTTGTAATACTTGCAGTTGGGAGGCGTTGCGGAAATTTAATTACGGAAAAAAAGAAATTGTGCCATTTTTGTAATGGTGGCTGGCACACTTTGATGATTTAATGGCACATAGATTTCCCAGTAGCGTTTATTGATGGTATGAACCGTAAGGCTGCTGGGGGATGGAGTCCATTTGGTTGATGAGTTCTGCTTGCCATTTGGAATCTCACTTCTTAGCTCAGTAGGCTGGCTTCTGTCCTCATTCTCCACCTCTTGGTCCAAATAAAGCTCTTTTTCCTGGTCTCCGTTCACCTGTGCCATTACCTTGGTTGGGCCCAGCACACTGGACTACTTTTGCTGCCCCTCCATAGACCCTCCAAAGTGTATCCGTTTTGGGACGCCTGGGTGGCTCAGTTGGTTAAGCGGCTGCCTTCGGCTCAGGTCATGATCCCAGGGTCCTGGGATCGAGTCCCACATCGGGCTCCTTGCTCGGCAGGGAGCTGCTTCTCCCTCTGCCTCTGCCTGCCTCTCTGCCTACTTGTGATCTCTCTCTCACTCTCTCTCTGACAAATAAATAAATAAAATTCTTAAAAAAACAAAACAAAACAAAAAACAAAGTGTATCCGTTTTATAGTACGGAACCAGAGCGTCAGTGAGGAAGACACCATATGTCCGTATGTTTCTTAAGTGGGAGAAATCTTCAGAATTGGTTCAGACTACTGCAATGGATTTTTACCGTGTTCCCATCAATGAGGATACAGGTCTTTAGCATAAGTTTTCATGTTTACTACAGAGGTTCTTTAACCTTGGCTGCTATCAGAGTAATAATTTAGAGTAATTTATGTTTTCTTTTAATTCAAGTTAGTTAACATATAGTGTAGCATTAGTTTCAGGATAAGAATAATTTAAAAAATTTTTTTAAGATTTTATTTGTTTAAGGGTGCCTGGGTGGCTCAGTGGGTTAAAGCCTCTGCCTTCAGCTCGGGTCATGGTCTCGGGATCCTGGGATCGAGCCCCGCATCAGTCTCTGCTCAGTGGGGAGCCTGCTTCCCCCTCTCTCTCTGCCTACTTGTGATCTCTCTCTGTCAAATAAATAAATAAAATCTTTTTTAAAAAAAGCATCCCAGCTATTTAAAAAAAAAAAGATTTCATTTGTTTATTTGACAGAGAGAGAGAGAGAGCATAGGTAGGCAGAGTGGCAGGCAGAGGGAAAAGGAGAAGCAGGCTCTCTGCTGAGCAGGGAGCCCAACGCTGGGCTCGATCCCAGGACCCTGGGATCATGACCCAAGCCAAAGGCAGATGCTTAACCCACTGAGCCACCCAGGCACCCCTCAGGGTGAGAGTAATTTAGAGTTTTGCCTTAAATCTGTTGAATGAGGGGGTGCCTAGGTGGCTCAGTCGGTTAAGCATCCAAGTCTTGATTTGCATTCAGATCCTGATCTCATGGCTCGTGAGACTGAGCCCCTGGGTCAGCGATAGTTTGCTTGGATATTTTCTCCCTCTGCCCCCTTCCTCTGCTTTCTCTCTCACTCTCTCTCTGTCTCTCAAATAGATAAATAAATCTTTTAAAAAAAATTTTAGGGGCACCTGGGTGGCTCAGTGAATTAAAGCCTCTGCCTTCGGCTCAGGTCATGATCTCAGGCTCCTGGGATCGAGCCCCGCATCGGGTTCTCTGCTCAGCAGGGAGCCTGCTTCCCCCTCTCTCTCTGCCTGCCTCTCTGCCTACTTGTGATCTCTCTCTCTCTGTCAAATGAATAAATAAAATCTTTAAAAAATTTTTTTAAAAAATGTACTGAACGAGACTCTTAAGGATGGGGCCCTACAAATCAGTTGTTTTTTTTTTAAAGTAGGCTCCATGCCCAGTGTGGAGCCCAATGTGGGACTTGAACTCACGACCCTGAGATCAAGAGTTGGATGCTTAACTATTTGAGCCACTTAGGCGCTCCCACAAATTAGTATTTTTAAGAAAACAGGTGGGTGACTATGATAACACAGCTAGAATTGATGGCCCCTGATTTACTATAGGCCATGCACGGTGCCACACACCAGGTTCTCGATGACCTGCTGAGGAGAGGAAAAAGACATCCAAGAGAACTAATTAATAAAGACAGATGCTGTAAAATGCCAGAGGGATAGAAACCTAGAGCTAAGTGGGCAGGGCAGGAGGGGTCAAAGATGACTTCACAGGAAAAGTGACATTTCAACTACCTCTTGGGCCTGGAGCATGAAAAGTATGAAGAGAAAAAAAATGAAAGAATGGATTTCCCAAGTGGAAGAGGGAGAGGAGCCGGGAAAGGCATGTGTGCTTAGGTACAGAGTCCTAAAGTTCCGTAGCATATTTGGGAATCACAGGCTCCCAGTGGGGCTAGATTGGTTTTCTAGGAAATTGTTTATTGAGGAAATCCTGTGTTCTGGATGCTGAACCTACAAAGATGAATAAGACCGTCCCCGCTATTCGTGATCTGTAAGATCTAACGGAGCAGATGAATAAATAGGTTATTAGGTTATTATAATACTGTAAAAAGGGGGCGCCTGGGTGGCTCAGTTGATTGAGCGACTGCCTTCAGCTCAGGTCATGATCCTGGAGTCCTGGGATCGAGTCCTGCATCGGGCTCCCTGCCCAGCGGGGGGGTCTGCTTCTCCCTCTGACCTTTCCCCTCTCATACACGCTTGCTCTCATTCTCTCTCTCTCAAATAAATAAATAAAATCTTTAAAAAAAAAATACTGTAAAAAGGACCACAATAGAGACATGGATCCAGCAGTGGGGCAACCAAGGAAGGGGTGACGGTGCCACTGGGAAAATGAGCTAGGTCTGGGCTGTGCCTCAGGATACGTAGGAGTTGTCCAGTTGGTAAATAATTTCAACTAACACTGAGCATTTATTTTGTGCTGGGCTCAGGGTGCTTTACATTTGCAGTTTCAATAATCTTCAGAGGACCCCTATAAGGTAGGTACTACTATCCCAATATTATAGGTAAAGGAAACTGAAGCAGGAAGTGATTCAGTCAGGATTCAGGCTCAGGCTGTCTGGCTCCTGATTCTGTGCTCGTAACCCAATGGACTGCAGGCAGAAACAGCGGTTTTGCGGAGGCGAAGGGTTGGGAAAAGGGGTGGGATGAAAGTTCAGGAGTTCTTGAACCTGAGTTACTGTGTAGGAGCCTGAAAGCGGAAAAATGAGGCTGGAGTCTGGGCGATGGGCTAGAGGAAGGAGTGGATTCAAAAGGTGTTATCTGAGGTGAAACCCACAGGGGTTTGGGGATTGAGTGTGGGGCTCGAAGAACAGGGAAGGAGCATTTTCAGTTGGGTGTATTGCATCTGTGACCTTCCCCTAAGGTGAGTTATACCAAATAAATGCTTGAGGTCTTCCTATATTTTATTTGATTATTTAAGATTTTATTTATTTACTTGACAGAGAGAGACACAGCAAGAGAGGGAACACAAGCAGGGGGAGTGGGAGAGGGAGAAGCAGGCTCTCCACTGAGCAGGGAGCCCGATGTGGGGCTCGATCCCAGGACCCTGCGATCGTGACTCAAGTCGAAGGCAGATGCTTAGTGACTGAGCCACCCAGGCGTCCCTGTTTATTTATTTTTAAAGATTATTTATTGATTTATTTGACAGAGAGTGAACAAGAGAGAGCACAAGCAGGGGTGAGGGGCATAGGGGAGGGAGAAGTAGGCTCCCCACTGAGCAGGGAGCCTGACAACGGGCTGGACCCCAGGACCCCATGATCATGACCCCAGCCAAAGGCAGATGCTTAACCGACCGAGCCAACCAGAGGCCCCTTCCTATATTTTAGAGCTAGCTTCTAATTTTATAGGAAATCCAAGGCCAAGGCCTACTTTTCCAGTGTCCTGGATTTGGGAGCCATTCTAACGTTATATTCCAGTTATGCTCCATTTTCATTTATTCATCATCTCTTCCTTTTTAAGGAGAAGGGAGATCTCCCAGATCTCCTGAGCCACCCAGGCGCCCTCTCCCCACTCTTAATCAGGGAGAGCACATCGCCCTTTCTTGGCATCTCTAAGCCATATGCAGAGCGCCTTGCTGTTGTTTTATTATTGTTACTTCTCAAAAATTTACTAACTTTTTTAAAAGCTAAAAGTAATACATGTATCTAGGGAGAAGATTGTAACTTTTTAGTTTTATTTATTTAAGTAATGTCTACACTCAGTGTAGGGCTTGAATTCACAACCCTAAGATAAAGAGCCCCGTGCTCTTCTGACTGAGCCAGCCAGGCATCTTGTAATATTTAAAAAAAAAAAATTTTAAAGGGGTGCCTGGGGGTGCCTGGGTGGCTTAGTTGGTTAAGCGCCGCCTTCGGCTCAAGTCATGATCCCAGCGTCCTGGGATCAAGCCCCAAGTCGGGCTCCCTCCTCAGCCAGAAGCCTGCTTCTCCCTCTCCCACTCCCCCTGCTTGTGTTCCCTCTCTCGCTGTGTCTCTGTCAAATAAGTAAATAAAATCTCTAAAAAGTAAAATAAAAAATAAAGGGGTGCCTGGCTGGCTCAGTTGGCGGAGTGTGCAACTCTTGCTCTCAGGGTTGTGAGTTCAAGCCCCACATTGGGTGTAGAGATTACTTAATAAATGAATAAAAAATCTTTTAAAAAGTTTAATTTTTTAAAGTGAACTCTATGCCCAATGTGGGCTGAACTCACAACCCAGAGATCAAGAGTTGCATGCTCCACCCACAGAGCTGGCCAGGTGCCCCAGATTGCAACATTTTTTAAATAAAGATTTATTTATTTATTGTAGAGAGGGGGAGGAGCAGAGGGAGAGAATCTTTTAAGCAGACTCCCCACTGAGCATGGAGCCTGACACAGGACGGACCCTGAGATCACCACCTGAACTGAAATCAAGAATAGGACACTTAACCGACTGAGCCACTCAGGCGCCCCAGATTGTAACATGTTTAATAGGATATTCAGTGAAAAGATTCTCCTCTCTTCTCAGATTCCCAGCTCCCTTCCCAAAGCCAAAAACAACTACCAGACATTTTTGTAAACTTCCAGAGCTATTCTTTGTGTAGTCAAGCCCCCAGCTTTTTTTTAATTTTTTTTTTTCTTTTAGATTATTTATTTATTTGACAGAGAGAAAGAGATCGCAAGGAGGCAGAGAGGCAGGCAGAGGGAGAGGGGGAAGTAGGCTCCCTGCCGAGCAGAGAGCCCGACGCAGGGCTCGATCCCAGGACCCTGAGACCATGACCTGAGCCGAAGGCAGAGGCTTAACCCACTGAGCCACCCAGGCACCCCAAGCCCCCAGCTTTTATTTCTATCTTACATTGTTCCTTTTGTCCCCTTCCCCGTTTTATATGGGAGCATAGTATAGGCCTTCTTTTGGACCTAACATTAGTTCATTTAACCATCTATTTTGAAGTTGATTCCATCTGTGCGTGTGTGCACGTGCGCATGGGTGTGTGTCCAAGTGCACTAGTGCGTATAACCTTGTTTTAACATCACTCGACTTATTCAATCTTTTATTGTTGGAATTTTAGATTGTTTCCAGTCTTACTATACACTTAACTACTGCAGTGAACATTTTGGACATTTATCTTTTTTTTTTTTTAAATTTTATTTATTTGACAGAGAGAGATACAGCAAGAGAGAGAGCACAAGCAGGGGGAGTGGGAGAGGGGGAAGCAGGCTCTCCACTGAGCAGGGAGCCCGATGCAGGGCTCGATCCCAGGACCCTGCGATCATGACTCAAGCCGAAGGCAGATGCTTAACCAACTGAGCCACTCAGGCACCCCTATTTTATCAACTTTTATTTGATATTTGTTTTGCCTTCCACATTAGAGGTGACTTCTTGGATAGCTACTTCCACCGAAGCGCGCAGGGTCTTTGGAGTATAAACGACCCAAGTGCAAAATCTTTTTTTTTTTTAAGACTTTTTTTTTAAGATTTTACTTATTTATTTGTGAGAGGGAGGGAGAGAGAGAGAGCACGAGTAGGGGAGGAGACGGAGCCAGAGGGAGAGGGACAACAGACTCCCGGCGGAGCAGGGAGCCCGACTCTTGGCTTGAGCCCAGGACCCCAGGATCATGACCTGAGCCGAAGGCAGACATTTAGCTGACTGAGCCACCCAGGCGCCCCCACCAAGTGCAAAATCTTGAGGTTAATCTGATCTTCTGCACAGGCCTCATAGTAAGCCTACTCCCTAGTTTGATTTGAAATGTTAGTGTCCTGGGACACCTGGCTGGCTCAGTCAGAAGAGCGTGCAACTCTTGATCTCAGGGTTGTAAATTCGAGCCCTGTGTTGGGTGTAGAGATTACTCAAATGAATAAAACTTAGAAAAATTTTGGGGGGGCACCTAGGTGCGCCCGCATCGGGCTCCCTGCTTCGTGGGAAGCCTGCTTGTATTCCCTCTCTCACCGTCTCTCTCTGTCCAATAAATAAACAAAATCTTAAAAAAAAATTTTTTTTTGAGTACATCTGGATAGCTCAGTTGGTTAAGCGTCTGCCTTTGGTCCAGGTCATGATCTCAGGGTCCTGGGATCGAGCCCCGCATCGGGCTCTCTGCTCAGCAGGGAGCCTGCTTCTCTCTCTCCCTCTGCCTGCTACTCTGTGCTCTCTCTGTGTCAAATAAATAAATAAAATCTTAAAAGAAATTTTTTTTTGGAAATGTTACTGTCTCAACATTTTCTTCCTTCCCCTTTTTTTTCCCTAAAAATTTCTTATGTCCTTTCCTCTCTTTCAATATTTGGTCTGCCCCTTGCCTTTGCCAATGACAGACTTCTTTTCATTTCTAGCTTACATTGTTTCTAATACACCCCCCCACTCCCACCCAGGGGAACTGGAATCCCCAAGCTGTATTTTTCAGTTTGGGAAGCTTTTCCTCTTCAGATGACTCCAGTGAATTGGAGTTACCCAATAAAACTTAACTAATATTAAGGCCAGAACTGACACCTAAAGGACTTGAACAAGGTTCAATAATAACCCTGTATTTGCTTTCTCTTAATTTCCTTCTCCTTATTTTGTCTTATTCCCTGCCAGAGCTCTTCTGGGTTTTTGTTTTGTTTTTGTTTTTGTTTTTATAAAAAGCTTACATATGGAAACTTACAGACATAAACAAGAGAAAATAGTTTAATGAACTCCTGTATTCCCATCACCTAACCTCAGTAATTATGAATATTTTGCCAATCTTGTTCCATTCCGCATATTGTTTCCAGTTTTTTTAAATCCCCTACTTTTTTTTTAAATTTTATTTATTTATTTTACAGAGAGAGAGATCACAGGTAGGCAGAGAGGCAGGCAGACAGGAGGGGGAAGCAGGCTCCCCGCTGAGCAGAGAGCCCGATGCGGGGCTCGATCCCAGGAGCCTGAGATCATGACCTGAGCCGAAGGCAGAGGCTTTAACCCACTGAGCCACCCAGGCGCCCCTCCCCTACTTCTTTATTCTTGTTTCCTTTACATTTTTTAAAAATTTATTTATTTATTTATTTATTTATTTGAGAGAGAGAGAGAGAGCATAAGAGGGGAGAGGTCAGAGGGAGAAGCAGACTCCCCACTGAGCAGGGAGCCCGATGTAGGACTCGATCCCAGGACTCCAGGATCATGACCAGAGCCCAAGGCAGTTGCTTAACCAACTGAGCCACCCAGGCACCCCTATTGTTTCCAATTTTTATTATAAAAATTATTTTTTAAAAGTTTAAAGGACAGTATGGTGATTACCCATTTACCTACCACCCACGGAAAACAATTGTTAATGTTTTCCCCTGTTTGCTTCAATATACCCATGTGACCCATTTGAGAGTCCATTGCATCCATCATGACCTATCACCTATAAATATTTCATCAGGCACCTCCTAAACAGCATTTTTCCTATATAACCACAGTCCCATTATCACACGTAAGAAAACATTTTTTAAAAATTTCTATTTAAGTAATCTCTACACATAGCATGGGGATCAAACTCACAATCCCGAGATCAAGAATCACATTCTTCTGACTGAGCTAGCCAGGTGCCCCTCACACTTAAGAAAATTAACAATACTTCCTAATATTCGCTATATTCAGTTCATTTGGATTTCCTCAATTGTTCTCAAAATACCTCGTGTAGCTATTTTTTAATTTTATTTTATTATTTTTAAAGATTTTATTTATTATTTGAGAGAGCACAGAGAGAGAAGCAAACTCCCTGCTGAGCAGAGAGCCGGAGGCAGGGCTGGATCCCAGGACCCTGAGATCCAAAGGCTGATCTTAACTGACTGAGCCACCCAGGCGCCCATCTAGCTATTTTTTAAATAAAAAAACAAACAAACAAGATCCACACATTACATTTGTTATTGCCTTTTAAACTTCTTTTTCTTCTGCACCTCTTCCTCCTTTTCCATTACATCGCTTTTTAAAGAGACTGGGATAGGGATGCCTGGGTGGCTCAGTTGGTTAAGTGGCTGCTTTTGGCTCAGGTCATGATTCCAGGGTCCGGGGATCGAGCCTTATCAGGCTCCTTGCTCA
>CM052897.1:54245816-54268673 GCA_028534135.1 Potos flavus | reverse complement strand
AGAGAGAGAGAGAGAGAGAGAGATCACAAGTAGGCAGAGAGGCAAGCAGAGAGAAGGGGAAGCAGGCTCCCTGCTGAGCAGAGAGCCCGATGCAGGGCTTGATCCCAGGACCCTGAGATCATGACCTGAGCTGAAGGCAGAGGCTTTAACCCACCGAGCCACCCAGGCACCCCTGTCTTTTATTTTATTTTTTTAATATTTAAGAGGCGGGGAGGGGCAGAGGGGGAGAGAGAGAGAGAGAGAGAGAATGAATCTCAAGCAGACTCCCTGCTGAGTAAGGAGCCCTACTTGGGCTCCATCTCACCACCCTGAGATCATGATCTAAGCCAAAATCCAGTTGGCTGCTTAACCAACTAAGTGACCCAGGTGCCCCCTCGGGTAGTTGTTTCGCAGATATTCCACATTCTAAGTTTGTTGATTTTCTCCTTGCAGTGTGATGTATTTAACTTATTCCTTTATCCCTCATATATTTTCTGTACATTGCAAATTAGGTTGAAAGGTTGATAAGACTAAGATTAAACACTTTTGACAAGAATACTTAATAGACAATGCTATGTATTTATTTTATCTCATTAAGAACCACATAAAGTTGTCCTGCTATTAGTGTTGCAAAGTTTGATCACTTGGGTAAGGTGGTGATTTTCAGATCTCTCCATTTTAGATTACTTTTTTTTTTTCTGTACAACTTGACAGTAATGTGTGTGGTGATATTTGGCCCCATGATAATATCTTTTTCCCGTATCAACCTTTCACTTAAAGTTTTGATAACCGATGCCACCAGCCTGAATGAATTATTTCATTTTGGGTTGCAGAATGGATGGTGATTTTCTAACTCTTTCATTCTTCTTACATTTATTAGATGGAAATCTTTTTAAAAAGAGTTTTCCCTTATTAACAACAGATGAACTACAGTTCTAAGAGGGAGTAAATGCTTAATTCTTTCCTTTTAATTACTAATTTTCAGAGTAAGGAGTTGGTGTAAAAGTTGCCTTCGATGTAGCAAATTAGTTTTTTTTATCTTTCTTCTTTTTTTTTTTTTCTTGAGCATTACTATAGACTACCGGGTTTTTCCCCTCTCTTCTCTTCTTCTCATCCATCCCTTTTCCCTCCTTTCTTTTATCCATGGCGACTGCCAACTCCCTCCTCACTCACGCCTGGGCTTTCATGCCCGCTAGGGGCCACTAGCTTCCTCCCTGTCCTTACGCTGCCGCTCTATCATAGACTTGGCCATGTGCTACCAGTTGATGTCTCACTGGTGCCGACGCTTTCCGCGGAGCCGCTCTAGGCTGTTGGGAGGCCGTCCGCATTGCGTGAGGAAGGTTTGGACGAAGCAGTCGCCTCGCCGGCCCCCGGGGCGGTTAGCGCTTCCGGGGTCGGAGGGTGCGCGGGGTTGAAAGCGGGCCGCTCCGCCCCGTCCCCCTCCCAGACCAGCAGAGGCAGCAGCCGGAGCAGCCGCAGCCTGCGCCCTCTCCCGCCCGCCCGCCCTCCGCCCGCCCGCCCGCCCTCCGCCGCCCTCCACCCGCCCCGGGGTCTCTTTCCCCCTTCCTCCTCCTCCTCCTCCACCCCCCCCTTCCTCCTCCGCCCGCCCGCGGGGCCCCCCTCGCCTTCCCGCCCGCCCCTATTGTTCCGCCCCCGGCCTCCCGCCCTTCCCCTTCCCGCCCGCTCCCCTTTTCCCCTCAGTCGCCTCGCGCCTGCAGGTAAGCTTCAAAATTCTCCCTCCGCCCCCAGCTATAGCTCTGTTTCCACTCTTGCCATCTTTCTCAGCGGGCTCCGGTTCTCGTCACGAGCCCCGGCCTCGCGTAGTACCTCGTGAGCGCCTACCCCCACACTCTGGCTGGCCGGCCATTCACGCGAGGCCCTGGCTCAGGCGCGGCCTAGTAGGCCTCGCGCAAGGCCTACCCCCCTCCCCCCGCCTTTTCCCGGTGGCGGCTGCGCAGGAGTCAAGGAGGGCGCGCGCGCGGTAGGGGGGGCGGCGGTGGATTTGTTGGTTGAAGGGGGTGGGGGGGAGGCGATGGCCGGCTTGCGGGCCGGGCGGGTGAGCGCGGCTCCCCGCGGGGGTCAGGCGCTGGCGCAGCCACACGAGGAGGCGCTACTAGTCCGGCCCCTCCCCCTGGATCGCAGCGCCCCCCCCCGACCGAACCGTTTATTTTTTTTCCCTTCTCTCTTTTCTAGTGGAGGGATGGGGGGGGCATTTTTTAATTGGAAAATGCTTGGATGACCGAGGGGAGGGGGGCGGC
Organism: Potos flavus; assembly: GCA_028534135.1. NCBI lineage: Eukaryota > Metazoa > Chordata > Mammalia > Carnivora > Procyonidae > Potos > Potos flavus. Next base: position 54,266,436 of record CM052897.1, on the reverse strand, counting down.
GGAGTTAAAGGGTAAACGGGCTCCCAGTTACCGAGTTATTCAGGACGTTCTCTCCGGGTAACGAATTTTGAAATTACAAAATGCCTGCCGATATAGACCCAGGCCGAGCTATTTATAGGAGAAGGGGTAATGGACTGCAGGATTAACAGCTGGATTCCTGGGATTGGGTAAACTTATATTGACCCAGTCAGGAGAAAATGACAGGGATTTCTTGGTTGTTTGTGGAGTTAGAAATGGAGCGTTGCGCCTTAATCACGAAATGGCCTTCTAAAAGATTTTCAGTGTTCTTTTCTTGCCCTTTCCTACTTGCGTTTTTGTGGTGTTTGTAAAGTGATTCCTGTTACATTTGAGTGGAGATACGAAGCTAAACTGCCAATATTTTACCATATCTTATTAAAAAGAAAAAGTCATTCTAACAGACATAACTCTTGTCTCCCCTTTCCCACTCCCCCCCCTCCCCCCAGCACTGTTGTTTTTCCCTGAGTGAAAAGTGTTGAATTCTGGGATTTTGCCAGCAGTTAATTCTATTTTGAAGATGGGGGAATGAGGTGCCTTGGGGATGCAAAGCCATCTTTTAAATCATGCTCTGGAGGTAACCATGGGGCAGCTTGCCATAAACAGAATGATCTGGCAGCAACTTAAAAACACTTTTTAAACGGTGGCTGGTTTGTGAAGGGGGAAAACTAGCTGTAGGAGAGTTCATTGATGTTGAGTTTTGAAGGGGTGGTTGCTAAAAATGTCACTGGAGAAATTTATCAACTTTGGAGAACCTTTTTAAAGCTAATGCTATTAGGTCCTAAGGAGGTATGGTAGGAAAGGGTATATCCAAAACCAAATTCTCTTTCTGCTTGTAATTTGTTACTTCAAAACCGAAATAATGGGAACATTGTTTCAGAGGATAGATGGGGAAAGAGCTTTCTTTGTAGGAAAGGTCCCTTAACTGCTGTTGCTTAAAACAACTATACAATAAATTTTTAGCAATACCAGTTTTATTTTCATTGTTTTCTTTGGAAGAAAATTGAAGAAATTTAGTAGATTTGAATAAAGATGGAGTAGTAACAGAGGTTAATACACAGAAGCAAGGAAAATTTTCAGATCTGAGAGGTTATCAAGTTGGGTTGGCAAAGGGGATAGAAGAAAGGACTCGGGCTGTACTTAATGTACTAAGTGTTTTCCCAAAGGGAAATACGGAATCCCAGCCTTCATAGAAGGCTTTCAGATAATGCCTTTTTCAGTGAGGTTGTTGATTTAAATCTTATAAAATTATTTGGTGTCATCTGTCAAGATTTGAAATTTTAATGTGAGATACATCTCAATTTTTTACCCAGAAATTGCTGCAAGTAAGAAAACTTAGTGTCCTTTCTAGCTTTCAGCCTGAGCTGCTACCTAACAGAGAAGCAAAAGGTCATCTGCCTCTCCCTAGTTGGTTAGTTTGAGGTTTGGCTTCATGATTTCCAGGTGTTTCTGTATCATGTCAAAGCTTATTCTGCTGAAGAACAAGTGCAAGTTCAGCAGTTCCTTTACAACCATTGCCGATTGAAGGAATCCTCCTCATCCTGAGAGTCAGCAGAAACCCTGCCATTAAGGAGAGTAGACGGAAAAAGTCTCCTTCATACTCTAACAGAACCTGAGCTGTAAATGGTTGTCATTAGTGCAGTTGTGCTGGGTATATACAAGCTTGCCAACTGATAGGTTGTCATTTAAGGAGAAGAGTCAGGAAACATTGATAATGGTGAAAATGATTTTAGGAACTATTTCTCTTATTGTTTTCTCTTTCTGATTTTGGTCATGTTTGCATTTCAGTTTTTGGCTTTCACCCCCACCAGTGACCAAAGACTTGACCACTCAAAGTCCAGCTCCTCAGAACACTGCTCGACATGGACACCGGTGTGATTGAAGGTGGATTAAATGTCACTCTCACCATCCGGCTACTTATGCATGGAAAGGTATGCACCAGCTTGGGAAATTGGGTCATAGTAACTGCTCAGGGAGAGGCCGGGAAGAGAGGGCATGCATCTTGGACCTCATCAGATTAGCACTGTGGGGCATCTGGCTTTAGCACTCTTCTCTATCAGAGTAGATGAGAGTGTAGTGGGAAAATGGACAGACTTTAGTAGGAAGCTCCACTGAGCAGGAAAGGCTTAACTAGAGGATGGAGCCAAAGACTGTCTCCTATCTGGATAATAAGGTTTTGCCCGTGGAGGTTGCTATAGCTTGTGATAAGTAGATTTCCTCGGCCCAATTTTGGGAAACTTAAGGCAGGGGGTCGGAGGTGATGTATTTGGTACTTTAAAAAATAACATATTAAGCACAATAGCATTTAATCATTCCTGCATCGCTATTCCTTCAAAATTCTTGGATATCTTCATTTATGTTTTGAGCAAAGAAAAAAAGCCCACCCAGTCCCCTTTCCTATAAATCTTAGTTTTCCCATTGCTTTGGACAGTTAAAAATTCCTTTTCATGATAATGAATACTTCGAGTTTCCTTTTATTTGACGCTAGTTTTCTCCATTGCAGGAAGTTGGCAGTATCATCGGAAAGGTAAGACAGTTTCACTTCAACTCTAATTACTGTTTGGTCAGTCTGAGTTGAAATAGCAGTTGGAGCTCACTCTTGACTTTTCCTCTTACAGAAAGGAGAATCAGTTAAGAAGATGCGCGAGGAGGTAAGTTATGTGGGGGGAGTTTAGGGAGTGTTAAGTCCTAAAGGCAAAAATTTTCTTTAATGAGTGATTGCAAGGGGAAAGGTCTCAAAAGGAAAATGTGGTATTTTTCTGGCTTGACTATTTGTGATGGCATATAGTATGCTGGGAAATGTAGTTCCCATGTCTCAGTTCATTCAGGCATTAAGGCAGCTTCTGTAGTCTGAGGACAAACATGAGCAATGTTTGAAATAATGCTGAAATTGCCTTGTGTCAAAATAATGGCGGCAGCTCCTTGCTTATCTTATTTGGGGGGGGGCTGTTCTGTATATGCTCAGATGTTTTTGTCTTATTTAATCTCTCTCGGCTTTGTTTTTTATCCAGAGTGGTGCACGTATCAACATCTCAGAAGGGAATTGTCCTGAGAGAATTATCACTTTGGCTGGACCCACTAACGCCATCTTCAAAGCCTTTGCTATGATCATTGACAAACTGGAAGAGGTTTGTTGTTCCCCTTCATTCTGCACTTAGTCTTTGTTTTATTTTACTTTCAGGTGTTTTTTAAGTTTCATATTTTATTTAGAGAGAATGCGCGCGTGTGTGTGTGCGTGCGCGTGTAGAGGGAAAGGCAGAGAGACTCCTCAAGGAGACTCCTGCTGAGCGCACAGCCCAGACGTAGGGCTCAATCCCAGGACCCTGAGATCATGACCTGAACCAAAATCAGGAGTTAGCAGCTCAACCAACCACTCAAGCGCCCCTCCCCACGTAATCTTCCTTTTAAAGTGCTTCTAGACAGCTTAGTGGTTTTCTGAGAACTTTTAAATTCAAGAACAGAATGGATCATAAATATCTATGAATGAGTCCTTTGCCCCCCCACACCTTCAGTGTCCCTAAAATCTGGCCATTAAGTCACTCGAATCATTAAAACAAATTGCCTATTACCAGGGACTCAACATAAAAAAAAATGAGAAAAACTAGCATCTTTTATTTTCATTTTTTTGACTGACCGTTTTGAAGGTATGTCAATATTGTATTACTAAACATTAGGTTTCCTAATTTATAGTCGAGTGAATCTAAATGTGCTTTCTTTAGGTGTCTTCGCGAACACTACTGTATACTATAAATAAATAGATATTTTTCAACCTCGGGTGTAGTTAAAGTTTTAAGAAAATCAGTCTGATAATGTTGTGTCAAACCTGTATTTGAGGGAATACCTTTTTATAGGTTATCAGAAGCAAAATATTAGTGCTAGAAGTTTTTTGCAGAGAGAAGCTTTTTTTTGTTCACTAAGCTACCTCAGCCTTCAGACACTGAACAGCCATTGCCCTAGGTCTTTTCTTCAGCCTCCTCCCCCTCTTCAGTAATGCTGCTAATCGTGCATTTGACACCACAGGCAGAGGAGAGCTGTTGGCTGCTGCTTGGGTTGGTGGTTGGATACTTAATGGTGCCTGAAATTTTATCATGGCCAAGATCAGAAATGTTATCTTTTGACCTGCAAGGCCCTGCTAATCCAGATCCTGAAGCTTAAAAAACATTCAGAAGATCTATTCATACTTTAACATGCCCTTGACTTTAAGGGCTTATGTTTAAGCACTTTCCAGGTCTGGCTACTACATAGAGATTAGGCTGAGAAGTGATGTTTACACCACTTAATCCTCAGGAGGCTAAATTTAACTAGGTTAAAACCATGACTTTTTGGGTGTAGCATATTGCTATGGGAAAGATGGTGGGCTTTGGAGCCAAATATCTTTTAATTTAAAATCTACAGCTTTTTAGATGTGATTGGGGCAAGTACTTGGCCTCAATTTCATTATCTGTATAACGGTGATACTACCAAGAAATTAAAATAATGATACATAGAAGTATACAACTTAATCTTCCCAGTTTTCTGATAGGGCAGAATTGGTTCTTTGAATATTGGGTTGCATTGTTTCATCTTTCTCTTAATATTTTATTTAACTTTGACTTCGATAATTGTTTTACAGTCAGCTCTAATTTCCAAAACTAATAATCACTTGTCTTTTTACCACACTCCCACCTATCCCCTTCCATGAAGGAAACTATATTTAGGGCTAATCCTGAGGAAGTTTGTAGATGTTCTTATCTTTTCAGAAATAGTTGTTTTGGGAGTGGGGGGAGGCAATGTTTGAACTTTCGCTGATGGTAGGTCATGATATAATATTTCCCTTATAAGGTTAAAACAGTTCTGTTATAGCAGTTACGGGTACCAGGGATCTGCCGAAACTTACATTCTTTTGTTCTGATGAATTTCTTTTTGAAGGACATCAGCAGCTCTATGACCAATAGCACAGCTGCCAGTAGACCCCCAGTTACCCTGAGGCTGGTGGTCCCCGCTAGTCAGTGTGGCTCTCTCATTGGGAAAGGTGGTTGCAAGATCAAGGAAATACGAGAGGTTCGTAACTTTTATTGTCTTCAAAATGTTTATTATAAATGTAGCTTTCTCTATTAATAGCTCTTAGTATGGCTAGGAAAAGTTTGCATTTGAGATGATTAGTGTTAAAGTAACAGTCCTAGATGATTACAATTTGATTGCAGATTGGGAAGAAAAGGATTGTAGGTTGTTTTGTAGAAAGAAAATGTGTAGGTTTGTTTTGTTTTTTTTAACAGTTCATGTGTCCTTACAAGTCAGAAGGTTAACCAGAATTTCTAACTGTTGACCATGACCTGGTTCCTTGTTTTTTGTTTGTTTTAGAGAGTACCGTGGTGGGGGGTAAGGGGGACCGAGGGAGAGAGAGAATCCCAAGCAGACAACATGCCCAGCACTGAACCCAGTAGGGGGCTTGATCCCACTACTCTTGAGATCATGACCAGAACTGAAATCAAGATTCGGACGCCTGACTAAGCCACCCAGGCACCCCGTTTCCATTTTTTCACTTGGCAGCTTTTCCATGAGACCTCATACTTTTTTTTCATGTCTAAGAAGATTAAAGTTTGATATATAATAGCAGATATTATCCTTTGCTAAATTCCTACTAAACAGCAAGGGGGAAATAGGAAGGTATTTTAGGATGTAGTTGTAATTGTGTTCCCTTTTAAATTGTGGCATTTACATTGAATTATGGAAGCTTTTAATAGTGTCTGGGAGTTACTGAATTGGATGTTGGAGTGAAAATTGAGTGGCTCCTAAAGGAGTTTTTAGGAGCTTATTGTACATGCCATGAGAGCAGGGATTTTGGTTTTGTTTGATGTATTCCAAGCAACCTGGAATGGTGCCTGGTACATAGAATGGGCTTAATAAAAATATTTGTTTAATAAGAGAATGAAAAGTGGGTGATTCTTGGGGAGATTTTGTTTGATGGCCCACGAAGCTATCATTAGCTGAAAGGAAACTGTCTAGAAGGGCCTTTTTCTTGAGAGCAGCTTAAATTTAGGCTGTTACTCAGGTTTATTCTTGACTTTCAGAGGCTAATTTATTTATAACTGTGATTAAACAGTCCTATCTGGAATAAGGGAAGAGTGGGAAGGGAGGATAAAAAGGGTAAAATAGGAGATGGGATAAGTATCTACCGAGTGTTAGACTCTAAAATCACTGCTTGGGAAATTGGAAGAGTATGAGCTGTTTTTATCTGATTTTTAAAATTTCTTTTTACCCCAAAGAGTACAGGGGCTCAGGTCCAGGTGGCAGGGGATATGCTCCCCAACTCAACTGAGCGGGCCATCACTATTGCTGGCATTCCGCAATCCATCATTGAGTGTGTGAAACAGATCTGCGTGGTCATGTTGGAGGTAAGCCCTCAGGCTCATGCTGAGAATGGGGGGAGGGTTATTCTAGGGAGACAGACTGATCTATATTTAGTAAGACTAGAATTAGGTGAAGCTGTTAGAAGCTTCCAGTGGGGGTGGGGAAGAGGTTCCCTGAGTTCATATTTTCCTTCCCCCAGCTTTGACTTTTCTTATTGTCTGAGCAAAAATAGAAACTGTTAAGCAGCAGTGATCTTTTGGTTTATAGCAATTCTAGCAGGGTTGGTAGGGGAAGATTCACTACCCGGACTGAGTGAACAAAAGATGTAATGGTTTCTGAGGAGCTGAGTTAAGTTGCCTCTGGATTACAATATTCTGTCTGTGTGCAACTTTGACGCATTCTTCAAATTCATTTTTGTGTTTTAAGGCAGGATTATATTCAAGGTATTTATATAGGAAAAAATTTATCCATAGCGGTGTTTTTAAATGATTTATGAGGTCCTGGTAGCATATGTTACTCAGTTAAAATAAGAATAGCAAAATTAAGGGAAAATAAACCTTTTTAGAATCATTATGGAATTGTCCCCATGTTGCGTGAGAAATGAAAGTAGAATTTTCAAAATGTTGACTGAACCTTCGGACTATTTTTTGACAGTGTCTATATTATTCTAGGCATAATACTGGAGTACTTTATTTCCTATTTTGGCTTCATTTCTTATATAGGCCAAAATGTAAGATCCTAAATTACCAATTATATACGTACGCATAGGGGTTTGTCGTGTTCATTAGATTTATTTAAAAACGTGGAAATAATGCGTAAATTATTACAGGGGAATCTACCTTGATGAGAATTAGTGTGAGCTGTGTAGTCCCTGGACCCATCTTGCTGCTTTAAAGGCAAATAACTGCAGATGATTTGAGATTAGATCTAGCCAGAGACAATGTTGGTAGGTGAGGGGATGGAAATTAATATAGTTTTTAATTTAACTGATCTGTGTGAGCTTAAGCCACACAGCTGAAGCAGCTTTGAAACCTTATCTCTTTTTGTTTTTTTCCCCTCTGACTCTCTCCCAGTCCCCCCCGAAGGGCGTGACCATCCCGTACCGGCCCAAGCCGTCCAGCTCTCCAGTCATCTTTGCAGGTGGTCAGGTAAGAAAGTTCTTTTTGGTGGGCTAGAACGAACAAGGATTATATTTGAAATGTCAACTTTGCCAGCAGCACACCAGGCCACTCTGCATGCTTGCTGAAACCTGTATTCTGGCCATAGTTTGACGTGCTTTTAGTTTTATTTTTATGTACGGGAGAAAGCTATGAATGCCAAGCCCTTACTTAATTTTTAGCAGACAATGGGAGTTTTGTAGGCACTCGGAAGGGGGAATTTACTTGGTAATTAAAGGTGGGTTGGGTTAGAAGAAAGGGTTAAATTGCCTTGGTGTTACTACTTCTCTCACTACCCCCTCCCACCCCATCCATGCTTTTTTTTTATGTGTGGGTTGCTCTTTAGAGGTCTGAATAAAAGTAGCAAAGAACTGGACCTCTGAAGGAGATTCTGGATGGTGGTCTCAAAATTGGGGGGTCCTAAACTTGAGTGTCCTACAAACTTCCCCTTCCCTCCCACCTCACCTCCCCTACTCCTACCCCTTCACTCCCAAACTCCCGTGAATTGTTCCCCCAGGCTCTTAACCTTATAAACGCTGGTTTGAATCCACATGGCATAACTGAAACCAGCCGGGGTAAGGGTTCAGTGTGCGAGAATAGGAGGGGGAGAGCATGTTGGGCTGTGGTGCTACGACCTTTGGTGTTAGAGTAAGAACACCAAAGCACCCCCTTGGCCTCTTTCTACTTCACCCACCTAAACTCTTGATCCTTGGCACATGGTTTATTATGACAGGAGCATGGATCAGAACCATGGTAGTTTTATGCTTTGTTGGTTAGTATTTAAGGGGTAGGTAGGTCAGTTTCGTAAATGTTGGGGTTCAGGATGAAACAGTGACCTTCATTTTGGTGGCTGCCTAAGCAAATGCATTGCTCAAAATGCCTTTTCCCAATGAGGGGCTGGCCTATTACAAGCACACTTAATTCAATTAGTTCCATCTTTTGTTTGAATTGGGGGAAGCATAAACTTGAAGTCCATCTCATTCACATTCTGTTTTGAGTTGGCATAAAACTGAACGAGATTTTGGGGACTTAGTTTGTCACGTGCTTCTGGGAGCTTTCACAAGAAATCATGTTGCAGTATTACCTTGAGGTAGTTTAGTACCTTGCTTTGTACAAACTGGATCGGTTAAAGGGTTCTGTCAGTCTGGACAGTCAAGCAGGATAAAAAAGACCCTGAGTCAGTATAGCAAGGACGCTTAGCCTTAGGATTTTTCCCTTCTCCCCAGGAACTCTAGGTTCCTGCTCTTCTGGATTCTTCCACTCCCATTTGGGATTATAAAGAGTCCCATGCTGTGTAGCAGCAATCCTCTCTGTAATTCTTCATTTCCCTTACCTTTCCTCCTTTTTCCACCTCCCCCTTTGTACCTCTTTGCTTCCCCACCTCCCTCCCTCCCTCCCCCCCCCCTTTATTCAGTTGACCACCCTCTAAAGGCTTGAAGCTTCTTTCATGAGTGGCCCTGATTATTCCCATGGGCCTTTTTGAATGGACTGGTTCATGCAACATCCACAGATGGACCTGTATCTTTTGTTCCTTTGTGACAAAAGTGGACTCTGTAGGGGTTCAACTTAATCCCACTGACCAGTAGCTGGCATCAGCTCTGTTGCCCCATCCCTTCATTCTTACTGAAAATAGTCCAGTTGTGCAGTGTGATACCTGCCACAAGGTAACTTTTTTTTTTTTTAAATTCACTGATTGCAGCTCGTTTCAAATTGTGTCGTGAGCTCCTTTTTAAAGGAAAAGAAAAAATTAAACAACTTTTTTTGTGTGAATTTCATGCTGGTGACAAGGTGCCGGATTGACAGCCCTGGAGACTGAAATCCTCTATTTATCCACAGGACAGGTACAGCACAGGCAGCGACAGTGCGAGCTTTCCCCACACCACCCCGTCCATGTGCCTCAACCCTGACCTGGAGGGACCACCTCTAGAGGTGAGAGGGGATGTTCAGTCTCCAAGGCTCACTCAATCCTTCCGCCTCAGCCGAGACTGCCAACACGCGGGGGGCCAGTGGCGCTGGTGATTTTTGTGCTGTGGACACCACCTGTCCACGGGGACCTGGACTGACCCCCCCACCTCATTTCACACAGGCCGCGTAGCCCACCAGATGGTAACACCAACTCTTTTTTTTTTCCTTTTTTTTCCTTTTTTCCTTTTTTCTTTTTTTTTTTTTTTTTGTTGTTCAACCCCTCTTCCCCATCTCCCACTCTTCCTATCCCATTTTCACCTTCCTACCCCCACCTGGGTGCACTTTTGGGGGTACTGGCCACTGTGATGTGAAAAGCTTCACATCCTGTTAACCAGCCACTCCTTCCCCTCCCTTCCTGTTCCTCCTCCTCGTCCCCCACCCCGTTGCCCTGAAGACCCAGCTCCCTTTTTGGAGGTTATGGTGTGGGGGGAGGAGGGTGTAGTGGGAGCTGCAAGTGCCTTTTATGGAGGGGGAGGTGGGAGAAGGTGCAGGGTTTAGCACACAGCGATTTGTTTTATTTATTTATTTATTTATTTATTTTGCATTCCTGTGGTCAGCTCCCTAGTGTTAGGTACTCAGCTAGCTTCCAGTGCGTTTAAGGTCTTTAGGCAGATGTAGAGAAAAATAAGATAGGGAAAGGGAAGTGTTTCAAAACATGCCACGTAGGTTTGTGCAAAACAAATCATTCATGTCACCATGACCGGTGTAAGGGTTGGGGTGGTTGAGGGAAGAGACCATTTTCCTCTTAGGCTGTCTTGAATATAGGGAAAAGAAGGGGGTTTGGTCAATCGAGGCATTGCTTAATCCCACTTCCCACCTTTCCATTAAGAAACAAATGTGTATTTTGCATTTGATTGCAGGGAACATGGCTCCCTTCATAGGCTTCCTGGAATAAGGCATATTTAGGTTTCAAAGAAGGCCAACTCAGGTCTGACTGTGATTGTGATACACCATCTATTGCCTCAATCTCTGACCTCCCCCATCTCTAGTTCGACTCTGGCTTCCTGGCTAGTTGAAATCTGTCTCCCCTTCTCCCACTGGGTGGCTGTCCGTGATTGGTTTTTTAATAGGAACTGTTTTCCTCCTTTTGTAGGCCTATACCATTCAAGGACAGTATGCCATTCCACAGCCAGATGTAAGTTTTGTTTTCACTTCTTGTTTTGAAAAGCTCCCTCTCCCATCCAAAATTGTTTGACTCTTTCTTCCACATAGGCAGAAGTGAGTTGGGTCTTAAACATTTACAGTATGTTTTCCTCACAAGGTGAAATGAACCCCATATTTTGGCCCTTAAATAATCTTTAATCAGGGCCACAGTAGCACCTTGTTTGCCTTTTGACATGCCCACTGGAAATTTGAATTCAGCAGATTATTAGATTCTGCGTTACCCCATGTTCCAGATGATTCTATCTAAAAGAGAAGTGTTCCGTGCTATATTGTCATTTGTTGTTCCAGGGCATAGTTTAAATTGACAATGGACTGACTGTGCATCTCTTCATAGAGTCCTTTCCATGGTTGGGGGGGAGTGGGAGGTTGGGTTTGTCTTTTGGGTCCTTCTCAATTTCAGGTGACAATTTAAAAAGCATCTGGATGGGTGGGAAAGGGGCTTACTTTGCACAGGGAGGGATAAGAAGTTGAATATTTGGGGATTCAACTCAGTAAAACCTTTCTTGCCACTAAACACTCCTATTTAAAAGCGCTGATATTCAGAACTTCGTGTAAGGGGATTTCTCTCTGCACTTTCTCTGTCGTTACTAACCCTTTCAGGTGCTGAGCATTAGACTTGGGAAGTTGGGTTTGGTTCTTGGTCATTGCTTGGCCCAGGAGGAGAAGTAGCCTTGAGGAGGGATTGTTTTACAATAGCCAGGATAGTTTATATAGGTGAAGAAAAATAGCTGTAGAAATCCATCAGGAGGGGGTGGGCCTGAGCCCAGTTTGGTTTCATCTTAATCTCTCTCCTCCTTACAGTTTCCCTGCCCCTTCATCTCCTTCCCTTCTCCCAGTACTTACAACCCTGCATGGTGTGTTTCCCCTAGCACCACTGCACAGTTTGTTTACCTAGCCTGTCTGTGCTTGTCCCTGGGGCAACTGTTGCAATGGCTGCAAACACCTTCATTAAGTAGCCCACAAGGGGATGGTTGTCCGCGCAGGTGCTGCTGCTTTTCTTTTCACACACCCAAAATGCATTCATTCTCTTGTATTGATGCCCTTTCTACTTCTAACCCTTAACCTTCATATTCTGCCCATCTCCAGGATTGTGGTATAAGCCCCATCTTTACCCTGTGTTGTAGTTTGAGCAGTAGAGTCAACTTTGGGGATCAGGAGCTCTGCATTTTCAAATCTGAATGTGCTTGAGCCCTGGCTCTGTTACTCTTCTAATGCCAGCCTCTCCTGTTTCCTCCCTGCAGTTGACCAAGCTGCACCAGTTGGCAATGCAACAGTCTCATTTTCCCATGACGCATGGCAACACCGGATTCAGTGGTATGGATACCTCAGTGTTTATTTCTGTAAGGTGTAGTGCAAGACAGAGGCCAGCCCCAAGGTCTCAGTTTGACATCTGTTTAAAACATACTTCATTACCCAGCATCCTGCTGGTTTAAACTTGCCTGTCTTCTATCGCTAAACCGAAGGAGGTAATGTGTTTGTTAACTTGGTTTTCATTTGGGGTGAGTTATTCTTTTAAAAAAAAAAAAAAAGGCCCTGGAAGGTTTGGGGTGAGGTCTGGGGATGCTTGTCAGGCAAAGGGTAGGCTGATATTCCCATCCTCACTGCTGCCCCTTTGATCTGATTGGCACCCCCTTTCTCTCCACCAGCTATTCACAGATCTGGGTAGAAAATCCATTTGTGCCAAATTGTGTAGTGGTTTTTGGTTTTGTTTTATTTTGTTTTTGGGGCTTTTTTTTCTGTATAAGGAATAACTTGTCCGATAGGGTTAGGATGAGACCACCAAACTCATTTTCACTTGTATCTTAACAGGCATTGAATCCAGCTCTCCAGAGGTGAAAGGCTATTGGGGTAATGATTAAAAAAAAAAATCTGTAGTATTCTACTGTTATATTAATAAACTGGTGGGAGTCTTGTTTCACTGCCCATGACATACTAGCAAGATGCACATGGCAGAAAGGAGCTGAGAGAGCAAAGGGGTGGGCCTGGTGCCCCTGAGGGTCCCTTGATGGATCTGGCCAACCCCCTTCTAAAAATGTTGAGTTTAGCAGCCATAGCTGAGAGCAGGACTAGCTTTGAGAATTAGCCAGCCAGCTTGGTCCTGTCCAGGTGTCAATATTAATTGATGGGTATGGGTGTTTGCTGATGGGATTTTTTTTCTTTTTCTTTGGAAAACAAAATAAAAACCAGAACAAATTACTGAGCAATTGAGGAAAAGACAGGGAGTAAATCTGGAGAAATGAACTTCCCTCACCTGGCTGCCATTTCATTCTCTTTGACCTTCAAGTGTAGGTTAGGATTGGGGGAGGTGTTAATCTGATACAGGTATATTTAAAGCAACTCTGCATGTCTGCCAAAAGTCCATGGTACCCAGTAACAGGCATGATATTGGCACTGGTGCTAGTGAGCATCAGGTGAGATAAAATTGGAACACGACAGCAGCAGGAAATCCTAAGCAGAAAAGGGGAGCAGTGCAGAAGGATTTGGTTAGATTTTGGTCCTACCACATTCCCTTGCCCCTTGCTTCCATCCCCTTACACCCTAATAGGCTGGGCTTTGCAGGAAATGGCATGAAATCAGCTTTTCTGAGTTTACAGAGGAACCTTTCCAGCATTATTTCTGTACCCCTTTCCCCCTCTTTCCTCCTTGGAGGCTTCCAAGTTAGTGATGAATCCCAACAGCCAATGCTGGGTTTCCAGTTTGTTTCCTTCTGTTAGGTTAATGTGCAAATCAGTGGGGGTTTGTTTGCTATGCATTGAACTTCCTTGCTCTCTTCTGTCTTTTAGCAGGTTTGGATGCATCTGCTCAGACTACTTCTCATGAACTCACCATTCCAAATGATGTGAGTATAATTAATAGGGTTGCATGGGATAAAAATAAGAGAGTTGATACAGTGTCATGCCATTCTTAAGGCCTAGGGAAGGAAATGGGGTTTTTTTAGATCACAAATTAAAAATTTTAAAAGTACGTAGAATCATAAAATTGATGGAGAAAATGGGTAAAACTATTGTGTTGAGGTATCATGAGGCAGAAAGAACCATTTTTGTCTCAGATACAAATTCCCATTGGCTTTAGTTTCTTGGATGATCTGAAGCCTTATCCTTAGAGCAGCAGCCACTGAATGTTCGTCTAACATGGTAGTCACTAACTGCGTGTGGCTGTTCAAATTGTGAGAATAATAAAATAATCTCAATTTCTCAGTCTCGCTAGCCACACTAAAGGTTTTCAATAATCATGTGTTATTAATGTCTACAGTATTGGACAGTGTGAATGTAGATCAGTTTTTTTTTTTTCCAAAGGCAAGAACATTATAAATTAGGCAGAATTCTTCTCAGTGTATTAAAATGGTAATCATAGCTAACCCCAGCTTAGCATGTTAGTAAGCAATTAAGGCATCTTTGTTGCCAAAAACCAGAGACCTTTATTATCCCTACCCATGAGAAGCTGATTTTTTGAGAAGCTTGATTTGTTAGCATATTGGCTCTGCTTTATTTTGTCTTTGGATTGGTACTCTAGGAAATGAGCTAATGCTCTTCAGAGTCCATCAGCTAAGAGTTGGCTCTGACCTATGGTAGTCAGACAAAATAGGGCACGACTGGAAATGCAATCTAAAATCAAGTTATTTAATCAGGAGTATGTGAGTAGGGTATGTAGGATGCAGAGAGTTTCCATTGCCATTATTGTGGATTCAAGCTATAGAAGACTGGAGGGGTGGGATGGACTTCTTGGACCTAACCGTGCAACTCCTAATTTTGGTATGTCTTGTTGTTTTTCTTCTTAAGTTGATTGGCTGCATAATCGGGCGTCAAGGCGCCAAAATCAATGAGATCCGTCAGATGTCTGGGGCGCAGATCAAAATTGCGAACCCAGTGGAAGGATCTACTGATAGGCAGGTTACCATCACTGGATCTGCTGCCAGCATTAGCCTGGCTCAATACCTAATCAATGTCAGGTAAGGGTTCCCTCCCTACCTTTTGTCTTATTGTTGGCAACACAATAATGTGTGTGTTGGGGAAAGCTACAGTGTATTATTAAATGTGGGAATATTTGGGGGGTGGGAGTGGGGATGGGTGGAAACGGCAATAAAGTCTAGCCCTACTTTGATCCATTCTTAGTGTAGCAAGCAGAAAAAGTAACAAGATTGGAATAAATTTGTACGGGGGGAGGGGAATAGAATGCTTGCATTTGACTTGATGGTTTTAGGCATGGAAACAGTGGAGCACGTTTTCACTAGTAGGATAGTACTCTGGCTGGAGCATCCATACTAAGAAGCTCATGTGGGTCTCTTGCTGTACATATCATAGACCAGTATTTTACGGATCGAGTTTAGTCTCCAAAGTGCCCTAATTGGAGTAAGGATAATGAAGTAGTAATGTGACTGCAAGGCAGTTTCTTGGAAGCAGCGATTACCATTTATTCTGAAAACATCCATTTTTCTCAGATCGCAAATGTGTTCCATTGTTCAGAGCTTGTGGGAAAGGGGAGGCGCAGGTTTTGGACTATTTCAGAAATGCCTAGCCTGTTTTCTTTCTTTTTTTGCCACCATCTCATACCATAATGGCTTCCTGAGGTTTTATTCTCCTCACCCAAACCTAGCTGATGTCACTGCACGCGACAGCCGTAGTGGGGCTATTCGGAGTCTGGTGGGCATCCTACAAGGCGTTTATATTTCTTGCTTTCTCAGTCCATGTGCTTCAGTCACGTTCTTAATTGCTTACTAACATGCTAAGCTGGGGTTAGCAGTCCATTTCCCAAGGGGTTTAGCCATCCTTCTCTTGTAGATTTTTGTGTAGTTCTCACTTATCTCTGTCACAACTGTTCAGTTGTTGTTGCTCATAAAAGGCGTTCTGAGTTCCTGAATCTAGTGCAAGGGGAAGGGATTCATAAGTATGAAGTCTATTTTGTTGTTCTGCTTATACTGACCTTGTAATCATTCCATTGTCTTTTTATCTCCTGGTTAAGAATTTATCAGTTCCCCAATGGTTTTGCCTTTTCGCCTTAAGCTTTTTATAATGCCTTGAGGTATTGACTAGTATTTATGTAGAAAAGACTCTTCTATGTCTAGATCTGCTTCAGCTACCAAGCACATCAGATTCTTCATGTTCAGTGGGAAATGGTAGTAAGCTTTGTGCAGAGGCTGTTTGCAAAGGTTTTTCTTGTTTCTAATTGGGATGTGGGGGGGGGGGGCGGGTCTTAGATGGTAAGATTCATGTTGTTGGAAGTTGGGGATTGCTTTCTTCTGCTTGGTTAGGCTTGCCCCAAATATTGTTAAGTAGTGCTTAAATGGAAGCAGTTTGACCTTAGGTCAGTGTCAACATTGTAAGGAAGCAGAACATCACCTGAGTTTCCTGATTCCGTCACTCTTTTCAGGATCCTCCTAATAGGATGGCTGGCCATTTAGGGTCGTCCCGTTTCATGAAACTGTCCGAACTATGGATTTGGGTCACAACTTTGTGAAGCTTCATTTAACACCAAAGCAGAGATCGTACATACACAAAGCTTGCTCTTCACTCTCCCATCTTGGCCAAATTTGAATGCAAAAGCGAACTGGTTTTATTACTACCAGGCAAGAAAGATTCCTCTGCTTTCAGTAATGGATTCTGAGCATTTCTGCTCTTACTTACTCTTGTCAGTGTGAGTCCTTTCTTTATCCCTGCTTTATGGATTGTAACGGTCTCTGGACTTAAACAAAATGGAATCTTAAGAGGAGGGTCCCTGCCCTTGAAGAGTTAATCTTGTGGGGTAGGTTGTCCAGACAGTCTTTGACAAATACTGCAGTTCTGGCTTAGACGCGTGGGCATTTGGGAGTTGCTGGTCATTATGGCTATTTGGACGTTACTTCAGGAGTCGAGGCGGTATTTTTTACATTTTTAAATGAATCTTTAGGGAGTGCTTGAGTATCTTTCGGTTCTGTGAGGTCTGTATTAGAAGTACGTTTAGTCAAAAACAAAGGGCTTTTTTTCCTTACCCCCACCTCTTACCAGAAACGAAGCTTTCCTAGTTGTTATCTACACTTTTGTTCTCAGCATTTTTCTTTGAAAATGCTACATTCTTTGAAGTTTTGAAATTAGTGACCTACTTCGGTTTCTTGTTCTTTCCCATCCTGATACATTGGTTCATTTGTTGTAGAAGATGGAAGCAAACTTCAGCATTAGGGGGAAGGTTTCTAATTCTATAGAATAACATTCCACACCTTCACAAGGGATTGGTGAGTGTGAGACTTGTTCTTCGGTTGGAGATTGCTGTGAATACTCTTTTATTTTCTACTTTGAAATAATTTTTTTGACTTCTGGGTTGGAGCCACGTGTCATACAAGGAAGTGTGTTTTGTGTGATTTCTTTTCTCAGTCTATCAGCTTTTTCTTCAGCATAGCAGTTTTATATAGCATTCTGGAATGGGATTTGGGAAAGTGTACACTTTTTAGAGGGTGGGACACAGACTGAAATAAGGGCATTTTATCACAAGTTGGCATTAGGTCTTCCTAATTTGCAGCCAGAGGCACTTAACTGATAACAAGCGGTTTTTGTCCTGTACTTTTTCCCTTTTGTGGTCTTCCCTTCCACCCACCCTTTTTTTTTTGTTCCTTTTTTCCTCTGTTACAGTTTAGAAAACGCTAAACCCTCCTCCCAGGCAGCCTCCGTCACGATCCCTGATCACCTCAGCATCAACCTCTCTCAACCCTCCACCCCTTCTTCTTCTTCTTCCTCCTCCACCACCACCCCCTCGCTCGCCACAGCGGGGACCTCCGACGCACCCTCCAGCCTCCCCAACCCTCTTCCGACCGCCCCTTGTGTCTCCAGTCTGCTTGGCATGAAACCCATCCCTCTCCTGGCTCTAAATGTTGTGTCTGCTGCTAAGGGGACCGGGGCTTCTGCTACCACCACCGCCACCACTGCCGTGCCCTGTGTAACTAACAAACTGAAAGGCGAGAAACAGAGATTCTCCCCCTACTGATTGAGTATCTTGAGGCACCCCCTCAAGTACTTCTTGGCTCATTTTGTTTTTCTTTGTTAACATTGGTGAGAACCAAACAATTGTGAGCTTGTGACCGTTTCCTTTTTACTATTTGGGGCATAACAGGGTGGGGGTGGGGGTAACGTAAACCTGGGGTCAAGGTTAGGCCATTTCATCTGAGTGCCTGTTTCAGAGTCTGACTTGTTGAATTCTTTATCTGGAGCCACAGTTCTTGCTCTTCTTTTTCATTCTGTTACTTTTTTGTAGCTTTATTCTGCATTGCAATATAACAATGTGTTAGGCTCTGTGTTAATGAATAAAAGCTTCTCCGTTAATCCCTTTTTTTTTTTAATTATTTAATGGTTAAGTTATCAGCAGGCCGTCTTGGCCAGATTTGTGTTTCTAGCTGTAATAAAGTTGCCACAGTAAGAACTTTAGTTGACTGTGTGCTGTGAAGGGTAACGGGGTGGGCACTTGTGACCTGTGGCTACTCAACTAGGGAGTCTGAAAGCGGACTTGGGCCTGCTTGTGTCCCCGGTTGATTTAGTAGCAGTCCTTTGTCATTCCCCACAAAGGGAGATGGGCCTGTAGCAGGTTACATCCTGAGGGTCTTCCTTAATTGGCATTAAGATGCTTTAGTGAAGACCCAGTTTCTCTGACTTAGATCCCTTACCTTGCCAACAGCAGCAGGGAACAAGGGTGTCCTTCCAAAGATTGTTTTCTCTGGTGAGTGGTTACCGTGAGGGTCTTTTATAGAGCATACATATAAAGAAGTTACTTCTTGACCTAGAATGGGGAGGCAAATTGGAAAAAGTCTAATAAAGTTGGCTGGCTTTTGTCTGCATTTCTCTGAATGAGAAGTATCCCTCTTCCTATGACACTGAGTAAATCTTGAACAACCAACCTGTAACATCATCCAAAATTTGACAGGATTCTCCAGTCATCCCAAACCCACCCTGATTATCAAGTCCCTTTAACCTTCCTTCCATTCCCTGCCCCTGCTTCTGTCTCCCACCAACCCTCTCATGAGTAGAGAATTATAAACTTAGATTTAGAAGGAACCTTTAAGATCAACTGTAACTCACCAATCCACTCATTTATCAGATAAAAAAAGTCCTGGAGAATTTAAATTCGCAGATCACATGAGTGACTAATCCGCACTAACAACTTATGCTTTACTTTTACTCAAGTATACTTTATCTCCCTGAAGTTACTTTCCTTGTCCCAAGACCACAGCTCGCTCTCCACAAAAGACTAGAAATGCTGTAGGTATGATTGCAGAAGGCCTCTGATGGTCTTCTGTTTAACCTGAGTGCATATGGCTCTTCTTAGGGCATTAAGAGAATTAGTGTAGAGATTTTTTTTCTGTTGATCTTTTCCCACATCTCCTTTGATTTACAGTATTAAAAAAAAAATTGCTGATAAGTATTGCAGTGTGTTATCTAATGGCGTTGTGGTCCCTCAGCCCCAGATTTGGCCTATGAAATTAGTGTTACGTGTCCCAAGTCTACATGAAGGACTAGAGGAGCAGCCTTCTTTTCATTGTCCAGATAATTTCCTCTTGTGAGTTGCTGGTGCTCCTTTGTCATATGATCCAGCTCTCACTTAATAAGCTCCCACTCTAGTTAGGACTTAATTTTGCTGGTACCCTCTCCCCCCAGAGACCAGGTTTTTATTTTATCTAGTTCTTGATTAGAAGGCCTCTTTACCTAATGTACTCTCTAACGGAGGAGTGCAAGGAAGGAGGCAGATGTTTAAGGTGCCAGCTGCCACCACAACCTCAAGAGGTACTTGGTGTTAGATTTTTTAAAACTTTTTAGGTTCCCCATGTGGTCCTTTTTATAGAGTCCTTAGCATGGTATTTCAGTTGGCTTTTCCCTTCTTGCCACCTTTCCACCCCCTGCCTCAGTCACTGCTTAGGCTGTATATAATAAATTCTGGATAGTTCTTTTTTTTTTTTTTTTTTTAAGGATTTTATTTATTTGACAGACACAGGGAGAGAGGGAACACAAGCAGCGGGGAGTAGGAGAGGGAGAAGCAGGCTTCCTGCTGAGCAGAGAGCCCGATGTGGGGCTCGATCCCAGGGACCTGGGATCGTGACCAGAGCCGAAGACAGACACTTAATGACTGAGCCACCCAGGTGCCCCTAAATTCTAGATAGTTCTTTTTGAGCTTTTTTTTTTTATTGCCAGAGTGCCATCACCTTCTTGCACGAACTTAATTTTCTTTAGATCTTAGATCTAAATTGTTTCCAGCAGCTCCTTCCTGAACCTTCACTCCCCACTAAACTCTTAGGTTCAGGGCTTACTGCTTATGTTGCCCTAGGTCATCTTATTTTGAGATTGGCAAGAATCTGCCCCCTTTAAAAGAACTAACTATATGCTGTGGTAGAAATACTGTTTCAGACTTAGAGTTTGTAGTTGAAGGACCTATTTCCTGGTTCTTGGGTATTGTGTTGGCCTCGCGCCCTCTTCCCCCGGCTTTGCATTGTTGTGGAAGGCAGAGAGATGGCAGAGTACCATTCATTTTTTTCTTGGCTAGATACCACAAATAGGTTATGCCAGTTAGTTGAAAATCCTCATGAAATAAATTTATGAATTGAAACTGAGTCTTACACATTTAGTTCTATTCAAAGCGGGAACTAAGACTTGCTGGGTATGTAATACTCAGTGAAGCAGGCCATAAATGCCTAAATTTTCCTTCAGAGTTGAGAATTGGGTTCCAGGACCTCAAGTGGTAAGATGTATTTGAGAAGGAAAGGCATTGTAGCTGGCTGTGTATGTTTGAATGGAGAGTTTAGCTTAAGGAGCCCAAAGGTTTGGGAGCTTCGAGAGTGAGCCAGGGAATTGTTGAATCATGTTGGTTTCTGCTTTTTAAGTCTGAAGGCGATAGGTTGGATGTAATTCTTAACTATACTTTCTGTTCCCTTTTTAACATCCCGTAGTGTTTAAAACTATTATCTCTTACTAGGAATAGCCTTCACAATGCTAAGAGAGTCCCAGAACTGAAGCCTTCGTTGCTCTGTCTCAGCATTAGCC
>CM052897.1:54158661-54245716 GCA_028534135.1 Potos flavus | reverse complement strand
CTTTGACATTGAAAGTTTCAGAGAGGAGATGCAGCGGGGCATTCAAAAAACTAACTTTGAGTTCTTGTTTATTTTTTGTGTTACAGGCTTTCCTCGGAGACGGGTGGCATGGGGAGCAGCTAGAACAATGCAGGTTCATCCATAATCCCTTTCTGCTGTTCACCACCACCCATGATCCATCTGTGTAGTTTCTGAACAGTCAGCGATTCCAGGTTTTAAATAGTTTGTAAATTTTCAGTTTCTACACACTTTATCATCCACTCGTGATTTTTTAATTAAAGCGTTTTAATTCCTTTCTCTGTTCAGCTGTTAATGCTGAGATCCATATTTAGTTTTATAAGCTTCTCCCCCCTCCCTTTTTTTTGGCTCATGAATTTTTTTTCTGTTTGTCATGGAAATGTAAGAGTGGAATATTAATACATTTCAGTTTAGTTCTGTAATGTCAGGAATTTTTCAAAAAAATTAAAAGATGGACTGGAGCTTTTTCTTTGTGAATAGAAACTGGATGCCACAGTGATTCATGTGGGTTTTATTCCTGTTGTCTTGCTGTTCTTTTTGCACCTTTTATGCCTCAAAGGACAAGGACCCTGCTTGGGTTTTGAATATAAGCCTTTATTCCAGTTAAGATGTTTTCTTCTGTTTTACCGCTCCATCTTTTTTTTTGTAGCCCTTGAACCAATTTTCCCTTGAGCCTACCTCGCGAGTAACCAAATAACTGTTGCAAGCTAGCTGTGTGCCCTTTGTCTGAAATTTCGGGGGGTTACATTTACCTAGGACTTGGCTACAAAAAATAGGCAAGCACTTCCTCTGGGCGGGCAGGGGCTGGGGAAGGATGCACGTGCATATTGTGGGAGCAGTTAGGTGCGTGTGTGTCGGACTGGGATTCAGGTCGCTGGGCATGTCTCCCATCCTTGGTCAAGCTAAAAACCAGTCTCTTGTTTTGAATAACTGTTCATTTACAGTTCTCTCCATAAGAAGAATACGTGTTTTAACATTTTCTGTCCTCCTCAAGTCCTTCCAGAAAGATGTACCTGCTCTCATTTATGCAGATAATTTTAGAAGGTTGAAACTTTTATGCTTTTCCCCCCTCACTAAATGAACATTGCTTAAAGGAGGCAAGGACTTGTCCAGAGTCCTCAGATAATGTCTGGAGCCCAAGGCTCCTACTTTGACCATGTGTACTACCCCATACATTCACCAAGAAAACCCTCAACAGCTGGGCCTGCATGGAGTGGTTATATTTTAAGATTTTTCACAGGGGTTACAATATGACAGTCCCCACCCCAATCAGGCACCAGGATAAAAGCAGGGACTTAAAACATCATCCCATTTCTTCAGCCTGAGCCATCACATGCTTTCACAATCTCCTAACCTCCCCCTAGGCCCTAAGCCAGGGCTTGGGCAGAGAAATGGAGGGACAAAGAAATTAGTTACATTGCCACCTGAGAAACCTCAGAGGGGAGGACCCAGCCTTCGCCTCCCTCCTCCCAAGTGCAAAATGTGTAAACAGAGTAAACGGAAAACAAAAAAGTGCAGTCTAAGTGGCTCCCTTTCCTCGTCCCCAGGGTGAGGGGGGAAAGAGTATAGAGGAACATAAGAGGCAAGTCTGGCTTCTCTATTGCCTTACCGCTCGCTGAACATAATGGGATGAAGCAGGAAGGGGCCAGTCTGCCGGTACCCACAGTTCTAGGGTAGTACTTGTCCATCATTTCCACAGCGGCCAGTAGCCCTAGAGTTTCATCAGGTGAATTGGTCAGGGGTCAGACTCCCTTGAGCCTGACTTAAGGCTGGGACAGCCCCATCTTTCTCTGTTGATTATGTGGCGCGTATATATTATTTATATAAATAATTTCTCTATGTACAGGAATAAGAGTGGCTTTCATGGAGGGAGGGAGGCTGGAGGCTGCAAGGCTTCACCACTGTTGGAGTTATCCAGTTCAGTGCTGTCACA
This sequence comes from Potos flavus, assembly GCA_028534135.1. Taxonomy (NCBI): domain Eukaryota; kingdom Metazoa; phylum Chordata; class Mammalia; order Carnivora; family Procyonidae; genus Potos; species Potos flavus. The sequence goes on along the minus strand of CM052897.1, from coordinate 54,243,765 downwards.
GTCCGAGTCCTCGTTATTGGCAGGGCCCTGTGAAGAAGAGGAGTGCAGTGAGGGGAGGGGAGGCAGCTCTCAGCGTTAGAGATTCCTTCAGGATCCTTCATTGAGGTCTCTGTAATAGCCAGCAGCTCACTGATTTTTCACGGTCTTCGGATTGCAGTGGCTGAGGCCATGAAGTGCCAAGGCACCAGACACCCGGTTTCGGGGTTCGTCCTGGCTGCGGTTTATAGCCGCCGTACAAGCAACGCCGCTCACCTCCTGACTGTACTGTGTGCTCCGTACCACGCGCCTCTCGGATTCTGCCCCGGGGTACGTGAGGGACTGGGCTCACTGCGCTCACGTACCGAGTGACTTGGAGGCTAAATACCTACCTTTCTGGTGTCTTCATCTGTCTACCCCTGCAGTCCCAAATAAGCATCTGGTCCTTAATGTGCCTAGTTGTTCTTGGGACTCACCTGCTCCCCTCTGGGTAGGTCCTGGTGTGGGATGGGTCGGGAGCTGGGTTCGGGACCAGGAACCACCTCTGATGCAGGTGGGTCCAGTGGGATTTCTGAGCCCTGGGAACACATGTCGTCAGACCGCTCATCTGGCCGCTCGTCGGTGTTGGTGCTGCCAACTTCGGGGGTGCCGCTGGGGGAGGGCTCGCTGGCCGTGCCCTCCTCTCCGTCAGATGGATTCTCTGAGCTGAAGGTGGACAGTGACTGGCGCATGTTCAGGCCTTGAGGCCACCTGTGTGTTGGAGAGGCCGGGGTTACAGCTGGCACACCGCAGCCCCCCAAGCAAACGCCGTCATCACTTCCTGTACTGTGTCACTCACCTCTGGCTTGACGGCAGCTCTACTTCACTGTCCACCTCTCCTTCCTCTTCCTCCGATGAGATGCCACGTTTCTGCAGGAGAGAGGAGTAGACTGTGGTCAAAAGTGGGAACAGGGCAGCAAGGACCCAAGACAAGGGAACATAGTCCTAAGGATTAAGTAGGGAATGGCTTAAGATGAAGACCTAATATGGGAGCTGCGATGCAGACTTGGGCCCCAGGGAGAGCGAGGAAAGGGGGAGAACGAGGAAAGGGGAAGAGCTTCAGAACCGCCCATACTTTACCTGGCTCCGGGTGACAGCAGCCCTGTACAGCAGCGCAGCTGGTGTCAAGTGCTGGGACCCAGCCCGGCTTCCTCCCCGTCCCGCCGTCCCTTCCCTTCCAGTTCCCAGCAGCCCCACAACGTCACCAGGCCCTACTGGTGGAGGTGGCTCCCCTTTGGCTCCCCCAGGTGAATCTGGGCTGGTGGAACCAGGTGCTGAGCCCTCGCTTGGTGGGGTATCTCCCCGGGCTGGAGGTGGTGAGCCAGGATCCCCAGCTCCCCCTGTGGCCCCTCGGCCCCGGGCTCCCAATGCTGCTGACAGCAGATCTGGGGACGACGAAGACATCTTTCGGAGCAGGAGGTCATGGTGGAGCCCACGCAGGGCTGGAGGGCAGGCCTCCCAGGCTGAGGGTCCCCCTCCTAGCCCCCCTGGGCTTCCTGGTCCCCCGGGTTCATGGGGTGGCAAAGCTGCACGAAGCCCAGGCAGGTCTCCACAGCTGCCCTTGGCGCTGGCCTTGCGGTGACGAGTCTTGCCACGACGACTCCGTCCTGGTGAGGGGGGGCCCTTAGAACACCCGGGAAGCCCCACCCCGCTCAGGGCCGCATCAAGTTTAGGTAGCAGGGATTCAGTCTTGAGGATATCTGGCCTGGGGAGGGAAAGCGCAAGTCTGAGATGAACAAAGTGATCAACCTGAAAGCCCTCCCTAACCTCGGGTAGTGCAAAGTCCCATCTCCCCCCCCCCCCCCCCCGCCCCCCAGATCAGTCTTCTGGGCATCCTCGATCCCACCCCTGCTTCTAGCACTCCCCCTGCCATTCAGCCTCACCACTTGTGGACTCTGGTCCCACCTTTTACTGTGGGGGGACAGTTTCTGTGGGACGTTCCTCTTCTTGATGAGCTTCTCCATTGTGTTTCCGTGCAGGAGGCCTCGGGAAGGGTGGGGCTTCAGCAGACCTGGGCATCTCCGCTCTAAAGCTTGTTCCCTCCTAAAGACAAGATCCCTCAATCGGGCATGTGATCAGAAAGGGGGTCCCAGGCTCCGTAGGACCTCTGCGTCACAGCTCCATGAAGACGGGGTGCGGGGGGCGCGGTCGGTTACCTAAGCAGCTCCCTCTCCTTGAGCTCCAGCTGCAGCATGAGGGCGTTGAGTTCCATGTACAGGTTGTTGGCTCTCTCCAGCTTCCGTTCATAGTGCTCCCTGATGTCCAGGGCGTGTCTGAAACAGGCAGAGGGGTCTCTGTGAGGTGAGCTAGCGTCACCTGGTGCCGTCATTCGTCCTGGTCTCTGGAAACTGGTCCAGGGTCCCTGCTGGTGATGAAACCCCCTCCCAGACGCGCGCGCACCTGAGCTCCTCCCTCCTCCGCATCACCAGCTCCTCTTCTAGGCGGTGCAGACAGGTCCCTTCTGACTTGATTTTTTCAAAGTGCAGCTTTACCTCTTCGCGCCACTCTGCCTAGGGGGTGAAGGGACAATGAGGGGTTCAGGGACCTCCCTTGAGTCGCGGACCGGGAGCACAGAGGGAGTAGGCACGGGACCCGTCAGGACGGGGTCTCGGTCTTCTAAGAGCGAACCTACCACCCCACCTGCCCTTCCCCACGTCCCCTCTCTGCGGAGGGAGGGAGTTGAGGTTTTCCTTTTCCCGCCCTCAGCACACCTGGGACTTAAAGTACGTCTCCTGGGGTGTGGAGAGGACGTCGGCTGAGGCGATGTCCAGGTGCAGCAGGATCTGGCGGAACGACGGACGATTTCTTGGTTTGCTGTTCCTGGAGGGCATGGAGTTGGGGGAGACGAATTTTAGGGACGACCGGAAAGGAACTAGAGCATCCTTCCCCGGGTGTGCCCTGGAGAAGAGAATCCAAGTCCTGGGTCCACTGGCTCTGCCCTCCATTAGCACATCAAAGTCCTACAGTAGGAAACCTATTTAATCCTATTTTCCAAACACCTTTTTCTGAGTAACTCCATTTGGAGAAACCCACTTGGGGAAATGGTAAACCAAGGGTGAGAAGTCGTCAACCTCCCTTCAGAGTCTAGGTTCCAAACAAGGCCCCAGGGCCCTCTCCTTCCTGGGTTCTAAGGCAGCCCCCTCAAGGCTCCAGCCGCCATGCTCCGGGCTGTGCCGGCCCTTCGCGGGTGCGCTCCGGCCGCTCTGGCCAGCCGCGATTGGGGTCCCTCTTTTACAGACCAGGAAAGGGGCTCAGGGAGGATACCACTTGCCTAAGGCGGCGCAGAGTTTGTCTCAGTCACACGAGGGAGTTCAGTCCCTTTTTCCCTGTCCGGGATTCTGGGCCTGGAGGCCTGGCTTCCAGGTGCCGTCTAACCGCCAGCGACCACCCTTTGCTTTCCAGCTTTGCCAGGCCGTCCTTACCAACACTGGCGAAGCAGGATTTTGAAGCCGTCTGGGCAGCTGGAGGGCACAGGCAGATGGAGACTGTTGCTTCCCACGCCCCAGATGATGGCTGAGGAGTCTACGTCTTTGTAGGGGATCTCACCAGTCAGCAGTTCCCATAGCACCACGCCAAAGGACCTGGGGATGAGAGGGGACATCCCTTGGGAGGGGCTCCCTCCAGAGGCCCTGGTTGCCTCAGACTCCTCGCACTTGCGCTCAGGCCCTGGAAGCCCCCTCCTACCCCGGGGTCGGCCACCTGCCCGCCTCGGTCCTCAGCCTGGCTCTCACCAGATGTCAACCTTCTCAGACACGGGCTCGTTGCGGATCACTTCAGGGGCCATCCAGGCTACTGTCCCTGCAAAGGACATCTTGGTGCTCTTGTCACTCAGCTCCTTGGAAGTGCCAAAATCGGAGATCTTCACCACATCGTCGTACGTGATTAGCATGCTGGTAAAGATCGTAGTCAGCTGGGGGTCAGGCCCCTCCACGCCTCGTCTAGCTGCAGCAACTCTAACTTTCTGTTTTAAAGTCATTTGGGACACCCAGAGGCCGGGGGCTTGCCACAGCCCTCCCGAAATAGGACTGTCATTTGGGAGGGGTTTTTGAGATGGGCCACAAGGACTCAGGACGGGGGTCTGGAAGCAGGGAGCCGGCTACACTGACAGGCGGGGTCACCTGCAGGAGACCATGCACGTCAGCTTCTCTGCGCTTGCTGGCTTACTCACTTGGGGGACTTGAGGTCTCTATGGATAATCTTGTGCAGGTGCAGGTAGTTCATGCCACCGGCGATGCCCATGGACCAGTCAACCAGCAATGAGGGGGTGACAGGGCGGCCGGCCCGCAGTACCTCATACAGCTGGCCCTGGGCGCAGAACTCCATGAGGATGCAGTAGCAGGGAGCCTGGGTGCACACGCCCCTGGGGGCCAAACGGGGGCATCAGGGCCTGGGCTGGCCTCGCAGTCCCCTCATTCCCACTTGGAATCCCCGTCCCCGCCCAGCCCCGCTGACCCCTGCCCACCGCCCAATGGCCCCGGCTCCAGCCCCTGGCCTGGACCTTACTTGAAGGTGATGATGTTGGGGTGCTTCAGCTTCCGCAGGTGCTTGATGTCCGTCTCCTTCAGGTCCCGGACCTTCTTCACAGCCACCTCCTCCCCGTGGAAGCGGCCCAGGAACACGGCGCCCTGGGCCCCTGAGCCCACCCACTGCAGGTCCAGGATCTCCTCAAAGGGGACCTCCCACAGGTCTGCGAACAGGAGGCGCAGTGCCGCCAGGCTCGGAGGGAGCCCCCCGCGGGGGCTCGGGATGGGCGGGCCCAGGGGCAAGCCAGGGGCTGGCTGAAGGGACTGGGGTCGAGGCCGAAAACGAGCCACAAGAGGCCAAGGAGGTGAGGGCTGGGGGAACAGGAAAGGGAGCGAACGGGCCTCCGACAAAGCCGGGGCGTGGGGGGCTGAGGGGCTACAGCTGGACCCCAGGCGGAGAGATGGGGCTGCCCGACAGGTCTCGGGGAGACAGGGACAGGGCCCCCACGAGGCCGCGGCCTACCTTCCTGCTGCTGCTTGTGCTCTGTGGAGTAGGCTTTGCCGATCATGGTCCAGACGGGGCGCAGGCAGCCGAAGAGCCCTTCCAGAAAGCCGCTGCCGCTCTGGCACTGCAGCCGCACCTCGTCGGCTCGGACCCTGGACGCCCGACTCTCAGGCGACCCCGTGGCTCCCCCGGGGCCCCCCGCGTCCTGCTCGTGGAGCTGCAGGACACTATTGGCGAAAGGCTCAGGGGGCGGCTCTCCCCCCGGGGAGGGGCTCGGCCCGCCCCCACCCTGCCCGCCGAGCGGCACCACATCTCGGAGTACACACTGGGTGGGCGTCAGGTCCTTCTCCGGGGTGCAGTCGGAAGTGTCCGGGTCGAGCTTGCGCATCGACGCCTCGCTCAGGGTGGACACGAAACCCCCGAAGGAAGGGGAGGGTGTGCGGGTCTCATGGAGGCAGGCCATGGCCTCTGGGCCCGGGCGCGGCGGGGGGCCGGGGGCCCTAGGGGAACAGAGCGAGGATGGAGGGTCAGCCGGGGCCGTGCCGGCTTGGGGGGCCTCACCTTAGGGGATCCAGGGCCCCCCGCAGCCCCGCCGGATAATACCGGAGCTGCGCTCGCGCTCGGGGACCCGTGGCTCTAGGCGTTTCACCCGGGACCCGTCTCCGTAACCCGGTGCGCCGGCTTCCTCTCACGCTCCCACTAGTAACACACGCGAGCATCACTCTCGCGTGGACGCGGGGAACAGCGCTGCCCCGGTACCCGCCGGCAGGGCGGCCGGAAACTCCAGCGTTCCGGTAGCACTCGTCCCCTTCTCCTCCTAAGACTACTGTCAGTCACCTCTGCAGCCCCCGTTCCTGTCACCTGAAGCGCCGTGCACACGCAGAGGGCACTCGAGGGTCTCTCACTCCGGTCTCGGCCTCAGGTAGGCGATAGTAACACCCCCGGGTCGCCCAGGCGCACACAGGTGACACGCAGGCACTCAGAGGAGGTCCAGGGGCCTCCCACGTGCTGAGGAGGCCCGTGGGGCTCCCACCCGTGTACTTACACGTGAGATGGCTGAGGCCTCACAGGAACACTAGCCTCAGGTGGGAGTCATCCCAGGGCACCCTCGGGGCTCTCCTCTGGGTCTGCCTCTCCAGTGTCCGGGGCCTCGCCCAGAGAAGGGAAGCCTGCAGTCCCTCAGCTCTACTATTCCCCAGCCCGACTGGCCGGGAGTGCGGGTGGGGGAGAACGAGGCAGAGCCATTCAGTGGGGAGGCAGATGCAGAAGCTGGGTCAGGATGAGCGGGAGCCTACTGCTTCACCCCCCTTGGGCCTGACATGGGTTCTGCTGCTCCCCCAGGGGCTCAGTTACGGAGGCTCTGTCTCCTTGCCTCTTCTCCATTGCCCCATCCCCAGCTTCCAAACCAAGCACCAGCTTTCCAGGAGCTGGAGATTTGTCCCAATTCTCATAACTAGGTGCTACTTAAAAAGTAGCCATTAAAAAAATCTGAATTCTAGAGGCACCTGGGTGGTTCAGTTGGTTAAGCATCTGACTTCAGCTTGGGTCATGACCCCAGGGTCTTGGGAGCAAGCCCAGCATCTGGGCTCCTCCTCAGCGGGGAGTCTGCTTCTCCCTCTCCCTCTGCCCCTCCCCCAGCTACTCGCTCCCTCTCTCAAAGAATTAAAATCCTCTTTTTTTTTTTTAATTTGTTTATTTGACAGAGAGAGACACAGGGAGAGAGGGAACACAAGCAGGGGGAGTGGAAGAGGGAGAAGCAGGCTTCCCACCAAGCAGGGAGCCCGACATGGGGCTTGATCCCAGGACCCCAGGATCATGACCTGAGCCGAAGGCAGACACTTAATGACTGAGCCACCAGGTGCCCCTAAAATCCTCTTTTTTAGAAGATTTTATTTATTTGACTGAGAGCGGGAGAGATCAAGAGAAAGCACAAGCAGGGGAGCAGCAGAGGGAGAAGCAGACTCCCCACGGAGCAGGGAGCCTGACGTGGGGCTCAATCCCAGGACCCTGGGATCATGACCTGAGCCGACTGAGCCCCCCAGGGACCCCAAATAAATAAAATCTTTTCTTTTAAGATTTTATTTATTTGACAGAGAGAGATCACAAGTAGGCAGAGAGGCAGGCAGAGAGAGAGGGGGAAGCAGGCTCCCTGCTGAGCAGAGAGCCCAATGTGGGGCTTGATCCCAGGACCCTGAGGTCATGACCTGAGCTGAAGGCAGAGGCTTTAACCCACTGAGCCACCCAGGGCGCCCCCAAATAAATATAATCTTAAAGAAAAGTCGGGGGGGGGCCCTGGGGGGCTCAGTGGGTTAAGCTTCCAAACTCTTGATTTCGGCTCAGGGTCGTGAGAGCGAGCCCTGTGTCGGGCTCCATGTTTAGCGGAGTTTACTTCTCTCCCTCTCCCTGCGCACTGTAAATAAATGTTTAAAAACAGAATCTGAATTCTAGCCTTGCCTCTGCCACACACTGGCTGTGTGACCTCGGGCAAACTGGATTTGGGCCTCAATTTCTCCAACTGTACAAAGGGATAAACTAGCTATCATCCCTCAGGCACAGCAAATCTTAGACCTATACCAAACCTGTCTGGAGCTTGGCATCTGGAATCACTCTAGTCTTCCGTCTCCCTCCACCTCTAGTCCGCTAACAGATCCTGAGATGTGAGGATTCCTGAGGACAATGATGTTCTAACTGTTCCTCATATTAGGGTCCTTCCTGAACCCCTGCGTCAGAGCCTCTGAATCACAACGGGGGAGGAGTGACAGGAATCTACACATAAAAAGGGGTCACTGGATGATGACACAGACTGACATGTGGAAGTTTGGAAGTTTGGCACTTCTGATGGTATCCGCTCTTTTAACAATTTCCAGGCTTCTCAAGGATTTTTCAGTGTTTGTGGGTGGGCCTGAAATCTGCATATTTGACAAGCACCCCAGGTGATTTCTACTTGAATTTGGCCCATTTGCAAAGCTCTGACCCAATGCCATTCTGTTCTCTCTAGTCCCACCTTACTGTCTTAATTCCGGCCTCTTTGTCTGTGTCAGCTAACCCGAGACTGCCTTAGCCTCCCAATACTTACACAGCCCCCCCACTTCACTCCCCTTTCCACCATCCTTTAGAAGGATCTTCCTAAAACACAGATTGGCCAGTACCCCCTCTTTCACTTCAAACCCTTTAAGAACCCCCTACTGCCCTTGGTCCAGCAGCCTTATCTCCATGCTCTGGCCCCTCGCCAGCCTCGTCTCCCACTGCTGTTGGCACCCAGGCCATATATGCTACATGGGCCTTCTGTGCCAGGGCACCTAATGAGAATGGCTAACTCTTAGGCAAGGCTTACGATGTATGTTAGCCTCTGCCGATAGGCGCATTAGCTCATTTAATCCTCAAAACGACACTCACCCCAAGTGACAGAGGTACTGGATAATCTGCCCACGGTGCCCTCTCCGAGGAAAAGCCTCAAGCTCCGCCTCCGGGCGTTCTCTGCCTGGAAGGCGCTTCCCCTGCCCCATCCCTCCGAATCTCACTCGGTCCTGGAAGTCTTCCTCCCTGTCTCCCCCAAACTCAGCCGCAACCCCCCGCCCCGCTCTGAGCTGATGTCCGTCGGGACCGGCGCAGCCCCCCTGTACCTCCTCGCATCATGGCTCCCATTATCCCAGAGGCACCGTGGGCTCGGGCGTCCGGCTCCTCCGACAGCCTGCCCTCCTTGAGACCCCGACGCCCTCGCCCCGGAGCCCAGGCTTCGCCCAGCGCGGGGGCGGGACGGTCGTATTAAAGGCCGCCCCTACGCTACGGACGCAGTAGCTCCCTGGCTCTTCACCGCCACCCGGGGAAGGAGCGGTTCCCGTCGGTCCCTTTATATTCTTGAGGAAACTGAGGCTCATAAAGCTCTAGTCACAGTCAGATCCAGCCTCTGAATCCTCAACATATACTACGAGATATCGGCGCCGTGCAGGCATGAGATGTACACCGTAATGCCATAACGACAAATCCAGGCCAAGAATTTACTCTGCAGGACCCCAGGACTTTCGCCCGCGCCCCCAAGCCGGGATGGCTGGCCGGCAAGGAGGGTGGGCTGGATCGGACCGTTCTCAGGTCCTGCGGGAAGCCCCGGCGAGGGCCCTCCGAGGCGGGGAGGAAGGGGTTACGGCCCCAGCGCCCCCTCCCCCTTCCCGACCTCCTTCCCGGCCGTCACGTGGCGCGGGGCGCGTGGCTGGAACCGAGCGGGGGCCCGACGGCGGAAGGAGGGGGTCCGGGTGGGGAAGGGGAGGGGACTCAGCGGGTTGAGGGGGAAGCGCTGGGCGCTGCGGCGTAACCATGACGACTGGGCCCGAGGCGGCGTGTGAAGTCACCAGGACAAGATTAGCCCAGAGTCACGTGAGCGGCGGCATTGGGGGCGGGGCTGCGCCCGGGCCCCGCCCCTGACCCGGGCCGGCCCATGTGCTGGTGGCCCGGACGGCTGCGGGGATCGCCGGCGTGGACCCCGGGTCCCCGCAGCCGGCCGCCTGTGTGCTGCCCTCCTTCTCATACCTCCCTCGACCCCTCATGCAGACACATCTTCGGCCCGGGCACGAGCGGAGGGAGAACCATTGGTGCTGGAGAGCGGGGACTCGGCTTGGCATGGGGGGAGCAGTGCCACAGAGAAAGCAGGAGATGGGGAGATGGGGAGATGGACACAGAAAGGGTGACGGCACACCCAGAGAGCGTGGGGGTGGGGTGGGGGGACGAACGGAGAGATTCAGAGACCGAAACAGTGAAGCGCAGGGAGAATCAAATCGGAAAAGGATGGATTGAACGCCTGAATCTGAAAAGCAGAGAGGACACTGAGAAAAAAGTAGCCGAGAAAGAACTGGAAAACGCGGAGACCATCTGTGCCCTTCCCAAGTCTTTACTATTTAGAAACTGAGCCTTGACTAGGCAGCACACCTGGATTTCTAAAGTTCTCAGGCCTCGTGTGGTGTTTGCCAACTAGGAGTTTCAGGCATAGAGAGGGTGACACGCTCAGGCACTTGCCGCCAAGGCTCCTGCCAGTTCACCAGGCTTCCCCAGAGGCCCCTCTGGTATCCAGGGCTCGCTACTAGGGAGACGAGGAGAGAAACCATCTCACCTATTTGTCTTTTAGGGCAGTGGGAGTCCCTGAAGAAGTAGGAGATGTGATCCAGGGAAAGGGAGGCATTATAGCCAGGCTCCTCAGGCCACCCTCACCCTGTTCTTAGGCGAACACAGCTCCCCCAGATTGACCTGAGGGAGTCTGGGGAAGCCAGGCCCCAGGGAGGTACAGTCAACTGGAGATTCCTCTCCCAACACACAGCCCCTCTCAGTTTCCTTTATCTCTGACCTGCCAGCTGTGTCCCACTGCCCCCCCCAGCTGGGCCTTGGCGCCGGGGCTTTGGGGGCACATCATGCCAGAAGCCCCTGGCCTAGACATTCGGTCACCCTGGGGGAGGGGAACGGCCTCCCTGGCCATCAATTATGCAGAGCATGGAGGAAGGGCAGAGATGCGACAGGAGGGGGTGGGTATCTCCATCATTCTGTCAACCGTATTTACCAAGTGCTTACTGTGCAGAATTCCAGCTTGGGTGAGGGGACAGAGTGGTCCCTAAACTGTACATCTGCCGGGGGAAGAGGCTCTCTGGACGTCCAGGGAGGTCCTAATTCGGTTTCAGCTACCGGATTCTCTGCTGGTGACTCCCAGGGGGCCCACTCAGGAGCCTGTGGTGGAGTGGGTGCGGGGAGGTCCCCCTGCTTACTCCTCCTCCTGGTTCTCCTGCCTGAGGTGCCGGAAGCTTGTGGCAAGGGAACCCTTCGAATTCTTTCTCCTACTGTCCTGTTCTAACAGCACAACCTCAAGGCCAAGTTGCATGTCTGGCAGCCTTGGGGGCTCAGCCGAGAGGCCAGGCCATCTGTCTAAATTGCGGGCTCGCACACTGAGCACTCACCACAGTCCTGGACCTCGGTTTGCACTCAGGAAAAAGAGGAAGATTCTCCTCTCTTTAGTGAGGGTGGGAAGGAAGAAGGTCTTCACGGGGAAAGGAAACCCAAGATTCTGGGGGGATGCTAGTTCCACCTCTACAGGCTTTGAGATCCTGATAGGATCAAGGACTGTGACCCCTCCTGACCTTGCCTCCTGGCCACTGGCTGCAGCTGTTTTTCTTTTTGAATACAGGGTTCTTTTCAGATGGAAAGCCCTACAGCTTTCTCAGTGCCTTCATCAGGGGGAAATGTCCTCCCCTGAGAACCTGGGGTAAACCCCTACATCCAGGCCTCCCCACCTCATACAGGGCAAGCCCTGAGACCCCCTTGCTGCCACCACCTCGTCTTCCAGTCAGCTGGGCAGTTGACAGGGCAGGGGGAGGGGGCAGTGCAATTTAGGAAAAAAGAGCTAACTTTGGAGAGATCAGAGCCAGAACCTCAGTTTTGCCGGGAGTTGAGGAATGTTACCCCTCCAAGGCTCCCCATCCTACCTTCTGGGGTGGGGATGGTTCAGATGATGTGGGAAATGCCGTGAGCACAGTGCCTGGCTCCTGGCTTTGTCCTCCTGGTCAGCTGGACACCAGATCTGTCTCTGTGGATTCTGGAGAGGCCAGCGCTTCTGTCTGACCAGAAAAAGGGGGACTGGGTCTCTGACCTTCTACTTCTGCAGGACTTTTCTCAATTTCAGGTTCTGGGGAAACCAGGTCACAGTGGCAGTGGGGCGCTGGAGTCCTCAGTCATTGCTCTCTTTGCTACCAGACCCTCAGTCCTTCCTCTGCAAATCCCACCATTCCACCGCCTCTGGACTAAGGGAGAAGGCCCGCAGCACATACTCACCCCTGGCCAACAAGGCCCGGGGTCACCCCGCAGCCCTGGCCTTTAAGGTCAGGAGGGAAGGGAAAGGAGGGATAGGAGCAATGTATAAAGGGCCACGGCCTCCCTCTACTCAGGCCCTCAGGGGGACCTGGAAGAAGTTTAGCACATTTAAGCAAATAGTTCCTGAGGTGGATGTGCATTTTAAAAGATCTGGAAGACAAAAAAATCGTAAAGAAATAAAAATATAAAAAGATCTGGAAGGACAAATACCAAAGTGTAATAGTTTCTAGGTAGGTGGAATTGTGGGTGTTTTTATTTTCTTCTTGTGGTTTATCTATATTTTCTAACATTTCAGTAATAACTTTCAATTGCTTTTAAAATAATAAAAAATCGGGGCGACTGGGTGGCTCAGTGGGTTAAGCCTCTGTCTTTGGCTCAGGTCATGATCTCAGGGTCCTGGAATCAAGCCCCGCATCGGGCTCTCTGCTCAGTGGGGAGCCTGCTTCCCCCTCTCTCTCTGCCTGCCTCTCTGCCTATTTGTGATCTCTCTCTCTCTGTCAAGTAAATAAAATCTTTTATTAAAAAAATAAATAAAAATAAAATAATAAAAAATCGATTTTGAATTGACAATCAGGACATAAAAATCAGAGTGCCCATCCGTTGTTGTCACCCAGCTTGGGATGGTGGGTGAGTGGGCAGCCTGAGAATCAGGTTTGGTTGATGTCCTGTCTCTGCTCCTGACAGGGCAGGCGACCTGGAGTAAGAGACTTCGGGACAAACCCGTTTCTTGTATCTGAACAGGAACCGAGGCACCCGTCACACAGCGGTCATACAGTCTAGAACACCGTGGTTCTGGGTCAGATGGGGTTGGGTTCAAGACCTAAGCTCTTCCCCTAAACTTCGAAGAGATTACTTCTTTAAATTCCAGTTTCCTCATCCCTAAGGTAGAGATGATGAGAACACTCCTCAACTCAGTCTTGTAACACTAGTGAGATAATCCCAGTGAGGTTCCTGGCCCAGGACCCGGCACACAGGAAGCTCCCTAGAAACACGAGCCACGCCGAAAAATGCCTAACAAGCAGGAGCGGGATTTCTTTTATAAATATGATTCCCTCCCTTCTTCCCCTTTTCCTCGTCTGCAGTAGAGAGGGTACGGGTGGAAAGGGAGGCGGGCAAACGCAAGGGGCAAAAAGGAAAGAAGGAAAGAAGGAACCCAAGACCAAAGCTCTTTGTCCTGGCTGACCCTGAGGCTCCTTGGCCCCAGTGTCCCTGTCTTGGCACCTTCCCCCAAAGCAAAGATGACCCTGGTCCTTCTGGAAGCAAACGAGACAGACCAGTCGCTGTGGCCAAGCCCTCACAAAGCCCACGTATACCTGCTGGCCTGTCTCCACAGTACCCTCCTTCTGCCCCAGGAGGGACTCCTAGTCCCTTCTTCCTCCCCGGGCCAGGCAGGGGAGAGGGAGGACTGCATGTGAGATGCCCCTGGCCGAGTCTGGGGTGGTGGGTACTAGGATTTAGGGTCCTCTTCCTGGTAAAGCCAGATGACCACTCTATCACCTCCGGGGGAAGGACGAGGAAACAGCAGCTGGCTTGAGAGGGGTCCTGCCATCCTTAGCTGTAAGGACACACAGGACGTCCAAAGCCAGTCCTCACTTAAACTTCTTGCCTCCTCTGCCCGTGGCTGGGTTTCATTCGGGGATGGGTATTGAGTCGTGTTTTCATGGGCGCTGGAGTCGGGGTTTCACACCTTCAGTCTCTCCGGCATCACCTCGGTCCCCACTGGGAGAACGGATGAGTGGCAGGCTCGAGAGGGCAAGCACTCTTGGCTACCCTGAAGTGTGGGATGGGAAAGAGCAGGCCCTGAATGGCACTCTGGGAAACTTTGCTGTCTGGACAGGAAGGCCAGGGAGCGCTTGGGCCCTTTCCTTCCAGGATCCCTCGTGCTTGCCTTCCCTCAGTACTACCCTTGGGCTGACAACCAGAGGTCCCAGAGCCACGGAGTCCATCCTGCGAGCTGGAAGGGAAATGCCATTTGGAGGGGGGCAGTGGCTGCGGCTGAGAGGACTCTGGGTGGGGGAGAGACCTCAGGCACACTCCTTCTTGGTTGAGGGCCACCCACCCACTCTTCTCTCAAGAGGGAGCAGGTGCGGAGTTCAAGTCCCCAAAGGTGGGACTCCTCCTTCTATGCTAAGGGACACCCCACCGATTTCCTTCCCCTGTCTATAGAGTCTCTGACCCCATCTCTTCCCTCCCCTCAGCCAAAGCCATAGTTATCAGGAGTCACAACTGTGTGGAACAGGTTCTTGCTTATTTTTTAGCCAAGGAGTTTGAGAGATGTGTGGGGGAAAGGGAGGAGATTCCTGAAAGGTCTGGGCTGGGGAATTGGGTTAGGGGAGCCAGAGGAGACGGAGAGAAAGAGGGAGAAAACCACAAATGCATGGGGGAGGGGAAGAAGCAACAGCTGGATGGAGAAGAGGAATACCACAGCTGGAGGGGATTAGGGGCATCAGCGGGAAGGGGCGGAGGGCCATCACCTGGGCATCCAGGAACAGGTGCTCGCACCCTCTAATCCTCAGGTGCAGCCGGCAGAGTGTGGAAGTGGGGGTGGTGGTGAGGCGGATGGTGGTGAGGCGGGTGGTGGGCACATCAGGCCCCGTCCTTCCTTTCCTTCCCTGAGGGGGCCCAAACTCTTCCTCCTCCTTCCCTCTCCTCCTTCTGGAGGATGAGTGGGAGGAGAGGAGGCTGTTCGCTTGCCCGCTGTCCTTTAAGTCTGTCCCCCAATCATCCCCCCACCCCCACCCCCACCCCATTTCCAGCTCTGGAGGCCCTTCGTCTCCAAGCTGGGCCGCGGTGTCCCTCCGCTCCGTTCCCCTCCTTCCCATGCCCACAGGCGTCGGGTCCAGGTCTCCAGTTTCCTCCGCCCCACAGCCTCAGCATCCCCGCGCCACCCTACCCCACCCCGCCACATCTGCATCCCCGACCCTCCCTCCGCACCCGGATCCCTGGACCCGGACCCATCCCTGCCCCCCACCCCCCCAACTCGGCCAGGCTCTCACCTCAGGGGCTCCGCGGCCGCAGCACAAAAGGCGGCGCTGCTGCAGCTCGGCTCCGGATGCTGCTCCCGCCTCCTCCTCCTTCTCCTCCTCCTTCTCTCCTCCCCCCGCTGCCCTCGACCGGACCCGGGGCGCTGTCACAGGCGAGGCTTGTGCGGTGTCCGGGTGCACGGGTGTCAGCCCCAGCTTTCTCCCCCCACCCCCCGACCCCTAGCCCCGTGCCCACTCGGCTTGAACTCCCGCTCCTTCCAAGGCCCCCGCCCCTGGCCCCCCGGGACGGACACGCCCTGAGCGGGGGATGCTGCGCTGGAGCCGCCGGCCTCTTAAAGGAGCCTGCTACTGCCATCCGGCGCGCTCCAGGCTCGTCCCTGGCCCTTCTGGGCCTCTCACCTCCCTGCAGGCGGTGTCCTGTGACAGTCGCACCTCGGGCCTTAGGCTGATTCCGTCGGAGCCCCCTATGACCAGTCTTATAAACTCCCTCCTATCCCCTGAGACAGAAGCCCCTCAACGTGGCATACCCCCCACCCGCCCAGAGCTCTAGCATTGCTCCCCCTGCCATGCCGATCTTGCCAAATTTCCTTCCCCTAATTGTCACCACTCCAGCTCTACCCAATTGGAATCCACTCAGCTCAATGCCCCGTCCCCCTCCAGTGTTCCTCATTATCATTCCAAGATTCCCCTGGACCTCCACTACCTGACCCATTCTCAGGTCACTCATTAGAACCAGACATTTTCGTGATCTCTCTCCAAGGTCACAAGATTTTCCTACATCTTTTAACCCCGTGGTCGTGAGGCTTTGGGGAGGAGGGACTGGAGCTCTGGGACCCAAACGTAAGTGTTCTGCTCTGCACCCAGATTAGTGGATTAGTTTTAAGAGGCCAGAATCCTCTCTTGCTGTCTCTTCAACTGAGAGACCCAAGACCCACAAGCAGAGGGAATGAGACCACGACTTGCGTTCGTCCTTCTAGTCCTGTTGTCCCACTATAGCCTGATTCTCAGGCTCCAGAGGGGGTCTCCTGGCCAGCTACAGAAAGGTCCAATAGGGACATTCTAAAAAGGCTTTAGAAAAGAACTGAAACCAGACGGGCTGCGGGCCAGAATTAAGGGGAAGGGAGGTGAAGGGCAACCTAGGGAAAGGAAGCAGGTGCTGTGAGACGAAGGCCCAAGGGTCAAGAGTTTAGACCAAGGGCTGAAGGGGTACTGCCTGAGACGACTTGGTTTGCCCCAGGGCTTGAGGGGCAAAGAACAGTCTCCTCCCGCGTCCAGGTAAGGGCCACCCTCCCAACCTGCAAAGAGCCAGGATCCGACAGCCGCCTCGCCCCTGGACCAATCACAACCTTTTCTCAAAAAAGAGGCGGAGCCAAAGGGGGATGACTCTTTCCTTGTCCCCGCCCTTCTAGGTAAAGTAACCAATCACTATCTGCCTAGAGCAAGCAAGCGCAATCGGAAATAACCAATTATACCGCGAAGCTTTTCGTGCATGCTTGACCCTGCCCCTCCAGCTGCGACAAAGATGGCGCGCGAGCTCCTGGGTTCCGTAGTTTCCTCGGGAGTCAAAGGGTCCGGCGCTCGAGTTAGCCCTTACCGCCCCGCCCCCAGCCGCTTCCACTCTGCTACTACGCATGCCCGCTCCGGGGAGCGGAGTCGCGAAAAAAAAGGGAGGCGGGACGCTATTAAAAAAACACGCGCGCACACACACACACACACACACACACACACAAACACGCACACACATAAAACCGCCCTCAGTTCGGGGAGCGACACTGGAGGGCTCCGCTCCTCCCAGAAGGCGGTGCTGCATGCCCGGGCAAACCACGCGGAGGGTTGTGGGGCGGATAGCTCCCCTCCCGATGGAGACTTATGGAGTCGGGTGGGCGGGGGACTCCATGTCCCGGCATGCCCCGCGGCGGGCCCGACCGGCCGCGACTCGGGGCTTGGCCCCGGCCCTAGCTTGTCGGCGGTGTACTGGGGCGCGTAGAGGCTGCAGTCGCGGTGGCGCCCGCGGGGACGGAGGTGGGAATGAGTGAAGAGGAGCAGGGCTCCGGCACTACCACGGGCTGCGGGCTGCCCAGGTGAGCCGCTTCGTAACGATCCCTGCCGGGCGAAAAGCGTGGCGCGGTGCGGTGGAGGTAGCGGCGCGGCCCCAGCATGCACCTGGCCTGAGGGTTGTTCCCGGCAAGCACTGGGGTAGTGGGCCGTGGTTCCCGGCATGCATCCCGGCAGTGGCCACTGCCTCCTGCTCTAAATAGTTTGGGGTTGGCCCGGTTCCCAGACTGCACTTGGGGCACTGAGCTTTATGCTCTCGACATTCAGTGCGTTTGGTGGGTACCGGGTCCCTGGCCTGCACTGTGTCAGGGGACATGCATTTCCTAACTGCACTGGGGTACGGGATCCTCCTCCTTAACTGAGACGGGAACAGTGCATTCCCCGCTTGCTCTGGGGACAGTGGACCCTGCTTTCCCAGCCTGCATCCGTATTCCACACTGAATCCAGCTAATGTCTGCTCTCATGTCCGGGGTCGCCTGGACCCTGTGTCCCTCATAGTGTGCCTGGGTCTGATATGACAGTGCTTGGCCAGGTGGGTGCAGAGTTGGAGGTGTGATAAGGGTCTGTGCCCCCCGCCTCCCCCAGTATAGAGCAAATGCTGGCAGCCAACCCGGGCAAGACCCCGATCAGCCTTCTGCAGGAGTATGGGACCAGAATAGGGAAGACGCCCGTGTACGACCTTCTCAAAGCCGAGGGCCAAGCCCACCAGCCTAATTTCACCTTCCGGGTCACCGTTGGCGACACCAGCTGCACTGGTGAGGAAGGCTTGGGCAGCCTGGCTGGGGTGTGCATTCCCAGGGCCCAATTGGCTTTGTTTCTTGGAGTCTCTTCCGAGTCCTTTTCTCCAAGGCCAGTGAGGGATGGAGAGATTTCAGGAGAAAAGCCACTGACTGGTTTGGGAAAACGGGTCTTTGAGTAGGTGGGTAGGGCTTGGGAGAGTTAGAGGAGCACGCAGGACTGCCACAGTGATCTGGCAGATTGTCATCATCCTAGAGGAAAAAGAGGAGATAAACCGAGTTCTCAGTGAAGTATTTGGGGGAGTCAGTGCCCGCCGCACTGGGCCCTGTTCCAGGTGCTTGACCAAATTCCTAGTTAATCTTAAACCACAGTCTAATCCAGCGATAGAGGTGGTAATATCCTCACGTTGAATATGAGGGAACTGAGACTCAGAGGGGTTCAGTGAGTGGTGTAAGGTCACGTGCCTAGTGAGTGGCAGAGCCAGGCCTTGACTCTAGAGCCAACCCTCTTTCTGCTTTTCCAGCCATCTCTATTTATTGAGAGAAAAGAAAGTGCTTCCCAGAGGAAAGTAAAGCAGAAAAAGAATCTCCACCCAAGGTGTCTGAGCTCAGGGGCAGTTCTGCCTGACATGGCTTGATTTGGGGAGCTCTGGGGAAGATAAAAGCCCTCCCTTCTAGCAACTAGTGTAACATTTTCAGTCTTGGGCAGGGGCAATTGGTTAGAGGGGCTTGGTTGACTCCCTCCAGCTATGAGGAGAGAAGCTGTGGGGTGCTGGTTTTTCTTCTGTCCTCCCAGTGACCTCCAGTATTGCCCACGCCCCTCTCTCAGGTCAGGGCCCCAGCAAGAAGGCAGCCAAGCACAAGGCAGCTGAGGTGGCCCTCAAACACCTCAAAGGGGGGAGCATGCTGGAGCCGGCCCTGGAGGACAGCAGGTGAGGGAGGAACAGCCGAGGCTTCCTAGAGGCCCTGCCAGGAACCCAGGCCCCTGCGCCACCTCCTCTGCCCAGTAGGCCTGGTCTGGTGACACTTAGCCACCTTGACCTGGCCCCTTCCTGAGAGTTTCCTCTGGACGGAGCAGGATGCCGCCAGGGCTCCTACTGCTGTGAAGGACCACCCTTTGGGGGGAATGTCAAGGGGCTGTGGCTGTGGTTTGGGCCCAGGCTAGGGAGGGAAAGGGGTGGAGGCTGAGGCTAGAGGGGTTGCACCCCGACATGCCTCCTCTCTCTAGCAGGTTGTCCTTCCCTCTTCCACACTTACATTGGAGTTTGTTGCCTCCCCGTGTTTCTTGGGTAGGAAGAGACCCTCCTTCCCCTTTCCTCAGTCTTCTTGATCCAGTGTTTGGCAGCAAAGGCTCCGAGGAGGAAAAGCTGGTGGTTAAGCTTCCCTAAGTCTTTGGCTGTGGTGGGAAGGAGTTTTCTTAGGGAATGGGCAGGTCAGGAGGACCTGGGTCCCCGCCCTCGATGCCCCCCACCCCCAACATGGGTGTGAATCAAAGGCCCCCTTCCCCTCGGGAAGTTCTTTTTCTCCCCTAGACTCTTCACTGCCTGAGGACATTCCGGTTTTTCCTGCTGCAGCGGCTGCTACTCCTGTTCCAACTGCTGTTCCAACCAGGTATCTTGTAATTCCTGCCGGCCTGAAGTGGGGAGGGAGGGGTCCTGGCTCCTGGCCCCGCAGCCCTTGGCCCCAGGCTGGTCAGGCAGGAGGAAGTCTGAGAGTAAACAGAGGATGGAATAGTTGGGGACCAGAATTTGAAGAATTTGCACCAGTTGGTAAGCTCCTGGGACAGGAGGTAATTTATGACTTTTAAGTAGCCACAGGGATGAGGTGTTTGGCCATGTTCAAGGGTCTTGCGGGCTCCATTTTCTTCTGAGTTGGTCACATGATGGTCCCGTGTGTGCCTCCCATCAGGTGCTTCTAGGGACTGGATATACAGCCCCTCTCCCACTGTCCTGCCAAGGTGATGATCCGGTGTTCCAGAAAAATCTAAATGGGCCTGGGCCCTGGAAGAAACCTCACTTGGGTGGGAAAGGGAGAAAGCAGGCTGGATGTTTGGATAGACAGCTGCTCGCCTGGCAGGGACTAGGGACATGGTAGTGGGGACAGCAGAGTGGAGCTTAGGACTCACGGGCAGCCACAAAAGGGACAGCCCCATCAGCTTCGGCCCTGGACCCTTGTTCCTTCAGGAGCCCCCCCATGGAGGTGCAGCCCCCCGTCTCCCCTCAGCAGTCTGAGTGCAATCCTGTTGGCGCTCTGCAGGTGTGCCCCCAACCTCATTTGCTGTGCATGCCTGCCCTCCCATGGTCCCGGGGCTGTGAGGGATGGTTACGCGGTGGCTCTTACCCTGTTCTGAGGGCTTTTCCCACCCACCTTCGTTCCTCCTCTAACCTGGAATGTGAGGCTCCCAGGGTAGGAGGGAGAGGCTGTGAGAAGTCTTTTCTCACTCTGCCTTGTGCACCTTTGTTTCTCCCCCCCCCCCAAGGAGCTGGTGGTGCAGAAAGGCTGGCGGTTGCCTGAGTACACGGTGACTCAGGAGTCTGGGCCGGCCCACCGCAAAGAGTTTACCATGACCTGCCGAGTGGAGCGTTTCATTGAGATTGGTAACTGGGCGGAGGGGAGTTCTTGCCGCTACTCCACTCCCGGCCACAGGCAGCTCCTAGCCTCTCTCTGCTGCAGCCCCACTCTCCTGGCCGAGACCCCCGGCTCGGCTCCTTCCTCCCAGCTGCTGCTTTGCCCTGGCCTCCCCCCCACCCCCTCTGGCTGACCAGGTTCTTAGGTGCATGGCAGGGCCCGAGTTCCTCTCTCCAACTGACATCTCACAGGGGACCCTCGACCCAAGTTTGAGCTGGGTGGAAAGCACTGGGCCTGTTGGGAAGCATAACCCAGCAACCATCTCCCCACACGCAGGCAGTGGCACTTCCAAAAAGCTGGCAAAGCGTAATGCGGCGGCCAAAATGCTGCTTCGAGTGCACACGGTGCCTCTGGATGCCCGGGACGGGAATGAGGCAGAGCCCGATGACGATCACTTCTCCATTGTGAGTGGCTTGCGCGGGCCAGGCCCTGTGGTCCATCCTCCATGCCAGGCAGGGCACTGGGGACCTGGGCCTGTCACTCGGGAGCGAGCCTCTCCGGATCCCAGGCCAGCTCCTTCCCATTTGCCTCCCACACCCAGAGTTCCTTGGGCCCCCCCTCAGCCTCAGCTGTAGGCCTGCCCGGTGAGTGCCGTGGGGAGCTGGCATGGGGCGGGGGCCCTGGAGCCTGCGCTTGCTGGAGTGAGGAAGGCTGCCTGGACCCCTGGCCCAGACTCCAGTAGTTAGAGGGGGCCAACTCGGGGAAGGCCGGCTGGACGAAGCATTCCTTCTGTGGGTTTTTCTCTCCTTGGCATCGGATGTCTGTTAAATGCCTGGGTCTTGGCTCATGGCCGCATCTTTCTCACTGTCACCATCTTGTCAGGGTGTGGGCTCCCGGCTGGATGGACTTCGGAACCGGGGCCCAGGCTGCACCTGGGATTCCCTGCGGAATTCAGTGGGAGAGAAGATCCTGTCCCTCCGCAGCTGCTCCTTGGGCGCCTTAGGTGCTCTGGGCCCTGCCTGCTGCAGTGTCCTTAGTGAGCTGTCTGAGGAGCAGGCCTTCCATGTCAGCTACCTGGATATTGGTATGGCTAGTTGGGAGGCCCGGGGATGGTGGGGACTGAGCCGGAGCAAGTACGGACGGCCGGCCTGCAGGGGGCTGGGGAGGGCACGACTAGGATGCGGATGCCCCCCTCCCCGTGCTGCCTTCCCGCCCAACCCCGCCTCCGTCCTCTCTTTTGGTCTCCAGAGGAACTGAGCCTGAGCGGGCTCTGCCAGTGCCTGGTGGAGCTGTCCACGCAGCCAGCGACCGTGTGTCATGGCTCGGCGACAACCAGAGAGGCAGCCCGTGGGGAGGCTGCTCGCCGGGCCCTGCAGTACCTCAAGATCATGGCGGGCAGCAAGTAAGGCCCCAGCCGGACTCACGGACACGCCTCCTGGCTCCCAGCTCTTCTTCCCCCAGCCCGAGCGTCTGTTCAGCTCTGGTGCCCCTGGAGGTGCCGTCTCTACCTCTGACACAGACTGCCTGCCTGCAAGCTGAGGAGGACACCGGGCCAGGAGCCAGGGACCACGGGGCCTTGGCTGGCCCAAGATCTGTCCTCATGACACTGGTGATGATGAGTGGGAATGAAATCTGGGGGCTCTCCCTGAGAGCCCGGAATAAATGCGCTGCCTCTTGGATTCTTAAACCCCGCTCTTTCTGTTCCCCTGCCTAGGGCCGATGGCAGAGGAGGTCAGCTCCCTTGTTGTGGCCCCCCCCACCTTGTTCTGGTGGCAGGGGGCCCCATCACCTGTGTTCCTGCAGAGCTTGGTTTGGCAGAGAGGGAGGGGCTGTGGCTCTGGCATGGGGCTCTCTCCCCGCCCTTTCAAGTCTCAGACAGACAGACACGTGGATTCAGAAGCCAGACAGCTTTATTGGGAAGGGGAGGAGGGGAGGACTGGCACTCGTACTTGGGAGCCTCGCATGCAAACAAATCAAGGGATGACGGGTCACTTCTTCCCAAAGCGTTGAGGGGCAGCCAGGCTCCAGAAGGGGGAGCTGAGCCCCTCCCCAGCTCGGGGACTCAGCTGTTCGCTGCTCCAGGAGCCCGGGGCATTTCTGCCAAACCTTGGGAGAGATCCATCTTCAACTGTAGGTCCTTTCGGCCCCTCCCTCCTCAAGCCCCCACCCTCCCGTTTGGCTCGGCCCAGCCCTTGTCTCTCTGAGACTCACCTCTGGGGCTGGAACAGAAAGGCTGGGCTCCGGCCGGCTCTCTGCATGGCCTGGAGCAGGGAGCGCAAGAGTGACCCAGGGGTCTGGGCCTCCTGCGGTGGGTGGGCTCCGCGGTCTTCCTCCTGTGGAACAGGGGCGTTGGGGAGGGAAGATGGGCAAAGGCCTTCGACATTTAGGTCACATGGGGAAAGGCGTGACTTTCAGAGGCACGTTGTAGGAGGCTGAGGACTCACTGGAGACCCTGGCAGCCAGATACTCGAACTTGAGCACAAGTCTCAAGCTGAGATAGAAAAATGGGTGACACTGAGGGAGCGGGGGGAGGTGCCTAGGTGACAGTCCGTTAAGTGGCCGACTTGATTTTGGCTACCGTCGTGATCTCAAGAGTTGTGGGATCGAGCCCCCATTGGGCTCTGCACCCAGTGTGGAGCCTGCTGGAGATTCTCTCTCTCCCGGCCCTCTGCGCCTCCTCTCACTCTCTTTCTCGCTAGATAAATAAAATCTTTTAAAAAATAAAACCGAAGGAAAATGGTGACATGGGGCTGGGGCGGTAACTTACCACGAAGATCTGGTCTCCCTCGCCTCCGCCCCCTGGTCCTCCAGCAGAGGCCCCGTCTGTCAGTAGCAGCACCAGCAGCAGCACTGCGGCCCGCCTGGACTCCATGCTGCCATCTGCCAGCCTGCAGCCATACTCGCCTCTTATACCTGCCGGGGCCCGGGCCCCCCACCCCGCAGCAGCCTGAGGGGGAATCTAGAGCCGGCGAGGGAGACTCGCCGCCCCATCAGGAGCCGCCTGGGAGCCCCTCCCACGGCACCCCCGGGACTTCCTGCTCCCAGCCTCAGGCTCCCCAGCCCTTAAGCCTGGAGTGATAGACTTTATTAGATGCATAAATCCTGTCTCCAGAGCTCAAGAAGCATCATTAATTGCAGACGCTTTGTCAGAGCCAGGCCCTAGGGGGCCTTCAAGAACCCCCAATTCCTCATCGGTTTCCAGAGCTCCAATCGATCACCTCCTCGCTTTCCTAACTCGGAGACTAAGAGCATGGAGGAAGTCTTGTCAAGAAGGTCTAGGCACTACGTCTTGGAACAGAGGGAAGGAGGGAAGAGCCAGGGTTAGAGTGAGCCAGGATGACCCAGCCTGGTTGGTCCCTCTCGTGACTGTGGCTGCCGCCGGGGTCATCCGGACCCTTCACCCCCTTGCTGATGTGCCTCTCGGGGCGATAATAATGGAGTCACTCCTCTGAGATTTGCCTGTGGATAGGAAAGTGGGATATAGAAGGAGACTAAAAGGTTTCAGAGCCCACAGAAAGTGGGGATTGCTTCCCATCTTGGAGACAAGCCCCATGCTCACGGGGGAGCCCTGCTCAGGCTCTGCCTTACCTGGGCTTCTGGAGCCATCCTCCGCGGCTGAAGCACTCTGCTGCCACCCTGTGGCCACAGCTCCACACTGTCAGGGCCGGCCATTTCCTTTCTCCGCTCTTTAAGGGGTGACGGTAGATGGAGGTTCCTAACGCCCTGACTCTAAGGGGTCCCCGAAAGGCAAGGGCAGGATACTGGGGTTGGTATCTGGTTTTGTCCACCTCCTTCTAGTCACTCGAGCCTCTGCCTGGCTCTGACCTGTGAGGGCAGGCGACAAGAATCCTGCCTTTTTAGGAAAAAATCGTTTTCCCTCAGAGAGGGGTCCTTTAAAGTCATCTGGTTCAGTTTTCCTTCTGACCCTAGAATCCCTTCCTGAGCATCACTGCCCCCTGCCCTGCCGCCCCCAGTGTGGTTCTCCAGCCTATGCTGGAGAGGGGCCATGCTGTCAAGAGCCTGTGGATCAGTCTTGGGCAAGCGAGCTCTCTAAACTGCAGTTTTTTCACCTGAAACAGGGCAACATTGAAAGGAACTACTTTCCAGGGTGAGCATTATTTGAGATACTTTTTGTAATTCACCCAGCACATGATCTGGCACAGAGCAGTGTCCTCAAAAACGTTAGCAGTGCTGCCCCTTGCATACGTGAGCCCCATGAACTTGCCATCTCCTGAGATGGTGATCAAGCCGATTTACCCGTGCACCAAGCTGGCTTCCATCTCCCGTGGCCTTCACCACGGGACTCAGTTCGCCCCATGAAGTCACAGAACAGTGCACATCTTTCATGTGTGCAAGCCTTTCACATATCTGAAGACAGATGTCCCTCTTCCACTCTGCAGTCTTCTCTTGTTAAGGGGATCCCCCTGCTCCCTTCAAAGCAAGGCATCTAGAAACCAATTTGTAACTTTGGAGAGGTAGATTAGAGCAGATTCATCTGGATGTTTTAGATACTAATTCGGCCTAAGCTAGGGTGAACCCTTCTGTGTGCTTTTGTCCCCCAGCTGGTCCCAGGCACAGAACCCGACGCTCCTCATCACTACATCTTGGAATTTCACTGCTTCTTAAAAGGGACGATCCAGTCCAGGGGCAGATGGTTTTTCTGTGGGAAATGGATCCTATGCCACATCACGGTCCTTCTCCGTTCTTCCCTGACAGCAGTCCAGAGGAGCAGCGTTGTGAGGGGGTGTGGGCCTCTGGACTGCACAGAGTGGCTCTGGGCTCGGACTGGTTTTCACCCAGCCGCTGCACTTCACTGTGTCCCTCGGGCAAACGTCTTAACCGAAACCTCAGTTCATCTTAAATGAGGCAACTACTCCTGTTATCAAGAGGTTGTTGCGAAAAGTAAATGACTTACTGAATACAAAGCGTCTAGTGTTCCATCTAGTAGTAAATGGTAGCAGCTAGTAAATGTTTGCCACCCTGACTCTCCTAGTATCTGATCATTAATTACAAGTGGACCTGAGCTGAGGCTCAATTCAGCAAGGGTCTGGTCTAGCTAACTTCCTATGTCCAGGAGGGAGGGGACCACGCTCTCCTTTGGTAGGCATAGGCACACCTCGGAGATACTACTGGTTCAGTTCCAGACCAGCACAACAAAGCAAGAAACATCATGAGAGTCAAATGAACTTTTTTGTTTCCCAGTGCATATAAAAGTTATGTTTACACTATACTGCAGCCTATTAAGTGTGCAAAAGAAAAAACAATGTGCATACCTTTATTTAAAAATTTGCTTAGGGGCTCCTGGGTGGCTCCGTCTTGGTTAAGCGTCTGCCTTCGGTCATGATCCTGGTGTCCTGGGATTGAGCCCCACATCGGGCTCGCTGCCCAGTGGGTAGTCTGCTTCTCCTTCTGCCTCTGTCCTTCCCCTCTGCTTGTGCTCTCTCTCGCTTGCTCTCTCAAATAAAATCTTAAAATATTGTTTAAATATGCTCGTTATTAAAAAAATTTTTTTTCAAGTAAGCTCTACACCCAACATGGGGCTTGAACTCAGGACCCTGAGATCAAGAGTCATATGCTCTACTGACTGAGCCAGCCAGACGCCCCATAAGTCCATCTTTTTGCTGGTGGAGGGTCTGGCCTTGATGTTGCTCGCTGCTGAGTGATCAGATTGGTGGTTGCTGAAGGGTGGGGTGGCTGTAGCAATTTCTTTAAATTGACAAAGGCTCTTCCTTTCACAAACGATTTCTCTGTAGTATGTGATCCTGTTTGACAGTTTTTACCCACAGAATTTTCAAAATTGGAGCCAAACCTCTCAAACTCAGCCGCTGCTTTATCAAATAAGTTTCTGTAATATTCTAATTTTTTCTTTCTTTTTCTTTCTTTCTTTCCTTCAATCTTTCTTCTTTTTTTTTTTCTTTAAGATTTTAAGTCATCTCTACACCAACTGTGGGGCTGGAACTCTCAACTGTGAGATCGAGAGTCGTATGCTCTTCTGACTGAGCCAGCCAGGAGCTCCTGTAATATTCTAAATCCTCTGTCATTTCTACAGTCATCACACACCTTCAATAGGAGTAGATTCCACCTCAAGAAACCAGTTCTTTTGCTCATCCACAAGAAGTAACTCATTCGTTCGACTTTTATCATGAGACTGCAGTAATTCAGTTACATCTTCAGGCTCTACTTCTAAATCTAGTTCTCCTGCTATTTCCACAACTATAGTTACTTCCTCCACAGAAGTCTTGTACCTTCAATTTGTAAAAACAAAGAACAAAACCCAAAAAACCAACCCCCCCCCCCCACACACAATCTGCAAAGTGTAATAAAGTGAAGTGCAATAAAACAAGAAAGGCCTGCAGTGGGAATGGCTTAATTCTTCTAGAACTTGGGAAACTGCCCTACCTTCAGCCTCCTTTCAAAACGTCTCAATCTTGGCTTTGGTATTTGGCTCTCAGCAACTTACTTTCTTACCCTTCTCTGGAACCCCATGTGCTCCTAACCCCAACACCGGAAGATCCCTACTACCTTTCCCATTCTCCCCAGGAGACTCAGTCTCCCTACTTGTGTCAATTATTCAAACACCAACCACAAACAGCTCCCGTATCACTCCTCTTCTACCGGGAAATCCTCAGAGGCACCTGCTACCTCCTGGTCAAGTTCTTCACCCTGGCTCACTCTTCTCACTTGTGCTAATTATCTCGGGATACACAGATTGTCCTACCCCTCGCCACAGTTCCTGACCATTACTTGTTCTCCTTGTGACTTTTACCTGCTTCTAAACAAGCTCCACACCTCATTTCCAGAGCAAGCTCTTCCCCTCATCCATAGAACTGACAGAATCTGTGGAAAGCTTCCCTTTCTCTCTGTGTCTATGTGTGCACACCCCCCGTCATGCTGGAAACTTCGTGAGAGTAGGGTTTGTTTTTGTTTTTATTGTTGGGAAGAAGGAGGGGACAAAACACTGGAAGGGAAGAGGCTGCTTGCCTTCATACACCCTACCATCCCCTATCCACATAAAGCCCTTGAGTTCTGCAGTGAGGATCCCATGATGCCAAGGACCTTTGTCCCCAGGGCAGTGCACAGATCTGAGCCCTGGTCTCTGTACCTTCTTTCGTGTTCTATAATTTATATAAACCACCTACCTTCTTTAGGCTGTGTCTTCCCTGCATAAAAAGGAGGGCTAAGAATCTCTGCTCCTTCTGTCCCCAGATACGAGAGAGCAAGGAAGAGCACAGACATGAAAGCCCAATGAGTTCCCAGCAAGAGTGGCCAATGGGACTTGAAGATGAGAGTACTGAAGCATTAGACATAACAGTGGTTCTCTTGATAGTTTAATGTTATATTTGCAGCATAAATAAGGCACAATATATGTCAGGGCGAGGGGGAGCGGGAGAAGGCATGGCTGGGGCATAACTGCTGGGGGGGGCAGGGCGATGGGAGGGGGGCGGGGGAGGGAGAATAGAGTGAAGCCTCTGCCTCAGCCCGTCCCAGGAGACTGTGAGAGCCCGCTCACAGGGATCATGCTGAGTTGGGTAGCAGGGAAAGGGACGACAGTTTTGTAACAAAACAGCCTGTAGCACTACATCCTCCCACATGTCAGAGTCCACCACTGGGGACTGGGGGACACCCAGACCCCGAGTCGAGTTCCTTGGTGAGACGGAGAGGCGGTGCTACATGTCAAAGATATACAGATGAAGAGAGCTATAACCATAGATACGCACTGCTTTCTTTCAACAGATACTATGCCAGGAGGCGGCAGCCTCCACTGCTGGGGCTGGAGGCTCATCTCCCTGCTGGGAAGGGGTGTGCAGATGTGCGTGTGCGTGTGTGTGTGTGTGTACAGGACAGCCAGAGCTCCAGCTGGTCCTTCCTGTAACAAAGAATGTGGAGTGACCAGTCTGCAAGGGCATATGGGACAATTCCTGTCCAGACCAAGGCAGGACAGGTTTTAGGAGGAAGCAGAAGGAAGACAAACCTAGATTTTGAGATGAATGACGTGGTTGTTGTTCTAATGGGGGTGGAGAGAGGGACTGGAGGAAATGGAAAAATGTGTTAGTGCTAAGGCAGAGGATGGTACTTAAAATATCCCTGACACCCTACAAGGATGTCCCAGCTTGCCCCTAAGGCAATGGTTCTCACACTTTAGTGTGCACTAGAATCACGTGGAGTGCTTGTTAGAGCCCAGCCCGAGTTTCCAATTCAATAGGTCTGTGGTGGGGCCCAAAGGTGATGTCTAACAAGCTCCCAGATGCTGGTGCTGCTGGTGCTCCTGGTCCTGGACCACATCCTGAGAACCACCACCCTAAGGGAAAGTCAATGAAACTAGTGCTCATAGCCATTTCTTACAGCTAAAACAGC
The DNA here is from genome assembly GCA_028534135.1 of Potos flavus. Taxonomy (NCBI): domain Eukaryota; kingdom Metazoa; phylum Chordata; class Mammalia; order Carnivora; family Procyonidae; genus Potos; species Potos flavus. The sequence continues at coordinate 54,215,240 of CM052897.1, read as the reverse complement.
ACTCACCAGTAGCTAATAGTGGTGAGAGAGCTCTGTGCTACCAGCCCGTCATTAAGCACCTAAAATCAACCCTAGCAGCTATAGTACAAACCTTCATCTCCAGAGGACATAGCTGCCTTCACCTGCCCTACTCTCCCCAGCCTCTTCTACAACCCGGGATAGCATTTTGCCCCAAAGAGCGACGAATGACCTGGTAACAGAGAATGGGAATGGTGGCCAGCAGCTGATGCTCATTCCTGCTGGGCCACCACTCAGGGGTGCCTGGGTGGGGATTTAGGTCTCTGTGTACATGCACGTGTGCAAACACAAACAGAGAGAAATCAGTTCTACACTATGAGGGGGATGATGAGGGTTGTGGGAGGCTGAAATAGGATGCGGGATCCTCTAATCTATCCTCGCCTGTCCTGTTCCTCCCTCCGCCCCTGTCAAACAAAAGTCTAAAGAAAGCAGAGAGAGCATATCAACAAAGGCATATGTGATATAACTAGGAGGACAGGATTCTAAACGGACTGGTTATGGAATTAAAAAAAAAGAATACATTTCCTTCCTGTGTATACAATGTACAATATTAACGAAAAATAATGATTTGGGGATGGGAAGGAAGTCATGAGAGAAAGGGGGAGCTTTTGGGGAAAGGGCGGTCTCAGGGCTAGCACCTTTAAAGGAGCCTCTCGGTGTGGAGCAGGGGAGCCTCAGAAACCACAGGAGGAATATTTTGGTGTCTGCCTGGTGGTTCAGGCTACAGACAGGGCATGGTTATGGCTAAGCACCCCGTCAACCAGGATGGGCGGTGCCAGCGGGCAGCGAGTCAGGACAGGAGCCAAGCAGAACAGAAGAGGCACAGGGAAGGCAGCAAGGTGAATGCGGTTCAGTGAGGACATCTTGTTTACCACTACCAAGAGGATACGGTCTAGTGCTTAGGACCAAGGAGAGGAGTGGAGGCTGAAGGAAGCCAGATTTGGGGTGTACAGCCAACAGGGAAAGAGTAAGTAAGGGAGGGCCTATTTTTCTAGCTTTCTCTAGCAGTGAGGGAAGCTTTCCCAGACTTTTCAACTCCGACCAGCTTTCTTTTAAAGGAAAAGAGCAAAAGTCTGCAGAGCAGGAGACCTGGTCTAGTACATTTCTCTATGGCCTTGGTTATCTACCAGCTGTGTCTCTGGGGTGAGGTGGGAGGCCTGAGTCTTGTGCTCACTCAGGAGAGTCCCAAGACATCCATACTCCCAGCTCCTTTCAGAAAGTGTCTTCCCTTAGGCCCCTAGAAAGGCCATGGTCGTTAGGAAGGGCTAAGTGACATCCTCCATGTTTGGTTCTGGTCCACGTGAGTCTGGAAAGCAAAGGGCAGGGAGAGTGGCCACAGGGCTGGCAGCAGTGACAAGGTAAGTGACATTCCCCTTAACTATGACCAGGTCTCAGGATAAGCAACTGCTCTGCCTTCTTAGTGAGGCCACGGACCAACTTAAGAGCTATCTGGGAGGTTATGTCCTGCCCCCTTCTACTTCTTTACTACTAAGGTTCTGGCAATGACCCTCATTTAGGTCCCCAGTAACTTCCTACCAATGAAAATGAAATACGGACTCAAGAGAATGAGACACGGGCACTAAGACACTAAGTAAGACCCTGTAAATAAATTCGCTTTCCTACCCAGGGACAGACAGGTAGGCCTCAAAGCTCCTCCAAGGCTAAGCAGTAAGGCGGGGCATGTGTACAGTGACAACCGGATTCTCCACTTGAAAGCCACTTGTTTAAAGGGGGAAGAAAAACAGTCATGGGTCTTACGAAGGCTCCTTGGGAGCCATAAACTCAGTCAAGCTTTAGGGCAAGGCTGCTGGTGGGAAATCAAGAAAATAAAAAACGAAACCCAACTAAAGCAAAAGTAAGTCCCAGGGCGCAGCCGTGTAAAGGAAAAGTCCTGAGTACAAGTTATGGCTGTGAACCGCTGAAGGCAAACGGAGTCCCTGGAGCTGGTGGCCGGCGTCCTGACCATCTGCCGCGCCATTTGCTAGACTGAGTCACCTCAGGGGCTGTTCCTCTTGGGTCCCGGGTGGTAGAGGGTGAGAAAACCATGTTTTCTCTCCTTTCTCTCCACCAGGTGTGTCTCGTTCAGCACTGGCTCTGAAAAGCAGGAGGAAATGAAAAACAGACGCAACACAACACGTCCTCTGACTGGCTCACCAGCCTGTCACTCTGAGAAGAGGGGAATCTGGTAGCTCGGAACGTTTCCTCGTTCCCAGATGACAGCCAATTTGGAAGACAAACTAAGAAAGGAAGCTGGCAGTTCTTCTGTATGTAAATTTAAGATGGAGGTAGGAGAGAGGGAGAAAAGGACATTCTTGGCTTGGCCAGATGGCAGAAGGTGGCTCTGGGACAACTGGAAGGGATTCATACTGACAGGCTATTAAAGCTGACCTATCTATCCACAGGCCTCTGGCTTTGGATTGCTTCCTATGGCCTGGTAGAAATTGCATAGTTCAGAGCCAAAGGAAGATGAGAAGTCTTAATAGGGAAGAAAGAGGCACAAGAGGGATGAATTTCTCCCCCTGTAACCTAACTCCTCACAGTAAGAATGGCTGAGAGCAATAGTCACTGACTTCCCAGGCGGACCAGACCCTCACCGAGCAGGGCTGTTCTGCTGAGAGCAGTACCGCACCTCCTCTCTCCTGCCTCTTCCCATCCTACCTTACCCTCAAGAAAACCCACTCAGGACCGTGGCTCTGATGCCTCAGAGTCCTGGGGCTGGGACTCTGGGGACACATTGCATCTAGGGGGCAGAGAGCAGAGGAGAGCTGAAGAAATGCTACAGGAGAGAGACCTAGCGGCTAGCCTAGGAGCCTGGTGAACGAGAGAAGGGAGAGCCAGGGTGAGGGACACTTGTGAATAGAAGACCCTGGCCCGGAAAAGACGGCAGCAGGGTGAGGCAGGGAGATGGGAGAAGAGCAAGGGAGTGCAAAAGTGCCCTACAAAACAGCTCCAGAGGGCTATGCCTGGAGAGAGACAGAGGCAGTGACCCAGGCAGGGGAACAAAGAGGGAGAGACAGGAGTGGATGGACGACCAAAAGGCGTTATGTGTGCTTTGGCCAGTAAACTCTTGTAAGACATAAAGAATCAATCCAGTAACCTGATAGAACGAGCTTCAAACTCTATTCCTCCCTGCCCTAATGATCACTGCAGGAGGGTGGACTGCGGAAGTGGGGGATCAGCCAGTCACACCGGGGCACTTTCCCTTTTCACCAACGAGCAAGCGCTAATAAGGCCACAAGATGATCTTGCCAAGGCTTAGCGGGAGGTGGAAAAGGCCCCACTAGTAGATTGAGAAAACTCAAGACACAAAACGAGGTACCCAAATAGCTCTGGAAACAGCTGAAAAACGACTAGAATTCTTGGGGGTTTGTTTCTTTTTGCTTTGTTTTTTTGTTTCTGGGTTTTTTTGGTGGCAGGTAGGGAGAAAGACTAAAGTTTATGGAAGAGCTGGAAAATACTGCTAATTCATACATCAAGGGAATTTTACATTCGCCATAAGTGAATGTTTGAACTAGACTTCAGGAAGGGGGTAAAGGGATAAAATAAGCAGCTAATGGTAGACAAAGGCCTGAGCCCACTGGGTGGCTGGGGCGGGCCAGGGGGTGACCTGCCATCAACACTAGCCTCTCTCTACCTAGCAGGAAGTGGCGTGCTGCTAAGGATCAGGAAGGTAACAGCCATGGCTAGTGGGAAGAGAGGGAACCGAGAAACCCAAAACCTAGAAGTGCAAGGGTTAGTGTTAAAAGAGACAGGTACACATGCATGGGCAGGGGTGATTGTTCGGACCATCTGGAAAGGCCTTTGGCTGTGGGTACATCAGAAACTGCCCCCTTAGGGGATGATCTATGTGGCTCTGGGGCTGGGAGGCTCCTAGTACAGGTGTCAATGTACATGACCATGTGGCTGAAAAGCCCCACATCTGTCCATTACTCACAACACACAATCTTGCCCCCATATTGCCATGTCCAAGGCAGATGGGAGGCGATAAGATGACATCTCTCTTGGCTCTCGGGCGGGCGAGCTCTGGCTGGGGACCTCTCCACCAGGGGAGGCATCATCTGCCCGCAGACTGGGACTGTGGGGTCATGATCACATGCGACTGTATCGGCATGCTCAGTTCTGTCCTTTGGCTGGCCATCTGAGTAAGGACCGAGGTGGCTACAGCTTCAGCCGCAGAGCGAACACTGAGGCCATTGCTAGGGGCTGTTGCTGAGCTGTGTTGAATCACAGGGGCTGGAGAACCCGTTGGCTCTGAGCTTTCCTTGGGGCTTTCTGCCAGGAAGGAAGACAAAGAGCAGAGAACAAGTGGTTAGAAAAGAGAATGGGGAAAACGAGCAGGATCACCTTGTGCCATAATTCTAAAGGAGCCCAAAGCAAAAGGAAGCCCATCATTTTGGGGGGCAAACTTCCCAGAATCGTAGCTTCTAAGCCACAAAGGGGTGAGGAAATGGGAAGTTGTGAGATGGGACGCAAGAACTAGGCCCAAATTAATTTATCTATCTCACTAAAGTAACCCCCCAGCATGTTAATTACATCGTCTGGCTTCTACATCTTTGTGTAGTTCATTACCCCTACTGGAACACTCTTCCTTTTATTCATGTCTTGAAAGGTGATTTAAAATAGTTTTTTTTTTTCTTTCTTTTTTTTTAGCTATCCTGATTAATTCCCACAAGAATTTAATCATTCCATTATTCTTTACGTTCCTTTAGCATGCACTTGCACCACAGTTAAGCCTGATAAATACCAAGCTACAGATGAGGTTATGAATGACCAGTCCTTGGCCAAGGTTCAGTTAATACAACAAACTACAAAGGCGCCTGTTGGATCCTCCTGACTATCAATTAGCTAGGCGCTAATGACTGAAAACATTTATTACGGGCTATGCCACTTCACCTAAAGTGATGAGAACATCTTACTGATAACCACAAATATCTGAGCTGCATACAAAGATAACTCCATGTGGCTCTGCAGGCCGGTTTTATGAAACATCACAGCCTCCACAGCTGCGTCAACAGAGATGTGTGGAATAAATAAGGGCCAATGGCCAATGGTTGTATTTTTGATTCTCTCCTGATGAACGTCTGAGTCTCCTTTCAGGATTCAAATATAACCTCCTCTGTGAAGCCTTCTTTGTTATGCTCATGAAATTAACTATCTCGTGGCTGGTGCTTTCAGAGCACACACTCATTTATTCGTCATTTTACTGAGCATCTCCCATGTGCCAGCACTGTGGTAATGACTAGAACAGGAGCCCTGTCCTCAGGAAGCTCCCATCCGGGGGCTCTCTGACTGGGCGGGCTGTGCTTACCTTAGTCACAGGCTGACATGAGTATCTCCTCAGAACTCTGAGCCTCTCAGAGGTACAATGTGTCACTGGCCTGCATCAAATACCTACCACAGTGTCTACACCACACAGCAGGAACCAGATACATCTTGGCTGTAACAAATAAGTAGTTTAATGGATTGCCTGCCCCTCTAAAGTTCTTGAAGGGACTGAACAGAAAGCTTACTGTATACAGACTTCATACTGATGAATACTCAGTCCTTGCCTTCCTTACCCCCATCAAAAGGATTTGAAATGTTGATCACTAAACTTCTGGAAACACTTTCTTATCCTGGTTTCCAGAATGCCACACTCACTACTCAGCTTATTTTCCTCCTGCTTTCCGGGAGGCTCATTCTGCCTCATTTGTAGGTTTCTTCTCCTTTCTCTGACGTCTAAATGTTGGAGTATCCCAGAGCTCGGTCCTGCGACTACCCCTTTCTGTCTGTGCTATCTCAATAACAAAACCATTTCATCTGGTTTCGTGGCTTTAAAAACTAACTACATGCTGCTGACTCCCAAAGTCGTCTCTTTGGCCGTTCCTCTGAACCGTGGGACCACACAACCAGCCTCCACCTGACGCCTCCACCTGCAAGCCCAGCCTGTCCGACTCTGAGCTGCAGCTACACCCCCTAATCCACTTGCTTCTACACTTTCCTCTACTTCAACAAATGGCAACTCCACTCTTGCAGTTGCTCAGGTCAAAAACTTCGGTGCAGCTTTTGATTCTTTTCTTGTTTATACCACCCTGTCTGGCCCGTCATCAGGCCCTGTCACTCTAACTTCAAAATATACCCTGAATTCAATCTCTTCTCACCACTTTCTCTACCACCCTCCTGGCTCCCAAAGCTCCCAAAGCCTCCCAAAGCTCCACCACCGCTTGTTCACATGACCGCCACAGACTCCTACATGGACTGCCTGCTTCTGCCTGTGCAGCCCTGCACTCTCTAACAGAGTCATTCTGTTCAAACCTAAGTCAGACCAGCCACGTCACTTCTCTTCTAAAAACCCTCGAGTGGTTCCCCCCCATGTTGAGTAAAAGCCGAGGTCCTCACCTGGACCGATGAGGCCCTATATGAAAATGTTCCCCTTAGCTCCCCTACCTCATCTCCGACTACTCTCCATCCCTGGTTTTCTCCAATCCAGCCACACTGGCCTCGTTGACGTTCCCGGAATGTGCCGGTGCACTCCCACTCTGGGTCTCTGCATTTGCTCTTCTGCCCGTCGGCAGTACTTTTTCTCCCATATAAATGCACAGCCAGCTCCCTCACTTCCTTAAAGTCTTTATTCAAAAGCCACCTCATCTAAAATTTCAACTCTGCTGCCAACATTTCATATTCCTCTTTCTTGTTTTATTTTTTCTTCCAAGCATTTACTCTTATCTAATAGACCATATATTGTACCTATTTATCTTGCTTATTGCCTGTCTCACCTACTAAAATATAAGCCCCTCAAGGGCAGGGATTTTAATCAAATCTATTTGGTTTCCTATTATGTCCTCAGCATATAAAACAGTGCCTGGCACAAAAGAGGCTCAATCAGTATCTGCTTAATGAATCAATGTATCCTGAAGTACATATTAAAATTAAAATTTAAATAGAGATGTTTAAAATGAGTGATGTGGTTACTCTTTTTCTATGCGAATGCATCTCTGAAATGATAAAGACAGTCAGTGGAAAAATAATTCAATATATCAAAACTTGATAGCCAAAATCTCTAGGAATTTATTAAATTTGTAAAGGAAAATGATTAGCTTTCACTGTCCATAAGCAAATTATTCACAGTAATTTTAATTTCAGGACTGTGCTTGTCCCGAGCATGACTCTATGACCATCTCTCTCTGGCACTATTTTATGTGTGCACATGGGTTACAAACTAAAACTACCACCGGTCCATCACTGGAAAGATAAAATATACCCCCAGGGCACAAGGCTTAAAAAACGCCAATGTATCGTCTGCTGTTTATACTCTCTTGAGGCCAAGACAGTGTCTTTGGAATAAGAAAGACCGAGATGGGAATCTTGGCTCTGCTACTTCACCAACTGTGCAACTTAGGTACATGCCTATTCCGAGTGGTTTTCTTGTGTATAAATGGAGGCGATATCTATTTCATGAGAGAACTGGGCAGATGGTAGAGTGCCTAACACAACGTAGGCACCCGATAAATATTGCTACCCTTTATCTCGAACTATAACTCTATGTGGTTCTGGAAACAAAATTATTTTGCAGGTCTGGCTGTTCCAGAAAGGCTGCTCCCTCATCAGTGTGGATCCCTCCAGAACATTCTGAATGGGATTATAAAACTATCAACAGTTGAGACCTCCATACATGCAGTTTACTGACTGACTAACCTTGCTTAGGTTGTGAGCCACTCACCTAAATAGCCTTGGGTCTTTTTCTGTAGTGCAGTAACCGGGCAGTCTTTATGAGCTAACAGTAGCTGTTTCAACTGAGCCACCTCATTGCGTAGCAACGTGACTTCATTCTGAAGAGGGAGGGAAGAAAAGAGTATCAGGAAAATGCACCCTCCACCCTTGCGCCCCCGTGGCGGTCCGCTTGGTGAGGACAGAATGCTGCCTGGATTTTCTCCCCTGAATCTGGGAGACTCCTCATCCTGCAAGGCTCCAGACAGCTCAGGGCCACACTCATGAATTCAGTGACAGGAGCTGCTTACAGTGAAAAGTGGGGATTTTTAATAGAAACATTATTCCTACTTAGGATAAACATAATCATACTAGAATTAATAATGCATATGTCCTCTAAGAAAGCCTACTTCCAGGAATCTATAACAAAACTACCTACTCCAGTGCATACAATGTTAACTATAGCATTGCTGTTCCGGCAAAAAATTAGAAACATTGTGAATACCCATACCTTATAATATAACCATACTATAGAATGTACTACCATAGAGCTATTAAAAAAATGAAGTAGATCCTCTAGACACATGGCCAGATCTCTAGGAGATACTATCAACCCAGTTATAAGTTAAAACGAACACACAGTCCCTCCCTGACTACCCCACAAAAAGTATAAAGGAAAAAAAATATTTAGAAATACATATATGTCTGGTAGGTACACATCAAACTCATCCACAGGAAAAAAATGAGACTGGGAAAGGCATACCGAAGAGGAACTTTGGTTTTGTTCTACACACTTTTGTGTGCACGTAGGTATACATGTTATATACATAAATATATTCATATACTTTTGCAATGAAATCTTAATAAGTAATCAAAAGAAGGGAAAATAATATTCAAGAAAATATCTGGATTATAATTTTTCTATTTGTGCTTGTGTGGTTTTCTCTTTCTTTCATTAAGCTGTATTATCTGGGGCAAATACATTTCCCTTTGAGTGCTCCACGATCCCAGCAGGATTCTACTGATACCTAAAAGGGTACCCTGGGGCAATTAACCTAATTGCCTCCATCCAAATGGGTCTGTGGGTGATTCAGACTCTAGCAACAGGTTTGAGAGTAGATGGTGAGTCTTTTCCATCCCCTGGGGGAAAGATCTCAATTTTGACTGGTAAGAGTTTCTTTCGGCATTCTTCCTGGCACAGCTCTGGAACTCTCCTAATTTAAAGAATTATCATCTTCTTTTATCCAATTCCATCTCACTTCCCAGATTCCTCAATCCCAATAATCACCCAGGACCCACTCACACTCAGCTGGATGTTCTGAGAAGTGAGCTCCTCCGCCTTCTTCTCGAGGGAGGACACCCAGAGCTTCCGCTTTTGACGGCAGCGGGAGGCTGCAGCCCGGTTGCGCTCCAGGAACCGCTGCCGCCGTTCATCAGGATCTTCGTCCACTGTGCGTCGCCGCCGCCCTCCCGTGCTGGGAGTGGGCTGGGCTGGTGAGACCTGGGGCCCAGGAAGAGGAGTTACTTGAAGGGAACGTCAACCCTTTCCAAATTCAACCTGATGTCAGGTAGGTTAGTGAGCTCCGGTAAAGATCTGGTAGAGGGATGTACCAGTCTCTGCAACCACAGCAAGTCTCATCATCATGCCCCTGAGTTTCTCTTCTCTCTGCCTCCCCATTCCCTTCCAGACTTCTCACCCCATACTCGGAGAGACCACAGCTCAGGTGGAAACAGACTACTTCTGAGACAGACAGATAAGATGAAGTGAGCATCACTTTTTGTTTCATAACGACAGGGAATCCTGTAGGTGGGGAAACTGTAATGGGGGCTGGGCGTCTGGGGAACTTTTAGGGAGACCGGAATAAAGATACTTGAGAATCACTGATTTGGATGAGCAATATATACAAACAACAAGTTTCAGAAAAGGAGAAAAGACTTTACTACCGGTGAGATACTGGCTATCATGGAGAGAGATGGGTTAGCACGTTCTTATTTATAGTCAGTTATTAATTATCCTCAGCAACCGCCCTCCCCACCTTGTTTGTTCTGTTTGTTTTTAAACAAAAACCCATTTTTAATCCCTTTACACACTGGTGATATAGGACTGCCTTTTGTCTTGAAACTTTAGGCTGATGTCCTCGGTCACTAAAATACTTCTGGATCGTCTTCCCTTTCTATTAGCTGGTATGTGTTCAGAGAAGATAGACCAACTTTATAATAGCAGGCAAAATTAAAATGTAGAAAGGTCGGCCATCTGTATAAAAGAAACTATATAATGTAAGACATTGACGAAAAGAAATTCTTCCTAGATCTGTTGCTATTAGAGAATACCTATATTAGTAGTTCCCAAGTGCCAGAGCTCGCATCAGTTGCATGAGACTAAGCGTGAGCTTACAAAAAAACAGAATCTTATACTCCACATCAGGCCCTACTAATTCATGTTCTCCATTAATACCAAAAATCAAGAGATAATTTTATTTATTCACACTAATATTATCTCTCCCAAAAGAAAAAATGGAGAAGAAATTTAAAACTCAATTTAATGAGCTGGAGGCCTTGGGTCATTGGTTCTCACTGTACTACGGGAAGTTTATACTAATTCTCTTGTGATTTTCAATTTCCTCTTTATCCTGAACTCGACGGAGCACATGTAAAGACTGGGACTTTAGGAGGATGGAGAGAGGAAACGCAGAGAAGAGAGGTGAAAGAACACCAAGAGAAAGAAGGGAAGGATGAGAAAGAAAGGAATCAGCAGTGTACTAAAAAGGAAGTCCTTTTTTTTTTTTTTCCATCATTTTCTTAAGAGGGACAGCAGCACAACTCAGGCAAGGTGGCTACGGCTTCACAATCTCCAGGGACTGGCATCGGAAGGGGTTACAGGGGGGAGGGCAAGCTTAGCTTCCAACAAGAAAACTCAAATGAAGGCTTTTGCTGTTGGCCAAGCTTTAAGGCAGCATATGGCCATTAAATGTTAGGACATGTGGTGGTAACTGACAAAGCAGGTGGTGACATCAGAAAAAGGGGCTGGACAAAGATGTTATTCTATTCATCTCAGGGGCGCCTGGGTGGCTCAGTGGGTTAAAGCCTCTGCCTTCGGCTCAGGTCATGATCTCAGGGTCCTGGGATCGAGCCCTGCATCAGGCTCTCTGCTCAGCAGGGAGCCTGCTTCCCTCTCTCTCTGCCTACCTCTCTGCCTACTTGTGATCTCTCTCTCTCTGTCGAATAAATAAATAAAATCTTAAAAAAAAAAAAAAATAGAAACCCATCTCAGGTTGTTGTCACCTGTCCAGTGCAGATACTACAAAAACTAAGGCCTATTCGGTTTTCAAAGAAACTTATTAAAACTGAGGCTTCCCTGGGAAAAGAACGGGGCATATAAGTGGCACTGCTCCTTTCATTTCTCCGTGATAGAAAGGGACTAAATTGATAAGGAAAATGTGTTTTATGTTACGTCTGTTTACTGAGCCATCTTAGTACCGCGACATCACATTTTACTAATATATTGTTATTATCCAATTTTGGCCACAAAACCTAATCAGGTAGGTTTTTTTGGTTTTTGTTTTTGTCTTTGTTTTGCTTTGCTTATTTTTTGTTAAGACTTAACTCATGGGAAAGAGACTAGGGGAGCCTCCTTTGGTGCACAAAGTGGTTTGAGTCAGGTTCTGTCACATTTTAGAGGGTTCTGCAGATACGTCATTCACATACAGAAAAAAACAAAGACCAAAAACTGAGACCTCCTCTGTGCCAGCTCTGCACTCTCCGGCCTGTCTGATGTAAATATTACAGAAGAGTAGGTAAAGACTGGTGCGTCTTGCTACTGTCAAACCGTTAACAAGAACTAAAACACAAGAAGACGCCCTGAAAACTGAAACCTGCTCTTATGTAATTTTTCTGCTCCTCGCAAAACAGAAGTGCCATTAAGTAATGGTGACACAGCGGGCTCCCCCGTCCAAGGGCCTAACTGACCTGTGGCTGGGCAGGGGATGGGGCATCCGGGTGCTGCATGAGGATCTGGCTCTGCTCAGGGCGGGCCGTCACCATGGTGCTGGCGGTACCCACCACCATTCCACACCCACCGTTGATTGAGGAGACTTGGTGGGTCAGGGTGGCTTTTAGTCTCTGTAGGAAACAGGAATAAAAAACAGCTTGTCAAGGGTGAGAATCTATCAAGGGTGAGAAGAGTGGGCTTAGATTTTAATACTGACCTCACAGATCACTAAAATTTCCACGCCAATTTGCCCTTAACAGAGGAATTAAAAGAAAATGACAGGGAGAATGTGCACCTGGATCCCTACCATGCCTACTCTGTTCCTTGGCTACCATCCTGGGCACAGTTGGAGGGTGGGGGTTGTTGAAGGAATAGAGTCCAGATGAAACCTCTCTCCTGGAACCCGGCCAGGTGCTGGCTACGCAGCTATTCACCTCTTGGCCAGCTCTCCTGCCCACTCATCCACCCTCCATCTGTCACCCTGGAACTGAAACAGCAAGCATTCCACTCCAAACAATCTGTGCTGCCTCTTTTCACTGCCATGGTCTATGTACCAGGCTCTAAAGGTGGCAGAGAGGAGATAGAGTCATGAATCAGGGTCTTTTCTTCTCCAGACCCCACCACAGGGCATCTTTAGCTTTGCAAGCCCCAGAAGGTTTCTCTTCCTGGCTCAATCGAAAAACCTAGGCTGGTAACACTTCTTTCGAAAGGGCCAACACTGCCCCAAGCTGGGATGTACTCACCATCTTGGCTTCTGATGGCATAGGGTGGCCAGAGGGAGAAATGGAACCACTGCTGTTAACTGGTGGGCCAGGGATACCAGGAATGTTGGGCACCATAGACACGGGTCTGGCCAGCTGGATCGAGAGGAGGAGGAAAAACCAGAAGGGAACATAATACTAGTGGGGGGGGCAACAGCTTTCCAAAATGAAGTGCTTTGGAGACTGGCATGTCAGGGCCTGCTCTGCACAGCCTGTCCATAGGGCATAGAGGGAACGGCCTGGGAAACACCTTTCCCCATGGAGCACCACATGGTAGGGAATCTAATCCTTTAGTGCTGTGACAATTTCTAGGGGAACGGCTGGGGCTGTACCTTGAGGAGAGTGGTGGACAATGTGGGAGGCGCTAAGTGCCAAGTGAAATCAACCAATCAGCAGGCTGGCAAGATCAATTCCTAGACCAGGAGCCAATTGTCCAGATGAGTCTTTGTCTAGTGTTCCACAGTGCTGGATTGGCAGAGGTTAGCGCAGAGTTTAGGCAGGCTGCCACGCTCAGCTAATGCAGACCAGAGCCCACGTCTCCCTGGGGCTCATGTGTGTTTATGAGCATTCAGGTGGAAGGGAGGGATTAGTGTGTCGGCAGGACTGGCTGCCCCAACTACAGAGCTCACCGATATAACAGAAGGCATCTGTACTGGAGGCCCTGGCAGCACAGGCATGGTCTGTCCATTAGCAAGATGCATGACGAGAGGGAGGGAGCCGGTGGGAGACCTGAGGAGACACGAAGTGAAATGCTCATCACGCAGACCCTTTTGTCTGTGGATCTTCCTCCTATAATTACAGCAGATTGCCCAGGCTTCTCTAGTTAGGGAAGCTACAGAGCAACACCATAAAATCCTGACACCCTCATGAAGGTGGAAAAACCAGGGAATGCGACTGACCTTACCTTATAGATAGACAGAAATGGTAAGATCTTTACACCTTGCAAATTAAGCAAACACCACTGAATTCGAACGGGTGGGAAGCTAATCCTATTAAGATTTCAGAACAACGAAACAAACATCCCTACCGCTGGCATGTATAAATTCTGTCTTGCCTTAGCCAGGACTTGGATGAAAGTTGTCATTTTGCAAAGCTGAATTATGTCCTGTGATAGCCAAACATGAGTAAGTTTCTCTTGCCGTTTGCACGCACTGCTCTACCCTGTCCCCAAAAGATGTCACTTTGTATTTTTCCTAGCAGGTCCAGAGAACAATAAGCTTTAAGAGGCTGAATCCTGACAACAACCTCTTAACCCATGGGTACCTGGGGACAGGAGCTCAAGTTATCTCGTTAGGAAATCTGTATGGACCACGCCAGAACTGAAGACAGACAAACAAAATTAGGGGTAGCAAAGACCAAGAACCTCAGACTGAGGGGAACACCAGACTCAAAAAAGATGACTTAATGGGTTTCAGCCTGTCATTCAGTAATGCCCACCCAAACCTTGTACAGATTGAGGCCAAGAACTAAATTTACTTCCCTGTGTGGCTTCCACCATTATGATGAACTTCCTAAAGTTTTAGAGATTCTTCTTTCAGATCGAAGAAGTATTAAACCTCCAAATTAAGGAAGTATTATCCCCAAATAAATACTTGCTTGCTTACTAATAAGCTGAAGGAGATTTCTGCTTATGGGGGGATATTTTATTTTGAGAGACATTCTCACCGACTCGTTTTCTTTGAGTATTCAAAAACAGTCCCTGTTTTTTTTTTACCAAGTACAAAAAGGTTCAGGCTTCGCTGTTTCTCCCTGCTTTACTTACCCCAGTTGCCTGTTGGATGGTGGAGCCTGTGTGATGACGGAAGTTGGGGAGGGAAGGGTTGGGTGAAGTGGATCATAGCCCAAGTGGAGAGGCAGGGAGCCAGGGCGCACGATGGTAGGTGTGGGGGTAGAGATCACGACAGGCTTTGGGGCCACCTCCTGAGGAGAAGACACCAACAGAACACGAAATGCTATAAGGGGCTGCTTATAGGAAAATATGTAGCTGGTTAAATGTAGTACAAATTTACTGGAAAGAGCACTATAGTGACTCCTGTAAATCATGCCATCACTCTATCACGATCATGGATGCATACTTCACTCGCCCATTCAATAGGAATGCTGAGTTAAGGCTTTTTGGCTATATCCCTTTCGGGGATGACTGCTATATGAGTGAGATAAGAGTTGGAAAATCACTTGAAATCTTTATAGAAGCACTGTAGTGCCATGTAAGTTCCAAGGACTGTCATAATTTTTCACTCTTGTTCCAAATCTGATGCCTGGTGTCCTCCAATCTCTAATGAGAAAAGGCAGGGTGTAAGACTGGTGATAAGGCAACCCAGTATCTCCTACAGACATATCCCCCCCTACCTTTGTACAGAGCCTCCATGCCCAGTGTGGGGCTTGAACTCACGACCCTGGGATCAAGAGTTGCATGCTCTACTGACTGAGCCTGCCAGGCGCCCCCGGACAGATCCCTTTAAAAAAGGCTATGGAGGAAAAGGCTATGGAAGTTTGAATAATGGTCATGTTGTAATAAAACAAACTGCTTCCCACTGTTAACTTGCTGGGGACTTCAGCTGCTAGTGCCACACACATCTCCAGACAACCTTTAGGACCTGGCTGCTAATGAAAAGAGGAGGGAGGAGGGACAGTTGCAATGTTTAGGGAGGAGGTAGTTTGGAGAAGTTATCTAACCAAATTTGGAGGGAGGTAAATGAGGTACAGATGCTCTACCCACAGAGGACATTAAGATTTATAACCCCTGGTAGAGCAGTAGGGACTGGGAAGAGGCATGAGGGGGCTTCTGAGGTTCTGATAATATCTGGGTGCTGGTTACACAGGCTGTAAACTTCATGAAAATTCAGTGAGCTATATACTCACAATTCATGTGCTTTTCTGTGTGTATGCTATATTTCAATAAATTTAGGGGCATCTGGGTGGCTCAGTTGTTGAGTATCTGCCTTTGGCTCAGGTCATGATCCCAGGGTCCTGGGATCTAGCCCCGCATCGGGCTCCTTGCTCAGCTGGAAGCCTGCTTCTCCCTCTGCCCCTCCCCCTGCTAGTATTCCCTCTCTCGCTGTCAAATAAATAAAATCTTAAAAATAAATAAATAAATAAATAAATTTATAAAAAACATTACCTCATAGAATGTTTCCTTTAAAAAAATAATACTCAGAATTCTAGTAGATTTTCTCTTTGAGTGACTAGAAGGCTTCCTTCTAAGAAGATTTTTTCCCAAAATCATTTAATGTCCAGTTTATGAATTACATAATTTTTCTTTCCCGCTTAATACGTGAAGTACAGGGGCGCCTGCGTGGTGCAGTTGGTTGGGTGGCCGACTCTTGATTTCAGCTCAGGTCACGATCTCAGGGTCATGAGATTGAGCCCCACGTCGGGCTCCGTGCTGGGCATGGAGCCTGCTTGGGATTTTCTCTCCCCTTCTGCCCCTCCCCACTCCTCTCTCTCCCTCTCTTAAAACAAAACAAAAAACAACCCCCCTCCAAAAAACCCCAGAATAATTGAAGTACAACATACATAAAGTACATTAATCTAAAGGATATAACTAAATGACTTTATATATGTAAAGTCAAGACACAGCCCATTTCCAGCACCCCAGAAAGTGTCCCTTCCCAATCCATACCTTCCCTCACGAAAGTTAAGCATTTACTTTGAGTTCTACCATCACCAAATAGTTTTGCCTCTTCTTGAACCTGATGTAAATGGAGTCATGTGTGTAGTTTTGTGTCTGAATTTTGTTGTTCAATATAACATTTGTGGGATTCACCCACATTGCTGTGTATATCATTAGTTCATTCTTTTTTAATGCTGTGTGGTATGCTATTATATTTCATTTATTTATTTTTAAAGAGGGCGGGTTGGGGGACAAAGGGCAAGGGAGACAGAGAAAGAGAATCTTAAGCAGGCTCCATAACCAGCATGGAGTCCAATGTGGGGCTTGAATTCATGACCCTGAGATCATGACAAGCCAAAATCAAGAGTCAGATGCTTAACTGACTGAGCCACCCAGGCACCCCTACTACTCCATTTTAGAAATATACCACAATTTATTTATTTATTCATTCTACTTTTTTTTAAAGATTTTATTTATTTGACAGAGAGAGAGATCACAAGTAGGCAGAGAGGCAGGCAGAGAGAGAGAGGGGGAAGCAGGCTCCCTGCTGAGCAGAGAGCCCGATGCGGGGCTCGATCCCAGGACCCTGAGATCATGACCTGAGCTGAAGGTAGAGGCTTCAACCCACTGAGCCACCCAGGCTCCCTATTCATTCTCTTATTGATGGACATTTGGACTACCTCAGTTTTTGGACTATAATGAATACAACTGTTATGAGCATTCTTGTATACTTTTATCTACACTAATTCTTATACACTTATATACACTAATTTCACTTTCATATAGACTCAGAAGTGGAACTACTGGGTCAGAGAATAGGTATAATTTATACAAATCTTCTAAACAATGACCATTATTCAAATATAATCAATTCTGTATCACACACTATTTATACAACTAATGAATCAAAACTTAATCTACCTACCAATTAACACTTGGGATAATTCTTTTTTTTTTAAGATTTTCTTTACTTTAGAGAAAGAGTGCATGCACGCAAATGAGCAAGGGGAGGAACAAAGGGGGAGGGAGAGAGAATCTGAAGTAGACTCCCCACTGAGTGCAGAGCCGGACACGGGAGTTGATCCCACAACCCTGAGATCATGACCTGAGCCAAAGCCAAGACTTGGACGCTCAACTGATTGAGCCACCCAGGCATCCGTGGGATAATCCTAGGTAGAGAATTTACCTTTTCCTTGAGTGGCGGGGAGCAGGGACTCGAAGCAGGGCTGTCAGGTGGGGATGAGTCTACCTCCACTGGCTCTTCTTCTTTGATTTTGATGTCTGGTGTGGAAGGCAAAGACATGTCAAGGGGCCCAGCAGCAGCCTGTCAAAAGAGACAAATAAGCAAAGTTCAGCCCCATGACTCCCTACAGGCTGAATCAAAATCTTTCCAGTTCAAAGATGAGGAAATATACTTTCTTTTCCTTTTTTTTTTTTTAAATTATGAAGTAGGCTCCACACCCAATGTAGGGTTTGAACTCACAACCCTGAGATCAAGAGTCACATGTTCTACTGACTGAGGCAGTCAAATGACCCGAGGAAATGTACTTCTAAGTTCAGCCCTTGGTCAAGGAACTGCACTGTAAGAAATATGGAACCTAAGTTTTCTGTACAATTCTGGCCAGATCATTTTAATTTCTCCGAACTTCTGTTTTTCTAACTATAAAATAGAAATAATGCCTGCTTCACCATGGGCATATACTTATAACGATTCTGAAAGGAAAAAAAATAAATGTTTATAAAGACCCTGAAAGGGGAAAAAAGAGATGTCATTTAAATCCACGCAAAAATCATAATTGTATCATTTTTCAGGAAAGTAAAATGATTCCTGATCCAGTGCTTGCCTATTTCCAACCAGCTCTGCTGGCCACTGGAGAACCGTGAGCACTTTTTCTGCCAACCAGGACTATATTAGCCAAGTATCAAAAGCAAACGAAGACAGATTAGCTAACGAAGTACTGCAAACAAGATAGGACAGATCTTTTCTGGGGAACTTCTCATGCTTGATGGTGACTTGACCCCGTCTGGTGCTAGAGGCTAAAAATTAGGAAGCTAGGGTTTGGGGGTAATGAGGAAAGGAAAGGCTGGTCATTTGATCAGTTAAAGACATTAGAACTTGGTCCTAGAAGCAGGACTGGAGAAAACCAGAAAGGAAAGAGATACGTTTCTGGCAGTGGTGAATCACTTCACAGAACTGTGGAGCCGTAAATGGCTTTGCGGGGAACCATAAACCATCTGAGAGGGCGGCCCTGACACTGCACGACAGGAGGCCTGGCACTGCAGTCCGGTTTCATGACAAAGTGGATCCTTTGTTCTATTCTTCCCATAACTTAGGCTTCTTGGTCAAAGAGAAGCTTGTTTCTAACTATTCCCTTGCTACCTTAATCCCTAGAAATCTTGGTAGTTGAGCACACTGAAGAGAATCTGGTGTCTACCACGTTAGAGAAGGTGCTAATGGTTCTTTCTCTCCAATCTGATGGGGCTGAACAATAGCAAAGATGCTTTCATTTCTGCCCTCATTTTTTCTACATTGTGAAGATGTCGGGCCCAACTCAGCTAACTCTGGGATCCCTGAAGTCAGAGGGTGGTGGGAAGGAGAGGCCTCTAAGTAAATAGAACCGCGGGTTTAAAATCCCTTAGAGGCATCTCTTAGAAAAGCTGTGGTTCAGTGAAATTTCAGACTCAGTCAACATTCCTGGACACAGTCTTCTATTGAGTCTGTTCTTCTCATCAAGGGGAGGTAAACACCAGCCCTATATAGGCAGGAAGAAATACTGAGATGCCCAACGAGTAAAAGCCTGACCAACTATGAACGGCCTCCCAGAGTGTCAACTGAGTTAAAATGGCAGTAGAAAAGACTTCCCACTTTTAAAGGGAGGTTAATTTTCTTGAATTTGCCTCTGACGAGTTTGATTTTAAATTGCTCACATCCTTGTGGAAACAATTTGACTGATTTGTCTTGGGAGAAGGAGAAATGATGGTGGTTGGGGGATGAGGCAGGGAAGCTGTAAAATAAAATTATACCACATAGGTTGAAGCCACTGAGAGATGAGAGACTGGAGTCTCTAAAGAAAAATAATGACGGGAAGACTGTGGCTAGTCCAGCTGTTTGAAAGTGGAACTACAAATATATGCCCCTGGATTTCCCTGCTTTCTTTCAGTCGGAGGGAGACAGCAGGAAAAGAAGCTCAGAGGAAGCTACGGAACTTAGAAAAACCTCCTGTGATAAGGACACCTTATCTTGCATTCTTACAATTACAATTTAAGCTGGATGAAAAAAAATCATGCACAAATCTCTTGATTTACCTCTTAGAAGGAAAGAACTCAGAATAAGGGATTCCAACATTCTAATCCTCTCTACAATATCTATACTAAGTGGCCTCCATATAATTGCACACACTTTGTGACAGCTTCCACCTGCTGGTCCTATTTCTACCTCAGGGCCACACAGAGTAAGTTTAACCCCTCTTTTACGTGAAAGCTCTTCACATATTTGAAAACTACAATTTTTTCGCCTTAAAACTTCTCTTTTCCAAGCAAAACTTCCCCAGTTCCTTTATATATTCCCAAAGTGACAATTTCTAGTCCTTTCACCATCTTGGTTGATCTCCTTCGGAAGGCATTAAGAGCACCTTCTTGAAGTTTAATGCCCGGAATATTACGAGAAAAGCTACCTGAAGTTAAGAGCTACATATATTGAAACAAAGAAGTGTCAAAATGCAATAAATGTTTGTTGATTGGCTGGCTGAATGAAAACAGTCCAGGTGAGAAGACTGACTAGCTCAGAAAAGAGTAAGAGATTTGACCCCAAAAATGTTATCTCACAGAATTTGAGTAATTTATAATCTTTTAACACTCTTAACATTTTCAGAAGAGGAATAATTAAAAAAAAAAAAGAGAGATTACTGAACTAATGCTCCACTGAAAGGGCACGAAGTCTAATTTTTGGTAAAGACAGATTTGTGCCGATCCATCATCTGGACCCCCTGAAGATGTGGAAGGCTGACTTGGATTACTGGGTATTATCTGGTTCTAAAGAATGAAGCCCATAATTGTGTGCTTTAACTGACTAAGCAAATTAGGGCACAATGAAAACAGCCTCCATCTGAACACTGCCAGTTTGTCAGCAAAAGTCCCGCCTCTTGCCTTTTTTTCCTCCTCATCTGCAGCTTTCTTGAATTCATGTTCAAAGGAGCTAGCTAATTCATTGAAGAGCCCCACCTCCTCACAATTCTTCAGGAATCTAGTCGGAGTAGGAGTTTGATCTGCAGACATGAAAAAAAAAAAGGAAACTTTATTTTAGTTTTGACCTGAAATTAAAACTTGACAGTATATAGAGAACACATTTTTTATTCTATTTGGAAAGAGTCTCTGTGTGAGGGCAAATTTGCTTTTATGGAGCTGAAGCGGGTGAAGGCCAGTGCTAGGCCACCAGAGGGTGTCTGTGCTGTGCTGCCTCGAGGCCAGCAGAGGGAAGACAGAACAATGTTTTGTTGTGTGACTCTCCCTGTAACCCCCTTTCTCCCAGGGCTGGTTTCACCTCCCTCACCCCCAAACAACAACAAAAAAAACAAAACCACCCACCCAGGTGGAGTTTGTGAAACCTCCAGATCTGAAAATCAAGAACAGTTAAGCGACATTTTCTCTTTAAACTTACTCCCTGCTAAGTCTGACGTGAGCAGGTATAAGCAGATGGACGTTAAAATCTGATGAAGAGAAGAAACTGAGGATCAGATGGTTGAGTTTGCTTGCTAAAGCTACCAAATAAGAAATGGTGCCTTGTCTTTCAGTGGTCACTGAGGTAAGGGTCTGTTACCTTCTGAAGGCATTCCAGGCAAATCTAGGGGCTGAGGAACAAGACAGCAAGATCATGAGCTAGAAAAGGAAACTGCAACAATAGAGCTCATTTCACAGAAACCTGGGCTCAGAGAAAATTCCGGAAACCAGGATATTTGGATTTAGCTTTGCCAGCCAAAATATCCTCTCAGGGGCTGCACAAATCTTTCCTCAACAGTGCCTTTGCCCTTGGGAAGAGGAAGGTGATCGGTAACCCGTGTGAACTTTTCAAGCAACTTGAATTTTAGATTTGAGCTCCTTTCTCCCCATTCTGGTTTTCTAGTTTTTCTCTCTTAGGTCAGTTGAATCCTGTTCCCTGATCTAAACTTCTTTTATGATGGTTTTCTTTGACATGGTAGTCATCTCAGAGATTCATTTAATACCCCAAACCACTAAACTGAATGACAGAAATAGAACAACGTTTAAATGACGTTTTAAGGAGTGAGACCTGGGATGAAAATCGTTCCTTTTAGCATGATCGATTGGAAATAGTCCACTGGGATTTTCCATGGAAACAGCAAATTTTTTTTTTTTTTTTAATTTAAACAAAACCTCTTCTGAATCATAGTGTTTGGAAAAGTTACCACTACCTCCCAAAATAGTTTTAAAAGGTCCTCTGGCAGCTTTGGTTGGCCAATGATGAAGCCACTTTCCCTCCATCCCCGGGTGAATGGAGGTAATATCATCCTCTACGCTCAAAAGTAATTCAGTAAGGGCACACACAAAAATCACAAGTCAAGTGAAACAGGACAGGGCAGCTAAGGGCACGGTGATGGCAGAAGAGGGCCTTTTGCTTCTCTGACCTGAGACTCATACAAACTGCTCCCATTCCTGAACAAACAAACAGCCAGAAAATATGTGAGAAAACCTTCAGTGTGCTCTGATGATTCTAAAGAAATCAGTAAGTGTTTACTGAATACTTTCTTTTTATTTATTTATTTAAAAGATTTTATTTATTTATTTGACAGAGAGATCACAAGTAGGCAGAGAGTCAGGCAGAGAGAGAGAGGGGGAAGCAGGCTCCCCGCTGAGCAGAGAGCCCGATGCAGGGCTCGATCCTAAGACCCTGAGACCATGACCTGAGCCAAAGGCAGAAGCGTAACCCACTGAGCCACCAGGCACCCCTACTGAATACTTTCTACATGTTTTGATGCTACATGCATATACACTTGTGGGTAAATTTGGGGGAGGGGATGGTTAAGAGTATAGGAATTTTGCCCAAACGTAAGACATGGCTCTTGCCCTAGGGATCAGAGAATGTTTTCTAGTTGAGGAAATAAACCAATATAGACAGCATCATAATATACACAAAACTAGGCGCCATGTGCAGTAGAGAATAAATCTGTTGTCGTCATTAAATAAAGACAAATTAATGATACCAGAGTTAGGAGGTTTTAAGAAGTGGGACTTGAGCTGGGCCTTCAAGAATGGTTTTCACCAGGAGAAAGAAGAGAAGATTTGGAGAGTAAGAGGAGTAAGGCAGGTAAAGGCACAGACAGAGACAGGGTATGGGACCACATATAGGTGAGGAGGAAAAGGTACACCTAGGGTAAAGATAATCAAGGCAGGGGGAGCCTGGCTGGCTGTCGGTAGAGCCTGTGACTCTTGATCTTAAGGTCATGAGTCCAAGCCCTACGTTTGGTGTGGAGTCGACTTAAAATACAAAAAAAGATAATCAAGTCAGGTATATAAGTTGTATACAAAGTGGGGTAGGTACCATCAGGTTAGATTATAGAAAGCCTGAGAGTCCAAGTATAAATAGCCTTGAAAGTAAAAGAAAATAGGAAGATTAGGACAGACTTTTTTTTTTTTTTTTAAAGATTCCATTCATTTATTTGACAGAGAGATAGAGAGCACAAGTAAGCAGAGCAGCAGGCAGTCAGAGAGGGAGAAGCAGGCTCTCCACTGAGCAGGGAACCTGATGCAGGGCTTGATCCCAGGACCCTGGAATCATGACCTGAGCCGAAGGCAGCCGCCCAACCAACTGAGCCACCCAGGCGCCCCTAGGACAGATTTTTTAAAAAATTTAAATTCAATTAATTAACATACAGTGTATTATTAGTTTCAGAGGTAGAGTTCAGTGATTAATCAGTTGCATATATCACCCAGTGCTCATTACATCATGTGCCCTCCTTAATGTCCATCATCCAGTTACCCTGTCCCCCATCCCCTCCTCTCCAGCAACCTTCACTTTGTTTCCTTTGATTAAGAGTCTCTTATGGCTTGAGATTCTTTTTTTTTCTTTTTCTTTTTTAATCTAAGAGCATTTTATTTAGAGGGAGAAGGTTTTTAGGTTTTTTTTTTTTTTTTTTTTTAAGTAAACTGTATCTCCAAGGTGGGGTTTGAACTCATGACCCTGAGATCAAGAGTCTCATGTTCCACCAGCTGAGCCAGAGAGCCAGGTGCCCCAGATTAGGACAGATTTTGAGCAGAGAATTTAACAAAGACTGGCTTGCTTGCTTTCTTTTTTTAAAGATTTTATTTGAGAGAGAGAGAGAGAGATAGTAAGAGAAAGCACAAGAAGGGGGGTAGGGGTAGAGAGGGAGGCTCTGGCTGAGCAGGGAGCCCAATGTGGGGCTCAATCCTAGGACCCTGGGATCATGACCTGAGCCAAAGGCAGACGCTTAACCGACTGAGCCACCCAGGTGCCCCAAGACTGGGTTTTCAAGAGAATGAAAGATTAGAACAAGAGACTGATCAAGGAGACCAGCTTTGGAGAAACCCAAGCGTAATGAGGGTGGTGGGAGGAACAGAACAGAGAGAATGTGAAGAAAGAATAAACAACTCATGATTTTTTTCTTTTAAAACAACTCAAGATTTTGAGAATACTGATATCACTGAATAACAAGGAGAAGGAGAAGGTTTAGGGGACAAGGAGAGAAGTTCAGAAATGGGGTGTGGGGGGGCACGAAGATCTGTATGACAGAAAGATAGCCAAGTAAGTGTTCAATAAGGGATTGGAATACATGTCAGACACAAAGTCTCAATTTAGAGAAATGAGAACTATTCTCCTCGACAGGATAACTGGAGTCATGTGCAATGGGATGAGCGCTCCAGAACAGAATGCAAAGAATAACAGGAAAACACTTTCTCTCCTTCGGACTATCCCGTATTGATTTCTCTCATCACTCTTGGAGACTTGGCATAGAACTTTCCACCTCTGAAATAACCTTTCCAAACTGATAACCTAGCCTCAAATGTACCTCTTTCATAAATTTTCTCTGATTAATTCCACTTAATATTCATTCTCTTAGTATTTATATTCGAATTATTCACTTGTACTTGACTGCAAACTCTAAAAATTTTTTCATGTATATGCCTTGACTTAATAAATTTAAGTATGTGTTACGTACATATATTTTTATACCGTATCCACTCTTTCCTAAGATTTCCTCCAGGTTTTCTTAAGGATCATCAATGACAATGTCCCCACTCATGTCCTTTTCCAGGAATTATAATCTACAAACTCCTAGCAAAGTGGCTGGTGCACACAGTAGCTATTCAATAAGTAGTTGCTAAATTAATAAGGATTAGAAGATCTGTAAGGGCAAGTTCCCGTCTTCACATATAAAAGCATGGAGAAGGAGGTTCTCTCTTTCCTTCACTATATCTTGGGTTGCATTTGGCTAGTAATACTTAGAAAAATTGTGTCTTATCTGAGTTATTAACTGATGTAATAATTATCAACTAAATCCCCTATTGGCTAATACTGCGGTAAGCCTGCTTTAACTCAGGCTAAATCAGAACCCCTCATAGTATCAAAAGAAAAGGCCCACTTTGTTTTGTATGTCTGTCTAGCTGAAAATGGCACAACAGAACTGCTGCACGATTTGAGAGCAGTTTCTGAGAATGCTCCCTTGAGCATGGCATACGCAAGCAAGACAGTATCTAAAACAACCAGCAAGAGGTTCCAGGTCACCCAGATTGGCTTAGAAAAGTCCCATTGACAAAATGTCTTGTTTGAGCTTTGGAAATGTGCCCTCAGTGCTGTCTGGGTTCACAAGGCAAGTTGAATTTACGAACTGACGATCTGCCTGCTTGGGGGAAACTGACACCCAGTGGAAGAGAAGCAGCCAGGCTAGGTCGGCTTTCTTGCTTTCTTTTGTTCACCCCTTCACTGTGGGTAGGGAGAAATGTCAAAGGCGTCTTTTGTCTGTAAATCTTCCAAAGTCTTAATAAAAAGAAAGCAAGGAAGGAATAGACTGAAAAAAGCCAAGACAAAACCTCAACACACCTACCCTCAAAAACCGCAGAACCCAATCTTGTATTTAAAACAGAATGGAGGGCACAATAGAAACTTGGGAGCTTTTAGTGTTCCTTTTTCCTGATTAAATGCAGATCACATAAGGGCTCTTAATGGGAAAAGGGGAGTAGAGCTCCCAGTACATCTGGTCCCTGGTATTAATCTTAACTGTCTGGTGATACCAAGGCACGTGGCTTCTGGGGCAGCAAATACCTGCAATGATGACTGAGTCGGTTCGGGCTGGGCCAAATTTCAATGTCATCTCATGCTTGTGTTTATGAACTGCCAGGTGGTCCTCGTTTGTAAATCTCTGAAACGAAACAGAAACAGAGATGTGAAAAAAAAAAAAAAAAAAAGCGATTCAGTGCCCTTTTAAAATGTCCTACCAAACATCCTGCTGTAAGGATAGTCCCTGGACAGAGGGGATGGAGAGGGAATGGAAAGGAGAAAAAATTGGAAGTGACGGAAAAGGAGAGGAGATGGATTAAAGGAGAAAATGGGGAAGGAGAAAAAGAGGCACTAAAAGCTGTGAGGAGAGGAGAAGAGGAGGGCCGCAACACCAACTGCTCTGCGGTATCAGGTCCAAACGCGAGAAGTGGACAGATTGCTGGTGAAGTGGGGTCCAGGCAGGAGGCTCCAAATGAAAAAAACATTTAGGCAAGGCTCGTAGCGAACAAGGGGGAAATAATTTTTAATAATAATAATAAAGAGGGAAGAAGGGAAAGGCTGGACACTCGTTGGTCATCACAAAAATAGGAAATTCAGAATGAAGCTCTCCACGGTGGGGCTGAACTGGACTATTTATGAGGAGGCTAACGGGGAGATAAATTATGCAGGATTAGGAGAACCATTTAACTTCCTGGCCCCCACAGTGCTGCAGCAGGCGCCTGCCCAGCTATTTGGCTCAGGGTTTTAATGAGCCAGGATGGAGCTGTAGAGGACAGAGGCCCAATGGCCAGCAGTAATGGCACACACCAGCCCCATCGGCCAAATGCTGTCTCCCCTCATCGGGCAGCCCGCCTGGGCTCCGGCAGCCATAAAGAGGCCAGTGCAATGCTGCTGGCTATATAATGACAGAATAAAAATGCAAGCAAAAAAAAAATTTTTGTTAGGGTAGGGAGAAGCCTGTAGGCAGGATGAGGGAAGGGAAAAGGAGATGGTGTGGAGGTTTTATCTAGTTAGGGGTTTAGGTGAAAGGACAATGAAAAGGTGAGGCTAGGTCGGCCTCAGTTTACGACATGTAAGACAGGGTTACTGGGTGGTAATTTATGCTCCCACCCCTTCTTTAGAGCGGGGGAGGTGAAGAGAACAGATGAACAGTAGTAATTCAAAAGAATGATACCCTCGAAATTCCCTTTGAGGCTGGCTGGCCTGGTTCCTTCATTAAAACATGCCTGCGACATAGGAAGAGCTTGGCGGCTGCAGCTTCCCTCAGCTCCCTCACCAGCCAGCCTCTGAAACATGCTTCTGTTGGTCTTTTTGTTTCTAAAAATAATGACTGGTTAGTCCCCTCTTTCTACTTTCCTCGTGAGATACATACCCACTTCCCACCAAACACCATACCTTTAGCTCTTTTTTCCACAGTGCTTCTTGACTGCAAGCCAAATACACAGGAGCTAGCCCCACCCATCCCAGCTCCTATCCAGTCAAGAAAGTGACACTGAACTTCAGTTTAAGTTCCTGTATCTTATCTGGAAGTAGATACTTTCCCCAAATTTGCTCAGAGCCCTATCACCACTAAAGCTAGCTTAAGGTGTAAAATCCTCCCAGGCTAGGCCTCCAGCCCTGCAGGGAAAAGTGAATTAAAAAAAAAAAAAAAAGTATGACGAAGCAAAAAGTAAAACTGTCAAAAGACTGCCTCAGAGTGGTTTCTGATGGATCCAGGATAAAACTGATAAAGTATGGGGGAATTTAGCCAAGAACTTTAGTTTTCTCTATTGTTGGTTAACCCTAGGCATCTACTGTTTCCTTCACAGATTTCTGCTTAAGGAAAAAAGGCTGGGGCTTGGGGTGGAAAAAGGAAGAGAACCGTCCGTTAACCAGGGGTATAATATTTGTGGGTTAAATAAGTCACTCTTGAAGTTCTGGGCTTGCCAGGTATTTGGTAAAAGGAAGTGAGCAGAATCTAGTCTACAACAAAGAAAAACCAACATTTTAGGGGAAGAGGAAGAGTAGTGAATCAGACAGAGGTATAAAATTTCAAAACATTGGTAATGTTCTGACAACCTTTTTCAAAAAGATGCTTATAAGAACTTCAAGGAAATTTCATATAGGTAGCTTGAAAAATTTTGCACAATGTTCTAGAATCTAGAAGAATGAGTTTTAAGCAAAAGTCCCTTTCCACTATCAAAAATCGTCTGCATAAAACTGAGCTGAGAGAAAGACTTGAAACCTCTATCAGGTTTTACTCTGGTTAGGACCACTCAATATTTTACTTCACATAGGGGCACCTGGGGGGCACAGTCGGTTAAGTGGCAGACTCTTGATTTCGGTTCAGGTCGTGCTCTCTGGGTCATGAGATCGAGCCTCATGCTCCACACTGATTGTGGAGCTTGCTTGAGTTTCTCTCTCCCTCTCCGCTCCTGCTCTCTCTCTCAAATAAACCTCAAAAACAATTTTTTTAAAAGGCAACTCCCTTTCTGTTACAATTTTGCTACATAGTCCCCACTTGTCTTATCTGTCCTCTAGCTCTGGTTCCTCCCTGCTGTACACCCCAGCCTGCACTCCCTTCCGTGCTGCCTTGAGCTATTTAATTTTCCCCAATCAAAAGCTGGGGTCTGAAAAGAACTGAAGGTGGCCAAAGGGATTTCCCACCCATAGGCATCTCAGAAGGCTTGATAACCGTGAACACAGGAAAAAAATTACATCTTTATTCTCACTAAACTCTGAAATTTAACATTCTTAACTTGTAACAGAAATCACACTTATCTTCTTATCACATATATCAAAATGCCCTTTATACACATCACTACTTTGAAACACTGGGAGTCACAAGACCTATCACTAGAATTTGTTATCTAATGCATTAAATAGCACACATACAGGGCGCCTGGGTGGCTCAGTGGGTTGAAGCCTCTGCCTTTGGCTCAGGTCATGATCTCAGGGTCCTGGGATAGAGACCCGCATCTGGCTCTCTGCGCAGCGGAGAGCCTGCTTCCCCCTCTCTCTGCCTGCCTCTCTGCCTACTTGTGATCTCTCTGTCAAATAAATAAATAAAATCTTTTAAAAAAACATAGCACACATATGACATCAAATTCTTTAAAAAGGTTTTATTTATTTATTGCACAGAGAGAGAGTGCCTGCACAAGCACGTGCACACACAAGTGAGGGGAGGGGCAGAGGGAGAGGGACAGCAGACTCCCCACTGAGCGGGGAGCCCGATGTGGGATTCGATCCCAGGATCCCAAGATCATGACCTGAGCCAAAGTCAGGCACTTTAGTGCCTGAGCTACCCAGGCACCCCTACATTATCAAATATTTAAAAACATTTTTGGTAACTGTATTTCAAAATAACTGACTTCCTTTATAATCCTATGTATTTTACTTTATTAATTTAAAAATAATATTCCAAAAAATAAATAAAAACAAAAACAATATTCTGAAAAGGGGTTCACAGGCTTCATCAAACTACCAAGGGGGGTCATGACACCATAAAAATTAAGAATCCCTCACTAAATTAGGTAGTGAGCTTCTGAGGAAGAGGCAAATAGGCAGAACTTTAAGAAACAGAGCACTGGCCTTGTCTTGGCTCCAGTCATCTCTCCCTATAATTTCTTTTTCTTTTCTTTTCTTTTTTTTTACGATATTATTTATTTATTTTGAGAGAAAGACAGAGAGGCAGTGTGAGCAAGCAGAGTGAGGGGCAGAGGGAGAGAGATTCGAAGCAGACTCCACTCTTGAGCATAGAGCCCAACTTGGGGCTCGATCCCACGACTGTGAAATCATGACCTGAGTCAAAATCAAAAGTCAGAAGCTCAACCCACTGAACCACCCATGTGCCCCTCTCCTTACAATTTCTAATACAATTTTTATATGGCTAGAGTAGGAAGGGGAGAATAAAAGTATACTAAAGCTTTTTATCAAAGTGAATGCCGATCTGGCTATTATTTTCACTGTTCCTTATATTCTTTCTCATTTATTAAAATTTAATCCTTAAAGGGGGAACCTGACTGGCTCAGTTGGTGGAGCGTGCCATTGTTGATCTCTGGGTTATAGGTTTGAGCTCCCTGTTGGGTGTAGAGATTACATTAAGAAAAAAAATAAAATAGGGGCGCTTGGGTGGCTCAGTGGGTTAAAGCCTCTGCCTTCGGCTCAGGTCATGATCTCAGGGTCCTGGGATCGAGCCCCGCATCGGGCTCTCTGCTCAGCGGGGAGCCTGCTTCCCCCTCTCCCTCCACCTGCCTCTCTGCCAACTTGTGATCTCTCTCTCTGTCAAATAAATAAATAAAATCTTTAAAAAAATATAAATAAATAAATAAATAAAATCCTTAAAATTGTTTCAAAAATTAAAAAAAAGTTAAGCCTTAAGAATTCTCTTGATCAGTCTTGAAATGGGTGCTTAGTAAACCATCCCTCTGAAAGCAATTTCTCAATTAAAATATCTAAAATCATTAAGCGGTAAAAATTTTGACCTTATTAGATAGATTATTCTATTGAATAAAAATGGGTGGAGGGGCTCTCAAAAGGATTTCCTCTTTGAATTATTACCCATTTAAAAATCTAATTCTCCCACTTGTTAATACCCTTAATGGGTCTTTCCTTTGTTCTTTGGTCTTACCTATGACTAAGGTTTTGGCAAAGAGCCACTCAGGGAACACTCAGGTTGTAGGGTAAATAGTGATAATTTTCAAGGAATATGTAGATACTAGCCATCTCCAAGATAACAGAGGGCTGATTCCCATTCAAAATGGAGACTGAAGAATATAAGTCATACTGAATCAAGAAGGTAGTTTATATCCCTTGGGAGAAGATTTGTATAGTAACTATGGCTTAGCATCTAATTTACTCAAGTAAATGAATCAGGGCAGTTTCTTGGCATAAATGGGTGAGAAATATTATGTGGTAATATGTGCACCCTATAGACCAAGATGACTTCGATCTACTCTATTCAATTTGGGAGCCACTAACCACACATGGCTATCGAACACTTCAAATGTGGCTAGTCTGAATTGAGACGCACTCTAAGTCAAAACACACACTGGATTTCAAAGATGCAGTACAAAAAAAGAAAAAAAATGTAAAATATCTCATTAATTTCATGTTGATTACATGTAGAAATAATATTTTGGATATACTGGGTTAAGTAAAATGTATTATAATTATTATTTTTTTATTCATTTGAGAGAGAGAGAACAAGCAGGGGAACAGCAGCAGAGGGAGAGGGAGAAGGAGGCTCCCCGCTGAGCAGGGAGCCCGTGGGGCTCGATCCCAGACCTGAGCTGAAGGCAGATGCTTAATCGACTGAGCCACCCAGGCGCTCCAATAAAATGAATTATTAAAATTAATTTTATTTATTTACTTTTACTTTTTAATGTGGCTACTAGAAAATTTTAAATTACATATGTGGTTTGTGTTGTATTTCTTTTGGACAGCTCTGATCTAGATAATATTCTCAAAGATCTGATAGGAATTTTAATCATGTGCCAACCTTGACTTTTGCCCCCCAAACCCATTTTCTCTAAATACAGTTTATACTATATTGTAGTGGTTCTCACCCAGGGACAACTCTGACCCCCAGGGGACATTTTAGCAATGTTTGGAGACATTACTGCTTATCACAACCTGGGGGACGCTACTGGCCTCTACAGGGTAGAGGCATGGGTTGCTGATAAATATGCTGAAATGCACAGGACAGTGCTCTAAAACAAAGAATTATCTGACCCAAAATGTCAGCTGTGTCTTTGCTGAGAAATTCTGCTACACCGTAACAGGGAAAGAGAAAAAGAAACAAGAAAAAAAAAAGGCTGTTTTTTAGTTTCCCTTGCCAAACTGCCAACACATGTTTTTGGATCTAAAACTTGGAAGGAAAAAAACACAGGCAGAAAACTCCCAACCTCATTTTATAAAATGGCTGATGTACTACAGATCTGCAAATACTTAGGACAGGGAAATTGGGAAGACAGAGACAGAAGGTACTATAATTGGAAGAAGAACAAATTACATGAAATTCTCATGCATTTGCCTTGTTACAAAGAGATAATACAGAAGAAGGAAATCAGAACGATTTGGCTACTTTTGATTTTTATTCTCCAGTGCAGATTTTCTTGGTTTAAGAAATGTTAAGAAACGTAAAATGGAATTTCAGGGGCATGAGGATCAATTTGAAAACTGGTATCAGTTGCATAATGGGTAGGGAAAGTATAGTTTCTTATTAACAATTTTCCACAGGAAATCTTTGGTAAAAAATCCTTTCTGTTTCTAGGCAATTTCATTCTCACCTATCCTTCTGTGATAGAAGCCAGAATCCTATCTACTAGCAAACTGACTAAATGAACAGAGCTAAGTCAAGGGTTAGGAATAGCCTGAAAAATAAAGATGGTGGGAACTGTAAACCAGGAATACATCTCAGTGAATGAAGTCTTTAGAGTTTAAATTTTTAAAAATTGATGTATAACATGTACCAAAAAACATATTAAGTGTACAGCTCAATGCATTTTTTTAAAGATTTATTTCTTTGAGAGAGAGCAAGCTAGTGCATGTGCGGGGGTAGGGGGAAAGGGAGAGAGAATTCTCACTCCCCGCTGAGCATGGAGCCGGATGCGGGGCTCGATCCCAGGGCCCGAAGATCATGACCTGAGCTGAAACCAAGAGCCAGCCACTCAACCAACTGAGCCACTCAGGTGCCCCATCAATGAATCTTTATATAAGTAAATGCTGATGCAATGACAACCTAGATCGAGACATGACATATTTCAGGTACCCTAAAAGGTTTCCTCATACCCCTCTTTTCTTAAGTTTTTAAATGAAATAATTCCATAAAACAGTATAGTACCTGGCATACAGTATGTACTCAGTTCTCTACATTTTAAATCTCACCGTGGACAAGACAGGTATTATAGTAAAACTCAAGTTTTTCTTTGCAGAATAACTCTGAACAAGTCAACATTTAGAGAGAGAGTTCTTTTCTTAATCCCATTAAACTAGCCTCCCAGAAACTTTTTGAAATAACAGCACTAAACAAAACTGAAGAGAAGGCTCAGGGCAAAGGACAGCTCAAGCCAAACTAGAGCTAAATTTCTGCCTGTTGACTCTGAGCCAGGCACAAGCATATGGGCACTAGATATGTAATAGTTTCAAGCTAAATCCTTGGTAAAGTATTGTGACCAATGAAATTTCTGTGCAATATGCACTCAAACCCTAGCCAAATTCATTGCTGAAATGTTGTTTTTGGCCACCACAGCTCCAGTTTCCATGTGGATTTGCCTCACATTTAAAAACGCTCTAATGCCTTGACCTATGATTAATACATGTCCCTTTCCTTGTTTTAGAAGAGCGGGCTGGGGAAAGGAGACAAATGAGAACTCTCTGGTTATTAGGAAATGAGGCCTGAATGCCTAAACTATCAGGGAACAATACAAGGAACTGAGTTTACATTTGGGATAGTCTGAAAGTTCACTTATGCTGAAACCTAACTATCCCCTTCCCCAAAGTCTCTGGGTCTGACAGCACTTCATGGACAGAAAAGCTTTCTTTTATTATAGTATCTACACATGGACATATTTTGATGGAAAGAAAATTGCATGAGAGAGCCACAGCAAGCCTAAAAACTGTGGGGAGCAAGCTCTAAAATACAGTGATAGCAGTGCTAAACAGGGTGGAAAAGAACCCATCTTTTTAGGAACATTAATCAATCTCTTCAGTTCATCACATATTCTGAAAGGAGAAACTAGGAGATCTGCAACAGTCCTAATAATGCTTCCCACTCTCACTGCAGCACTTCCATTCCCAATGCAAGAGACTTTGGGAAAGTAGGGAATGGGAGAAGAAGGCGAAGGACTGAATAAACATACCTCAAAGCCAACATAACTTTCATTTGTACCTTAGTCAACCCTAGGTTCCTGTTCTCTACTTCAAGATGCTGCTATTTACTAAATGAGTCACACATCCTGCTTTGAATGCTTCATGGCTCTTGAATGAATCATTTCAAAGTACAGAATTGTTCAACAAATAACGACAACCGCAGCAGTGGCAGCTCATAGGCTGTATGTGTGAGCAAGGTAATTTATAGAGGAAAAGTAAGAACAGGAAACTTCTTCCCAAAATACTCCAAGAGAAAATGTTGTCAGGGCAGTGGAAGAGGACAAACTAAAGTGGGGGGAAGAGAAAAACCCATCAAATTATACCTAGCGTAAACTCCTCTGTCTATGGAATAAGGAATTTTCTGTTTGGAGAAGGCTGTTTGAGTGTCTTAAAGATTCTGTCAGCTGACTAAATTAGTCTACCGTAAAAAGAAGTAATTTTGGGGCGCCTGGGTGGCTCAGTGGGTTAAGGCCTCTGCCTTCAGCTCAGGTCATGATCTCAGGGTCCTGGGATCGAGCTCCACGTCGGGCTCCCTGCTCAGCAGGGAGCCTGCTTCCCCCTCTCTCTCTGCCTGCCTCTCTGCCTACTTGTGATCTCTCTCCGTCTGTCAAATAAATAAATAAATAAATCTTAAAAAAAAAAAAAAGAAAAAAGAAAAAAAAAAAGTAATTTTAAGAGGAAAGGCATTATTTGATAGTTGGTCTAGCAATGAAGCCATCTAGTAGAATATAAGTTCCTCAAGAGCAAGGATCCTCTTCATTTGTTTGTTCATGGAAGCATCCCAAGCACCTAGAACAGTACCTGCACACAGTAGGTACTTAATATTTGCTGAATAAATGCCAATTAGCATATATCAGTAAAGTGATACAAAGCATCCCCAACTTACAAAACTCTTGTCCATGTGTATAATGGTGGCAAAATTTTCATTCTATGCAAAGAAGAGTGGGATTTGAAATACCCAACCATTCCAATGGAACTAGAGGCTGGGTCCACACAGGATTGAAAAATATTCTAATGCAAGGTGCTCAGAATAAGAAACAAATACAATTTCAAAAATTAAGACAAGAAAAAGTCAAAATGGTAACAAATGGGATTTAAATCACTGAAAAGAATTTCTTGATTCTGAAGAAAAGGGGGTTGAAATCATTCCGAAAGGAGATTTTAAAGGAATATAAAATGCATCAGTTTTCTGGTCCTCTTGTATTTTTAGGACTTAGTTTCTCCTGTTCTTTCACTGATGCTTTCTATCCAGGTAACTCTCTCTACTGATCTGCAAAGTCTCCCTGTTCTCAGTTTGGTGCCCCCACACAATTTGCCTATTCTCTGCGATGTCTTCCTCTCTCCTCTCTGTTCATTCAAATCCTACCACTTTTCCAAGGCCCAGCTGAAATTCAATTGCTTTTTGAAAACTTCTCTCAGGCCTCTTTAGTAATCATTCTCTCCTAAACTTGTATGGTACTTTAACAGTTTATACCACGTAATTTAGAATTTTGGTCTATGTAGTCTCATAGTTTTATCCTTTAAAGTACACTGTAAACCTCTAGAGGATTAAAAATGTATCCTACACTTATTCTTTACCCCCACTTGCCCCATCTTTGGGCTTGGACTAGTGGTGAGCACATAGTAGGTGCTCAGTAAATCCCTGTTGGAGTGGTTGGGTCAACTTTATATAGTGGTAATGAAAATAACTGTTCAAAAACTTCATCACCTTTGGGTTTTAAGACTTTAACAGGGCACACTTTCAGAATGATCTGATACCTTTCCATCTCCATTTCCAAAGTATACTTTATTACTCCAATAAATAAGAATTCGTGTATCCTCTCCACTATTTGGTTAGACACCAGATTCCCTTTATTATGTTAAGGCATCTACGGTAATTTCAACATGCCAGTGTTACACTGCTGTAGTATGAAAGGACATTGATACCATGTCTTATGGGTCAATTCACTTTCTTCAGGTAACCAAGTCCATTGCTGAACTTTATTTTACTGCCAACTAAAAAGCTCTGTGCAAAAGATGTCAATTCAGAAACAGCAACCTTTTCTTTCTTCACTTCCCAAATCACTAGTAGTGATTTTAAACACATCCTTTCAAGAATTGTCTTTTAGGATCCCAATTAATTGAATTTTATAGGGCACAATATCAGCATACCACAGGAGTAAAAGCAGTGTGAAAAACTGGATTCTTCCTTTTATAAAGAGTACCTTGGAGTATCTAACAAGAGAAAAGGTATATTACAATCTAGACAACAAATCAGTTGGTGGGGGGAAGAATATTTAAAAAAAATTTTTTTAAAGATTTTATTTATTTATTTGACAGAGAGAGACACAGCGAGAGAAGGAACGCAAGCAGGGGGAGTGGGAGAGGGAGAAGCAGGCTTCCTGCCGAGCAGGGAGCCTGATGTGGGGCTCGATCCAAGGACCCTGGGATCATGACCCCAGCCGAAGGCAGACGCTTAACAACTGAGCCCCCAGGGACCCCTGGAGGGAAGAATATTAAAACCATAGTTGACACTGATTTGCTAGATCTTCATTGTTAAGATCTGGGATTAATATAAAAAAGGCTTATTCTATATCATTAAGACTAATGATACAACTATTCCTCTAAGTAGCAGAAGTTTTAAACACTACGCCATACCTGATCACTCACTTTAACTTTGGTTCCTTGTTCCTTTTGTTTATGACAATGTGAAAAATCACGACCCCACAGGTGGTATCTTGTGCCAAGTAAGTTGTAGGTACCCAATAAATCACAGCAAAATGGAAACTGAGCTCCAAAGGTCATATAGGCCCACTCCAAGAAAGATTGAGCACTATAGGAAAGAGCGTGGCAAATATAATTTCTTATCTCTTTAAGTTGGGAAAGTTGGGTATTTTGTTTTTAAATTCTGCTTGTTGCTCAATGCAACTGAGAAATATAATCTTATTTCAGGTACCAATATACTTAGTCAAAGTCCTAATCATCTCAACTTCTTTTTCTGTGGGATTCCCTAGTACCATAGTAAACCAGTAAGCATAAATCTTTTTCTTCTTCTCTTTTTAAATTTTTTATTGTCGTAAAATACACATAAGTTACCACTGTAACCATTTGTAAGTGTACAGTTCAGTGGTATTAAATAAATTCACACTTTTGTGCAACCATCACTACCATCCATCCCTGTAACTCTTTTCATCTTGTAAAACTAAACTCTAAACCTACTAAACAATAACTTCCCATTGCCCCTTCCCCCACCCCGTTAACCACCAAGATGCTTTCTGTCTTTATGATTCTGATTACCCTAAGTACCTCGTATAAGTGGAGTATTTGTCTTTTTGTGACTTACTTCATTTAGCATGTCTTCGAAGTTCATCCGTGTTGTAGTATACTGCTGAATTTCCTTCCTTTCTAAGGCTGAATAATATCCCATTGTATGTATATACCACATTCTGTTTATCCATTCATCAGTCAATGATGGACATTTGGGTTGTTTCCACATTTTAGCTATTGTGACTAATGCTGCTACATTATGTACAAATACCTCTTTAAGACCCTGCTTTCAATTCTTTTGGGTATATACCTAGAAGTAGAATTGCTGGATCATATGGTAATTCTATGTTTAATTTGTTAAGTAATCACTATACTGTTTTCCACATTGGCTGTAACATTTTATATTCCCATCAACAGTGCACAAGGGTTCCAATTTCCCCACATCCTTGTCAACACTTGTTCTTTTCTGTTTGTTTTAAGGAGCCATCTTAATGGGCGTGAAGCGGTATCTCATTGCAGTTTTGGTTTGCATTTCCCTAATGATTAGTAATGTTTTGCATCTTTTCATGTGCTCATTAGCCATCTGTATATCTTTTTAGTAAAAATGTCTATTCAAGTCCTTTTCCCGTTTTTCAATCAAGTTGTTTTGCTGTTGAGTTTCAGAGTTCTCTATATATTCTGGGTATTAATCCCTTATCAGATACATGATTTATAAATATTTTCTCCTATTGTGTGGGTTGTATTTTTATACTGTGGATGGTGTCTTTTTTTTGAAGATATGTCATTTAATTTATTTTTTATTAGCATGTAATTTGCGCATTTTAAGTTTTTATTCAAATTCCAGTTAGGTAATATAGAGCGTAATATTAGTTTCACGTGTACAACATAGTAATTCAATACTTCCCTACAACACCCTCCTTAATCCCCATCAGCTATTTAACCCTCCACCCACCCACCTCTGACACTGTCTTTTTAAAAAAAATTTCATTATTATTATTATTATATTATTATTATTATTATTTTAAGTAGGCACCATGCCCAACACAGGGCTCAAACTCATAACCCCAAGATCAAGAGTCACATGCTCTACCAACTGAGCCAGCCAGGCACCCCTGACAGTGTCTTTTATTTTTATTTTATTTATTTATTTTTTTTTTTAATATTTTATTTATTTGTGTGTCAGAGAGAGAGCGAGAGAGAGATCACAAGTAGACGGAGAGGCAGGCAGAGGCAGAGGGAGAAGCAGGCTCCCTGCCGCGCAAGGAGCCCGATGTGGGACTCGATCCCAGGACCCTAGGATCATGACCTGAGCTGAAGGTGGCCGCTCAACCAACTGAGCCACCCAGGTGTCCCCCTGACAGTGTCTTTTAATGCATAAAAATTTTTTAAATTTTAATGAAGTTCAATGTGTCTATTTTTTTTTTTTTTCTTTTCCAAGAAATCACTGCCAAACCCAACATCATGAAGGTTTTGTCCTATGTTTTCTTCTAAGAGTTTATTGTTTTAGGTCTTACATTTAGGTCTCTGATCCATTTTGAGTTAATTTTTATATATGGTGTTAGGGAGGGGTCCAAGTTTATTCTTTTGCATGTGGAGATCCAGTTTTCCCAACACCATTTCTTTTTTTTTTTTTTAAAGATTTTATTTATTTATTAGAGAGAGAGAGAGGGAGAGTGAGAGAGAGAGAGAGAGTGAGAGACAGCATGAGAGGGGAGAAGTTCAGAGGGAGAAGCAGACTCCCCGCAGAGCTGGGAGCCCAATGTGGGACTCGATCCCGGGACTCCTGGATAATGACCTGAGCTGAAGGCAGTCGCTTAACCAACTGAGCCACCCAGGCGCCCCCCAACGCCATTTCTTGAAGAGACTGTTCTTTCTCCACTGAATGGTCCTGACACCCTCCTCAAAAATCATTTGACTGTATATGTGAGGAATTATTTTTGGCATCTCTATTCTATTCCAATGGCCTATATGTCTGTTTTTATGCCAATACCACAATGTTTTGATTACTGTAAGCTTTGTAGTAAGTTTTGAAATCAGGAAGTGTGAGTCCTCCAATTTTGTTCTTTTTCAAGATTGCTTTGGCTATTCAGGGTCCCTTGAGATTATATATGAATTTTAGGATGGGTTTTCTATTAATAAAAATTGTTATTGGGATTTTGATAGATATTGCATTGAATCTTATTGCTTTGGGTAGTATTGATATTTTATCAGTATTAAATCTCCCAATCCATGAACATGGAATGTATTTCCACTTTTTTTTTTTTTTTAAGATTTTATTTATTTATTTGAGAGAGAGAGAGAGAACAAGCAGGGAGAGTGGCAGACAGAGGGAGAGGGAGAAGCAGGCTCCCCACCAAGAAGAGAGCCTGACATGGGGCTAGATCCCAGGACCCTGGGATTGTGACCTGAGCGGATGGCAGATGCTTAACTGATTGAGCCACCCAGGCACCTTGGGATGTGTTTTCATTTATCTACATCTTCTTTAAATTCTTTCAGCACTCTTTTGCCGTTTTCATTGTCCAAGTCTTTCACCCACCTCCTTAAGTTAATTCCTAAGTATTTTATTCTTTTTGATGCAATTGTAAATGGATTTTTTTGTAATTTGGGATACTGACTAGAATCCTTTCACCTTTCAGGACTCCCTCAAGCATTTCTTTTGGGGCAGGTCTAGTGGTCATGAACTCCCTCAGTCTCTGTTTATCTGGAAATATTGTAATTTCTCCCTCACTTTCGTTTTTTTGTTTTTAAAGATCTTATTTTTCAGTAATCTCTACGCCCAATGTGGGGTTCAGACTCACAACCACAAGATCAAGAGTCATGCACTCCACTGACTGAGCCAGCCAGGCACCCCTCCTTCACTTTGAAGGGCAGTTTTGCTGGATATAGGATTTTTGATTGGCAGTTGTTTTCTTTTAGCACTCCACATATATCAGCCCACTGTCTTCTGACTTTCAAAGTTTCTTATCAGAAATCTGATAATAAGGGCACCTGGGTAGCTCAGTCAATTAAGTGTCTGCCTTCAGTTCAGGTCATGATCCTGGAATTTCAGGATGGAGCCCTGCACTGGACTCCCTGCTCAGCAGGGAGTCTGCTTCTCCCTCTCCTTCTGTTCCACCCTCTGCTTCTGCTCTCTCTCGCTCACTCTCTCTCAAATAAATAAATAAAATATTTTAAAAAAAAGAAAGGAAAAGAAATCTGAGAATATTATGGAGGATC
This sequence comes from Potos flavus, assembly GCA_028534135.1. NCBI lineage: Eukaryota > Metazoa > Chordata > Mammalia > Carnivora > Procyonidae > Potos > Potos flavus. The sequence continues at coordinate 54,175,614 of CM052897.1, read as the reverse complement.
CTTTGTATGTGATGATTCAATTCCTTTTTGCTACTTTCAAGATTCTATCTTTGTCTTTTCAAAGTTTGTTTATAATGTGTGTTGGTCTGAGTCTCTTTGAGTTCATTTTAACTGCAGTTTGTTGAGCTTCTTGGATGTTTATAAGTCATGTCTTTCATCAGATTCAGAAAGTGTTCGGCCATTATTTCCTCAAATACTTCTGCTCCTTTCTCTCTCTCTCTTCTTCTGGGACTACCACAATGTGTATGTTGGTCCACTTAATTGTATCATATAGGACCTCTAGCTCTGCATGCTTTTCTTCTATCTTTTTACTTTCTGTTCCTCATATTTGTAACTTCCATTCTCCTATCTTCAAGTTTGCAGATTCTTTCTTCTGCCTGCTCAAATCTACCTTCAAATCCCTCTACTAAAATTTTCATTTCAGTTATTGGACTTTTTAGTTCCAGAATTTCTATTTGGTTTCTTTTTAGGTTTTCTATCTCCTTGTTGATATTTCCATTTTGTTCACACACTGTTTTCTTAACTTTGGCTACATCTTCCTTTAGTTCTTTGAATATCTTTAAGACAGTTGTTTTAAAGTTTTTGTCTAGTGAATCTGCCATCAGGTCTTTTTCAGAGAGTTTCTGTTAATTTATTTTTTCCTTCAAATAGGCCATACTTTACTGTTCCTTTGTATGCCTTGGGATTTTTTTGTTGTCTTTCAACACTAGGAATTATTTTTTTAAGATTTTATTTTATTATTTTATTTTATATTTTATATTTTATTTATGTTTTAAATATTTTATTTATTTGACAGAGAGAAAGAAAGAGTACAAGCAGGGGGCACAGCAGGTAGAGGGAGAGGGAGAAGCAGGCTCCCGGCTGAGCAGGAAGCCCTACATAGGGCTCAATCCCAGGATCCTAAGACCACGACCCGAGCCAAAGGCAGACGCTTAACTGACTGAGCCACCCAGGTGCCCCTAAGATTTTATTTTTAAGTAATCTCTACACACAACAGGGGGCTCAAACTTACAACCTTGAGATCAAGCTGCCTGCTCCACTGACTGAGCCAACCAGGTGCCCTGAACACTGGGTATTTGAAGCTATTTAATAAAGTAGTAACTCTGGAAATCAGATTCTACCCTTTCCCCCAGGCCTTGCTGATTTTCATTCTTGTTTTTGTGTTTTCTGATTGATGTAGGTGTCTCTGTGCTGAGGATCAGACTGAGGCATAAACTTAATATCTTCTTAGGTCTTTTCTAAGTCTTTCCCTGGGCTCACACAGTCACTTTCTAATTTTCTTATATATGCACTTGTTTCTGAGGGCCTTAGTTTTTAATGTCTGGCTCCCAAAAAGAGAAAAAGTGAAGAATAAAGGGGAGGAGCGGTGGAGGACTTTCAAACCCCCTGGAAGTCACTTCAGCCAGATGGAGAGGTGCCTGCAACAATGAAGGGAGCTGCAACAAAAATGGCTACCTACCTCTGTCTACATCTCTGACATCAGAAGCACCAATGAAAAATCAGAGCAGTGATCTGACATTTGGAAGACAGGGTCCTTTCTGACCATTCTAGCTCCCATATGTTATGTCTAAGCTGTTCAAAGAACACATGCACAGCTGCCTGGCTCCTGGCTGGGGGTGGAAGAGAATAGCTACTACTGTGCTGAGCTGAAATTGACTAAAATTAATCACAATTTACCTTCTAATCCTTTCCCCTTGTAAGCTGTAAGTCTTTAACAGACTCCAGAATTCCCAAATACTTTTATCAGACAGATTCTGCCAGTATAATTGTTGTCTAGGAGGGGAGACCAATTCCTGGTGCTTCCTACTCTGCCACCTTCCCAAAATCCTCTCTCTTCTCATTAATATTTCCTGTGACTTTTTCCAGTAAGGCCATAAACTAAATTTTGGATCCAATGACTTTAAAACTGGAAATTTGTATGGCTTATCAGATTCTCTGGTCCTGAAAAGACTGTTGTCAATTAATGCCTTACATATCAGATTGTCTGGGGAAAGAGGGTGGCAGTGGAGCAGAGACAAGGAAGAGGTAATAGCTTTGAGGAAGACATATTGGTTTCTTAACCCAACACCCTCCCCCATTCTCAACCTTTCTCCCTTGTTTGCCTCCCACTATAAATGCTGAAAAGCCAGATACTCACTTCCTTAGCCTCCTATGCAGGTAGGATTAAAGCTGTCACACAGTTTAGGCCATAGAAATCCACTGGGGGCTGGGAGAAAAGACTGCACTTCTGGGAACGCTTTTGTTTCCTTATAAAGAGGAAATTAAAAGAGGAAAGTTCCTGGTGCTAATTCTTTTCTTTCCTTGCTCATCCTTGGACTGTGAGGCAACAAACTTAAGACCAACAGGTAAATGCTAAAAATGGTGGAGCTGAAAGGTAGAAAGAACCCAGGTCCTCAATAATCTTGTTTAGCTGCTCAAACAGTCCTAATTCTAGACTTCTTACATTATAAATGTTCACAAAGTTTTAAGCTACGAAGTAGCTGCAGCTGAAACCATTCCTAACCAATACACAATGAATTTCAGGATATATAGATTCTTTCTCATTTTCTATTTAAGGAACTTGAAAATGGAATATGGAAGACAGTACCTCATTCCACATCTTCATGAATATTTATCAGTTGTACCTTAATGCAGAATTCCATTTTCACTTTCACATAGTATACCAAATAAATTACTTCATCTCATCATCACCTATTGCCACAGGGTTCTTACAAACAATGGCTATACACTGTTCCGGCTTTAGGGAAGGACAAAATGGTTAAGAGAGAGGCACCTTATCATGCTGCTCTCGAACCTGAGGCAGTTAAGGATCCTCTTCAGTAACCTATGGAGTTTTAGGTTGACCCACATCTTCTTTTATTCCTGTTTCTCCCTCAAATACATAATGGCTGGCTGTGCATTAAACTCCAGGGCACTCTTGGGAACTGTGCTTGAGTATGAACAACAACAGACCCATTACCTTTCTTTAGATAGTGGTCTTACTTGGATGGATTAAATGTTCAACTTTAGGGACGCCTGGGTGGCTCAGCTGGTTAAGCGGCTGCCTTCGGCTCAGGTCATAATCCCAGGGTCCTGGGATCGAGTCCCGCATCAGGCTCCTTGCTTGGCAGGAAGCCTGCTTCTCCCTCTGCCTCTGCCTGCCTCTCTGCCTGCTTGTGCTCTCTCTCTCTCTCTCTGACAAATAAATAAATAAAATCTTAAAAAATAAATGTTCAACTTTACTTTTTTTGTCCCCACAATGTGGGGCTTGAATTCACAACCCTGAGATCAAGACCTGAGCTGAGATCCAGAGTTGGATGCTTAACCACTTAATCAACCTTAACCAACAGAGCCATCCAGGTGCCCCTTATGCTCAACAAATTTTAAAGGACCAGTGCCTAGGAGCGGAGAAATCCCAGCAGCAATTCAGCAGGGCTTGGAACTATGTCAGTTACGTGGCTAATTGCTTTCTCCATAGCTCCTGCCTAATGCTAGACCTTTTAGTATTCTACTTTTCAAATGTATCCGCTTAGCTGGGGTACTATTAAACTTCCCAAAGGGATAACTTTAATTCTTGGCAAAGCAAGGAAAGCTTTCTGGGTCAAAATGATTATCACACAGTCCTGTAAGTTCTTTCGGACATCACACATTTATGTTTTTCAACCTCATCACCCTTCCCAAATTCTTACCAGGATATTATAAGGTACAGAGCCCTTGAATAAGATGTCACTTTTATTTTGAATAAGACATCACATCTATTTTGCCACACAGTTTAAGTGTTGTTGGGCCTGGATCTTACATATGGGTGGGAAAGACAAACATACAGTGTGAAAAGTGTGGCTCTTAACCATCAAAGTTGGGATAATTTACTACATTGAGTTTTTCTCTTGGGCTGACAAAAATTCCATTATAAAAAAAATACTCTAAACACTTCTTGGTAATAATACAGGAGATTCTGAATGCTTACAATGAGCTGAGCAGAGCAAAGTACTATGAATCACACTACAGAGACTACAATAGCTAAAAATTCTGCCCCTTTAAGGACTTATACAATTTGGTACTGTAATAGTTCAGCCAAAAGAAAAATTGAGCCTGAAAGAGAGAAAGTGGGACAGAGAAAAAGAGAAGGAGAAAGAGAGGAAAGGAGGAAAGAACAAGGGTACAAGAGAAAGGGAAGGAGAACAAAGATGTAGATACCTCAGTCTCCAAAACTTCTAAACTGATTGTTTCAATGGTTGGGGCAAGCTTATAAGATTACACTCACTCAAAAATAATTCCAAAATGCAGCAATATGTTTTTGTTTCAAACAAACTATCAAAGTTTAACTGTCCAGAGCCTTAATGACTATAGAAGAGGTTACAGGCTAGTAAAGAAATAGACAAAGATTCAAATGGTTTGGCAAGTCTCCTGAATAAGCCAGAAGCTTGTAAAATGCACTGATTCTGCCTTGCCACCTTAATGTGATGCAGAAAGAAAGTCTTAATCCTGACTTACTGATACATTCAGCTGATTATCTTCGTGTCTAACTTGGAAAGCTTTGAAATAAAACCAAGCAAATAGGAGACTCCTTGTACGTTGGATTTTTTTTTTTACCCATAAGAGGTATTTTTTTGGAATGCTGGCCACTGAGTAGAGGCCTACATTAAAAGAATGCAGGCAGGCAGGGGGAAAGAATGGAGCCTATGCTGCCTAACAGTCACACTTATCCACACGCTTTGTGACTATCATAGCGATCCACTACAGCAGCAACATCAGGTGCTGGGGAAAGTGCCCCTGCTAACCTTTCCAGCCTCATCACAATCTGTGCTCCATCAATATCAAGCTACCTGTAGTTTCTCTGAACACACCATGCTGTTTCATTCTTTTGTGTCTGCTGTTCTCTTAATGTGTGGGATATTCTTCTCTCTAATGTTCATCTCTACCTTCTCTGTCTGGCAAAAAAAAGTTTTTTGGCAAATTTTTGTTTATGTTTTTCTTTCTTAAAGAGATTTTTTTTTAAAGATTTTATTTATTTATTTGACAGAGAGAGAGATCACGAGTAGGCAGAGAGGCAGACAGAGAGAGAGGGGGAAGCAGGCTCCCTGCTGAGCAGAAAGCCCGATGTGGGGCTCGATCCCAGGACCCTGAGATCATGACCTGAGCCGAAGGCAGAGGCTTTAACCCACTGAGCCACCCAGGCGCCCTGTTTATGTTTTTCTAAACCGGTTAAAACATCACCTCTTCCAGGAAACCTTCCCTGATGTCTACCAGAGCTCTCCGAACTTGCAAATACTAACATTATTACATTTATCATACTATAATGTAATTAAATTTTTATGTGTCTGACTCCCTTATGAGACAGTGAATACTCTGATGTCTTATACATCTTCTGTCACTAGTATCTAGCATGGTGTCTAGCACACTGCAGATATTCAAGTATTTTTTTTTTTTATTATTAAATTGAATCCACAAAAGCTAATAGGAGTCTGACTGAACTGAGAAAATTATTCATGGGCTAATTTCTAGAAACCTGTCCCCAGTCTTACTCAAGGTTAGAGATACCTGGCAAAATACACAAAGGGAAATGCCTTGATTTTATTCTTACAACAGATCCTTTGTGTGCATCAAGTCTCTCACTAGAGACATTTGTGAAAATCCATATTCAATTTTTGATTGTGGTCTAAAATGATAACAAATTGTTTCAATTATATAGAACCTCCCATCCTATTATATCAGAATGTAGACAAACCAGGAGGTGCTAATGGGATCCTATTAACCTTCATATCACATTACAACAGCCCCATCTGTTAAGGGAAAAGAGGAGAAAAAGGATAAATAAAAAGGCCATTAAGCATACTGATGGACGTTGGGATGAACGAAGACTCTGGTACTCCTCGTCCTCACTTCTTGGTAACAACTCACTACAGCAAATAACAGATTTCAACCATAATGTGGTAGGCTGATAATGGTTCCTATTTTAGTTTGCTGGAGCTGCCCTGAAACAACAAATTTATCGTCTCACAATTCCATAGGTCAGAAGTCTGAAATCAAGGTGTCAGCAGGGCTGGTTCCTTCTGAAGATGTGAGGGAAAATCTGTTCCATGCTCACCTCCTAGCTTCTGATGGTTTGCTAGCAATCTCTGGTGTTTCTTGGTTTGTGGTAGCATAACTCCAATCTTTACATGGTGTCCTCCCTGGGTGCACATCTGTGTCCAGTCCCTTCCTTCCACCCTTCCATTCATTCATTCATTCATAAGATTTTATTTATTTATTTATTTGACAGAGAGAAAGAGATCACAAGTAGGCAGAGAGGCAGGCAGAAGGAGAGGGGGAAGCAGGCTCCCTGCTGAGCAGAGAGCCCAATGTGGGGCTCGATCCCAGGACCCTGAGATCATGACCTGAGCTGAAGGCAGAGGCTTAACCCACTGAGCCACCCAGGTGCCCCCAGTTTCCTCTATTTATAAGGACACCAGTTATATTGGATTAGTGGCCCAAATTACTCTAATATGATCTCATATTAACTAATTGTATCCACAACAATCCTATTTCCAAATAAGGTCACATTCTAAGATATTTGGGGCTAGCACTTCAACATGTAAATTTTAGGGGACACAATTCAACCCCTAACAGCTCCAAAAGATATGTTCATGTCCTAATTCCTAGATCCCACGTTACCTATATGATGATTAAACTGAGGATTTTGATATGAAGAGGTTATCTTGGATGATGCACCTAGGCCCTCAATGCCATCACAGGCATCCTTGTAAGAGAAAGGCAAAGGGAGGGGCGCCTGGGTGGCTCAGTGGGTTAAAGCCTCTGCCTTCAGCTCAGGTTATGATCCCAGCGTCCTGGGATCGAGCCCCGCATCGGGCTCTCTGCTCAGCGGGGAGCCTGCTTCCCCCTCTCCCTCTGCCTGCCTCTCTGCCTACTTGTGATCTCTGTCTCTCTGTCAGATAAATAAATAAAATCTTTAAAGAGAAAGGCAAAGGGAGATACACACAAAGAGGAGAAGGTGATGTGAAGACAAAAGCAGAGATTGGAGTGATGTGGCCATAACTCCCAAAATGCCAGCAGCCACAGAAGCTAGAAGAGGCAAGGAAAGGATTCTCGTGAGTGCCTCCAGAGAGACTATGACTCTGCTCACACCTTGATTTCAGACTTCTGGCCAGGAACATTATCAGGAATAAAAAGGACCATTACATAATAATAAAGGGGTCAAAGGCACCTGGGTGGCTCAGCTGGTCAAGTGTCCACTCTTGATTTTGGCTCAGGTCATGATCTCAGGGTCCTTGGATTGAGCCTCATGTCTGGCTCTGCACTCAGCACAGTCTGCTTGTCCCGTTCCCTCTGCTCCTCCCCCTGCTCGAGCACTCTCTCTCAAATAAATAAATAAATAAAATATTTTTTAAAAATTAAATAAAAAAAAAAAAGAAACCACAAACCAATGTCACTCATGAACATGAATTCAAAAATCCTTAACATCAGGGCATCTGGGTGGCTCAGTTGGTTGAGCATCCAACTCTTGATTTCGGCTCAGATCATGATCTCAGGATCCTGGAATTAAGCCCCACACTGGCTCTATACTCAGTGGGGAGTCTGCTTGAGGATTCTCTCTCCCTCTCCCTAAGCCCCTCCCCGCACTCATGCATGCACATACATGCTCTGTCTCTAAGATAAATAAATAAATCTTTAAAAAAAAAATCCTAAACAACAACAAAATCCTAAACAAGATAAGTATATAAAATCCAACAATGTATAAAAAGAATTACACATCACAAACAAGTGAGATTTATCCCAAGTATGCAAGGATGGTTCAACATTCAAAAATTAATTAATGTAATCTATCAAATCAGCAGGCTAAAGAAGAAAAATCACATGATCATATCAATGGATGCAGAAAAAACATTTGATAAAATCCTACACTGATGATAAAAACTCTCAGCAAACTAAGAAGAAAGAACAACTTCCTCAACTTGATAAAAGAACATCTCCAAAAAAAATGTACAGCTAATATTATACTTAATGTTGAGAAACTTGAAGCTTTCCCACTAAGATCAGGTACAAGGGAAGGATGTTTCCTCTCACTACTCCTTTTCAACATTGTACTGGATGTCCTAGCTAATGCAGTAAGACAAGGAAAGGAAGTAAAAGGTATGCAGATTGGGAAGGAAGAAATAAGACTATCTTTGTTGGCAGATGGCATAATCATCTATGTAGAAAATCCAAAAGAATCAAGAAAAAAAACTTCCTATAATTAATAAATGATTACAGCAAAGTTGCAGGATACAAGGTTAATATACAAAAGTCAACTACTTTTTTAAAAGATTTATTTAAAATTCTTTTTTAAAAATAAGACTTTTATTTATTTATTTGACAGAGAAAGAGAGAGAGAGAGCATAAGCAGGGAGAGTGGCAGGCAGAGAGAGCAGCAGGCAGAGGGAGAAGCAGGCTCCCCACTGAACAGGGAGCCCAACCTGGGGCTGTACCCCAGAGCCCTGGCATCATGACCTGAGCTGAAGGCTGACGCTCAGCTAACTGAACCACTCAGGCACCCCAAGATATATTTATTTTAGAAAGAGAGAAAAAGAGAGCAAGCATGAATGGGGGGAGAAGAATAGGGAGGAGAGGGAGAGAATCCCAAGCAAACTCCCTGCTGACCACAGAGCCCAACATGGGGCTCAATCCCATGACCCTGAGATTGTGACTCGAGCTAAAATCAAGAGTCAGATCCCAAATGACTGAGTCACCTAGGTGCCCCTCAAATTTTTTTTTTTTTTTTTTTAGAGAGAAAGAGAGAGAGAGTGAGCAGGGGGATGGGCATAGGGAGAAGAAGAAGCAGACTCCCTGCTGAGTGTGGAGCTGGATATGGGGTTTGATCCCAGAACCCTGAGATCAGGCCCCAAGCCAAAGGCAGTGGCTTAACCAACTGAGCCACCCAGGCACCCTCAACTTTTTTTTTTTTTAATATATCATCAATGAACAAGTAGAATTTGAAATTAAAAACACAATGCCATCTACATTAGCATCCCCAAAACTGAAATAGTTAGGTTTAAATCTAACATAATATGTATAAGATCTCTATGAGGAAAATTACAAAACTCCATTGAATGAAATCATAGAAAAACTAAATAAATGGAGAGATATTCCATGTTCATGGATAGGAATACTCAATATTGTCAAGATGTCAGTTCTTCCCAACTTGATCTATGGATTCAATGCACTCCCAATCAAAATCCCAGTGAATTATTCTGTGGATGTCAACAAACTGATTCTAAAGCTTCAATTGAGAGGCAAAAGACCCAGAACACCCAACACGATATTGAAAGAGAACAATGGTGATGGACTGACACTAACTTCAAGATATACTCTGAAGCTACAGTAATCAAGACAAGGTAGTATTGGTGAAAGAAGAGACAAAAAGATCAATAGAACAGGATGGAGAGACCAGAAGTAGACCCTCATAAATATAGTCAACTGATCTTTAACAAAGGAGCAAAAGCACTACAATGGAGCAAAGAAAATCTTTTCAACAAATGGTGCTGAGACAACTGGACATTCATAGGCAAAAAAAAAAAAAAAAAGAATCTAGACACAGACCTTACACTCTCCACAAAAATTAACTCAAAATGGATCATAGACATAGATGTAAAACCAAACTATAAAACTCCCAGAAGTTAGCGATGCCTGCGTGGCTCAGTCTATTAAGCGTCAGACCCTTGATATCAGCTTAGGTTTTGATCTCAGGGTTGTGAGTTCAAGCTCCTTGTTGAGCTCCATGCTGGGTGTGGAATCTTTACTTAAAATAAAACAAAACACTCCTGAAGGTAACATAGAAGAAAACTTAGATAATTTTGGGTTTGGTGATAAACTTTTTAGATACAATACCAAAGGCACACAATTCATGAAAGAAATAATTAATAAGCCAAATTTATTAAAATTAAAAACTTCTGCTCTGTGAAAGTCAATATCAAGGGAATGAGAAGGCAAACCACAGACTGGAAGAAAATATTTGTGAAAAACACATCTGATAAAGCAAAATATATATCCAAAAAACACTGAAATCTCAATAAAAAGAAAACAAACAACCCAATTAAAAAATGGGCCAAAGAGGCACCTGTGTGGCTCAGTTGGCTGAGTGTCCAACTCATGATTTTGGCTCAGATCATGATCTCATGGGTCATGGGATCGAGCCCCATGTTGGACTCCCCACTCAGCAGAGAGTCTGCTTGCGATCCTCTCCCTCTGCCCCTCCCTCCACTCGTGCTTGCTTCCCTTGCACTCTCTCTCTCAAATAAATAAATGAATTTTAAAAAATGGGCCAAAGACCCTAACAGCCCACCAAAGAAGATATATAGATGGATACAGATACACATATGAAAAGATGCTCCACATCACATGTCATCAGGAAAACACAAATTAAAACAACAATAACATATTGCTACATACTTATACAAATGGCCAACATCCAGATCACTGACATCGAATGCTGACGGGGGTGTGAAAGAATAGGAACTCTATCATTCATTGCCAGTAGGAATGCAAAACTGTACAGCCACTTTGGAAGACAGTCTGGCAGTTTCTTACAAAACTAAACATAGTCTTACCATATGATCTAGCAATCACACTCTTTGGTATTTATCCAAAGCAACTAAAAACTTATGTCCACACAAAAACCTGAACATGAATTTTTATAGCAGCTTTACTCATAATTGCCAAAACCTGGAAGCAACCAAGATATCCTTCAGTAGGTGAATGGATAAATAAACTGTGGTATGTCCAGACAATGGAATATTATTCAGCACTAAAAATAAATGAGATATCAAGCCAAGAAAAAACATGGAGGAAGCTTAAATGCATATTACTAACACATATTAAGCGAAAGATGCCAATCTGAAAAGGCTACATACTGTATTATTCCAACTAAATGGCTTTCTGAAAAAGGCAAAATGGTAAAGATAGTAAAAAGATCAGTGGTTGCCAGGGGACAGGAGAAGAGCACAGAGGATTTTTAGGACAGTGAAAATATTCTATGATAATATAATGATGGATACATGTCACTATACATTTTTCCAAACCCATCAAAGGTACAACACCAAGAGTGAACCCTAAACTATGGACTCTGGGTGATGATGACTTGTCAGTGTAGGCTCATCAGTTACAGTAAATGTAGCACTCTAGTGGGAGATGCTGATAATGGCTGAGGCTATGTACCTCTGGGGGCAGGGGAATCTCTATATCTTCCTCTCAACTTTGCTGTGAAACTATAATAGCTCTAAAAAAATAAAGCCTTAAAAAAAGTTGAAAATGACTAAGTAAAAATAAATAGCTTGATGCACGCTTATTCTCATAGAGTGCTCGGAAAAGAGCCTGAAAAATTAAGCCTAGACTATGCATTGCTTATTATTCTAAGACGGAAAAGCATAGCATAGCAGAAAGTCCTGCTTCCAAGAAAGAACTGTTGTCTCTTTGACAGAGCTCCAATGCAATTATACCCTAGCCGCTGATTTTTCTATCGCTACTTCCCCTTTGTTTCAGAGACAGCATCCACGACCTTCTGTTCATGCGGTGGAGGAAGAAATTGCTTCCCGGAAAGCTTAGCCCACTGCATTTTACTAGATAAAGAAAAAACAAAAAGTCATTCGACTCTGACAAGCGGATTACTGTCTATGGAGGAGCAAAATGCCTCCCTTAGGACTAAGGGAATAGCCAACAAGGTACAATTATGTTCAAACCTTTAACCACTGATCTGCCAAGAGCTGCTACATATGTGCACACCACTCTCTCTCCTCTGAGCAGTCACACGGGCATAACTGAAAGTACGAGCCTCCATAAGGAGGCTGTCTGGCTGTAGTTTCAAATGCATATAAAGTGAAAGGATGCTGAAACAAGTCTCCCCTTTCTACTTTTGCATTGCCTTATCTAGGTAAAAACTAAAAGAAAAGAAAAGGAAAGGCTGAAGAGGAAATAGCTAAATTGTTGAATCTAATATGGTGTCTTACAAAACAAATTCAGACACCTAGACCCCTGAAAATTTTAGAGTAACTACTTTTACTGTCCCCTCCCAGTACAGCCTAAGTGGACTAGAGTCTCTTCCTCAGGCCTAAGAAATACCTGAAACTGAAGTAAAATGACAAATGTCTGACGTTATGAACATAATACAGTATAAAAAATTAATGTACACAGATTGTCACTGTGTAAAAAAAATGATGCTCACCGAAGTGACAAGTGTCTGTAATACTATCTGCTCACTCTGGTATTCCGAAGATTTTATTTATTTATTTTAGAGAAAGAGAGAGAGCATGAGCAGGGAGGGGGTAGAGGGAGAAGGAGAGAGAATCCTAAGCAGACACTGCACTGAGCCCGATGTGGGGCTTGATCTCGGGACTGTGAGATTGTGACCTGAGCTGAAAATTAAGAGTCGGATGCTACACCGACTGAGTCACCCAGGTGCCCCTCACTCTGGTATTCTAGAGCAACGTCCACCTACATACCACATTGAGAGCTTTACAACTCCAATGACAACTCTTTTCACTTGATTAAAATAACTCATGCCAGTAAAAGGATTTGTTGTTTGGTTTTTGGTTGTTTTTCTTTTCCTGTTCAGTGATCTTGAGAACAGAGACACAAAAAGGAGGTAACTGAGGCTTAGTGCTATGGTAAGTGCTGTGAAATGTGTAAGCCTGAGGATCCACAGACATGTACCCTGGGGCAAATGATACATTATGTGTTAATTAAAAAATTAAAAAATAATAAAAAATTAAAAAAAAACTAAAAAAAAAAAATGCAGGTTTTTGGGGCACTTGGGTGGCTCAGTTGGTTAAGTGTTTGCCTTTGGCTCGGTGAGATCAATCCTCACAGCAGGCTCTTTGCTCAGCAGGGAGCCTGCTTCTCCCTCTCCCTCTGCCTGCCTCTCCCCCTGCTTGTGCTTTCTCTCTGTCAAATAAATAAATAAAATGTTTAAAAGAATTTTTTTTAAATTTTTAATTAAAAAAAATGCAGGCCTTAAAAAAAAAAATCAACCACTATCTGTCTGATAACCTCTTACGAGTCAAGCTTGCAGTCTCTGTTTGATAGGTTGCCGCTTTGAATCACCTTTTCTCTGCAAGTACAATTTTGTAAGAACTCCTGGCAGGACACACATACCCCAAGACAGACAGACACAGACACACACACACAAACACACACACACGGACATGCATGCATACACACAACTAACTGGGTGTCAGAGGTACCCAGCAAAATAAACAAATGAGATCTCTGACACCTAGAGTGAACGTTTTGGTAGTCTGTGACCTTGCCCAATAAGGCATTCTCAGCTCTGAAGCCAAGAATTTGACTTGGTCAGAGGTAGAAAAGACAAGACTTCAGTCAGATATTTCCTGAAGCTGAATGCAGAGTTAGTTTCACATAGTCCACAGTTATACAATGAATCAGAATCAGAATCAAGAAGGAAAATATATATTTTAAGCAGCCTTCCCATAAAATATAAAGACAGACAAAATATACAAACACTACTTGTACTATAAATATCAACCATGAGACTCTCCAATCTCTTTCAATCCTTTGTGTACTTCTACATATTTTTATCACAAATTATTTCATGTAAATATTTCCATATATCTATTTAGCCACAGATTTTCACTTCTAATGATAAATGAGGTCCACAGCATTAACACACCACCAAGGGAAAAGGAAGACCAGACATATGGAAGTGCTATGAAATCAAAGAAGATGAAATATCTGAGTTGAGAAGAACTTTATTATTCAACAGGTAAGACCCTCCATGCAGTTGAACGCCCAAAACTTCAGAGGATAAACAAGCTAGCAATCACCAGGCAGAAGATACATCTCACTACACCATTAACCAACTTCTAGCCATACCCTAATCTCTCCTTAGTCGTATTTCCTCGTTTTTTTTTTTTTTTTAAGATTTTATTTATTTATTTGACAGAGAGAGATCACAGAGAGGCAGGCAGAGAGAGAAGGGGAAGCAGGCTCCCTGTTGAGCAGAGAGCCCGATGTGGGGATCGATGCCAGGACCCTGAGATCATGACCCCAGCTGAAGGCAGCGGCTTTATCCCACTGAGCCACCCAGGCGCCCCCGTATTTCCTCTTGTTACCAATCAGTATGGCAGCCACTATAACCAAAGCCCCACTACTACGTGACACCACACAAAGCAGGATACCATTTTTATCTGGGAGCTTACGGGCATAAAACTAAGAATGGGAAGAAAGGAATGTCAGTCAGGAAGTAACCCAGGCTAGAGTTCACAAAGATGACACCACAATGCTGCTTTGGGCCTATGAGTGGAGGATGCTGAAGTCAAGATTTTTAGGTTCCAATTTTCTAGTTCTGTCTATCTTTCTGATTGGTCAAGAATTTATTTTCTTTCTCATCTTAAAATCATGTCCAAGCTACAAACGTGGTTGTTTACCTCAGAAAGAGTTAGCCGCATCTCAGCAGCACTCCCAGGCAGATAAAAAACCATTACAGATTAAGGCTGAGGCAGTTGCAGAGAGGTCCCTCCATGTGAGTAAGAATTCTTATCTTTTTGTACAGGTCAAGCTCAGTTATAGATCCAGCTCTCTCTGGTATAGAAGCCAAATGCCTAGATCAGTAATAAACTGTAGTAACTGATTGCACTGGGACTATTTATCAAAAAACGACTTATTCTCTCTCCCCACCCCACCCCCATGCTAGATGAGCATATTTACATGTATAGGGAGAATAATAAGAAACCAATTTAGCCTAGTAGTTAAGAGGGCTAGTCTGGAATCCGTGTAATAGCTCCATCACAAAATATCATGTGGCCTTGTATAAGTTACTCAGTCTCTCTGAGCCTTAGCTTTCTCATCTGTACAACAGGGATAATCTTATATCCTCCCTCAGGGGATTTCTAGGATTAAATAAAATAGTATCTATAAAGCACTTTTATATAGTACATAAGAGCTCAGTTAGCTGTTATATTACTGCTGTTGCTGTTATTATTACATTAATAGAGTTAAACAATTTTCTTTGTATTTTGTTCTCTCCCATGCCCCTCATCTAATCCTTGGGTGGAATAGATTTTCCCACATTATATAAACATAGCGTTTCCTCTAAGTTGTATGCGTAGGTCTGTATACCCAAGCTGCTGGTCTGCATTAATTGATAGTAATTCTGAACATCATGTTCTAGAGTCTAGGCTAATGTTCATTTTACCAGAGTCAATTCAGCTCAACAAGTAGGAAAACTAAATCAGCACTGAGGCCAAGACTAGAGCCAACTCTAGAAGGTGAAAAATCATCATCTCTATGAAAAGAGATCTTGCCCAATACTAGGGAGTTAGAATTCTAAGAGATAGGAAGCCTGAACCCTAGAACTAGAGAAATCAGTTCACTCTCGTTCCCTCATATTTTAGCAATATAAATTTTCTAGGTCAGGAAAAAGAGGAAATATCTCTTTCTATCCAAAAAGAATTAAGTTGCTTCCAGTATTTATTAGAGCCCTTCTTAAGATTTATAATTCTCAACTAGCTTCTAATAGAAGGAAGTTGAAATAGCTCAATACAAAACTAAGAAATAAATCTGTTTATCTTTGACATCCTCATAAGTTGCCACGTCTCCTTTGCTCAGGAACAATGCCACCTAAGCCAGTCCTCATCTACTATCCCCTAACCTAAATACAAACTTCTATTCCTTTATGTAGCTAATATTACATCTGTGGTTAAGCTGATTTATACTAAAGCGTGAATGACAGCTCCCATACTTTTCTCGTAACTTATTAGTTTACATGAATCTTTCACTAACGTAGAAGTACAGAGGATTACTTTAAGACAGGGAATCTTTCTTATTTACCTTTAAATTGCACTGACTTTTTTTAGTCACATATAAGGCTGCCCATGGGAGGAATGGAAAGGACACTTTATTGTATTCAACCTCATCAAAGAAAAAGGGATCATGGCCTCTACTTCTTCTTGCTTTGCTCAGCCCTAATACCTTCATTCCCCACATACAGCCCATTCAATGTTCATTCTACCCTTGCTCCCAATACCTAGAACCAGTAGAACTGTCACTAGGCAAGCCAAATCTTCTAACATCAGAGAGACTCCAGAGGACAAGAAAAGCTGCCGCCTTAATCTCCCTGGAGAGATTCTTGGGACTTTTAGAGGGACCTTGGAGCTGTGACCTTAATTGTTTAATTTTCTCTTCCTCTTTCTCCAGCCACACTTAATCACATGGTTATCTGCTCATAACTTTAAAGAATTAGAGGACAGCATGATTCTAACTTATGACATTCTGGGAAAGGCAAAACTATGGAGACAGTAAAAATATCAGTGGTGAGGTGCCTGAGTGGCTCACTAGGTTAAACATCCGACTCTTGATTTTGGCTCAGGTGATGATCTCAGGGCTGTGAGATGGAGCCTCGAATAGGGCTTTGCACTCAGCAGGGAGTCTGCTTGGGATTCTCTCTCCCTTTGCCCCTCCCCCCACTCACACACACTCTCTCTCTCAAATAAATAAATATCTTAAAAATAATAAAATATATATTAAAAAAAACCAGTGGTTACCAAGGGTTGGGGGTAGAAGTTGGGAAGGATGAATAAGTGGAACACAGGGGATTTTTTAGAGCAGTGAAACTATTCTACATGATACAATAATGGTGGGTACAAATTATTATACATTTGTGAAGACCCATAGAATGTACAACACAAAGATTAAACCCTAATGTAGCTTGTGGGCTTCAGTTAGTATTAATGTATCAATATTGGCTCATCAGTTATAACAAATGTACCACACTAACATAAAATACAATAGCGGGCGGTGGGGGGGGGCGCCTGGATGGCTCAGTCTATTAAAGGTCTGCCTTCAGCTCAGGTCATGATCCCAGCATCCTGGGATCAAGCCCCACATCAGGGTCCGTGCTCAGTGGGAAGCTTCCTTTTCCCGCTCCCTCTGCTGCTCCCCCTGCTTGTGTGCTCTCAAATATATAAATAAATAAATAAAATCCTTAAA
>CM052897.1:54124336-54158561 GCA_028534135.1 Potos flavus | reverse complement strand
GGCTCAGTCTATTAAAGGTCTGCCTTCAGCTCAGGTCATGATCCCAGCATCCTGGGATCAAGCCCCACATCAGGGTCCGTGCTCAGTGGGAAGCTTCCTTTTCCCACTCCCTCTGCTGCTCCCCCTGCTTGTGTGCTCTCAAATATATAAATAAATAAATAAAATCCTTAAAAAAAAAAAAAGATACGGTAGCAAGGGAGAATAAGGAGGGTATATGGAAACTCTCAGTACTTTCCACTCAATTTTTTTTTTTAAGATTTTATTTATTTACTTGAGAGAGAGAGAGAGCAAGCGAGAGAGAGTGAGCACAAGCAGGGGAGAGGGGCAGAGGGAGAAGCAAACTTCCCCTTGAGAAGGGAGCCCTATGCAGGGGGCTCGATCCCAGGACCTCAGGATCATGACCTGAGATGAAGGCAGATGCTTAACTGACTGACACCTAGTCATTCCTCTACAATTTTTCTGTAAGTGTAAAACTGATATAAAGAATAGTCTATTATTTTTCTATCAGAGGAAACACTAGTTAATAATCCCCAGCAGGAACAATAACTAATAAGAGCCAAGATAAGCTGTACAAGAAGGCAAAAAGTAAAAAATGAGACTACAGCGCTTAATCACAAACTAGACAGGAGGATAACTGAAGACAAGGCAAGAGTCTTGAGGAAGTGAGGGAAGGAGAGAGAGACAACTCTCACATCATTTTTATAGCGACTGGTGTGCAAAAAACCTAAAGCAAATGTTATCTCCCTCAGAGAAAGAGAAGAGAAACCAAGCTTATAAGGGGTACTGAGATACTTGGCAGAAAAATTACCACCATTAAGCCTCTGGCATACTTATAAGTGTCACCCTGACACTTCTCCCTGTGACTAAGAAATCAGAGCTTGTCATTGTAACCAAGTCTGCAACCTATGCTGGTGCCAATCTTTATGGTAAATTGAGGCATTTTTCAGGAAAATCAAGGGATAATTGCCCAGTATCAAAAGCAGATCTGACCCTTGGGAGGAGAAAGGAGGCGTTCCTTTTGCCACCGGATGATTCTCTCTGGAATAACATAAATGGCTCTTCAAGAGACTATGTCTTTGATAAGCAGAGCTGCAACTCTGACAGCCAATCTGCCGACTGCTGAACAGAGCACTCAGCTTTCCACAATGACTCAAAGGACTCGGCAAGGCTGCAGATTTATTCTGCTGACTTTCCCTGCAGAGCTGCCCAAGCTTTTCAAAGGCAAAAATGAAGAACTCTTTCCCTCAACCCAGGGAATTGCAAATTCCACCTGGGATCTAAAGACAGAACTATGTTTGCTCAAAATCTAACATCATTGATGTGAGCAAGATTTAAACACTGGAATGAGGGCTGACAATGTTGGTCTTTTGAGCAGAAGTTGGTTCGGCTCTTCAATCTGCGGGCAGAATCAGCAGCCACAGTCTGGTGTGCCAGACTGGGAATGGGCTAATTTCAAAATTCATTCTCATTCTCTCTGTACTTTCACACGGCAATTGCAAATAGTCCAGATTCTTACCAAAGCACAATGTTAGGTGGTATATTTCAGTGCACAAACAAATTTCCAAAAAAAACACAAAGGCACTACTACAAAGAGATAAACCCCAAACCTTCCATCTTTTCTCCACAATGTTTTCCTTCTTGAAATCTTATACTTAACCTGATAATTTTTAAGGGATTTAAAAAGCAAAATCTATCTACAATAAACTATTAATAACAGCATTTCTCCCTCACAATTTGTATGTCATTTCTTCAAGATGAGATTTTGAAAGAGAAAAGCTTTCTACATATCCTAAGTCAAAAGTAACAGCCATGTGCTATGATTTATAGGACAGTCTCCCTATGGTTAAATAGATTCGACCCTCAACAGACAAAAGAAAACTAGGCTTGAGAGTTCAGATATGCAATTTTTGTTTGAAACCGTTTTTATCTTACGATAAATAAAGATTTTAAAACACTAATATTTAGAGATAATCAGTTCTATTGTGATTTTTTTAAATACTCATTGCCGTACTGAGCAAGTACCCTGGAACAGGAACTGGGGCATGGACAGTACTAATAGCAAAATATAGCACAAGGAATTATAAGCAGAAAATCAGAATACGATTCCCCCCCCAAAAAAAAGTATAACCCCTTTTACAAAAACAAATGAAAAGAAGACAAAAATATAGACGTTCTTCTTTATAATAACACTGACAAACAATAACTATCTTAAATTTTTTGACATAGCCAAAAGCCTAAAGATCTGGCTAAGTGAAATTTAGCTAAATGTTTACTAATGTTTGCAACTGTAACCCTTTCAAAAGGGTTTATCATTTGGTTATAAAAACTCAATTAAAATCAAAACCTTGCTCTTCCCTAACTCCAAATGAAGGGGCTTCTCTTGTACTGTAAATCCAATTTAAAAAGGATATTGTATTTTAATATAAGTCACTGGCATCTGGTTAAAAAGCTTAAGTTTGTCCGGTTACAACCTTTGAGCAGAACATTGAAGTTCTCTTTCCTCTCCTATGAAAGAGCTTCCAGAGAGCATCTCTTGCACCTTGTTCATAATGCACAATTTATCGGCATTTTGTTTCCTTTCTAAATGGCCGGGAGGGAAGAAGAGCTCCAGAGCCACTGTGTGTGGTTAGTAATGGCGCTTTTACTTGTCATTGTACAAAGCCTGTTAAATATTTACAACACAGACAGCAATATCTAGCCCTAAACACCCAGTTGTGAGCTTGAATTTTTTTAGAAATAAATCTATGACAAGTTTTCCCCAGCAAAACGCCAGAAGACTTTACTAACAGCTTCAAGAGACCCAGCGGGTCCAGAGGAGCAGTTATAGGCCATCTGGTGATTACTTATTATTATTTATACAGCACTGTAGATGTACACACAGATGTGTTATGAATCCACATACAGAGTAGGCCCTAACAAGGGCTTCAGACAAAATGCGACTGCTGAGCAAGTCAATCTGCATTAAAGAAACACGCTAACCAGAAAGAGGGAACACACTGGCTGTTCTTCAATCTGCCGCATTAGCTGCAAGAGTATTTGATAAGAGAATGATGAATTCTATATAATGATGACAATACCTTGTAAGTTAACAACCTAGCTGTATGTGGTTTTGTAGGGACTAACGAAGGACAGGCTCTCAGATACAAAAGGCACTTTATTAACTTGGCAGTTTATAAAAGAAGGGATTAAGAAACAGTCTCTCTCCTGAGTTAGGAAGAACTGAGATACAAAGATACAGGATTTTTTTTTTTTTTCCTACCAGGAATGCTCTGAGAACTGTTTCTGGGCTCCCATTTCAAATATTAAGTCATACCCAAGGAAAACAAGAGTGAATAACTAAAAAAATTTCATCTTAATTTCTTGGGTATTGCTCTAATTAGATTCATAGAGCCTCCCCCCAACTTCACCCCCCGGCAGACTAGAGCAGGGATGCTTTTAATCTACCAAGTTCTTAGTAACGTAATAATAACAGTAACATAAAAAGCTAAAATCACCAACCACATGTTTCTAAAGGCGAGTGTCAAGAGTGCCAGATCGGACATTAAAAACAGGTTTAATTCCTTGCTCTTAATATATTTGCATTTTTAAAATCCTAGTCTCAATTTTGCCCACACGATGCATAACGGTGGTCTACTTCCATCACAAGGGTTCATAAAACTGTAGCATACTCAGAGTGGACTGAAAGTTATTGCAAAATCAACATATTATTACAAAAAACAAGGTTAGCATTTGGCCTAATTGTGTATAATGCAGTGTATTTTCAGCTGCCTGACAGCATGCAGGCACTCTTACCAGATGGGAACTAGATGAATTATTGAATGAAATATGAATTATTAAATAAAAATTTGAATTTTTTTAAACTCTTGGCAGGGGGTGAGGAAGAAAGCCTTATTTGTTTGCCTGAAATTGCCCTCACCTGTCGAAGCATGTAAAGATGGTATATACCACCATAAATGGCATTTACCTATCAGAGCCATTTCTCCCTTATTATTCTCCAATTCAAGATGCTCCCCTGACATAAAGAATTAGTAATCAGCACCAACCCATTCTTCTTTCTTTTCTTTTGTGCTAATGCCAGTTAATAGGGAAACTTGCCAAAGGGAGAGAATTAAAAATCCAGAGTCCTATAGTACCAGTATGGCCCACTTAAAGGGAGGGCTGGGATAACAGAAAAAAATCTCTACAGATTTGTGTTACATAGGCAATAAAACATATACCTTTGTAGCATGCCAGCATTTAACCAATCATAGAAGCTATTTGTTGCCTCATATATTACAAAGCAATAGAGATTTAAGGGATAATGTTCATGAAGGCAGAGGATAAGAAGCGATAAACAGCATTGGAGGTTGGTTAAATGCCAAGTGAAGCCAGGACTACAGCACCATAAACATTATTCCTATTATATGACAAGATAAGGAGGTACAAGAAGCTGCCCTCAATCCCACCACAAGTAGGGCTCGACTGCTATTCTTGGCCTTAGAAAGGGAAAGCAGGCCCTGGAGGTCTATGAGCTAGTTATGTGTTTCGTGTCTCAGATATGAACAAACCTGTACCTAAATGTCCTCTGGGAGAAGAAAAGATCTGCTAGTAGATACCCTTGGGGGGAAAAGAGTAACAGCCCCTCAGGTCACACTGGACAGAGAAACAATCAAAGGATTTTTCCTTAAAAGGACAGAGTGGATATAAAGGTGGTTATGACAGAAATCTTCCTCAATGGCTAATAATGGGATGATCCTGTCCGTTAGAAGTATCTCCTCAGAGGAAATGTGTTCCTGCTCTTAAAGAAACAGACATTCTAAATAATAAGCTTATATGATCAGCTTCTGCTCAAAGGCTTAGTTATGGTAACCAGAAGGACTACTTAAATCAGCATAATTTGTACTGTAAAACAGAGTCATGTAGGAATATGGAATTTGTGAACTCCTAGTAATAAAAACTGGGCAAAAAGCATCCAAAAGGTAAGTTATCTAACTGCGTTTACAAATTCAAGGCCACTCTCAGAAACATAGTATAGTTGACCCTTGAACAACATGGGTTTGAATTGCACAGGTCCACCTAAATGTGGATTTTTTTTTTTTTTTTTAGATAAATATAGTACAGTACCATAAATTTTCTCTTCCTTACAATTCCCTCAACATTTTCTTTTCTCTGGCTTATTCCAAAGTGCAAATACAGTATATAGTGCATATACCATACAAAATATGGGTTAATCAACTGTTTATATTATCAGTAAGGCTTCAGGTCAACAGTAGGCTATTAGTAGTTAAGCTTTTGGGGAGTCAAAAGTTATATGCAGATTTTTAACTCCCCCAGGGTGCTCCTAATCCCTCCGTTGTTCAAGGGTCAACTGTAGTTTTTCCTGCTTCCACAAACAATAGAACAATTTTACAATCCACCTTTAAATAAGAAAGTCCCCCAAAGCATCAAAAATTTACAAGACTACCTAAATTCAGAACCAAACTATACTTCTACTAACTATACTACGTCACAACAGTTTTAATTAGATGCAATCTTATAAACATTGCAAAAACCCAAACCACGCAAATTGAACCCGACCCTTTGCCACAGGGTATCTGGGGTACTGTTTACTGTTGCCTTAACTACACTAACCCGTCCTCTGGAGGCAGCTCTAACTATTCCTGCTACCACATTCCTCAGAGAGGTATTAGCAAGAATATTGCTCTCCCTAAGTTCCTCTTCAGGAAAGTGATGAGGCCTCAAGAGAAACAGGGTCTCAACAGGAGAATAGGGAAGAGAGGGCTCCAAATATCCTATCATCTGTCTTTTCAGATAAGAATGCAGAGAATACAACCTTCAGCAGCCATCTTTCTTTTAAAAAAGTGCATGCAGCATATTTAGAATTCAGCTGTGTCACATCAGACTTACTGTTGGGAAGTGGATCATGAACAGAATCCAAAAATAACAGCCATTAAAGACCTAGCAACCAAAACATGTTTACGTATCCATTGAAAGCCCGGTGGTTTTGATTATATGGTGGAGAGCATAATCCACTAGTCTATTTTAGGTGAATTTTCCTTTCACCTTCCCTTAATATTAAGGCGTAAGATGATTTCTGAGTTTAGGGGTACATAAAGTCTGGGCAGAGAACATATACTGAAATAATGTAAGATTCCTATAGTTTTTGTCTGTTGGTTGGTTTTTTTAAGGATCAGTCTCTTGAATTACAATTTGCTTTCATTCCTTCTCCCTCTAAGTGGTAGAAACCACTGATTTTTGAGGTTTTAATGGCAATAAGTTCTAAACCATGTCTTGTAAAAATTATCATCGTCCTTATTACCACTACTGGGATTTACATAGCTTTTTAAAAATTATTCTACCATTTCTGGAATAAAAATTTTGAATCAATGACAGTGGATTATACATAGTTTGAAGGCCTCAAGTGGCTCCAGGATGAAACCATTTTCAAGAGATGTAAGAAAGCTGGATGACAGGCCAGAGGTAGTTCGCTTTCCCAAATTTATCTTCTCTGTCAGATTTCCACTATTTCATATAATAGAAAGTAACCACAGTAAAGTAAATCTTATAGAGATCCTACTTTAGAGTTAATTGTCACTAGATACTGGGGGAAACTTGGAAGGAGACTAAATATAACAAAGAACTACAATTTTACCTAACCATAAAATTCTGACATGCAAAGGAGGTAAAGGGACAAATCATGCTACCTTCTATTCTTTTCTATAAAACAAGTAACTTGAATCCAAAAGAAGGCAGCAATCTCCCTGAGGTCCATATCCATGGGGGGGGGGGGTCAGGGGGGAGGCAGGGGGGAAGAAGCCTTCAGGACCAACACTAGAGGTTATAAAGAATCCGAACAACCAAAATACCAGCAAACAATTCAGAAATGGGAGGAAGAAGTAGGGGAAGGAAAAGGCTTATGATAAACAGTGTCCAACAATACAGAAGGAACCAAAGTAAAAAGTCCCTACTGTTTTTACCACCTCTGGTCCAAGCAAAACAAAAAGAAACAAACACAAAAAATCCTCTGGGATTTTGTGTTTCACAAATTTCACTGAAAACTACTCTTTTCTGATGAGACAGCCTGAAGAAACCCATTTATACCTTTCTTCTCAGAGAGCTTAAGAGATGCTTTTTCTGGTGTATTACTTTAATTTTATAATCCATTTTAATTTCTTTAAGTCCTTGCCTAGGTGGTTTTAAGCATAAAACATAAGAGGGGCACTGAGAAGCTTAAACAATAAACAAAGAAAAATTAACGTTAGTATGAGAAAAATAAATCTTTTCACCAAAATTGCAGATTTTTAAAGGGAGATAAGTGAAAAGGGTCCCAGGTATCAATTATGGAAATCACAGTAAATAGTATGGTCAACAAATCCACACACAAAAATTTGGAGGGACCAGGTTCTGATATATATTCTAATACAGCTGTCTGAAAAGTGAAACAAATCTACCCTAATTTCCCAAGTGGCTTCTATTGTAAAAGAATAAAATACAAATCACATGGGGGAAAACAGTCAACAATAAAGTTGAAAACCCTGACAAGAAAGGAAATACACCCTACAATGCTGAGTACTTCCGAATGCAATGGCTTTTTTAGTCTTTTCTGAAATTTTCAGCGTTTACTAGAATTTGGAATCCTCCTTCTGCCTATTCCTTGTCACTACTCTCATCCCACTCACCTCTCAAATTCCAATTCTTAGGAATCTCTGGAACTTAACTCTCTTCTTTCTGCTGAAGTATTTCCAGTGTTTAATAGAACTAGTCTGCAATCTCACATACCACCAGTAAGTGTCACTGGGCAGTCACATGGCATATTCCTAACTGAACAGAAATTCAACCCTTCGGTTCTATAAAATCAATTCATGAAGGCCAACAAAACTTCCTTTGTATGCCTTTCTTCATCTTTTGTGGAACATGGCAATAGAGGAGGGTCTAGGAAGAACAGTTAAGAAGATACACAACGGAGGGGGGGTGTAAAGAGGCAGTTTCCACAAAATTTTTTTAAAAAAGCATATGATGAAAAATATCTGACACATAATGTGCGCATATGCAGACGATAACGTGGCAGCTGACGCACAGAACAAAGCATCCCACCGTGTCAGAGAGGGAAGATGGCTGAGAAATCCTGTAGTTTATATATTGCTGTGAGATCTCAGGTTCTATGCTGGATTTGTATTTCCTACCTAAGACAGATATCTGTCTTAGCTACCAACAGTGATTTTCTGGATCAACAATTCAAAGAAACTTTTTTTTTCTTATTTAAAAAAATCCAAAAGACTCCAGCAAATTGGGGTTCACGATGAACGGGTACATTCTCAGCCGCCTACTCTAAATATGTTAAGCACACTTTTATATCTACGATGGTTGAGGAAAAGATATTTCTAAACTTGTTTTATATTTAGATGGATAGCTTTAGAAAGCAGGAGAGAGCAACATGTATTCCTCAACACTGTGTGTTGGGAAACAAACACCAGTAGAATAACAATATGAAAGAGAGCAAGGCAGATTTCATTACAGTAGAGTGCCTACACTTCCTCATAACATGGATTTACACACTGCAAATCCTCTGATCTGATTACCTCCAGTGATCACGTAAAATACCGGCTTTAAACTCTTTGCCTTAGTGATAAAACAGCCACTTTGATTCACAACGAGACATTCACAATAAAGTATATTGTAAACGTACCTGTCCACAGCCCGGGGCATTGCACACAAACGGTCTGTCGTCTCCCATATTTCAAATAGCAGAGCGGAGCTGAGGAGGGGGAGGAAGGGGGAAAAGTTATGTTAAATACGCTGGAGTTAAAAAAAAAAAAAGTGCTTCAAAAATATCAAGCCTAGAAACAGGTGTTCCAAGAATGCTATCTATCAAAGCTATAAACACAGGCTACTTTGGGGAGACCCATTAGACAGGTGGCATATGATCTACTGCGCCTCAAATGAAACTTTTAATTAGAAAAATTGAGACCTAAATAGCCAAGGAATTTCAAACCTTTGGTAGATTTTCCCTCTTTCTGCTACAGTATATAACACACTCCTCTAGTCTGCTGAATTACAATCAGTGCAGCTCCCTATGTCAATAAATCCACTGAACATTCGATGCGGAAGCCATATTTCTGAACTAGAGAAGACCAAAATTTGTCATTTAATTAATTAAGGGATTATAGGAGGGGTGCTCCATTTTACAGGGCTATAATCTGGCTCCCTGGTGTATAAACTACGAGACTGTTGGCAAGGGCCGTTTATCCCAGATTATTGCCAAAGAAAACAAAGCACCCATCCTATTGGGCTACACGGGAAATGATTTTCATTAATAAAAAAATAAAAATAAAAACCTTCTCTCCCCACTGGGAGCCTCCTCCTCCCCCCACCAATCGTCTGTGGCAAATGGAGAAATATCGGTGCCCTTCCCCCTCTAATTCTATTTATGGCTAGGTTTTTAAAAGCAGCAATAAAACAAATGTCGACTCTTTGGGGGTTTACTGGGTGAATATGTTCCGGCTGTTTGTGCCGCTCTCGGCCAGAGTTCTTGGGCTGCTCTGCTGCAGCCAACAGATGTGTGCTGCTGCAGGGGATAAAAGAAATGGCACTAAAAGGCATCACCATCCATCCTCTCTTTCTCTGAAGAATTTAACAGGGCTTATACTGTTGTTGTTTTTTAATTATTGAAGCTAAACTCTTGAAATGTTGATTGAAATTCTTTGTCAAAGAACAATAATTTCAACATGAATGTGTTGGGGAAATTTCTCATTTCCCAACTAGGAATAAAAATAGAGGTGGAGATGGATAAGGATGAGAAATGCAAATCATAGTAAAAATATTCCTAAAAGATAAACAGGGTTTTGAAAGGGGGAGGGCACAAAAATAGTCTTCATAGAATAAACTCCTAAAGGATATTTTCGAACATCCTTCTATAAAAAAAGAAAGGTGTAGAAAAGAGTATTAACAAGGGAAGATGAAAGAGGAAGAACTATAATTTGAATATGCCTAGAAACATTTTCAGAACTGTAACCAAATTCTAATTTTTATTTTGGAGATAAACCAAAATATCAGGTTAACCTCACTCAGGTCTGCATTAAAATAAAATGTTAAAGCACTAGACTGAATTTGGTAATCAGAAAACCCTGCTTAAAACTCAGAGGGTAGCTAGGTAACATCTCTCCTATTCCCTTAAGACTCACTCTGGGGTTGGAAACCAGTATTTCTGGTAGTCTGATCAGTAATTCCACAACTAATCAGTGCTTAAAATTGTGGGGTGCCCCATAAAATAGAAAGGGCTTCTTAGTCATCTTTCAGTGTGCTAGGAACAGGGTCTAACTATGAAGGAAACTGATGCTGCAGCATGCTGTAATGGAAGAGAGCCTGTATGTACATAGGTGTACACAGATTTATATCACATTTAGCCAGGATAAATTGCTTCAATAAATTCTGTTCCTAGGAGAAGCCAGCTGAAGCTGATGATTGGGTACTGGGAAAATGAGAGCTTTATTCTTCTTCACACAGCCCCAGGACAAGAGGGTTTTCTGGTTTGTTTGTTTTAAATACATGATGATTTTTTAGCACTTTCTGGAACTATGACATAGTGCAAAAAATAAATATAAAGTAAAAAAAAGTAAATAAATGCAAAGACCATGGCCATTATGACCGAAAATTCGGAACATTTCTGGAAAGCAATTCATCTCTGGAAAAATTTCTAACTGCTGTGCTGGAGATAATTTCACTTCCTAGTTCCAAACCCTGCTTTCCTAATATAATCATGAAATGAGAATTTTATTTCAACAAGGTCCTGTAGCATATTTTCAACCAGGAAGTAAACTACAAGGGCTAGGGCAGACATAACATAAGGATCAGGTGAGATTCCTTCCTTTTACCTTGTTTCTATTACATATAAGGCTAAATTTTCTGTTTTCTACCTAGTTAAGAGGAAAAAATGGGTGCTTGCTGGCTGAGAGTAGGGCAGCACTGGCATAGGAAGTGACCAAATAAACTGGAATGGTTTCCCTCCAACAACAAAATTCAAAATTTAACTTGGTTTTGTACAATCACATCACAATATATGGCCTCCAAATTTTATTTAACTGCATCCTTACTAGGAAATAGAAATGAAAAATCATGATTTTGTAAAAGAGAACAAAAGGCAAAACCAAGTGGGGGGAAAAGTATTAAAAGTAACAGAAGCAAGCATTTTCGTGGCTCTTAAATACTCAAATCTGACAATCACTAACTAGGATTTCCTGCTTCCTTCCCACTTTACTGGCTTTTTGTTTTGCCATTTTCACCAAAAGGAGGATCACAATGGGAGGAAGGAGGCCCTCTTTCTTAAATACCCAGAATTATTCTGAAATCATTCCTCAGTCTCTTGCTCCTTTTCATTTCCACCATTCTTGCTTTTTCACTTCAAAGTGATTTGTCTTTTTTATGAATTAAATATATTACAACAATAATGATCTGCTCTCCTACTTAAAAAACAAAAAAAATCCAGCCTACATCTTTTTAAATTCCCAGTCAGCTGTATCAATTGCTACATACAAGGAATGCCACTGTTTATTTCTATTTGATACTTAAAACAAATCTCTAATTATGAGAGAGGTCGAACTGATGCCTCTCAAGAACAAAAAGCAGCACATTTCTGTCATATAAACAGGCTGAGACAAAGGTGAAATCCTGAATAAAGATGCTGCCATTCACTAGAATTTAACTCACCATTTGTAACTGTATTACTTGACAAGTAGATCACGTGTCTGGGCATGACACTCAAGTGTGTGTCTGCTCCTCGATCTATTCCTCAGGATGAAACTCAGCATTTTATAAACTAACCAATAAATGACAGGCAAAGGATACACACATTAAGAGACATTTCCAGGAGGAAGTGAGATGCTTTCAGAGGAGATCTTAGAACAGGAAAACAAAGATGCAGAAAAAGGCTGTCCTAGAGGCCAAGTCTGCAGAGGAAAAGACTCAGAGTCATTAGAATGCCTAAATGATAAAAATTACTATTTACTCAAAAGAGAGAAAGTTGGGGCGCCTGGGTGGTCCAGTGGGTTAAGCCTCTGCCTTCAGCTCAGGTCATGATCTTAGGGTCCTAGGATCGAGCCCCACATCGGGTTCCCTGCTCGGCAGGGAGCCTGCTTCCCCCCTCTCCCTCTGCCTGCCTCTCTGCCTACTTGTGATCTCTTTCTCTCTGGCAAATAAATAAATAAAATCTTAAAAAAAAAAGAAAAAGAGAGAGAGAGAGAGAAAGTTATCTGAATGCCGGGAGAGAAGTGAAGAAAATCCAAGATTTAGAGACTGGTTTTTAATAACTGGGATAATGTCATAAAATCTATGTTAAATAGTTTTGTCAAAGCCAGAAGTATATCCTAAAATGGTCAACGTGCAAATTAAAAAAACTGATTTTCTATGTATATAATGGATACATATGTATGCATATCTATCTTTTTTCCTTCTTTTTTAATAGAATGAGGATGGAGTCTGTCACTGAGGATGACAAAGTCAATTCTCTGGATCCAAGTATAATGTGATTATTTCTTTAGTAACTAATTGCTATTTATAAAATAGCCCAACTTTAGTAAGGTATAAAAGCCACATACAAACACACCCAAGGGCCTATTCTTAGGTTCCTAATAACAGAAGCAGATACTGCTAAGTACAAAAAATGAGAAGGGCATA
The DNA here is from genome assembly GCA_028534135.1 of Potos flavus. Lineage (NCBI taxonomy): Eukaryota > Metazoa > Chordata > Mammalia > Carnivora > Procyonidae > Potos > Potos flavus. Next base: position 54,145,913 of record CM052897.1, on the reverse strand, counting down.
TGCACCATTAATATCAAAGATACATGAAAATCTAGAAGGGGTTTAGACTAGCTATCATTCATTCACTCAAAAAACATTACTAAGGAACTAAGTGCCAGGCAAAGTGGACATTAAAATAAAAAGACAATAATCCTTTGCAAAAATAAAAAGAATCTTTCACTCATCTGTGTCAAAGAAAAACTAGAGCTGGGCAGTAGTTAAAGCAGTAAAAAAGAGTTTTTAGTCAGAACTATTGCGATAGGAGAAATGAGACCTCAGTATAGAACTGGGCTCAATTCTGAATACATCATGCGCAAGTGGAAATTTATAGACAAGGACCATAGTGGGAGTTAATGGATGGAAAAGTACTAAGAGGAAACATCAGGAGAAGGGGGGATTCTGACTAAACCGACCTACCAAGATTCTTGCTAAAGATGATACAGACCAAGATGATGATACATAACCCAGGGGATGGTGAAAGATGAAGAACCTGATCAGATATCGATGGTGGGGGATTCTTGCTAAAACTGGATCTTACAAGAAAGTACACTGATAGGCCTAAAGAAGGTTCAGGAACCTGCCTAAAGTTTGGTCAGACAATGAGTTTTTGTCATTTGGCATGAGAGATGCCAGGTAAGTGGTAAGAATGATGGCTTAATTTACAAGTTCAGTTAGTCAGAGACTGATCAGCATACATATTAGATCTCTTGCTATTTCTTATTCTTTGTGGTCATTGATCAAATTCCTTTGCTAGACAACTCCAGAGTACAGGCAAGAGCACAAAAAAGAGGGATTTAAAGTCTTGGTAAAAGATTTAGCAAGGACAAAGTTTAAAACTAATAATCACAATTTACTTTGTGGATCAAAAAGTAAATATGGTCAGTTTTAAAATTCATCAATTCACTGGGGTGCCTGGGTGGCTCAATCGATTAAGCATCTGACTCTTGGTCTCAGCTCAGGTCTTGATCTCAGTCTCAGGGTCGTGAGCTAAAGCCCCGAGTTGGGTTCCACACTGGGCATGGGGCCTACTTTAAACAAAAAACAAAAAACAAAAAACAAAAAGCAAAAAACTTAAAATTCATCAATTCACTGAATACTTTATTCAGTGCCTACCCCACACTCAAGGCCCCAGAATTCAACAGCGAATGAGACAGACAAGGTTTCTACCCTTACAGTGCTTATACTCTAAAAGGAAGAGACAAACACTAAGTAAGTAAACAAAATAATTTTAGATTAATAGCAGATAACTACTATGAAAGAAATGAAATGGTGATATTTTAGTGGCCGCGAGCAGGCTACTTTAGTTTCATGAATAAAAAGGAAATGGCTGTATTATCTGTGACCAAAATGGGAATGGGATAGAATACAGAGATCTAGGTTAAAACTTCTGGAAGCCTCTCCTCTCATAATGCAGTTGATTTTCGGTAAATATTTGTGGATTTAATATGAAGCCAATATTCAAGTATACTCTGCTGAATTTCTACATTTATCTTCCTGTTTTTTTCAGAAAACTGCCAGCTGGGTCCACAAAACAATTGCTATACAGATATTTATGTATTCAAAGCTAAACATATTTGACATATTTTAAATACATATTCTTCTTAAGACATACTTTTTTTTAAAGATTTTATTTATTTATTTATTTATTTATTTTTAAAGATTTTATTTATTTATTTGTCAGAGAGAGAGCACAAGCAGGCAGAGAGGCAGGCAGAGGCAGAGGGAGAAGCAGGCTCCCTGCCGAGCAAGGAACCCGATGCAGGACTCGATCCCAGGACCCTGGGATCATGACCTGAGCTGAAGGCAGCTGCCCAAGCAACTGAGCCACCCAGGCGTCCCAAAGATTTTATTTATTTGACAGAGATCACAAGTAGGCAGAGAGGCAGGCAGAGAGAGGGGGAAGCAGGCTCCCTGCTGAGCAGGGAGCCCCATGCGGGGCTCGATCCCAGGACCCTGAGATCATGACCTGAGCCGAAGGCAGAGGCTTAACCCACTGAGCCACCCAGGCGCCCTTAAGACATATTTTAAGTATATACTTCACAACTACTTTGTGCCTAAGGCACTTGATGTGACTACACCCAACCAACTCTGTGCCTTCCTTATCATCCAAAGAATGTAGAGGAGGCTCCACAGCTTTTGGTTAGAGTGTTAAAAAATGGGGAGAAGCGGGTGCCTGGGTGGCCCAGTTGGTAAAGCATCTGCCTTCAGCTCAGGTCATGATCGCAGGGTCCTGGGATCTAGTCCCACGTTGGGCTCCCTGCTCAGTGGGGAGTCTACTTCTCCCTCTCCGCCTCTGCCTCTCCCCCACCCCTCCCACGTGCTGTCTCAAATAAATAAAATCTTAAAAAAAAAAATGGGGAGAAGGAAGATTATTTGTCAAGTTAACGCTTCAATGGCCCTTGAAAACAAAACCTAGGCCACAGCTGTTAAGATATATTTTCATGTATAAAAGAATGTAGCAGAGGGGGGCCTAGCTGGCTTCGTAGGCAGAGCATGTGAGTTCAAGGGGTTGTGAGTTCAAGCTCCACGTTGGGTGTGGAGCCTACTTAAAAAAATAAATGAAATAAAACAAAATCTTAAAAAAAAAGAAACATTAAAAAAAAAGAATGCTATAGAAATTCTTATACCTTCGGGTGCCTGGGTGGCTCAGTCTTTAAGTGTCTGCCTTGGGCTCTGGTCATGATCCCAGGAATCCTGGGACCTAGCCCCGCATCAGGCTCCCTGCTCAGAGGGAAGCCTGCTTCTCCCTCTCCCACTGCCCCCCACCCCCCGCCGCCCCTCGCTTGTATTCCTTCTCTCACTGTCTTTTTCTCTGTCAAATAAATAAATAAAATCTTAAAAAAAAATTCTTATACTTTTTCATATAAGACTTTTGGAAATACATATTTGAATAATCTTTCTGGAAAGCAATCTGGCAATATTCATATTGTCTTAAAATGTTTTGTATCCCTTGAACAAATCATTCTTTTTTTCAGGACTTTATTCTGAGGTTAAAGCCCAAAACATGGACCACTTATATATTAAAATGTTCATCATATTCATATTTATAACAATAAGAAATAAAGAACAGGAATTAAATGTTTAAGAAGAATGGATCAATGTAAGATACTGCCTGACAAGAGACTATATTTAAGTTAAGAATAATGTTTCTGAAAGCTATTTAATGACATAAGAAAATGCTATACATTCTGTAGGGCGAAAAGCAGGATATAAAATTGCATATGCACCATAATTCCAAATCTATAAAAAAACAAACAAAATAGGGGCTCCTGGCTGGCTCAATCAGTAGAACATGCAACTCTGCAACTCTTGATCTCAGGGTCATGAGTTCAAGCCCCACATTGGGCGTGGAGTCTACTGGAAAAAAAAAAAAGCAAACAAAATAATAAGCATATAAAAAGATAAGAGAATTAGCATCAAGTGTTAGTAATGGTTATCTCTGGATAATGGTATCCCAGGTAATTTTGTTTTCTTCTTCGTACCTTCAGCATTTTTCAAAGTCTACAATGATCACAGATTGCTTTTTTTTTTTACAGATTGCTTTTAAAAAATAAAAATAATATAGTGTAATCTAATAAAAAAAATGTCTATGAGTTAAAAAAAGGTCCACATCTGCTCCACTCTTCTAAAGCACTCAACAGTATATTTACAAATCATGCAAGGTTGTTCATTCTCTACTACAAAGCAACAGAATCGACTGACAAATTAAGTTCAAAACGGACTACCAAAAAACTTTCTAAAATTATAAACTAGCAGCTTCATTTAGAAAGAGACACCGTGGAAACTGAAACATATCGATACACAGTGTAATCAAGCAGTTCAAGATAGTTCCTCCTTTGTTACCTTCAAGGACCCATTTTCAGAATCCCATGAATGCTCCCTAACGAGTATTACTTATATCAAACAATTAGAAATTGCCCCATTCATTCATCACAAAGAGAATAAAGAGAGCTGAAACCAAGCTTAGCAGGTACTAAATGTCTTTCAGCTCAGCTATAAACAAGCTAAAAAATGTAGACAGGTACCCAAACAGAGCTCTATGGGCTCCATTCCCTTATGATATTAAAAAGAAGGAAATTATATACAAACAGTTCTCTTCCAAGAACATAACTTTGGATACCAAGTTTCAGGCTCCAAGATAATTCAGCTGCTGCTAAGCAAAAAGTACAAACTCCAAAGATCTCTACCACAGCACTCTCAACATTTTATTCTCCATAGGATACTCAGTGTTGCTGTGATTTGCATTACATCTAGAAAATTGATTTAAGGAAAAGATGCCAATAAACATATGAACTGTGAGACTATAATACACATTATGTGAACCTCAGAAAACAAAGAAGACTCAAGTTTTACTAGGTAGTAGATTATTTAGGAATTGAAATTTCTGTTCATAAATTCTGGGTTTGTTTTCCACCGTATTATTTAGCATAAAAACAGTTTAGCATATGTTATTTCACTAGTAGGTAAACCAACTGCCCCAAAGGGATTATATAGAAAGCACATATATCACAATAATCTTAAACTAACTTGCCTTACTGTTTTATACTAGAGTTTTTGTAAAGCAGACTGCAACAGTCTGCAAAACTGAGGTAGAGTTAGAAAAAAAAATAGACAAAAGATGAGTCAAGAGGTTGAGGCTGGTCTGAATCCTAGTTACCTATTCTCACATACCTCAAAGAAGATATAAAAACGGATAGCACATCTTTTTAGAACTCCTAAAAGGTAAGGACGCCCGGGTAGCTCAGTCCATTAAGAGTCTGCCTTTGGCTCAGGTCATGGACCCAGGCTCCTAGGATGAATCCCGCAATGGCCTCCTTGCTCAGTGGGAAGCCCGCTTCTCCTTCTGCCTGCTGCTCCCCTGCTTGTGCTCTTTCTCTCTGACAAATAAATAAATAAAATATTAAAAAAAAAAAAAAAAAACACCTCCTAAAATTTGTTTGATAACCTGCATATTGTATAACTACTTCCAATTGAATTGGGTTATTTCCAAAAATTTATGCACGATAGGTGTTTCTTATATGTTTATTATGCAAATGAATGTCCAGAAATATGAATCGGAGGGACTACAAATTCTTGGAGCATTATTTTTGTCTAGGAAAATTAAATAATGTTCATAGTTTTAACATTAAGAGTGTGTGTGTGTAAATTTTTGTGTGTGTGTGTGGTGGGCAGCAAAGCAAAGTTTATTGAGAGATAGTAAAAAACTCTCGAAGAGGGAGGGGACCCGAGAGGGTTGCCCAACATTGCCCAACATTAAGTATATTTTATTATAATAATTTTTATATTCATAATCCAGTTACAGTATATGTCAAGGATTGGCAAACTTCAGTCTGTGGGCCAAATCCAGCCTGCCACCTGTTTTTGTATGGCCCACAAGCTAAGAATGATTTTACATTTTTAAATGGTTGGAAAAAAACAAAAAAAGAGTATTTCATTACACATAAAAATTACATGACGTTCAAATTTTAGAGTCCATAAAAAAGTTTTATGGGAATACAGCCATGCTTATCCTTTGCATGTTGTCTATGGCTTCTTAGGTGCTACAATGGTAGAGCTGAATAGTTACAAACAGACCTTATGCCTGCAAAGCCTTATTTACTATCTGGCCTTAGTTTGCAAACTCCTGGTACTTATAAATAACTATTATTAATTAAAATATATGGTTAATTAGGAGATCTCAATTATGACAAATGTCAGAATGTATGGGTTAATCATTAATAAGAACTTTTATAATTTGACTATTCAAGTACTAATTTCTTTTTATTTGACTATAAATTTTAGAAATCAGGTTTTCTTTTCTTTTTTAAGTAGGCTCCATGCCCAGCACGGAGCCCAATGCAGGGCTCAAATTCACGACTGTGAGATCAAGACTTGAGCCAGGATCAAGAGTCAGACACTCAACCGACCGAGCCACCCAGGTGCCCCTCTTTTTTTTAAGTCATCTCTACATCCATTGTGGGGCTCAAACTACAACTCAAGAGTAATATGCTTTTCTGACTAAGCCATTCAGGTGCCCAAGAAATTAGGTCTTCTTTTTTTTTTATAGATTTTATTTATTTGAGAGAGAGAGAGAGAGAGATCACAAGTAGGCAGAGAGGCAGGCAGAGAGAAGGGGGGCGGGGAAGCAGGCTCCCTGCTGAGCAGAGAGCCCAATGTGGGGCTCGATCCCACGACCCTGATATCATGACCTGAGCCGAAGGCAAAGGCTTTAACCCACTGAGCCACCCAGGTGCCCCAGAAAGTAGGCCTTCTAAAAATAAGGTTAATTAAGCTAGCTCCTTAGTTCTCAACCTTTAGCATACTCACCTGGGCACCTTGAAAAATACAGATTCCTATGCCTCCAGAATTTTCTTGGCTTTGGGGCCCAAGAATCTACACTTTAAAAAAACACCCTGGGTAATTCCGGTACAAATGGTCAGTAACCCAGCCTTTCAGGGACACTAAAATGGTTGGAGAGCTTATAGTGCTTCCATATAGTAAACAGCTGTATTTTTCCAATTTGGTACTGTAAGACAGCAGTTCCCAGAGCGGGCTCCAGGGATCCCCATAGATTCCTAAGACCCCTTCAGAGGGTTCATGGGTGTTCAAGTCATACATGGATAAAAGATCTATTTAAAGGGCAAGATAGGCTAATTCATTTTAATGTAACAAAGTATTAAAAATTCAGAGATGTAGTTTCAGATTCTACACAACGGTTAACCTTTAAGAAACTATCACATTTTAGGGGCGCCTGGGTAGCTCAGTGGGTTAAGGCCTCTGCCTTCGGCTCAGGTCATAATCTCAGGGTCCTGGGATCGAGCCCCACATCGGGCTCTCTGCTCAGCAGGGAGTCTGCTTCCCCCTCTCTGCCTGCCCCTCTACCTACTTGTGATCTCCCTCTCTCTGTCAAATAAATAAATCTTTAAATAAAAAAAAGAAACTATCATATTTTGGATTCTGGTATAGTATCAAAGAAGAAAGACTATCTACAATTATCTGAAAAGAATCTTTCCTTTTCCTGGGCTCCTGGGTGGCTCAGTCTGTTGAGCATCAGACTCTTGGTTTCCGCTCAGATCATGATCTCATGGGTTGTGGGATCAAGTCCCACATCCAGCACCTCGCTCAGCAGGGAGTCTGCTTTAAGATTCTCTCCCTCTGCCCGTTCCCTCCTCAAATAAATAAATCTTTAAAAATAAATCTTTCCTTTTCCTATTAGTATCTGTGTGTGAGCCCAGGTTATCCTCATATACTTAAACCAAAACAACATATTGTAACAGACTGAATGCAGAAGCAGATAGGAGAATCCAGCTGTTTTCTATTAAGCCAGACATTAAAATGTTTAAAGCCCTGCCCTTAAATTTTTCTGACACTATAAGTTATTTATGTTATTTTAAAGTAAAAATTTTTTCAATTTCTCCACTTTAATTTCTAAAATGCTCAATATCAACAGATATAACCAAGACAAACCAAAGCCCTTTGGAGTCCCCAACAATTATGAAGAGTATAAAGGGGTAGGTACTGAGACCAAAAGCAGTTTGAGACCCACTGCTTTAAGAAATACATAGAGACGCCTGTGTGGCTCAGTCGGTTAAGCGTGTGCCTTCAGCTCAGGTCATGATTCCAGGGTCCAGGCATCAAGTCCCACACTTGGCTCCTTGCTCAGCAGGGAGCCTGCTTCTCCCTCTGCCTGCCGCTCCCCTGCTTGTGCTCTTGCTCTCTCGCTCTCTCTCTCTCACTCTCTGACAAAAAAAAAAAAAACAAACAAACAGTAGAGTACCCTGGATTGATCAAAGAGAAGGTTAAAATTAATTTCTGGATTTCAAGCTCTGACATGCAGGGACAGGTTTCAAAAAAAAGGAGCCAGCTTAAATAGACCAAATAGTTTTGTAGCAAATGACTGAAAACAGATGGGAGTGAGAATTAGGCTGAATCATAAGTTGGGCAACACATGGCCAAAGCTTAGAACCTATCTGGGAACAGCTTCATATAGGCAACTACTTGACTGGAACTTTTTTTAAGTCTCTCTAGGCTTTTGGAGGATTCAAGGAACTATTTTAAGCTATCCTCAGAAAGGTTAATAAAGAAAAACAAAGAAGCAAAAACTTGCTAAAGTGACAGCAGGAAGCAGAGTTAGAAATAACTAGAGAACATTTTATGTATCTATGTTTGGCCTCAATATGCATTTTAGAAGTTGAAAAATTCCTGGAAACTTGTAGGCTGTCAAAAATCTAACACTGCGTTTTGGGTTTTTTCCTACTAATTTTCAGATAAAGTATCATCCCTAAAACAATACACCAATAGCAATTAACCCCTAAACACGAATCTTTAAGGATAAATTTAAAATATTCGTGCACTTAATTTTTTTTATGGATTTAATTTAAATAGACTGCTAAAAACAATAAACCTGATAGACTTTAATATTAAACCCTAGTATGAGTTCGGTCCTAGGTAGGAAATTGCTACAATATCCCATAATGACAATCATGGAGATGCTTAGAAATTCTCAAGGAAAAAAAATCTGTTTTCTTAAGACTGTCCAAATACTGGCAACGCAGTGATCTATTTGGGGCATTCTAACGCTCACTGATTTTCAACAGTCCCAAATACAGATGTGTAAAATATCAGCAAACTACTGCTTGCTTATAACTTAAAAAAAATAAAGAAAAGGGTGCTACAGGAGACACGTTACTACCAGAAATACCAGAAAAACCGTGTTAAATAAAACCAACATGGTGTTACTCAAGTTTGATAAAGCTTAAATAAACATTACTGGCAAGAAACTTGGTGCCAACACAAATCATTTACAGCAGTCATACGTTCTAGTCAATAAATCATCCTGTTTTTATAATATAGTCTGGCATATTCCTTTTCAGAAAGAATGATTATGCTCTATTTTTTAATCTGAAAAAAAAGTAATTTTTCTACTGCATGGTAAATTATAAGCCCTAAATACAGTCCAACCAATTTAGCATATAAATCTTCTTTGTCCACTATGTCAGCAAGAAGCACTATACCAGATAAGATATTAATAGGTAATTCCACTCAAAACAAGTTGGATTTTGTGAGAAGGTGGGGGCAATGGCAGAACACCACTGTTCCACGGAGGCCCAAGCCACAAGCTCACGAAGTGACTTTTTAAGCTAAATCCTACCTCCTGTAATGCTTTCACAAGTTGATATTTATTAAGGATAAGTGCATTCTTGAATAGAAAAGAGAAACATTTTTTTAAGTAAACTTTACACCCAATGTGGGGCTCGAACTCACAATCCAAGACCAAGAGTTGCATGATCCACTGACTGACCCAGCCAGGCATCCCGAAAAGAGAAACTTTTTATATACTTGGGTTTCAAACATATGAGAACATTTAGGATTAAAATTACTAAAAAATGAGAAAAAGCTAACAAAGTGAATATGTGAGTTTGTAATGAGTTTTGTTCTGATTAAGTGTTCTTACATCCTTCATAAGATTACTATACTTTAAAAAAGAAAAAAAAAGATTACTGTAATAACTCACATTTGCCTTAGTTGGGAATCTTTCCTACATGTCTGCCTACAAAGTTTTGAAAACTACATGAAAAATTTGTCTTTTCATAAAATTTTTCCTGAAATATAACACTCATCCTTCCTCTCTTAGGTAGCCAAGCAGTATACATTTACTTTCAAAACCAAACTGAATTTTCTTCATTGTATACAAGCAGTGGGTATATTATTTAGATACCGCCCCCCCCCCCCCAAACACACACATACACTTTCTAAACAAAAGGATAAACAAGAGAAGGAAAGAAAACAAAATACTATGGCTTAAGGGGGTGGGGAGACAAACGTTATTTCAACACAAAGTGTCCACCAGGGAAATTCTGGAGAGAAAATATCATGAAGAAATATTTTAAGACATGAAATGACCCCAATGCAAAATTTTGTTGTTGTTGTTGATTCTTGTTTTGTTTCTTGCTCAAAGGAGTTATTTCTTGACATTTATGTTCCTTACTTTCTGTTTAGCCATTCCCACTGGGTCAGTAGAACCACTTCAATTTCATTTTCTTTAATGTCTCCTTTTCTTCCTGATTCTTCAATGGTAAGTTCTTTGGTCTGAGTTTCTATTTATGAATGTTTGGACTGGAAAGGACCTTGAGGGGTCATCAAGTCCATCTTCTGCTTTCCAGGAGAATTCATAACTAAACAATCTCAAATGGATGAGAAGCTATCAAAAGAAGATGCATCCTGTCCCTAACAGCATGCTACTTCATTCCGCACAGACATTTCCATTCACAATTTTCAATTTTCTAAAAGTGAAAGTAAAAATTAAAACCCCAAAAGAGGAAGGTGCTTTAAAAATGCATTTATCAGCTAAAATTGCTCAAACATAAGTTCAACTATCAGGTCTAAAATTAACACACAGGAAAGTTGTTGGCTGCCAACACAGTCTTTTACTCCCTAGAGATGTCTACTGATGTTCTGACTTATTTCTAGCACAATTTTACCTACAGCACAGAGCATGACAAACTTAGCCCACCACATCAATAAACTATAATTATAAAAGGCAATTGTGGGTGGGGGTTGTATTTTTTCTTACAGGCAGTGTAGGTTTTTATTCCAAACAAAATGGTAAGTTAGGTATAAATTGGAGATGTCAATATTATGGGAGGGCTATTATATAACTGTTACATGGCTAATAGTTTAATTTTTTAATATTAACTTAAAATTCCATGTCTTCCTAAAAGATTCCAAAACAGAATTTCATCTGATGACACAAAATATGCAACTATCCAGAAACACTGTTAATCATTTTAGAATTATTTTAAAAATTAAAAATAAAGGAAACAGGACCAGCAATGTTGGAAACGGGGGGTGGGGGGGCAATTATACTTAAAAAAAAATAGGGGAATTATTAAATAGATGTCTTATAAACAACTGGCAAGTAATGCAGTGATTTATAAACACTAGCATGACCTAGCCAGGTAGCAACTAATGTCTAACTTCATTTCATTTTTTAACAGGTCACTAGCCTAAGAGCTTAGGGATAGCTCAGAGACAATATATTTAGATTTCAAGAGGATACCTCTTAATATTTCACAGGAAATATAAGTTAGATGGTAAAACAGAAGGTGGGTTCATAATTGAATTTTACCCAAAAGATTGATTAATGGATTCATATCAATCTAATGATAGCATGCTGTTATATGTCACTGTTCCACCCTTATATATTTTTACCAGTGACCTAAAACAAAAATATAGGTGTTTATGTCTCATTTATCAAATTTATCAAAGATACAAACATGAGGATATGTTATGAGGAATGGCTAAAAGCCCAAATAACATAGTATTAAGCTAAAACAATAAACCCAAATTAACAAGATGACAATTACAAGAATAAATGTAAGGTCATCAATTACATTTAAAAAATCAATTACACAGGGACGCCTGGGTGGCTCAGTCGGTTAAGCCACTGCCTTCGGCTCAGGTCATAATCCCAGGGTCCTGGGATCGAGTCCCGTATCGGGCTCCTCGCTCAGCTGGGAGCCTGCTTCTCCCTCTGCCTGCTCTGCCTGCTCTGCCTGCTGCTCCTCCTGCTTGTGCTCTCTCTCTCTCTAACAAATAAATAAATAAAATCTTTAAAAAAAAATCAATTACACAAATTAATGCGATCTTAGGCTTTAAGAATAGAAGTACAGAGCACAGTAGAAAAGAGGCCATACTCTCCCCTGTACTTTGTATCGATCAGATTATACCTGAGGTGTTATATTGCAGATCTAGAGAAGAAACCCTAAATACAGGCAACCCAATTGATGAGGCCTGAACTTTATTAAAAATGGTCATTTAAGGAATGGCTAAAATAACTTGGGATATTTATCCCACTACATAACTGTCATCAAATACTTGAAGGGCTACCACGCTGATAAGGAATTAGGTTTATTTATTGTAGCTGCAAATGGCAGAACTAAAGAGCTTCAGCACAATGTAAAGAATGTTCTAAAAGTAGACCTCCAATAATGGAATAGGGTATCTGTGAAGTGGGGACCTCTTATAGCATTAGGAAGTGAAAAGACCCACCTGCCAGGAATTCCAAATATGACATATTTTCATGTTTCATGAATATACCTTCAGGAAGGCAATATTCAAAAACAGATGCTTAAAAATTGTTTTCTTTGACATGTTTCTAAATAGATGGAAAACATCTTCTTTTTCAAGTTCTTTTTTCTTTTAGTATTCTCTACACCCAACATGGAGCTCGAACTCACGACCCCAAGATCAAGAGTCACATACATGCTCCACCGACTAAGCCAGTCAGGCACCCAATGGAAAATTCGTTCATGAACTCTAAAATCATAGTACCATTTTCAGAGAAACCAACAACAAAAGAAATTAATGCTTTTTCTTTTTAAACGAATGCTGCATTTGTTTTTCGGAAAGAAACAACATCTGCACCTTAACTTTAGTACCTTTATCAAGGGATAAGGGACAATTATATGCCAGCCTGCCAACTAGCCTCAGAAGAGAGCTGTCTTTGTTATACATTTACATGGCAATGCTATTTGCTCCACCTAAAACTTCCTTGCAAGGAGAAGGCTCCTCCTTCTCAGACGTGGATGAGGCTGTTGTTAACACTGACTCCCTCCTACTGCAGCCTAGGAAAAACTCCGTCTTGACATGTACAAAACAATAACTTGTGAGAACTTCAGAGCAGCTGTGTTCAGGCAGAGCCAGGGACTTTACTTGAGGCAAAGTAGCAGCTTAAGAGTTGGATGAAAAAAACAATTTTCATTTGGAGCTGGAAGTGGAAAGAGGAAAGAAAAAGGAGGTACAGTAGCAGTATCCATTAACATTTAAAAGCCACGGTAAACAAAAATGCTTAAAAATTACAACCCTGGGGGCGCCTGGGTGGCTCAGTGGGTTGAAGCCTCTGCCTTCGGCTCGGGTCATGATCTCAGGGTCTTGGGATCGAGCCCCACATCGGGCTCTCTGCTCGGCGGGGAGCCTGCTTTCTCCTCTCTGTCTGCCTGCCTCTCTGCCTACTTGTGATCTCTCTGTCAAATAAATAAATAAATAAATAAAATCTTTAAAAAGAAAAAAAAAATTACAACCCTGGAAGTATCATAGGGTGTAACCTTTGATCCACAGGTTTAAAGATGAGCAGTGTTGACACTTCCTAACTTTCTGCTAGGTGTTAACACTGATGAGATTAAAAAAAAAAATCTTGCATTTAATAGTGCCCAAGTTAAAGCCATCACAAACTCAAGAAAGGAAGAATAAAACAAGGGACTTTGCTCTTTCATTGGATATTTTTTGTTCTGCTGCCAGGCAAACTGTGAAAAGGTCTGAATGTTCAACAGCACTGCTCTGAATGTGAAATACTGGAACCCAATTCAGTAATTAATGCTAAAGGGTCAGTAATTGGTCTCAACATGCTCTAAGGGCAACTTTCTGGCCAGGAGAAAAAGCTTCAAACGGTTGCTGAAAACCAAAGGTTAATACAAAGCAATGTACTCTGGTTTCTCTTCATGAAACAGCTTTACCGGCATTTCAGACATTATTTTGCTTCTTAAAAGTAGAAGGAGAAGAGAAGGATATAAAAGACGAATCTATGCAGTAGCAAAGAAGTTCTTAATTAATTGGCTGTATTAGTTCAATTCATTATTAAATATTACACAACTATCAAACAAAGGGCAAAGTCTTGTCCCTTTGCTGTACAGAATTAAGAACAAACTGGTAAGACTACTTAGTATAGCTGCCAAACTTTTCTTTAGCTTCTTTTCTTAGAGACATGTTACATTTCGCAATAGCCTCCACTTACCTTACATCCTCCATGTTTAAGTACAAATTGTGTTTGATTTCCCCAACCCTTGCCCTAAGATATTATGACATATCTTTAACTTCTGAGTTTAGACACAAAAGAAGAAACTGAAAATTTTTCACTTTCCTGAAATATATGTCCATCTTAGTTACACCATTTAAAAATATATAAGCTAACTAAAACTAACCACAACCATTTAACAGCTCCAAGAATAAGAGTGGATAAGATACACATTTAACAAAACAAACTTCAGTTTAGTATATTTTTCTGTGCTTATAATAACTGTAAAGACCAATGTCTTTACAAGAATTCTTAAACTACTGCAAGGTTTTTAAATATAGGAATCAAGTGAGCTTGCCCAGAGAAAATTCTGCACATCCCCACAAACCTACACTTACTATGACACAAACTTCGGAGATACTAAAACACTATTAAGTAGAAAGCAAACTTTTAAAGTTAGGAAAGTAGCAACGCAGCAATCTGGGTAGGAGGTGCCCTGGGTAATAAACACCCCAGTCAGAGAACATAACAAGCAATTCAGAGCAACATGACTCCCAATGGGGCTCCAACTTGTACCGCTTAAGTCCCAAGCCCCCATCCCTGAGTTTAGGAAGAGAGGAGTGTAGGAAGAGGAAGAGAAGGGAGAAAGGAAATCAGAGCAGAAGTGATGGAAGTGATCTATATTTCTCCTCCTCCACCCCTACCTCACTATTCTTGCAAGCTGGTCACCAGACTAGGTGCCATATACAGCAAAAGCCCCAAATCAATATCCTAGGCTGCTTCTGATACCTAGGCTAAAGACCTGTATATATCAGCTGTCTGCTTTCCAAACACCTCCTTTACCCCTCTGAATTCCCCTATACTCTTCCCAAAGTGATGCCTTTGGCTCGTAAGCCCACCTCTATTAAGTCTTCCTAAACTCATTCACTGAATTTTCTCCAAATTCATACTTTCCGAAATCACGTCCCTATTCTTTTTTTCATAATTTTCATAATTCAATCGAAATGCCATGACTCCCATGTCCAGTGATTTACCTCTACCTATCTTTCCATCCAAACCGAATGCCATGTTTTCACCTACTGTTCCCTACCTCCTGCCTATTACTCTTGGCTCTTCAATGCCAAGCCCCTAACCCCACTTTGATAAGCCTAAGTCTTCAACCAATTTAGTACCCCTCCCTTTCCTCCCATTCCACCCTATCCCATTAGCCTCCCATTAGGCTCTACTAGGCTTCCATTCCCTCAGGATTCAACTCCCCTCTCCTTGCCACGCCCTGTGCCCCCCGGGGCTACTTACCCCAAGTTCTCCCCACACTTCAGGCCTCTGGCCCCGCCTTCCCCCCCAGAGGAAGGAGGCGGTAGGAGGGAGAGAAGAGGGGCGGCACTCCGCAAGGTAAAGACGATCTCTCATTAGTGTTCATCGCCGCCAATCGTAGCTTCCTTCTCTCTTATTGGCCGGCGTTAGTCCATGCCCCACCCACTTCCTCAGACAGGGCCCGGCCACCGCCTCAGCGCCCCCGTCCAACACAGACTGGGAGGGGAGACCCCGGCCTGGGACACTGAGAGTGGCCAGAGTTGAAAGAGAGACTCCGCCAGATCATGGACTACTTAATGTTAAAAGAACTCACCCTCTGGTAGCTCCGTCGCCTCCCGCCCGCCCGCGTTCGTTCCCACAATCTGTCTCCAGCTCCTTCTTTCCCCCCTCAGCGGAGCAGATACTTTCTTCTCGTCCGGCCAGAGGCGCTCACCTCTCGCGAGATGTTGGGGGGGTGGTGGGGAGGAAGGGCGAGATCCGTAGGCCCTAAATTGGAAAGGGGCCGAAAGGCGGGGCTCCGGAAAACCGAAAGGGCCGGGCTTCTGGTGGGCCGGGCTGGATTGGAGAGAGGCTGAGCGAACTGGGTACGTACAGGTTACACGCGTCTGGCTGTGCAATATAGGGGTACAAGAAAAAAGAAAGGGAATCCGTTCAGGTGCCTGTAGTAGTGGAGCTCCAAAAGGTGAAGTAAAGGCACCTGGCTGGCTCGGTCGGAACAGCTTGTGATTCTTGATCTTCGGACCATGAGTTCAAGCCCCACATTGGGGATAGAGATTACTTAAATATATAAACAAATAAACCAAAAGCTCATAAGAGTCAGGACACGCAATAGGTGAAGTAAATATTCTAGGGAATGAGATTATTTCAAAGGAGCGCGCTTTTCCCCCCCTCCCTGGCCTCCCTAAAGGAGCGCACTTTCAAAACAAGAGAATACCTCAATGGAGGCGTTTAAAAAAAAAGAAAAAAAAGGAGGACCCCCCCACGCCGATGCGCAAGGGGATTCCCCCCGCGCACAAACGCAAGGGGATTCAGGTTTCCAAACAAGCGAGTAATTGCATTTTTTTCTTTGCATTTAGAATAATATTACTGTGGCCCTAAGTCGGGGGTGGTGTGGGGGGGGGGGGTGGTGGTGGTGTGTGTGTGTGTGTGTGTGTGTGTGTGTGTGTGTGTTAAGGGTTCCAGCTGTGTGTGTGTGTGTGCGCGTTAAGGGTTCCAACTGTGTGTGTATGTGTGTGTGTATGTATGTATGTATGTAGTAAGGGTTCCAACTGCAGGAACCGGAGAGGTAAATAAATGTGCAGGTTGTTTCTACTATCCTCCAGAGTCATCACTTCCTTAATTGGAAAGTAGTTTGAAATAAGGGCTAAGAGCCCTTAGAACTGGAGTGAATGTATTGGAAAAAGCAAGCCACCTACGTAGCAATCCCAAACCTGTTATTTAATTGGCCTGTGACTTCGGGTGAGATGCTTCTCTGAGTCTCTTTACCATGGGGCTAGTAAACCCATTTTACTCAAAGAGTTGTAATGATCAAATGAGATAAAATATATGAAACTGGGAATCAAAGAACACTATACTTACTACTCAGCAAGTATTTCAATAAATACTTAACAGGACATACTATGTGCAAGACACTGTTCCAGGCATGGGGAGAAGAGCAGACCAGGTTCCTGCTCAGGTAGAACTTATATTTTTGTGGGGAGAGGGAGACAGTTAATAAGCCAATAAACACATATTTCAGTGGTGAAGAGTACTTCAGGGTAATGAGACAGAAAGTTGGGATGTGGGGAAGCAACTTTACTCCTGGCGAGGCCTCTTTGAGGAAGGAATGTGTTTGAACCAGCAGTTGAACTATGAGGAGGAGACAGCCTTGAGATTTTGGGTGAAACAACAAAAGCAAAACTATTAAAATTTGTTCTCATGTGGTAACCAAGATGGCACATTTTATGTTATGTGGGGTTTTGCCACAATTAAAAAAAAAAACTTTAAAAAATTACCATAGTTATAAGTAGAATAAATGTACTACCTATGGAATCTCTTTTCTCTCAGGTAACTTCCTTCTGCAGCTTTATATTACTTGGCTTTCTGAACTTCCTGCCTAGGATATCATCCATTCTCACAGTACCCTCTAAAAGGTAGAAATAATCCAGATGATTTCTTCTTAGGTAACAAAGATACAGAACCATAGAATCACTTATGTTCTTGTGAAGTGAATTGAGAAAAGTTGAAAGAAGCCTTGGCTTCCAATCTACTCTCCCCCAAAACAATTCCTAGTTAAAAGAATGCAATGATAGAAACAGACCCCCAAAATAAATGGGATATTTGTACATAACAGAGGTGACATTAAAAATCAGGGAGTCGCGGCTCCCGGCTGCCTCAATCAGAAGAGAAT
Organism: Potos flavus; assembly: GCA_028534135.1. Lineage (NCBI taxonomy): Eukaryota > Metazoa > Chordata > Mammalia > Carnivora > Procyonidae > Potos > Potos flavus. Next base: position 54,128,460 of record CM052897.1, on the reverse strand, counting down.
GCAACTCTTGATCTCAGGGTTGTGGGCTCCAGCTCCATGTTGGGTGTAGAGATTACTTTAAATAAATAAACTTAAAAAAAAAAAATCAGGGGCGCCTGGCTGGCTCAATCAGTGCAGTGTGCAACTCTTGATCTCAGGGTTGTGAGTTGGAGCACCACACTGGGTTGTAGAGATTACCTAAAGCCAAAATCTTTTTTAAAATGTCAGAGACTGGAATGCCTGGGTGGCTCAGTTGGTTAAGTTTCTGCTTTGGCTCTGGTCATGATCCCAGGTTCTTGGAACTGAGTCCCACATCGGGCTCCTTGCTCAAAGGGGAGCCTGCTTCTCCCTTTGCCTGCTGCTCCCCCTGCTTGTGCTCCCTCTCTCTCTCTGACAAATAAATAAAATCTGAAAGAAAAAAAAAAAGTCAGAGAGTAAAGGATTCTACAAATTGTGCTAGGACAATCAGCTACTACTCTGTGCATATAAGATAATAAATATAATAGCTAACATTTATAGATCTTACTGTGTTCCAGGAACCATTTTAAATGTTTTACATGTATTAATCCATTTCCCCCAAACTTCTATCTCCAACCCATATCTCTCCCCTGAACTGAAGACTCCGATTACCTACTTCGGAAATCCACTTGGGAAAAAAATGAAAAAAAAGAAAGAAATCCACTTGGGTATTTAATGGGTATTTCGAACTTACCATGTCCGAAACAAATTCTGCCTTTCTTTCCTACGTGCGTCCCTTCCCTAGCCTTTTAGTAAAATTCCTCCATTGTTCCAGTTGTATTTTTTTATTGAGACATAATTCATATACCACAAAATTCACCTTTTTAAAGTATACAATACAGTGATTTTAGTATATTCACAAAGTTATGCAACTATCACCAATATCTAATTCTGGAACATTTTCATCACCTCAAAAAGAAAGCACATATTCACTAGTAGTCACTCCCCATTTGCCCCCCACCAACTCCTGGCAAACATTAGTCTACTTTCTGTCTCTATGGATTTGTCTGTTACAGATATTTAATATATATGGAATAATATAATATCTGACCTTTGTAGTATTTGAAAAAATGGCTGGCTTCTTTCATTTAACAATGTTTTCAAGATTCATTCATGTTAGCATGCATCAGTACTTTATTCCTTTTATGGCAGGATAATATTCCATTGAATGGATATACCAATTTTTGTTTATCCATTCCTCAGTTGATGGACATTTGGGCTGTACCCACTTTTTGGCTATTACAAATAATTTTGCTTTGAACATCAATACAAGTTTTTATGTGGACATTGTTTTCAATTCTCATAATATATACCAAGGAATGGAATTGCTGAGTCATATGGTAAGTTTTTATTTAACTTTTTGAAAAGCTGCCAAACTTTTCAAAAGCAGCTGCACAGTTTACATTCACACCAACAGTGTATGAAGATTCTAATTTCTCCACATCCTCACATTAACACTTTTATTGTCCATCTTTCTGATTCTTGCCATCCTAGTGGGTGTGAAATGGTATCTCACTATAGTTTTTATTTACATTTCCCTGATGACTAATAATGTTGAATGTCATTTCATATGCCTATTGGCCATTTTTGTATCTTTGGAGAAATGTCTGTTCAGATCCTTTGCCTCTTTTGTAATTGGGTTATTTGTCTTTCTATTATTATTTATTCTCTTCTATTCTATTCTTTCTATTTTATTTTATTTTATTTTATTTTGGAGAGAGTGAACATGCCACATGAGCGGCGAGAGGTCAGGGGTGGACAAGACTGAAGGAGAGAGAGAATCTTAAGTAGGCTCCACACTCAGTGAGGAGTCCAAAGCAGGGCTCGATTTCACAACCCCAGGATCATGATCTGAGCTGAAATCAAGAGTCGGACACATGTCTATTATTAAGTTGTAAAAGTACTTTATATATTCTAGATACTAGACTTACCAGATACATGATTCACAAGTATTTTCTCCCATTCTGTGAGTTGTCTTTTTATTTTCTGATGGTATTTTTTGAAGTACAAAAGTTGTTTTTTTTTTAATAGTTTTAGTGTCTTTTATTTTTTTAAGAATCTCTCCACCCAAAGCAGGACTTGAATTCATGACCCCAAGATCAAGAGTCCCATGTTCTACTAACTGAGCCAGCCAGGTGCCTTGAAGCACAAAAGTTGTTCATTTTAGTAAGGTCCAATTTATTTATTTATTTATTTATTTATTTATTTATTTATTTATGCTTGTTTGTACTGTTGGTGTACTGCCTAATCCAAGATTACAAAGATTTACACGTACATTTACTTATAAAATTTTTATAGATTTAGCTCCTGTGTTTAGATCTTTGATCCATTTTAAGATAACTTTTTATATATAGTATAAGATCCAATTTCATTCTTTTGCAAACAGATACTCAGTTGTCCCAACACCATTTTTGAAAAGATTATTCTGTCCTCATTGAAATACCTTGGCACTCTTATAAAAAATCAGTTAGCCTTAAATATTCTAACTTATTTCTGCAGTTTCAATTCTGTTCTATTGTTCCATATGTCTATTCTTATGCTGGTATCAAAAAGGCTTGATAGCTGTAGTTTTGTAGTAAATTTTGAAATTGGGAAGTGTGAGACCTCTAACTTGGTTCTTCTTTTTCAAGATACCTTTGGATATTCTGGGTCCCTTATATTTCCATATGAATTTTAGGATCAGTTTGTCAGTTTCTGCAAAAGAGCCAGCTAGGATTTTGATGGAGATTGCTTTGAATCTGTATCAATTTGGGGACTATTGCTATCTTAATAACGTTAAATCTTCTGATCCATGAACATAGGATATCTTTCCATTTATTTTTGGTCTTCTTAATTTCTTTGAACTATGTTTTGTAGTTTTTCAGTTACAAAATTTTCACTTATTTTGTTAGACTTATAAGCATTTTTCCTTTTGATACTATTGTAAATGAAATCGTTTCCTTAATTTCATTTTTGGATTGTTTATTGCTACTGTTTGGAAATACAATTAATTTTTTAAAGTAATCTTTATACCCAACATGGGGCTCATACACAATCCTGAGATCAAGAGTTGCATGCTCTACCAACTGAGCCAGCCAGGCACCCCACAATTAATTTTTATATACTGATCTTGTATCTTGCAATCTTGCTGCACTATTTATGAGCTTTAATAGTTTTCCCATGGATTCCTGAGGATTTTCTTTCAATGAGGTCATATCACTTGCAATTAGAGAGTTTACCTTTTTATTTTCAATCTAGATGCTTTTTATTTCTTGTTGTTACTTAATTGCTCTAGCTAGAACCTCCAATAAGATTTGAATGGAAGTAGTGAGTGTGAGCATCCTTGTCTGGTTCCTGATCTCAGGGGGAAAGATTTTAGTTTTCCACAATTAAGTGTGCTGTTAACTGGGGATGCTGGGGCTCAGTCCGTTGGGCGTCTACTCTATCGGCCTTTGGCTCAGGTCATGATCTCAGGGTCCTGGGATCAAGCCCCGGGTCAGGCTTTCTGCTCAGTGGGAAGCCTGTTTCTCCCTCTCCCTCTGCCCCTCCCTCATACCCTACTCCTGCTCTCTCTCTCAAATGAATAAATAAAATCTTAAAAAAAAAAAAAAAAGTGTGCTATTAACTGTAGGTTTTTTTTTTACTGTAGGTTTGTTGTAGATGCCCTTTATCACATTAAAGATGTTTGTTTCTATTCCTAGATTGTTGAGTGGTTTTATCATGAAAGGGTGTTAGATACATTTATGAAATACAGTCATTGAGATGCTATTGTAATTTTTCTCCTTTATTCTATTAGCATGGTGTATTACATTGGTTGATTTTCATATATTAAACCAAACTTTGCATTTGGGGGATAAATCTCACTTGATCATGGTGTATAATCCTTTTTGGATGTTGATGTATTTTGTTTACAAGTATTTTGTAGAAGATTTTTGTATCTATATTTATGAGATACTAGTCTGTAGTTTTGTTTTCTTGTGGTGTCTTTGTCTAGTTTGGTATCAGGATAATATTGGGCTTCATAAAATGAATTGAGAAATGTTGCTTCCTCTTCTATTTTTTAGAAGAGCTTATGAATAATTGGTGGTAATTCTTTAAATGTTTGGTAGAATTCACCAATGAACCCATACGATCCTCTGATTTTCTTT
>CM052897.1:54051671-54123836 GCA_028534135.1 Potos flavus | reverse complement strand
TTAACCAACTGAGCCACCCAGGCACCCCAATACTTTAAAAATTATTAAGACTTATTTTATGGCCTAACATATGGTCTACTGTGGAAAAGGTTTCATATGCATTTTAGAAGAATGCATATTCTTGCTATTATCGGATGGAGTGTTCTAGAGAAATCTGTTGCATATAGTTGGCTTATAGTGTTGTTCAAATCTTCTCTACCCTTGTTGATCTTCTGTTATTCTATCAATTATTGAAAGTAGGGTATTTCCAGGGCACCCGGGTGGTTCAGTTGGTTAAATGTCTGACTTCAGCTTGGGTCATGATCTCAGGGTCCTGAGATTGAGCCCCACATTGGGCTTCCTGCTCAGCGAGGATTCTGCTTGTCCCTCTCTCTCTGCCCCTCCTCTTTTTCATGCTCGCTCTCTTGCTCTCTCTCTCCCAAATAAACAAGTAAAATCTTTACAAAAAAAAAAAAAAAAAGAAAGTAGGGTATTTCCTTTCAACAACGTGGTTCGAACTTCAGTTATCATGATATATGAACTGTGAGTACTTACACGAAGTACAAACTTCCCTGCTGGCTCATCAGTAGACAAACCATAAATATGTGCATTATGATCAGTTAGTGCCAATCTTGTCACTTCTTTCAAAGTTTGTCAGTGATTGGTTACTGTGCATGTGTTATTCAGTTTACACACGGACAGCAGAGTGTGTAGTTGTGTTGCCTCCTTGTCTTCCAGTGATAGCCATCTACAAAAATAGATAATCAATGGAGGTAACTGGCCGAAAAAGTGACAGAGAAGAAAGAAAGAAAAAATGGTAATGCAGGGGGGCGCCTGGGTGGCTCAGTGGGTTAAAGCCTCTGCCTTCAGCTCAAGTCATGATCTCAGGGTCCTGGGATCGAGCCCCGCATTGGGCTCTCTGCTCAACAGGGAGCCTGCTTCCCCCCCCCCCCGCCTATTTGTGATCTCTCTCTCTGTCAAATAAATAAATAAAATCTTTTAAAAAAAATGGTAATGCAGGAAGTGAAATTCAAATTGAATATAAGTGGAGTTTAGAAAAGACAGCTGATCAAGGGAATATTGACACTGGTGCCATTCTAGAGAACTGGGATAAGCCACTAAAGGAACTCAGTGAGGGTGAACTGACTGCCATAAATGAAGAAAGTGATGAAAAGGATGAAGTGTTCTACAGGAAGTGATGTGGCAAAAAAAATTCACATTAAAGGAACTCTCAGATATTTCATGGCGGAGACAGTTTAAAGGAAAAAATGTTGCAAGATGATACAAATTTAGAATGGAGACTAACAATTTAACAAGGCAGAGAAAAGATACTCACTTTGTGTAGTAAGTTATGTGACAAGAAGGAAAGCACTGTTTCTTTTTTTTAATAAAGATTTTATTTATTTATTTGAGAGAGAGAGCACAAGCAGTAGGGACGGGCAAAGGGAGAGGGAGAAGATGGCTCTCCCCACTGAGCAGGGAGCCTGACCTGGGGCTCAATCCCAGGACCCCAAGATCATGACCTGAACCAAAGGCAGACACTTAACTAACTCAACTACCCAGGTGCCCTGCAAGCACTGTTCTAACTACTCTCTCTTTTTTTTTTTTAGAGCGAGAGTGGGAGAGTGGAGGGAAGGACAGAGGGAGAGAGAGAATCTCAAGCAGGCACCACACCCAGCACAGAGCCCGACACCTGGCTTGATCTCATGACCCTGAGATCATGACCTGAGCTGAAACCAAGAGTAGGACGCTCAACCTCCTGAGCTGCCCAGGTGCCCCTGCTTTTTTGTATTTTTTGAATTTTTCTCTTAATGGTCGCCCTGGGAACTACAATTAACATGTTAATTTATGACAACTTTTTTGCATTAATGCCAACTTAATTTCAATAACATACAGAAGCTTTGCTCCTATACAGATTTATTTCCTTCCTCCTTTGTACTGTTGTCATACAAATTACATCTTTTTACATTGTATGCTCACCAACATAGATTTGTAATTATTGTTTTATACAATTGTCTTATAAATACCATAGGAGAAAAAGACAGTTACAAATAAAAGTTACACTTATACTGACTTTTATATTTATCTATTTAGTTATCTTTACTCATGTTCATTATTTCTTCATGTAGATTAGATTTACTGTCTATTGTCCTTTCATTTCCTCCTGAACAACTCCCTTTAGTATTTGTTGTAGGGCAGGTTTGCTAGTGATGAATTCTTGCCATTTTTGTTTATCTGGGGCTGTCTTAATTTCTCCTTTATTTAAAAAAACATTTTTTTAAGTTTATTTATTAAGTAATCTCTACACCCAGTGTGGGGCTTGAACTCATGACCCCGAGATCAAGAGTTGCATGCTCTTTCAACTGAGCCAGCCAGGTGCCCCTTTTTTATTTTTGAAGGCTAGATTTGCCAAATATAGAATTTTTGGTTGATAGTGTTTTTCTTCCAGTACTTTGAATATGGCACCCTCCTGTCTCTGGCCTCCATGGTTTCTGATGGGAAATCATATTGATGATCCCATGTATGTGGTGAATCACTTCTCTCCTGCTGCTTTCAAGATTCACTCTTTGTCTTTGTCTTTTGACAGTGTGGTTATGATGTGTGCAGGTGTGAATCTGCTTGAATTTTTCTTACATGGAGTTTGTTGAACTTGGATGTGTAGATTAATATTTTTCATCAAATTTGGGAAGCTCTTGGCTATTATTTTGTCAAATATTCTTTCTGTATTTTTTTTTAATATTTTATTTATTTATTTGACAGAGAGAGAGAGAGATCACAAGTAGGCAGAGAGGCAGGCAGAGAGAGAGGGGGAAGCAGGCTCCCCGCTGAGCAGAGAGCCCGATGCGGGGCTCGATCCCAGGACCCTGAGATCATGACCTGAGCCGAAGGCAGAGGCTTTAACCCACTGAGCCACCCAGGCGCCCCTCTTTCTGTATTTTTTAAAAAGATTTTATTTATTTATTTGACAGGGAGAGAGACAGTGAGAGAGGGAACACAAGCAGGGGGAATGGCAGAGGGAGAAGCAGCCTTCCCACCCAGCAGGAGCCCAATGCAGGGCTCGATCCCAGGATCCTGGGATCATGACCTGAGCCGAAGGCAGATGCTTAACGATTGAGCCACCAGGAACCCCTCTTTCTGTGTTTTTTTTTATCCTCTACTCTCTTTCCATGTACACTTGATGGAGTATTACAGGTCTCTGAGGCTCTGTTCATTTTTCTTCATTATTTTTTCTTGTTCTTCAGACTGGATAATCTCAATTGATCTGCCTTTAAACTCAGTATTTCTCTCTCTTTTGTCTGCTCAAATCTACTGTTGAGCCCTTCTAGTGAACTTTTCATTTTAGTTACTGTACTTTTCAACACTAGAATTTGGTTCTTTTAAAATAATTTCTGTATTTTTATTGATATTCTCTATTTGGTCAGTCATTCTCTTTCATTTAGTTCTTCATACATGGTTTCTTTTAGTTCTTTGACTATATATTATACATTAATTTCTTTTTTTTTTTTTTAAGTATTTCTACACCCAAGTCGGGACTTGAACTCATGACCCCGAGATCAAGAATTTCATGCTCTACTGAGTGACTGAGCCAGGCACCCCTGCATATATTTGAAATGGTTGATCAAAAGTCTTTGTCTAGTAAGTCCATGGCTTTTCTCTCTCTCTCTCTCTCTCTCTCTCTCTCTCTCTCTCTCTTTCTCTCTCCCTTTTTTAAAAGATTTTATTTATTTACTTGAGAGGAAGAGAGAGAGAGAGCACAAGCAGGGTGGGGAGAGGGGCAGAGAGAAAGGGAGAAACATGACCTGGGATCGGGACCTGAGCTGAAAGCAGATGCTTAACTGATTGAGCCACCTGGGCACCCCAGTCCATGGCCTTTCTTAGGGACAGTTTCTACTGACTACTTTTTTTCTCGTGTATAATCCATATTTTCTTATTTCCTTGAATATCACATAATTTTTTATTGGAACTTGACATTTAAAAGAATTTTTTTCAATTAAGTTTTTAAATTTTATTTTATTATTTTGTAAAGATTTTATTTATTTATCTGACAGAGAGAGACAGTGAGAGAGGAGACACAAGCAGGGGGAGTGGGAGAAGGAGAAGCAGACTCCCCGTTGAGCAGGAAACCCGAGGTGGGGCTCAATCCCAGGACCCCGGGATCAAGACCTGAGCTGAATGCAGCTGCTTAAGTCACACAAGTGCCCCGACATCTAAAAGAATTTAATGTGGCAAAAATGAAAATCAGATTCTCCCCCTCTCCAAGGTCTGTTTTCATGCCGTTCAATGTTAGTTGTGGTTGTTTGTTTAGGGGCTTTTCTGAAATAAATCGGTAGATTCTGTTTTCTTTGTTTTGTGGGTCCACCGAAGTATCTGCTGTTAGCCTAGTAGTCAGCTAATTATCAGACAGAAATTTTCTTAAATGCCTGCAACCAATAAATCTGCCAAGGGACTCTAGATGGACATTGGGGCATGCCTTCAACACTCAGCCAGGCAGTTAACTTTGCCTTAGGATTCACTTCCTGCTTGTGCAGAGCCTCAACCTTAGTCAATGGTGAGAGTTCAAGGGCTTTTCAGGTCTTTTTTTTTTTTAAGGTTTTATTTTTAAGCAATCCCTACACCCAATGTGGGGCTCAAACCCACCACCTGGGGATCAAGAGTCACATGCTCCACTGACTGAGCCAGCCAGGCACCCCATTCTCAAGTCTTTTCTGACCATGTCCATTATGGACTTCACAATCCCTAAATTTTATACTAAAATTTTTGGTTAGCCTATTTTTTACCCTAACTGTTATCCACCACCACAGACAGCTGCAATGTTGAAAAATTGCATCTCATTGTTTTGAACAAATGCCCCCCAGGAAAAGAGATGTTTGTATGAGGCGACTTCTGGGTCAGGTCAATAAAAGATAGCCTTGAGTAGGATCCTCTAGGGAAACATCAGATAGGTCAAATAATGACAACTCTCTGAGAGTGGGGCTTTGAAGGAATTCCAACCACATTTCATCTAGGCTACCAGGCTACTGGTTTTCACCATGATAGCAGGTTTTTTGTTTTCAAGCTTACCATGATACTGGGGATTAGGAATACGGGAATAGAGCAAATTAAAATGACACATAATTCATTGTTCTTACTGAGATTCAGACATTTTTCTCTCCTTTCTTTCTCTTTCTTTCTTTCTTTCTTTCTTTCTTTCTTTCTTTCTTTCTTTCTTTCTTTCCTTCCTTCCTTCCTTCCTTCCTTCCTTCCTTCCTTCCTTCTTTCTTTCTTTTCTTTTCTTTCTTTCTTTCTTTCTTCTTTCTTTTCCATATATTTTTAGAGAAGGAGAGACAGATAGAGAGAATGAGCAGGGGGATGGGGAGACAGAGAGAATCTTTCAAGCAGACTCCTCGCTGATCGGGAAGCCCGATGTGGGGCTTGATCCCACAGCCCATGAGATAATGACCTGAGCTGAAATCAAGAGTTGGATGCTTAGGGGTGCCTGGGTGGCTCAGTGGGTTAAAGCCTCTGCCTTCGGCTCAGGTCATGATCTCAGGGTCCTGGGATCGAGCCCCGCATCGGGCTCTCTGCTCAGCGGGGAGCCTGCTTCCCCCTCTCTGTCTGCCTGCTTCTCTGCCTACTTGTGGTTTCTCTCTCTGTCAAATAAATAAATAAAATCTTAAAAAAAAAAAAAAAAAGAGTTGGATGCTTAACCAACTGAGCCACCCAGGTACCCCTCAGACATTTTTCTTGCATAACATTTACTCCCTTCATTGTTGCAAATCTTTGGTTAATTAAAAAATATATATATATATATATTATATATATATTAAATATATAATATATATATTAAAGCTGATCCTGACAATTTTGCCAATGTTCTCATCACTTTCATGGAAGAGTAGATTCAGGAAGGGGGAATTCTTACTTTTCCATTTTTGTTGATGTCACTCTTTCCAGTTGTTTTGCAGCCAAATCATTTAGAGTTATCCTTGATGTCTGTCTTTCTGAAACATCCCACATCAGCAAATACTGTAGAGACAGCAGATCCTCTACCTTCAAAATATATCCAGGCTCACACCATTTACCACCACCTTCATTGCTGCCACACTGATCTAAGCTACCTCTCTCCCCTCACTCATTATTTTCCAACACCACCACCTCCTCACCTTTCCTCAGACTGCCAAGCGTGGTCTTGTTTTAAAACCTTTGCATTTTTCTACTGGATATACACATCGCTCCTTCCCTTACTTCCTTCAAATCATTGTTCAAATGATACTTCTTCAGAGATGCTCCCCTGACCCCTGTATACCTCATCTCCCATCAGGCTATCCTCATCTCACTTCATTTTTTTCCCTAAAACTTACCACTATCTGACATATTATATTTACTTATATTTATGATCAGTTTCCTCCCGTTACTCAGGGACTTTGTCCACTGTGTTCATTGTTGTACTTTCAGTGTCTAGAACTATATCTGGATCACCTTGGCACTCAATAAATTTTAGTTGAATGTATTGCCAAATATTTTCCATTTAATTCTCCAGATATACTCTTTCCCTTCTTCGCAGTGTCCAATATGAAGATCACCAGTGAACTTCTTTGCCCTCTGGCTTCAGTCAACAGGAGGAACCCCAGTAGGAATTTGGAGGAAGGAAACAGTGAACTCAGACTACTTATTCCCCAGGCTACTCCCTGACAAATTGCCTCGGGTTTACCTTGTCTCTAGATCTAAGATCATTATTTCTCCCAAGGTGACCCTCTGTACATGGAGTCTGTCTTTTCAATAACCACTGCCTACCTTCTTCCTCCCTTTTGGCCTCAGTGTTATGACAGTTTCTTTGCTGTTACTACCTTGAGGATAATGTACTATTCCTTGTGGTTTCCCTGTGCCCATCCATACTTTTGTAAATAACCCATATCATATCATTCTAATTTTTTTTTTCATATCATTCTAATTTAAGAGTGACATCTGTTTCCTTTGGGTCCCTGCCTGATACAGATGAATAATCCTAAAAACAACTCTATGAACTAGACATATTACCATTCCCATTTTACAGATGAGAACTATGAGGCTCAGAAAGATTAAGAAACTTGCCCAAGATTACATAGCTTGTTAGTAACAAAGCCAGAATTTACTTTATAAATAATTGTGGGAGAATATTTTTATGATAACAGGATAGGGAAGTATGCCTGAGCAAAACTAAAAAAGCATACCCATGAAGGAAAAGATTGAAAAGACTGAAATTCTCTATATCAAAAGATATCATAAACAAAGTGAAGAGACAAGTCACAGACTAGAAGATGTCTGCAATCCACCTAAAGGATTAACATATGAAATATATAAAGAACTCCCAGAAATCAAGAAGAAAACATGAACAACATAATAGAAAATGGGCTAGGCAAAGGATATTATGGGGAATTTATGGAGGAAGAAACTCAAATGAATAATAAGCATAGGAAAAGACACTCAATCTCTTTAGCAATTAGGGAAGTGGAAATTAAAATAATGAGATTCCATTTCACACTACTTGGCAAATGAAAACTACTAAGTGCAGTGAATGTTGGCAAGGCTATAGCTAGTGGAAATGCTTGGAACAACAACTTTGGAGAGAACAATTTGATAATATCTCATAAAGCGGAAGATACATATACTCCATTACCCAGTAATTTCACTTGGAGAAGTCTTTCCTAGAGAAATATTTACACTTATGCACAAGGAGACATGTGCACGATGTTCATTGTAACGCTGTTGGAAACTGTTCCTTAGTGCAAAAATGGACTACTGAAAAAAAAGGACTACCATACAACAGCTAAAATGAATGAATTATATTTACGTATATCAACATGGGTAAGTCTCAAAAACATAATATTGAGTGAAAAAAGCAAGTTGGAAAAGAATACATACAATATGGTGCCGTTTATAACTATAAAATATGCTAAGCAATATTATGTATAATTTATAGTATATATAATTTATGGATATTTATATATGTTAAAAAATAGGAAGACACACAGAATGATACATAGCAACTTTTTGGTAATGTGGTTATGTCTGTGTAAGAAGGAGGGGAAGGAGTGGTAGGTAAAGCTGTGTCTGTATCTGAAATATTTTATTATTAATATTTTTACTTTATATCAGTTTACATTCTTACTGAAGTTGTTTTTACGGCTCTATTGAGGTATAATTGATGTAAGATAAACTGCACTTATTTAAAGTGTACAATATTTTTAAATTATTTTTTCCTAAGGATCTTATTTATTTATTTGAGAGAGAGCATGAGCGGGGGAGGGGGGGCGGGAAAGGGGGAGGTACAGAGGGAGAAGGAGAAGCAGACTCCCAACTGAGCAGGGAGCTGACGCAAGGTTCAATCCCAGGATCATGACCGAAGCCGAAGGCAGACACTTAACCGACTGAGCCACCCAGGCGTCCCAAAAAGGAGGTTTTTTTTAAAGCAGAGGGACAGGACCCATGGGCAGAATGAGCTGCACTGGGGTCATGAGGAATGTTGATTATATACTTTCAAGTTGGGAGGGGTTTAGAGTCAGGGTAAGCCTCCAAGGTATTTTGGAAACAAGGTTTAAGGACCTTGAGGGGTCTAGCTATTATTGGAAAATGTCATTTATTACTGTTTAATAAAAACTCAGGCAGGAGACCCTTCAGATGTGTATCAGTGGGTCACATGCTTAGAGGATGATTGCTAACATATATCTTGGGGGTAGAGATAAAGGAAGTTTTCAAAGGAATTTTTATGTCAAAGTAGACTTACAGGATCCTGGGGGTTGGGCTAATATTACCTTTTGCCCTTAGCAAAGCATTAACATTGAGGTAGCTGAGTTCCTGGAGGAATGTCACTCTGCCTATCTCAAGGATTTGTCAATGGACTATAAATAATAAGGAAATTTAATTTTTTCTCTTGCCTTTGCTTCCCATATCACTGGGACCCATGACCCCAAAACTAAAAGTCGCATACTTTACTGAGTCAGCCAAGTGCCCCTGTAGTTCATTCCTTTTCATTGCTGAATGGCATTCCATTGTTTGGACATACCACAGTTTGTGTATAAGTCTTTCTATGAACATATGCTTTCATTTTGTTTGGAAAATACCTAGGAGTACAATTGCTCAATCATATGTTAAATGTGTGTATGTATGTATGTATTTTGTTTTTAAATATGGATTGATACTGACTTTATTTTTTTTTAAAGATTTTATTTATTTATTTGACAGAGAGAGACAGATCACAAGTAGGCAGAGAGACAGGCAGAGAGAGAGGGGGAAGCAGGCTCCCTGCCGAGCAGAGAGCCCGATGTGGGGCTTGATCCCAGGACCCCGAGATCATGACCCGAGCCAAAGGCAGAGGCTTTGACCCACTGAGCCACCCATGGGCCCCTGTATGTATGTATTTTTTATTAAGTAATTTCTATGCCCAGCATGGGGCTCAAACTCACATCCCTGAGATCAAGAGTCACATGCTGGGGCGCCTGGGTGTCGTTGGTTAAGCATCTGTCTTCAGCTCGAGTTATGATCCCAGGGTTCTGGGTTTGAGTCCCGCATTGGGCTTCCTGCTTGGCAGAGAGTCTGCTTCTCCCTCTATCCTTCCCCCCACTCATTCTGTCTCTCTCCCTCAAATAAATTAATACAATTCTTAAAAAGAAAAAAAAAAAAAAAAGAGTCAGGTGCTCTCCTGACCAAGCCAGCCAGGCACTCCTAAATGTGTATTTTTTTTTTTTTTAAGAAACTGCCAAACTGTTTTCCAGTGAGTGTATCATTTCGCATTCCCACTAGCAGTCTATGAGAGTTCAACTGGCTCTGATAGGTGTGTGGTGGCATCTCCTTGTGGTTTTAATTTGGCTAATCATCATTCTGGGTGTGTCTGCGAGAGTGTTTCCTGATGAGATTAACATTTGAAGCAGCAGACTGAGCAAAGCAGATTGCCCTCCCCAGAGGGGGTAGGACATCCAATCCATTGTAGGCCTGAATAGAACAGAACTCGGGGTAAGGGAGAATTTGCTCTCTGTCCAGCTATTTTCCAGCAGGGACATCTAATCTTCTCCTGCAGTTAGATGGGAACTCAACACCATCAGTTCTGGCTCTTAGGCCTTCAGATTGAGATCGGAACTTACACCATTCGTTCTCTTTGTTCTTAGGCCTTTAGACTCAGACACAAACCATACCATTTGCTATCCTGGGTCTCCCTTTGTGGCACTTCTCAGCCTCCATAACTGTATGAGCCAATTAATAATAAACCTATTTATTTGTTACAATTTGTTATGATAAACCCCTTTAAAAATTTTTTTATTTAGGGGCACCTAGGTGGCTCAGTGGGTTAAGCCTCTGTCCTCAGCTCAGGTCATGATCTCAGGGTCCTGGGATCGAGCCCCATGTCAGGCTCTCTGCTCAGCAGGGAGCCTGCTTCCCCCTCTCTCTTTGCCTACTTGTGATCTCTTTCTCTCTGTCAAATAAATAAATAAATAAATAAATAAATAAAGATTTTTAAAATTTAAATTCCAGTTAGTTAACATTAGTTTCATATTAGTGTAATATTAGTTGCGGGTGTACAATACAGCGATTCAATACTTACCAGTGCTCATCACAGCAAGTGCCCTCCTTAGTCGCCATCACTTATTTAGTCCATCCCCTTACCCACCTCCCCTCTGGTAACCATCAATTTGTTTTTTATAGTATAGGTTTCTTGGTTTACCTTTCTCTTTTGTTCCCCTATGATGGTTTGTTCTGTTTCTTAAATTCCACTTATGAGTGAAATCATATGGTATTTTCTCTGATTGACTTACTTCACTTGGCATTATACTTTTTTTTTTAAGATTTTTTTTTTAAGATTTTATTTATTTATTTGACAGAGAGGGATCACAAGTAGGCAGAGAGGCAGGCAGAGAGAGAGGAGGAAGCAGGTTCCCCACTGAGCAGAGAGCCCGATGCGGGGCTCGATCCCAGGACCCTGAGATCATGACCTGAGCTGAAGGCAGAGGCTTTAACCCACTGAGCCACCCAGGTGCCCCTTTTTTTAAGATTTTGTTTATTTATTTGACAGAGAGAGAGAGACAGAAGAGAGGGAATACAAGCGGAGGAAGTGGGAGAGGGAGAAGGAGGCTTCCCGCCAAGCAGAGAGCCCGATGCAGGGATTGATCCCAGGACCCTGAGATCATGACCCGAGCCGAAGGCCGACGCTCAACCATTGAGCCACCCAGGCATCCCAGCATTATACTCTTTAGCTCCATCCACGTCGTTGCAAACGGCAAGATTTCACTCTTTTTTTTATGGCTGAGTAAAAAAAATTTCTTATAATAAATCTCTTCACATATATTCGGCTACTAACAGAATGTTAAGGATGAATTTTCTGGGGCACCTGACTGGCTCAGTCAGTAGAGCATGCGACTTTTGATCTCAGGGTTTGAGTTTGAGCCCCGTGTTGGGTGTAGAGATTACTTAAAAATTAAAAAAAAATTTTTTTTAAAGGGTGAGTTTTCTGAATTGGATCTGGGGTTTCTGAAATCGACTCTCTAATATGATTAAATTTAAAGATGCTAATGACTATTTCCAGTAATAAAGTGAACACAGATACTCTATAATGTGAACTGGTAGGAGGGGCTGGGTGGCTCTGTCAGTTGAGTGTTTGCCTTTGGCTCAGGTCTTGGGTCCTGGGATGGAATCGTGCATAGAGCCCTGTGTCGGGCTCCCAGATGGGCGGGGAGTCTGATCCCTCTCCCTCTGCCCCTACACCCTGCTTGGATGCTTGCTCTCTCTCAAATAAATAAAATCTTTAAAAGTAACACAGAGCTGGTTGACTGTGTATACGATACTTTCAAACATTTTTTTTTAACTAACAAATATAATGAGGTTGGCTGGTTGCTCCTAATGTCACTGGACATAGTGGTGAAAGAGAGGATGAGCTGAGGGATTCAAATTTCCAGCTTACTCACCACAGAAATGACCGGAAGACTTCTGTGTGTGCCCTGAAGGAGAACCTTATCTCCTGAAGCTGCTGGGCTGAGATTGCTGCAAATCAAACCTGGAATCTCGTTCTGTAACTAGCTGAATTACAACACATATGGAATTCCCAGCTTGTAGGGTGACTACTGTTAAAGTGAGGGCATCGGTTGGGGGAAGAATGAGATCCTTTAAGATGGGATAGGTATGTGTGGGAGGACCCTGATGAACCTGGGAACACTGAGCCCCTAAATTCTGATGTGTCTTTTCTGTTAGTTAAAGACACCTCCTCACCCCCAGCAGAAACGGCCTCTCACCCCCAGTGGTATTATACTCCCTAACCCCATCTAAGGGGTTAACACTGCATTGCCTGAGGAAAATGTAACGGCCTTCTCTGAGGCAATTGCCATGTAAGACAAGGCTGATTCTCCTCAAGACGCAACCCCACCACCCTCTTTGTTTCTTTACCTATAACTAAAGACCCAGTAGGCCCCTAAAGATGAGGTATGAAGTGTTATCCATGAGGAGGTACACTATACTACAAAAAGACTACTGGAATTTTCTAATTTGTACAGAGAGAAAGCTGGGGGAAATGTGTGGGAATGGATCCTAAGGGTGTGGGATAATGGCGTAAAGAACATAAAGGCCAGGGCACCTGGGTGGCTCAGTGGGTTAAAGCCTCTGCCTTCGGCTCAGGTCATGATCTCAGGGTCCTGGGATTGAGCCCCGTATTGGGCTCTCTGCTCAGCAGGGAGCCTGCTTCCCCCTCTCTCTCTGCCTGCCTCTCTGCCTACTTATGATCTCTCTCTCTGTCAAATAAATAAGATCTTAAAAAAAAAAACATAAAGGCCAAATTTATTGATACGGGCAGAAATTCTGCATTTAATGTGGCAGTTTGGGAGTTAAAAGGGCTGTAACAATTAGCTTGATTGTTTGGCTAAAATATGGACCAAAAAAAAAGATGGCCTACAGTGAGCAAATTGGAATAGGCAGATACGCCTTTGTTTAATATAGAGGAAGGGATTTGAGGGCTTAGGGAAATTGGAGTATTACAGTGGATTTGTCATTTAAGATTTACTGGATTTATCTGGACCTGGGCAGGTCCAGAAGACATACCTTTCACCAATACTGTGAGAAATAAATTAATGAGGGGAGCCCAAGAATCCTTTGAGAACTCTAGGATCATTCTTTTCTGTAGACCAGATCAATGCAATGAGAGTAATTGGATTCTGAGGTGGCAAGGGCCAAATGGCAATATTCAGCCACCAAAAACAAGGTTGGCATGGTTACCATATGGATAGTAGAGGCAATCAGAATAATCTGATGCTTATAGAACTATGGCATTGGTTAGTTGGTGCTGGTGTTTCTGGAAGTGAAATAGATAAGAAACCTACTAAGTTTCTTACTTGATTTGTGTAATTCTGGGTCAGGTGGACAAAAGTTTAACTTGAATCACAGAGTCACAGTCCCTCAATCAATTCCCATACTTTAGCCAGTTTACAGACTCTGAACTACCTTTTTTTTTTTTTTTAAGTAGGTTCCACGCCCGGTGTGGGGCTTGAACTCACGACCCTGAGATCAAGACCTGAGCTGAGATCAAGAGTCAGATGCTTAACTGACTGAGCCACCTGGGTGCCCCATCAGAACTGCTTTAATGAAGGGGAGGCTGGGTCCCCTTGATGAAGAACCCTGTACACTACTGAAACTTATACTGTTAATCTTTCTCCCAGCCCTCTGCAAAAGTGACCTATAGCCTTCCACTGGGGTAACTACATTCGGAGAAAAGAAATAACCAGAACTTCTAGGGACTACTGGGCACAGATTCTGAACTGACACTAATTCTAGGAGACCCAAAATGTCACTGTGTCCCACCATTCAGAGTAGGGGCTTCGGGAGGTCACATAATGAATGGAGTTTTAGCTCAGGTCTTCACAGTGGGTCCACTGGGTCCTTGAACCCATCCTGTGGTTATTTCCCCAGTTCCAGAATGCAAAATCCATTTAACTATTTGGTCTGTGCAAAAGATAGGTGGATCTTGGAGAATGACAGTGGATTATTGTAAGCTTAATCAAGTGGTGGCTCCAATTGCAGCTGCTGTAGATGTGGCTTCATTGCCTGAGCGAATTAACACATGCCCTGGTTACAGCAATAGTATGCAGCTATTGATTTGGCAAATATCCTTTTCTCCATCCTGGTCAAGAAGGCCCAACCAGAAGCTCTTTGCTTTAAACTGGCAAGGTCAGCAATACACCTTCAGGGGTATATCAACCCTCTAACCCTATGCCATAATTTGATTTACAGTGGTCTAGATTGTCATTCCTTTCCACAAGATATTGCACTGGTCCGTTACATCAAGAACATGCTGCTGCTTAGACCTAGTAAGCAAGAAGTAGCCACGACTCCAGACTGATTTGTAAGACAATTGCATGCTGAGGGTGGGAAATAAATCCCACAATTCAAGGGTCTTCTAGCTCAGTGAAAGTCCAGTAGTGTGCGGCATGTGGAGATACCCCTTCCAAGGTGAAGGATAAGTTGTTGCATCTGGCCCCTCCTAGAACTGAGAAAGTCATAGTGCTCAGTGGGCCGCTTTGAACTTCTAAGGCAACATATTCCTCATTTGGGTATGTGACCACAGCTTATTTACCAAGTGGCCCAAAAAGCTGCTCGTTTTGAGTGGGGCCCAGAACAGGAGATAAGCTCTGCACCAGAGCTTGTGCAAGTTGCTGGGCCGCTTGGGCCACACGATCTACCAGATCCAATGGTACTTGAAGGGGCAGTGGCAGACGGGGATGCTGTTGGGAGCTTTTGGCAGGTCCCTGGCAGTGAATTGCAGCACAGGACCTCCAGATTCTGGAGCAAAGCCCTGCCATCCTCTGCAGAGAACTACTCTCCTTTTGAGAAACTGTTCTTGGTCTGCTAGTTGGCCTTAGGAGAAATGGAATTCCTCACCACGAGCCACCAAGTTAGCACACAACCTTGGCTACCCACCACGAACTGGGTGTTATTTCACCTGCTAAGCCCTCAAGTTGGGTGTGCACAGCAGCACTCCGTCACCAAATGGAGGTGGTATATATGTGCTCAGGCCTGAGCAGGCCCTGAAGGCGTAAGTTACAGGAAGTGGCCCAAGTGCCCATGGTTCCCACTCCGGCTACATGGCCATCCTCTCCCAGCCTGCACCGATGGCCTCACACAGAGTTCCCTGTGATTGGGAGGTAAAGAGGAGATGTAGGCCTGGTTTATAGATAGTTCTGCATCGTATGCAGGGACCACTCTGAAGTAGACAGTGGCAGCACTACGGCCTTTTCCAGGGACATTCCTGATGGGAAATCTTCCCAGAGAGAACTGGTTGTTCTGCACCTGGTTGTTTACTTTGCTTGGAAGGAGAAATAGCCAGACTTGTGATTATATACCAATTCATGGGCTGTGGTTAATGGTTTGCCTGGATGGTCAGGGACTTGGAAGGAACATGAGTGGAAAGTTGATGACAAGGAAACTTAGGGAAGAAGTATGTATATAGATTTCTCCCAATGGGCAAAAAATGTGAAGATATTTGTGTACCTTGTGAATGCTCACAGAAGGTGACCTCAGCAGACGAGGATTTTAATCAAATGGCTAGGATGATCTGTTCTGTGGATACCAGTCAGCCTCTTTCCCTAGCCACTCCTGTCATCACCCAACGAGCTCAGGAACAAACTGGACATGGTGGCAGAGATGGAAGTCATGCATGAGTTTAGCAGTATGGACTTCCATTCACCAAAGCCAACCTGGGTATGACTGTTGCTGGGTGCCCGATTAGGCACCATTCCCCGGGGTGATCTGCTTGCTGCCTGGTGGCAGGTTGGTTACATTGGACCACTTCCATCATGAAAGGGGCAGCATTTTGTTCTTACCAGAATAGATACTTACTCTGGATATAGATTTTCCTTACCTGCGATGCTTTGGCCACAATTAGCATCCATGGACTTACAGAATGCCTTATCCACTGTCATGGTATTCCACACAGCATTGATTTTGATCAAGGAACTCACTTCATACCAAAGAAATGCAGCAGTGGGTCTATGCTCATGGAATTCACTGATCTTACCATGTTTCCCACCATCCTGAAGCAGCTGGTTTGGTAGAAGAGTGGAATGGCCTCTTGAAGACTCAGTTAGAATCTGCTAGCTGGCAATACCTGATTATCTTTGCTAATATACATACACAACTGATTTTTGCATATTGATCTTCTATCTTGTAACCTTGCTAAACTTACTTATTAGTTCTAGGGGGTTTCTTGTAGATTCCATAGGATTTTCTTTTCTTTTTAAGATTTGTTCATTTGTCAGAGACAGAGAGAGCACAAGCAGGGGGAGTAGCAGGTAGAGGGAGAAGCAGGCTCCCCGCTGAGCGGGAAGCCCGATGCAGGACTCAATCCCAGGACCCTGGGATCATGACCAGAGCCAAAGGCAGACGCTTAACCAACTGAGCCACCCAGGCATCTCAATTCCGTAGGATATTCTATAAACATTCACGCTACCTGTGAAAAAAGACTTCTTTTTCTAAAATGTATGCTTTTATTTATTTAGTATATGATCCTACCAAGTAGGAATTCTCCAATAACCATAATACAGCCATCAGAATCAGGACATTAATATTTGGTACATTACTACCATATAATCCATAGACCTTGTTCATGTTTTGCCGGTCCCCAAAATATCCTCTAAAGTAAAAGGATCCAGCCCAACGTCACATGTTGCATTTAGTTGTCATGCTGCTTTACTCTCCTTCAATATGGAAGTTTCTTGATCTTTCCTTGACTTTTATGACCTTGACACTTTTAAAGATTATAGGCCAGCTATTTTGTAGAATGTTTCTCAGTTTGGTATGTCTGATATTTCCTCATGATTAGATTTAGGTTATACATTTTTGTCAGGAATTACAACAGAAATGATGTTCTAATTGTATCCCATCAGCCTATCTATTATTTTGATTTGTCCTATTAATGGTAACATTAACTTTGACCTCTTAATTATGGTGATGTCTGCCAAGTTTCTCCACTGTAAAATTATTCTTTATCCTTTTCCAATTAATGAGTATTTTGTGGGAAAGTACTTTGAGACTATGGAAATATCCTATTCCTCATCCAATTTTCACCCACTGGGTTTAGTATTCATTGATGCTTGTGGATTACTATGATAGTTACTAAGTGGCATTTTCTTTTATTTATTTATTTATATTTTTTATTAACATATAATGTATTATTTGCCCCAGGGGTACAGGTCTGTGAATCATCAGGCTTACACATTTCACAGCACTCACCATAGCACATACCCTCCTCAATGTCCATAACCCAGCCACCCTATCCCTACTCCCTTACCCCCCAGCAACACTCAGTTTGTTTCATGAGATTGAGAGTCTCTTATAGTTTGTCTCCCTCCCTATCCCATCTTGTTTCATTTCCCCCCCTACCCCCCACAACCCCCTACCCTGCCTCTCAAATTCGTCATATCAGAGAGATCATATGATAATTGTCTTTCTCTGATTGACTTATTTCACTTAGCATAATACCCTCTAGGTCTATCCACGTCGTTGCGAATGGCAAGATTTGATTTCTCTTGATGGCTGCATAGTATTCCATTCTCTATACATACCACATCTTCTTTATCCATTCATCTGTTGATGGACGATGGACATCTAGGTTCTTTCCATAGTTTGGCTATTGTGGACATTGCTGCTATAACATTTGGGTGCACATGCCCCTTTGGATCACTACATTTGTATCTTTAGGGTAAATATCCAGTAGTGCAATTGCTGGGTCATAGGGTAGCTCTATTTTCAACTTTTTGAGGAATCGCCATACTGTTTTCCAGAGTGGCTGCACCAGCTTGCATTCCCACCAACAGTGTAGGAAGGTTCTAAGTGGCATTTTCTAATTCCATAATTCCTTCTATGTTTATTAGTCATTTTACTGAGAAAAGCTTTTTCTTCTTCCCATTCATTTATTAATTAATTACTATCAGAATGACTTATAGATTCCTATTTTATTCTGCAGATTCTGATCCTTTACTGTTATTATTTAGTTTGATATTCAGATTGTCCCAGATTTGGCCAGTGGGAACCTCTTCAAGTTGGCTCTCGCATCCTTTTGACAGATCCCTATTATTATTAGGTCATTCCACACTTCTTGGCACAATCAGATATTTCAGGTTTATCTTATACTTGCCCCCACCCCTAGCCCTCGAATCAGTCCTTTCTCAAAGGAGCAATGGTCTTTTTTAATGGAGAATGGTATTTAAAAACCAATATCAGATGTGATCAATGCTATTTATTCTGAGGTCCTTTCAGGAGAGAATTGGGAGGAAAATATGTGTATGTATGTATATACATATGTATATGTGTATATATTTCACCCAGATACCTCCAATTCTAACCTAATGTTATAGGATTCATTCTGATTTTATCTTTTTCCATAGTTGAGACCGTTGTCTGGCAGAAAAAATATGGCTCCTTTTATCCTCAATATATTTATTTATTTGACCAATCCCCCTTATATATAACCAATCTGTTGCTATTGCTGCCCACCCCTTCCCTGCACCATGAATGCCTGCTTGACCTCCAATACCCCACGCCAGACTCCCACAGCAGTACCCTCTACATAGAATTGGAACCCTCTTTACCCTCCTCAGGCTCCAACACTCCACAATGGGCCACTGTTGTTGCTCAACTAACTGGATGACTGCATTCTCCAGCTAATGGATTTTAGACTGAATTATTCAGGAAGGAAAGAGGAAGAAAGGAAGTAAGACAAGGAGGCGCATAATTATCTTTTAATTAAGAAGAAAAAATCCTCCAATCATTTTGATTTCTTGTTATAATTCACAGTATTGTTGGCTACTCTTCTATACTCTTCTACTTGTGGCAGAAAGGAAATTAGGTTTCATTATTAGACTAGACTAATCTGTATCCATAATATTCCTTTTTATTTATTTTGTTATTATTTTTGAAGGTTTTATTTTCTTAAGTAATCTCTATGCCCAATGTGGGGCTCAAACTTACAACCTGAAGATGAATAGTTGCACACTCTATCTACTAAGCCAGCCAGAGGCCCCTTTTTTCTTTAAAAATAATCTCTACACCCAACGTGGGGCTCGAACTCGAAACTCCACGATCAAGAGTCGCATGCTCTACTGACTGAGCCAGCACAGTACCCCTATGTCCATATTTTTAATGGCTTACATAGATATACCAAAAAGGACCATGTTTGAGGTTATTAGCTATATAAATTTACAAGAAAAAATAGAATAGCTAGATCCAAGAGAGCTACCAGAGACTCAGTATTACCTTCATCTTTGCCTAATTTCTGAAGTACAAGCTTCTAGCTAGAGAAATGCCTGAGATACTTAAAGGAAGCCATGCCTTGCAGCTATGGTTACACTGAGTCAGGATTAAGATTTAAGAGTTAGCTTAATGGGGAATACCAGATCCGAACCTATAATGAATGATAAATATTTCACATCCATTGAGGGAGGCAATAAGTGCATAAGAGCATGGACTCTGCAGCCAGAACTTCTGGGTTCCAATCCTCCCTGTCATATTAGTAGTGGGATCCTGTAAAAATTGCTGTCTCTTTGGGCCTGAACATCTTCATCTCTAAAATGGAGACTACTTTCTAGGGTTGTTTAAGACTAGGTAACACCCTTAGAACAGTGACTGGTATCAGAAGCAGATTTGCCTTAAAGGTAAAGACACTTAAGTTTTAGGGGGTCTCACTGACACAGGCTACCTCCAAAGCTCTGAATTTAAGTTTGCCTTTATTCAGGCACCTGGCTGGCTCAGTCAGTTGAGCATCTGACTCTTGATCTCAGGGTTGTGAGTTTGAGACCCACATTAGGTGTAGATTACTTTAAAAAAAAATTATGAATTTATTTATTTTTTAAAGTAGGTTCCACGTGCAAGGTGGGGCTTGAGCTCAAGAGCTGCATGCTCGGAGCACCTGGCTGGCTCAGTCTGTAGAGTGTGAGACTCTTGATCTCAGGGTTGAGTTTAAGCCCCATGTTGGGTGTAGAGCTTAATTAGGAAAAAAGAAAAAAAAAAAGGAAAAATTAATTACCTACATCTAATGTTAGGAGTGGCCCTCTAATGGGGTACCCAGCTGTTCAGCTGGTAGAACATGTGACTCTTGATCTTGATCTTGAAGTTATAATTTGAGCCCCTCCTTGGGTGTTAGAGTTTACTTAAAAAAATAAAATCTTGAGGAGCCTAGGTGGCTCATTCAGTTAAGCGTTGGACTCCTGATTTTTTCTTGGGTCATGATCTCATGGGTTGTGAGCTAGAGCCCAGAATCAGGCTCTGCACTCAGTGGGGAGTCCACTTGGGATTCTCTCCCTCTGCCCCTCCCTTCAATTGCACGTACTCTTTCCGTTTCTTTCTCTAAAATAAATAAGCCTTTTAAAAAATAATATCTTAAAAAAAAAAGAGTGGTCTTGTAAGGTGTATTTATTTTTTATTTTGTATGTATGTATTTTTTGTTTGTTGTGCTTTTATTTTATTTTTTTAAAGATTTTATTTATTTATTTGACAGAGACAAGTGAGAGAGGGAACACAGCAGGGGGAGTGGGAGAGGGAGAAGCAGGCTCCCCACTGAGCAGGGAGCCCGATGCGGGGCTCGATCCCAGGACCCTGGGATCATGACCTGAGCTGAAGGCAGACACCCAGCGACTGAGCCACCCAGGCGCCTGTTTGCTGTGCTTTTAAACTGCTCCATCTTGTAGAAAGATAAGCTATAAGATAAGCCACAATGTAGGACACTTCTTTCATTCATCCACTTGAAAACTATTTTCTAAGTGGCTACTATGTCATAGCTACAATCCTGTGGCTAAGACAGATACATACATAAATAATTACAATATAACACAGTACATGCTATAACAAATGTATATACAGCCACGTAGAGCAAGGAACAAACTCTAGAGGGAGTTGACAAATCTAGAATTTTGACTGGCCTGTTTTAATGGATACATATGAGATTTGGAGGGCAGAAGATTATTCAGTTTTGTTTTGTTTTTTAAAATTTATTTTTAAGTATTCGCTATACCTAACCTGGGGCTCGAACCCATAACCCCAAGATAAAGGGTTGCCTGCTCTAGCAACTGAGCCAGCCATGTACCCCAGATTATTCAGGTTAAAGAAGCAACATATTCAAAGGCCTTAATTCCTTCATTGAATAAATTATCAAGGAACTACATCAAGCCAAGTACTATTCTGGACGCTGGGGACATAGTGATATACAAGTCAGGCAGAGCTGGGCTTTCATGCAGTTTACACTGTACTATCGGGAGCACTAAATAGGGTAATGCAATAGAGTGTCACATGAATGTATGAATGTGTGTCTATTTTATTTTATTTTATTTTTTTAAGTAGGTTCCATGCCCAAAATGGGGCTTGACCTCATGACCCTGGGATCAAGAGCTGGTCCATTCTATTTATTATTCAGAAAAATTCTTTTTTAAAATTTTATTTATCGGGGGTGGGGGGATGGGCGAGCCTGGTGGTGGGTACTGAGGAGGGCACGTATTGCATGGAGCACTGGGTGTGGTACATAAACAATGAATCTTGTAACACTGAAAAAATAAAAGTATTTGGGAAAAAATAAAATAAAAAATAAAATAAAATTTTATTTATCTACTTGAGAGAAAGAGAGAGAACACGAGAGAGAAAGCATAAGCAGGGAGAGTGAGAAGCAGACTCCCTGCTGAGCAGGAAGCCCTATGTGGGGCTCAATCCCAGGACCCTGGGATCACCACCTGAGCTTAAGGCAGCTGCTTAACCAACTGAGTCACCCAGGCGCCCCAAGATTTTTTTTTTTAAAGTAATCTCTACACTGAATGTGGGGCTTAAGCCCACAACCCAGAGATCAAGAGTTGCATTCTCTACTGACTAAGCCAGACAGGTGCTCTGAGTATGTGTCTATTTTAAACCAAATGGAGGGGGGCGCCTGGGTGGCTCAGTGGGTTAAAGCCTCTGCCTTCGGCTCAGGTCATGATCTCAGGGTCCTGGCATCGAGCCCCACATGGGGCTCTCCGCTCAGTGGGGAGCCTGCTTCCCCCTCTCTCTCTGCCTGCCTCTCTGCCTACTTGTGATCGCTCTCCCTCTGTCAAATAAATAAATAAAATCTTAAAAATAAAATAAACCATATGGAGAGAAGGCCTTTCTGAGGAGGGAACATCTCAGGTGAGGCTTGAATGACAAGGAATTGGAGAAGATTGGAGGCAGAGGAGGGCACTTAAATGCAACAACTCCTGGCAGCAAAGGACCTAGCAGAGCCAAAACAGTTTTGAAAAAGAAAACAAAGCTGGAGGACTCACACAGTCCCATTTCAGAACTTACTGTAGAGTTAAAGTAATTAAGATAGTGTGATTTTGGTGTAAGGATAGATATTTATAGCCATGGAAGAGAATAAAGAATCTAGAAATCAACCTAACTGCGTAAGGTCAATTGAATTTCAACAAGGATTCCAAGTTAACTCAATAGAGAAAAGATAGTCTTCCAAAAAAATGGTGCTGAAACAATTAGACATCCATATGCAAAAAAAGAAACATAATTTGCACCTTGTACATAAAAAAGTCAACTTCAAATGGATACATCTAAATATAAAACCTAAAACTACAAAACTTGAATAAGAAAACATAAGTGAAAATCTTTGTAATCTTGGGTTAAGCAGAGATTTCTTAGCTGGGACACAAAAAAACACAAACCATTATAAAAAAAATGATAAATTTGGACTTCATCAAAATTAAAAACTTCTATTTTTCAAAAGCTCCTATTTAAAAAATAAAAACCAGCCACAGACTGTGAGAAAATATATGGAAAACACATATCTGATAAAAGGCCTGTATCCCACAATATAAAATGAACTCTTACAACTCAATGATTAGAAAACAAAACACCTAATTTAAAAAATGGGCAAAGGATTTGAACAGACACTTTATCAAATGAAAAGTACAGATGACAAATAAATACCTTAAAAGATGCTGAACATCATTACTGAAATTGCAAATTAAAGATTTCATTCATTTATTTGAGAGAGAGCATAAGCAGGGGAGTGGGGTAGGGGGAGAGGGAGAAGCAGGCTCCCCGCTGAGCAGGGAGCCCAATGGGGGGCTTGATCCTAGGACCCCGGCATCATGACCTGAGCCAAAGGCAGATGCTTAACCGAGCCACCCAGGCACCCGGAAATTACAAATTACACCACAATGCTATCACCACACACCCACTAGAATGGCTAAATAACAAATATAGACAATACAAAATGCTAGGGAGGATGAGGAGCAACTGGAATTCTCATACACTGCTGGTGGGAAGGCAAAATGATGTATCCACTTTAGAAAACAATTTGTCATTTTTTTTCTTTCTTTCCCTTTCTCTCTTTCTCTCTCTCTCCTTTCTCTCTCTCTTTCTGAAGTATAGTTGACATACAATGTTATATTAGTTTCAGGTATACTATTTGGTAGTTTCTTATATAGTTGCACATACATTTACCACATAACCCAGAAATCCCACTTCTGATATTTCCCCTAGAGATATCTGCCCACACAAAGACCTGTACAATGAATGCTTGTGGCAGCTTTATTCTAAAAGCTCCAAACTGGGAAATACCTAAATGTCTTATCAACCAGTGAACTGATACACAAATTATAGCACACCTATACAATGAAATACTCACCAGCAATAAAAAGTAATAATACATGCGATAACACAGAAGAATCTCAAAAGCATTACATGAAGTGAAAGAAGCCAGACACAAAACCCTACATACTGTATCATACCATTTCATAACAATTTGGAAAAGACAAAACTATACAGATGAGAATCAAATGAGTGGTTGCTAGGGGCTGTGGTAATGATTTGGGGGGGGATTGACCACAAAGAGGCACAGGAGAACTTGTTGGAGTGACAGGAATGTCCTATATCCCAATTGTGATTGTTACATTATTTTACACATCTGCCAAAACTCAACACATTGTACATTTAAAAATGGTGAATTTGGGGGCGCTTGGGTGGCTGAGTCCGTTAAGCTCCCAACTCTTGGTTTTGGCTCAAGTCATGATCTCAGGGTTGTGAGATCGAGCCCCATGATAGCTCTGCCTTCAGCTCAGAGTCTGCTCTCTCCCTCTCCTGTCCCTCCCCCTGCTCACATGTGCATTCTCTCTAAATAAATGAAAAATTTTTTAAAGGCTAATTTTACTGTACGTAAATTATTCCATAATAAACCTGAATTATAGGCCATAAAAGGCACTGCAGCTTTCTCTTTGTTCTCTCTTGAATCACTCACTCCTGGGGAAGCCAGGTATTATGAGGACACTCACCACTTATGGAGAGGACCACACAATAAGGAACTAAAACTTCTTGCCAACATGTAATGAGACATCTTGGAATCTGATCCTTGAGCCCCAATCCTTGAATTACCTGGGGGCTGCTGTCCTGGCCAGCATCTTGCCTGCAACCTCATGAGAAGTCCTAAGGCAAAATCAACTAGCTAAGCCAGTTCTGAATCTCTGACGCAAAGAAACTGTGAGGTAATAAATATTTGTTGTTTTAAGCCACTAAGTCTGGAGTAATTTGTTAAACAATTATATAGCTAATATACTGAGAGATGGGGGAGTCGGGGCGCCTGGGTGGCTCAGTGGGTTAAAGCCTCTGCCTTCGGCTCAGGTCATGATCTCAGGGTCCTGGGATCGAGCCCCGCATCGGGCTCTCTGCTCAGCGGGGAGCCTGCTTCCCCCTCTGCCTCTGCCTGCCTCTCTGTCTACTTGTGATCTCTCTCTCTCTCTGTCAAATAAATAAATGAAATCTTAAAAAAAAAGAGAGAGATGGGGGAGTAATCTGAGGTGACATTGGAGAGGTAGGCGTAGGTATGGACCAGATCTTGTAGACTTAGAGGTGTGTGTGAGAACTTTGGATTTAATTATAAGTTCAATGGCAAGCTATTGGTAGTTTTATTCAGAATAACAACCACAATTTCACTTTAAGTAATCACTTTACTATGGAGTGGTCAAAAATGGAGGCAGAAAGGGGCACCTGGGTAGCTCAGTCGTTAAGCGTCTGCCTTCAGCTCAGGTCATGATCCCAGGGTCCTGGGATCGAGTCCCACATCGGCCTTAGCGGGGAGTCTGCTTCACCCTCTCCCTCTGCTGCTTGCTCTCTCTAATAAATAAATAAAATCTTAAAAGAGAAAAAATAATGGAGGCAGAGAGACCAGTTAGGAGGCTATTGCAGTAGTGTATGTGAGGGATGATGGTGACCTAGACTAGGTGATGCCAGTGGAGATGGATGTATAGAGAAAAGGAAATAGAGGAATCAGGATGAGCCTAGGGTCTTTGGGTTTGAATAGTTGAAATGAGAATAACTATAAAAGGAATATATTGCGAGAAGTGATGGATGAAAGCAAGTCCTGAAGGAGTGTATAAGCATAATGTGTTTACCGAAAACTGCAAATAGGGCAGTATGGCTGGAGTTTATGGTGATTGGATGGGAGGAGAGAGTGATGAGAAAGTAGTCTGAAAAGACAGGCATGGAAGAAAGACCCTGCTTATCACCATAAAGTATCTGGACTTTATGTAGTTAGCCACTGGAAGCCATTCAAAGATTTTAAGTAGAGTGACTGATCAAATTCACGTTTTAGAAAGATAACTGGCAGCAGAGTTTGGATCGAAGATGGGAGACATTTTGAATTAACTTCCTGATTTTAAGGAGGCAGAATAAGATAAGAAGAACATATGGGGCTGTGGGGCGCTTGGGTGGCTAAATCAGTTAAGCAACTGCCTTTAGCTCAGGTCGTGATCCTAGGGTCCTGGGATCGAGCCCCACATCCGGCTCTCTGCTCAGCGGGAAGCCTGCTTCTCCCTCTCCCACTCCCCCTGCTCGTGTTCCCTCTCTCGCTGTGTCTCTCGGTCTGTAAAATAAATAATAAAATCTTAAAAAAAAAAAAAAAAAGGACATATGGGGCACCTAACTGGCTCAATCAGTTGAACATCAGACTCTTGGTTTCTGTCGTGATCTCAGGGTGGTGAGATTGAGCCCTGCATCTGGCTCTGCATTGAGAAAAGAGTCTGGGGTGCCTGAGTGGCTCAGTGGGTTAAAGCCTCTGCCTTCGGCTCAGGTCATGATCTCAGGGTCCTGGGATCGAGCCCCACATCGGGCTCTCTGCTCAGCAGGGAGCCTACTTCCCCCTCTCCCTCTGCCTGCCTCTCTGCCTACTTGTGATCTCTCTCTCTGTCAAATAAATAAATAAATAAATCTTTTAAATAAATAAATAAATAAATAAATAAATAAAATCTTAAAAAAAAAAGAAGAAGAGAGTCCGCTTGAGATTCTCTCTCCCTCTGCCCTTCCCCTGCTCCCTGGAGTTGCTTGCACGTGCTCTTTCTCAAATGAATGAAATCTTTTTTTTTTTTTTTTAAGATTTTATTTATTTATTTGACAGAGAGAGATCACAAGTAGGCAGAGAGGCAGGCAGAGAGAGAGGGGGAAGCAGGCTCCCTGCTGAGCAGAGAGCCCGATGCGGGGCTCCATCCCAGGACCCTGAGATCATGACCTGAGTTGAAGGCAGATGCTTAACCTACTGAGCCACCCAGGTGCCCCTGAATGAATAAATCTGGAGAGAGAGAGAGGGAGAGAGAGAGAGAGAGAGAGAGAGAGAGAAAGGAAGGGAAGGAAGGAAGGAAGGAAGGAAGGGAGGGAGGAAGGAAGGGAAAAAGAAAGGAAAAACAAATGGCTTTGGAGTCAGATAGACTCAAATTCAAATCTTGACAGCAAATTACCATCTGTTACAAGTTGAATTGTGTCTCTTCCCCCCTTCCCCGCTACCTCCAATTCATATGCTGAAGTCCTAACCCCCCAGTGCCTCAGATATGACCTTGTTTGGAAATAGAGACATTGCAGATGTAATTAATTAAGATAAGGTCATACTGGAGTAGGACAGGCACCTAATCCAACAATCAGTATCCTTATAAAAAGGGAAAACTTGGTCACAAACATGTATACAAGGATGATGCCATTTGAACATGAAGGCACAGATCTACTAGTCAAGGAATGCCGAAGATTACCAACAAACCGCTAGAAACTAAGGGGGAGGCATGTAGCAGATTCTGCCTCACAGCCTTCAGAACTGTGAGGTAATAAATTTCTGCTAAGCCACTCAGTTTGTGGTACTTCATTCTGGTAGCCCTAGCAAACTAACAGACCATGGACAAATGATTCCATTTTGCTAATCCCTAGTCTCATCTGTAAAATGGGGGTAATTACATCTACCTAATAGGGTGGTCACAAGAATTAAATTAAATGGCATTTGTAAAACACCTGGCATGAGCATGCAATACATACATACTATTTTACATATGTGAGACACTGATGCTACCCAAAGAAAATGGGACATTTCAGGAGATTTTTGGAAAGACTGCCTACAACATCAGGGTCATGTGCAATATAACTAAAAAGTAACAGGGTGAATAGGATGATCTCAGAATCCCTTTTTCCTGTTGGATTCTTTAGGATGGAGCCCTGGGATTGTCTTGCTGTCTGTTGGGACAGAACACTACTACAAGAACCACAAGCATCCTCAAAGACAGGAAGATTGAGGCTAACTAACATCCTGTGGTGGGGTCAAGTTGGAAAGCGAAAGAGGTGAACAAAGGTAGAGAAGAATGGGCCAGATACCTTAGGCCTCCAGGCTTCCCAGCTCACTTCCTTAGGTAAAAAATGTAGGCTGCGGATTGTCCTCTCCTAGGTCCATAAGGGAAACCCAACGGAGGCCTCATCAGTCTCTGGAACGCCTAGTCCTTTCAAGCAGGGAGTCCCTTGCCAAAGCAAACAATCCCAGCTCTACGATTGTGCTCTGGCTGGGGTAGGGGAGAACAAAGATCCCTTTCTTTGCTTCCCCAACTCGATGGCTCCAGCCAAAGGCACTGTTTACACAATCTTCCCTGGTGAAGAATTTGTTCCTTTTCTCTCTCTAGGTTACAGCTGGAAAAGATTGACTCCCTCCTTGCCTGTTTCTTTTCCCCAGATCCCTGGTCAGGAAAAGTGCCCAATACCTGAACCTCCCACCCTCAGACTGGATGTCGGCACACAGAGCAGTAACTCTAGGCCCTTTTGTGATGTGACAGAGAACCTCAAAGTTTTAATGGCAGAAAGCCTATCTCGCTGGGAAAGAGAGGCTGCTGGCTAGAGAGACCAGGAGACTAGCTTGTCTCCATTCCAATTCTGGTTATGCCTCCCTCTTTATTCCCAAGGGATTACTAGGCTTTCCCAAGTCCATCTGTACAACTGAATTGAATAATCAAAATCCAGGGCAGATTTGATTCCTTCTTTAAAAGGATGATAAGGTCGGCAGGATGAAAATAGTGTTTCTAATGGGTAGTGTTTTTTAGTTTACTAATTCTAGTGGTACATGTTTTCCTCAAACCCTAAAACAAAGCAAGGAGGAGGAAAGGAAGCCCCAGAGTGGTAGAATCT
This sequence comes from Potos flavus, assembly GCA_028534135.1. Taxonomy (NCBI): domain Eukaryota; kingdom Metazoa; phylum Chordata; class Mammalia; order Carnivora; family Procyonidae; genus Potos; species Potos flavus. The sequence continues at coordinate 54,095,447 of CM052897.1, read as the reverse complement.
AATTTTAGTACTGGCAGAGAATCCTAGTGTTAAGTTACTCCTGGTAAGTTAGTAACCAAGAAAGAGCAAAGATAGAGACAATTTACAAGATCTTGTGTTCCAAAAAGAAGTTTAAAAATTTAATTCCACTTATTTCTATGACATCTCCAGGAAGCACATCTCAAGGAAATGTGCTCATTTCACACAAGGGAAGAAACTTGAAGCATAAGAAGAGTTCACCAAAAGTGACCTGAACCCAGGATTCTGGGACTTTCAATCTGGTCAACTCTACAGGGCCAAGCTGCTTTCTGAAAATTTTATGGGTCTTTTGCACTGCACAAATTTTCCTGAGCTAAATCCCCATTGACTATTCCCCTGTTGCTAAGGGACTTACAAGCTAGCTGTTTGTTATCCTTTGCAGTTATGTTTTGGAAACATAAAAGTTACCACTCCAACTGCTGGGTGATGTGAATGGAAAGGCCTCAGCGGTACGAAGGGGATGCAAGTCTGTCTGGTCTTAGATTCCACCCCTACATATACATAACCCTTCCTGCCCCACAAGATCTGCAGAATTGGTTTCTGTAAGAGCAGCTGCATAATTCCTGGAAGGCTCTAATCCACAGTGGTTAAAAATATCCATCTTGAGGGCAGAGCTGAGCCAACTAAACTGAGCCTGCCCAGAAAACCAGGAAATAGGCAGTGGGGTAAAATGAACCCAGGGGGAGACAAAAATGTTACCTATCTGCAAGTTAACAACAGGGATGGTAACTGTAAGAAAAACAGATCAATCACCTTCACTGAGAAGTCTAAAAAACGATCTAGATTTGTCTTCCCCTCTCCACCAATGATACTGTGGTCCCTATACCCTGTTATGTGATAGAATGCAAGCAGCTTTGGTCATGGGTTTCTATTTGGTTTTATCACTTCCTACCTAGATAACCTCAAGGACCAAGGCATCACTCTTGAATATGAGTCTTAGTTTTTCTCATCTGTTAAAACAAGAAAAGATATCTACTTCATACAAATTAAATGGCTATAGTTAAAGATTATGCCATATAATTTTCGTTCGAAGGTCTTTCTTTCTTTAGCCTTCCTGAGCTACATTAGATTCAATGAAGTTAAGAGGCAGAGGGCCAGATAAGTCAACTTTTGGAGTTTCCTTTCAGCATTAAGATTCAGATGAAATGTTACTCCTTTTGCAGATTGAAAAGTTGTATAAGCTTTCTACACTACATAGTAAATTATTACAAACTTAGTGGTTTAAAACAATACCCATTTATCACCTTACTGTTCTATATCATAAATCCAAGAAACCTCTGTTCTCTGCTTAGGATCTCACAAAGCCAAAGTCAAGGAAGGTGTTGACTGGGCTGGAATCTTTTTTTTTCCTTATGTAGGCTCCACATCCGGCATGGAGCCCGACGAGGGGCTTGAACTCATGACCCTGGATCGAGACCTGAGCTGAGATCAAGGGTTGGATGCTTAACCAACTGAACCACCCAGGTGCCCTGTGGGCTAGAATGTTGTTTAGAGGTTCTGAGGAAGAATTCACTTCATTCAAGCCATTGGCAGAATTCAGTTCCTTGCAGTTGTAGGTCCCCATTTCCTTGCTGGTTGCTGGTTAGGGGGTCAATTTTGGCTCTCAGAGGCCACTTTTCAGTCCTTGCATCTGGTCCCCTACATCTTCAAAGCTAGCAATGGCACACTGAATCCTTCTTTCAAATCTCTCATTTCTCTTTCTCCCACCAGCCTGAGAAAGCTCCTTGCTTTTAAGGGTTCGTGTGATTAGATCAGACCCACACAGACAATCTCCCTATCTTAGTCAACTGTGCCACGTAATATAACAAAACCACACCTATCATATCCCATCAAATCCAGAGGTTCTGGGGATTAGAGTAGCACACATTTAGGGGAGTCATTTAAAAAATTCTGCCTACCACCACACTTATTCAAAAGATGAAAGGATCTCCTATGGGGTGAGGGGAGGAAGGAAAAAGGAACAAAGTATCTCTAACTAACCACTTACACTTATTACAATAAGAGAAGCCAAGCATTTGAGATGAGAGGCCTGACCTCATCCTGGTATTTTATCCATCATGCCTTCTGCCATTTCTACGGTTGCTGGTTTGATCACGATGTACTTACTAACACTCACAGTGCCTTGAGATAAATGCTTCAAAACTAAAAACATTTTAAGTATGCCTGGGGACTAAAAACTCTTCTTGTGTTTTAATTTTTCCTCATCAAACAGTGAGAATACCAAGCTGTCCAAGAGTGTGTCCTAAGAATACACGTTGGAAAATGCATGATAATTTTAGATACGACTCAATAAAGACATAGTTTCATTGCTCACAACTTAGAGGATGAGGACAATAACCTCTACTTACCAGTGTGATGCTATCCTCTTCCTTTTTCTATTTCAGAATTCAACTTGAATATTCCTTCATCTCATTTCTCTTGAAAGAATGTTAAGACACAGAGCAGCCTCTAAGTGCCCAGACACCAACTTAAGCTAAATCACCAGTGTTGTTCCTAAACATATTTCTCATCTGGATGACCTGAGAAAGCCTCAAACTAATAGATCCATCCTGAAAGGGAGTAACCCTGGAACTGGGTTACTCATTACTGCTGTTTAGCATTTAGATTATTTCCAAAGGACATCATTTTCCTCTAATTAGAATGGCACTCCTCCCCTGGTTCTGAAGAAACACAACTGACTTTTGAAAAAACAGGAGTAAAAGGGAAGCCTTGCCGCCCTCAGCATCCCTGGGTTCTCTCTCAAATGTTTTATGGCTAGAATTTATAAATTTTGGATGGTCAGTTCCCTTTTCCATGCCAACCATAAAAAAGGGAGAAGCCATCTACAAAATGCCTATAAAATGCTGTGAGCTCCACAGAGAATGAGAAAGCAAATTATAATCAATATATATTGAACTTTGATGGCACCATCCTTTCCAAATACTCAAGGGGCCTCTGTGTGTATGCACGTAATTCCTGGGATGAACATTATTATTGCTATTTATTTATTTATTTTAAAAAGATTTTATTTATTTATTTGACAGAGAGAGAGAGAGATCACAAGTAGGCAGAGAGGCAGGCAGACAGAGAGGAGGAAGCAGGCTCCCTGCTGAGCAGAGAGTCCGACGCGGGGCTTGATTCCAGGACCCTGAGATCATGACCTGAGCTGAAGGCAGAGGCTTTAACCCACTGAACCACCCAGGCGCCCCTATTATTACTATTTAATAGATGGGGACAAACAGAGGGCCTGGAAAGTTACTGGTTAGTGATCTGCCCAACATCATAGTGCCCAGTGGTAGAAGAGAGATTAGAACATCTCCTGATACACCTGAAATTAATGTAACATTGTGGTTAACTCAACTAAAAAAAAAATAAAAATCTGACTTCAAACATGGTCTCTTTCTAAAACTACAAGGACAGTAGAAAGTTTTCATTACGTGTTATCGAAGTTGGAAAGATCTTCAGAAAATTTGCTCCTGGACCCTCTACTAAAACACAGTTCTCCTCTTCCCTAAGTTGTTAGCAACTTGGGTTGCCAATAACCATCTCCTGGGGCTTGAAACTAAGAGGTTGCCTGGACTCCTCCCGAAGTTGCTTCCAAGCTCCTTGCAGCATCATCTCATCATTCACCTCAGAGAGAACAAAAACACGTGGGCCACTAAGCTGTGCTCTCCCCGAGCACCCAAGCTGATAAGGGGTTAGCTAGAATCAATCGCAAAGAAAGGGCCAAGGAGAGAAGGAAAACATACCTGATGACTCAGAAAGGGGATAGGCAGCAGAGGCCCTACCAGAGATACAAACTTAAGAGACCATAATAGAGGACTAGAGTCTGTTCCTTATCTCAAAATATGTAGATACCTTCCACCCACTCTGAGCTGGAGGAGTTAATTCTAGTGAAAGCCCCACTTGGAGCCCCATGGCCCAGAATGCACTTAGCTGGGGGTAGTATAGCAATCCGGAAGCAAGCTGCGGATAGGATCCCTCTCAACCCTTGATGACAATAGCAAAAGGACGAGGGCGAATGATTTTGGGTGAGCTGCTTCCTGAGAATCAGTTTACTCTGGAGTTAAGTCTCTGTGCTGGGCTTTAATTTTATAGTCAACTAAATCAAAAGAAAAACTGTTGTGGTCATTCACATTATCAGGTAAGGACTTTAACCCCGTTACTTCAAGCCTGCGTAGGATAAGTGGTATTTTATCCATCCATACACTTATTTAAAGTGTATCTAGCCTTTAGAAAATATAATTCTTCACTTTTATATTAACCCCACTGTCCAAAGTCCCTCTTCAAGAATTTTTAAGGGAAAAGGTTTATCTTTGCTTATCCTGCCCTTTCCTCTTGCTTGGGATAATAAGTCGCCGGCAACACGGCTTGGGGAGAGTCCCACAAGACCAACAGTATGGTATTCTTACACCCTGTCTATAAGACGTGATCCTTACTCTAGCTGCAGCTCTGCTCGTGAATATTCCTGAGGAAATCCTTTGACTTTTCAAACTCTTGGTTTCTTCATTTGTGAAGGTGGGTGGTTTAGATGATTAAATAAAAAATCTGACCAAGATATTGGTGAGATGCCTCATTTAGATACTTCTAGGGATACAGAAATGAACAGGACATAGTCCTTTCAAGAAACTGAGTCTAACTTGGAAGACAGAAGACACACACATGCATACAAATCCACAATTTACCATAGACCATAAGCGTTATAAAGGATACAACATGCTCCATAGTCCTTTATTTTGGTTAATGCTCATTTGACTGATGGTAGATGGAAAACAGATGAAAGCTTAATTAATGAAGAGGTAGCATTTAAACTTTTTTTTTTTTAGTATTTATTTATTTGAGAGAGAGAGAGAGACAGAGAGCATGAGCAGGGAGAAGGGCAGAGGGAGCAGGCTCCCTGCTGAGCAAGGAGCCTGATGTGGGGCTCAATCCCAGGACCCGGAGATCATGACCTGAGCCGAAGGCAGCTGCTTAACTGACTGAGCCACCCAGGCGCCCCTAAACTCGGTCTTTAAAGATAACACGGAGTTTACAAAAGAGGAAAGTAAGCAAAGATTCAGAAAAAGCAAGCAGAGATGGCCAAAGGGCAAGGCCTGAAGCTAAGGACAGGAAAAAGGGAAAGTATTTGAAAAATGACAATACCACTTTGGGTAGACTGTATGGGAACAAAAAAAGATACAATCTGAGAAAGCTGAGGTCAGATTGTGTTTGAATTGGTAAATGACAAAACTTATCTCATACTTAAGGATTAATCTGGCAGTGGTGGATAGAAGTAAATTCTAGAGGGAAGAGACTGGAGGCAGAAGGCCAGTGAAAAGGTTATTTCAATAGACCAAGTGGGTGGCAATGAGGGCCTGAGCCAGGATAGTAGCAGGGAAAACAGCCATTCGTCAAAATTTTAAGCCAGCCCTCTTCGTTTCTACTGACCCAATCCTCCAAGATAACAGGCCATCCCAGGTGAAATTATTAAAAAGGACCGCTAATTTGAATAAAGCTTTCCTGACACAGAGAATGAAGAACAAGTGAGCCCAGACTCACGGTGAGTTTAGAACTGTCACCACCCACCAGGCCTTATACTTTCACCAAGGCACTCAGCCAACCGTGGAGAACAAATATACACAGGAGACACAAGAAAGATCTTATTAATACAGTATTTATTTGTCTTCCCTCTGTCAAACCCTGAGCCAACCACTTTCCCCAGGCTGCCTGGGGAGGTATAGGAAAAGGAATATACAGGGCAGACGAGACACAGGAGAAAGACCTATGGGAGGTGGAGACGGCTCCTTCACATGGCGAAGAGGATGAGAAAGGCCACCATCAGGCAAAAGAGCCCCATGGCCTCCGAGAGGGCAAAGCCCAGAATGGCGTAGGAGAAGAGCTGTTGCTTCAGAGAGGGATTCCTGGGAGAAGGGGAGGAGAAAAGACTGAATTTCTAGTCCACACAAAGAAAGAGACAAACACCAAGGGTGGGCTCAGGGAAAACTCATCTCCTCAAGTTCATCTTATGCAATGCATCTCTCAGGGTGATGCCATCATGCCCCAATTCTCGGCTGATATGTCAAGGACTCTACGGAGACTGAATGACGGGAGTGGACAATCCACAATTCTGTAACATGGCCCACCTATAAACACCACCTCCTCCAGTGGATCACCCATAGCATAACTTAAGACCTCTGGGGCAGGACATTGAACTATCCGGGGCCCAACCAGAATGGAAGAGGTACCCAGAGTGGCAGTCTGTGTTTCAAAACTGGAAGTAGCAGAACCCCAAAATACAAAATGTTTAAAAACCAAACCACAATGGTAAAAAAGTGGGGGATTTTAAAGGCTTGTTTGAGTGGTCTCCCTTTCAGTCTTTAAGATGGTCTCTGGGCATACTTCAAAACCCTAGGGCTTTATGGAATCCAACTAGAAAAACCCCATTCAGAGGACAAGGGAGCCAGAGGGATAAACTACCTTCTTTTATTTCAAAGTAGTCAAAGATTTGGGGCTTTAAGAAGCTACAAACGCTCTGTGGGGTTTAGAAACAAAACGGGATAAAAAAAGCTCCCAATTTTGGAGATCAATATATAATTTCTATTTCCCCTACTCTGTCCCCTCCGGAAGCCCTGATGAATGAGGTAAAGTAACACCAGCTTCCAGCAGAATTGTCGACACAGAAGCAGTCAGGCTTATTTCATATAAATCCTAAAAAATAAACCTATTTCCTCAAAGGCATTAAGAGAACTTGCAGGTCTCTAGAGGATTAATTTAGTTTTAACGTGAGTTGCCCACAGTTGGTAGAGACCAAATAGTCCCAAGTGTCAGAAAGCTGTGGGGCTGGCTGCAAAGGCAGTTTTCCCAGGAGTGACGGGGGAGGGGGGTAATTCCCAGGGACAGGGAAAAGCAGCAACCAAGCCACTATGCTGACTTGAGGCACTAGACCAGTAGTAGCAAACTTTCTCTGTAAAGAGCCAGACAGTAAATGTAGCTGTTGTAGGTCACATATGGTTTCTGTTGCTCCCCGTTTTTTATGACACTTTAAAGATGTAAGAACCATTCTTAGCTCAGCTATACAAAAACCAGGCGGTGGCCCAGGTAAGGCCCTCCCCCTTTGGTTTGCTGACTCCTGCTCTAAACCGAAGCTTTTGAATGGAATTTTCCAATATGGTAGCCACTAGTCACATGTGGCTACCTAACCACATTATAAATACACAAAATTTAAACTTTATGTACTGTTAGTTACTTAAATATTTATTTATTTTAAAGTAATCTCTATGCCCAACATGGGGCTCGAACTCATGACCCCAAGAAAAGAGTCACAAGCCCTAGCGACTAAGCCAACCGGGATCCCCTAGTTAGTAAAAATATAAATTCAAATAACCACATGTGGCTACTGTATAGGATAGCATAGCTCAAGGTATTTCTGCTCAGACCTTTAGAAACATATGTGAGAGCCAATGGAGGGCCCATCTTACCTGGCATAACCAATGATGAGGCTCCCAAACACAGTCCCAATTCCAGCCCCAGAGCCAGCCACCCCTACCGTGGCAGCCCCAGCCCCAATGAACTTGGCTGCTGTATCGATGTCCCTTGAAATTGCGCTGGTTTGGAAGCTGCGGCTAGGAGTAAGTGAGGTCAGGGGACGTAGGGCTGCCAAACTGCTGAGGCCCTGTGAAGAAGATGCCGGTAGAAGATAAAGATTTTAAACAATCCCTTTTTTTGCTTCGGTAACTTTTGTACCATTTAAACCCTTTATGCTATGACACTCCATGGCTTCTCCTCCAAACAAAAACTTTTTACTCCCTGGAAAATCCCCTAACACGTTGCCAAGCAGAACTTTTTGATGCAAGAGGTGGACATCAAATATCTTCCAGATTCAGGTATGGTCTAGAATAGGGTAAGACTGAAGCCGTAGCCTGTTCTTGGTGCCCTGAAATCATCATCTGCCTAGGACCAAATGCCACCAGCTGAAGTCAGTAAACTAGGTCAGGTAATGGTAGTTATCAGCAGCACACATGGGCATGCTGCCAGCGGCAAAAGTTAGAACACTAATCATATGTGCTTATCAACTGTCCTCCACCTTCACCTAAAGCCAGTGGCCTTGATCCTTCACTAACTTTAGTCTGTGATGATTGTCCTCAGCACTCCCCCTACTGGCGCCGCCAGGTAGCCCTCTTCACCCTTCACCCCCAAAACCATAGACCCAATGTGACCTTATAAGGTACCTCATCTGTCAGAGTCTCCGGCGGTTTCAGCACCACTGCAGACAGCGATCGGCTCAACAGCTGAGAGGTGCTCCTGACCTAGGGGGAACAACAACACAAAGGCAAGAGGGTCAAGGAAGGTTGTGGAGGAGTTTCAGAACCATCCCAAGTTGTTACGTGGATGCCCCATTCATTCTCTTGAGCGTAAACCAGAAACTTGGATCATTCTTTTACTTTCAGCATATTTTAGATTTAAGAACCATACAAGTTCTCTTGCTTCCCAGGCTTCTCCTTTATCTTAAGGGAAGAAACCTACTTCCTTTCAGGCCAGAAGGTATTACCCTTGTGTTCAAAATTTACCCTCTTGCAGCCGTTTCTGACTAACCCCAAGCAAAAGCAGACAACATGGTGGTTACCAGCCAGGGTTTTAGTCAGATAGATGTAGATTCTACTCTAAGCTCTAATTCAGCCGTGTGATCTTAGGACAAGTCACTTAAATCTTTCTAAACTTGCTTTCTCATCTATCAAACTGGAATATGATAACTCAGGGTTGATGTGAGAAGTAAAAAAGATTATGTACACAAATCGGTACACCCAGTATTCCATCAGTGGTACCCACGAATAGTGCCACCCTTTTGCACTTACAGATGAACCAGTTGCCTCCACCATCTAATAATCTGTAATTTCTGAGGAGCCTGGGTGGCACAGTCAGCTAAGCGTCCAACTTTTGGTTTCAGCTCAGGTCATGATCTCAGGGTTGTGAGATCGATCCCTGCATCAGGCTCTGCACTCAGCACAGAGTGGAGATTCTCTCTCCCTCTTCGTCTGTCCCTCCCACTTGTTTTCTCACTCTTCCCTTCTAAAATAAATAAATAAATCTTTAAAAAAAATAATCTGTAACTTCTTCCATGATGTTGCTTCTGAATCAAATATTTTTCCAATGTGTATTTACAAGTGTTTTAACTTGCCACCCAAATTTAAGCTCCTAGAAGGAACTCTGGGCTATGGCTCTCTAACACTCAGGGCAAGATCCTACACACAGTGCATACTCCATCCAAGTTAGGCTATTTCCAGTTGGGTTCCAGTATACAGAAACACAGTTTTAGGATAGAAATAACCTGATCCTAGTCTAGATTCTCATTTTCACTCTTCTTCTAATATGGTTGGATGAAAAGATTTAACTGGCTTCCAAGGGATCTGAGATGGGGGTGACTGGTAAGCATTCACTCTCTGCTGTCAGGCTAACATAGCAAAGGACCTTCCAAGCCCAGCTGTGAAGACCAAGCTATGGCAAGGAAGAGACAGGATGCCCCTCCTTAAAACTCTCCCAGAAAAGGCAGGCACTCACCAAGAAGGGGGTGGACACGAACTTTGCACAGGTGTACATTTTCAGGGGATGAGGGGCTGTGGCAGGAGAGCTGAAATTACAGAAGTAGCATTGTAAACATTGTCCTTATTCATCAAAGGACATCCTAATTAGCAGAAAAGGGGCTCTGGAAAATTTAAATGGCTCAGAGAGCAGAGTGAATGACCTCAAGTCATCAGCAGAGATGGAATTAAAATCTTGAAGTCAAGATTTCTTCCACATAGCTTCTAAGATTTCCTTATAATCAAGTGACTCCCCCTGGTCTGAACAAGTAGCCACCTGGTCTCAACCTTAAGACCTGTTATTCATTTCCATAGCCTCATGAGTTGGTGTCTTCAGAGGAAGTTCCCGTGTCCTTAGCCTAAGTTTTCCTGTCTCTATTCAAAAGGAACTCTTCTCAAGATTTCATTGTCCGGGGGGCGCCTGGGTGGCTCAGTGGGTTAAAGCCTCTGCCTTCGGCTCAGGTCATGATCTCAGGGTCCTGGGGTCAAGCCCCACATCGGGCTCTCTGCTCAGCGAGGAGCCTGCTTCCCCCTCTCTCTCTGCCTGCCTCTCTGCCTACTTGTGATCTCTCTCTCTCTGCTAAAAAAAAAAAAAAAAAAAAAAAAGATTTCATTGTCTGGGATTGAAACAGTTGCCCTTTAAAGACTCTTGAAAGATGTGTGTTTTAGTCCGAGACCCTGGAAGGATCTCCAACCATCTTTTTATTGAATTACCTAGAAGTTATTGGGTTCCTCAAAACACTTCAATTTCCTACATTAATTAACAGAGTGAGGCAGATCAGTGAGGAACCCTCCCATTACTCTAATTAGCTATGACTGTTAAAGTATTCGTTTTCACCATCACACTAAGAGGTATTCAATTTTGTACGCCCAAGATCTAAAACAATGCTGACACCCTGTAGGTGTCCTAAGTTTGTAGAAGTGAAGTTACTTAAGAGAAGAGTGGTTGAATTAAAGACCTACAAAAAGGATTTATCTGAGATGTCCACATGAACTAGTTACTTGAGGGTAGGGATGATCTATGTATTAAAAATGCATACTCAAAAAACAAAATTTAAAAATGCATATCCAAAAATTTTTGCATACTTGGGTCCCACTTTAGACCGTCCTGATCAAGATCCCTGGGTATAAGGCCCAAGTATCCTATTATTTCAAACGAGCTTCTCAAGTGATCCTTAGATACACCAAGAGCATGGTCTTAAAACCAGTCTTGCAATGATGGTAGTGGTAGAGTCTGGACTTGAAATTTTCTCACTTAAGTTAATGCTTCCTAATATGCTACAGGTTGAAATACTCAGGGGTTACTTACACCTGTTATATAACACTTCCTCAAATGAGTTGTACTCAAGATTTTCCCAGGTTACCCTTCTGAATCCAGAATCAGTCACTTTCAGATTAATCGATGCCTTCAACTCTTGTCCTTTCTCCAACTGCCCATATATAACTCTAATCCAATTTTGTAGACTATAAAGGTTTCCTTTGGTCAAAATCCAAGATTTCCCTAAAGCTTAAAAAAAAGGAGGATGGGGGTCGGGGGTGCCTGGGTGAATCACTCAGTTGAGTGCTCCACTCTTGGTTTGGGTTCAAGTCACCATCTCAGGGTCGTGGGACTGAGCCCCACAAGGGGCTCTGAGCTCAGGGCTGAGTCTACTTGAGATTCTCTTCCTCTTCCTCTCCCTCCCCACCCCATGCTCTCTCTAATAATTAAATAAATAAAATCTTAAAAAAAAAAAGGAGGACTAGGCACCTGGCTGGCTATCAGTAGGGCATACAACTCCTGGGTTTTGAGTTCAAGCCCCAACCTTGGGTGTAGAGCTTGTTTAAAATGTAATAAATAAATAAGTAAATAAATACTGTTTGTTTTCCGTCAAGGCAATTAAATCTCAACATCATCATACAAAACATAGTTGGGGGGAGGGTAAATTAAGTAACATGTAAAGAGTTTAAGGTGGTGCTGGCAGGTAAAAAGCCCACAACAAAGGGCGGCAATTAAGGGAGACCGCATGAAGTGCAGATGCCTGGTCACCTAACTGGTCACCTAACCATGACGAGTCTGCAGTTGTTAGCCTACAACACCCTAGACAACAGCATCACCCAGAATCAGTGGGCCTAAATGATCACGGGTTTATTCCTCCCTGATCAGTCACAGAGTTAGAGAGAGGGCTGCTGACTTAACCACTCCCTTCCTTAAACCTTCTTTTCCTCTTGAGAGCAGAGTCTGGGGACTCAGTATATACCCTTGACAGAGAAGCTGGCAGGTGAAGGCCACCCGATGCTGCCCCACAAGACTCTTTTGGGCCTGCTGCCTCTAATAGAAAACCTTGCTATTAGCCCACCACTTCTGTTTTTTCCAACTTCACTTGAATGGAGGAAGAGAATGGTACTGCGAGACAACCATGGTTCCAAATGGTTCCAATGGTTCCAAAGAAACTGGTCTCTTCTGCCATACCTCTCCGAGGCCAAGGCCTGAATGGAGAGGGTGTTTTGGTTGCTTTGTTCTACCAAGTTCACGTTTACTTTTAAAAGACTATCGGCTATCTCCATTGCTTGGGGCAGCTGAGGTCCTGGGGCCAAGTCTGGAGGTTGCAGGATAAGAAGAGAACTTGTCAGGATGAGAAGGGAAAGCCGAGACAGGAAGGGAGAGTCAGGGGTTTGTGACAACTCTGAATAGACAGGATGAGAAAAGGACCTCTGTAAGGACCGCATGGAACAGGTGAAAACGAGCGTTCTGGGATTTGACTTTCACCAGCTACAAAGCGCTGTTCCCTCCCCCTCCCACGAGACATCCAAGATGGCGCCAGGCCCGCGCGGTTGGAGGTCACCGGCACGCGGAAGGGGCAGCCCTAAGGCGCGGGAATACCAGGAACAAGGGAGGGCGTGAGGACCAGGGTGGGAGCATGCAAGGTAAGGGCCTCAAAGGACTCGTGCGAGGTGGGGTGTTCCGCGCGCCTGCGCGGCGCATCGCGGGAGCGAGGGCCCAAGGCCTTACCTGCTCCCAGTGCAGAGAAGACGGAGAGGGGCGGGGGGCAGCGGGGGGCGGGAAGAGCAAAAAGGAAGGCTCAGCGCATGCGCGGCCTGGACCAACGAGTCGCTCTTCTAAGGATAGAGTGATTGCAACGTTGAGGGTCGGCTCAGGCGCCACAGCGCCGCCTGCCAGCTTTGTGGCGGCATTCGGCCAGTCGCTCCACCTGGTGTTCGAGAGGAGAAACTGCAGGCAGAGCCGACCCTCTGCAGAAACGAGGACAACTCTGCAGTGTAAACCGATCCGTAACGTGGCCTGTGGTTTGGTCGGCCCAGCGTTTGGGATCTTGGACTCGTGTACCCTTTCCCAGCATGTGCAGTCACATTGCCAGCCCCTCCCCCCAACACACACACACACACACACACACACACACACACACACACCAGAAATTCAGTGTTAAGTAACATACATCAAGATGGGGGTTCAGTGCCCAAAATGTAACACAAGGAAAATGAAGTCATGGGACTCCTTCCTTCTGTCGCCCAGGGACCCTGACTTTATGGATGGGAAACCCGTTCAGTGGGCGAATAGTGAGCAAAATGCCCCAGCTGCCTGTGGTGGCCTCACCTTTATTTCCCTCTCCCTCTTTCTTATTCTAGTGATAAGCCAGGAATGAGACCAGCATCACGGAACCAGAAGATAGGGGCTAACGATGATTGTGGCTCACGCGCCCTGACACTATGCCTTCTCTCCGGAGTCCTGAGACAGTCGAGGAATAGTGGGCACCAGGGACCTGTAGTGAGGTTGTGAGGTCACTGCAGCCATGCCCCCGCCTCTGCCCAGGCTCCATCTGTGGGAGTTGAGATAAGCCGTCCTCCCGCGAGGTGCTCTCATGGAAGCCCTCCGGCTTCTCCCTCGTGCCCTTTGGCTCTTCCTTTCGCGGATGGAAAGAAGTGGGGTGGGGGACTCCTGGCCCTCATCCCATTCTCTAGGCCTCTTTGTCTCCCAAGAGAGGCGACGAGCCGCTCCCTTTTAAGGAGGGCGACAAGGCCTACTCACTTGCCCTCATGTCCAAACCCCAGCCATCCGGGCATCGTGCTTGAACGCGGCTTGAGAAGGATTGGGAAAGCTCACCAAACCCCCATAAAAAATAAAAAATAAAAAGAGAGCCGCGGCTGTAAATAAAGCCAAATCCGCCACCCTCTGAGGGGCCGTTTGTCCTCCCCTCCTTGGCCCCGTCCTTCCCGCCGCCCCCTCCCGGCTCCCGGGCCCCGCGGCGCCCCGGCCCCGAGCTCCTCCATTTAATCGGATTTGGGAGAAGGGGAGGATAAATCACGGCAGCAGCTTTACGGTCCCGGAGGAGAGGCGAGCCGCAGCCAGGCACACCCCGGCCGGCGATAAAAACCGCCGCTGAAAGCCCACGGAGCAATTTCCCGGGACCCCGAGCGACGCCATTACAGGAATGTAATTTTGCCCGGATGAGGCCCCGAGTTTAATTATCCTCGCGGAGGAATTTCAATGCGGCCAATCCATCTTGCAGGCGGGCGGCAGAGGGATTTATATGGGCCCGTTATTTCACACCGATCCTCCATCTGCATTTTTATGGCCTGAGCTCCTGCTAGGGAGGGGAAGGAGTGGGGAGAAATCGGAGAAGCGGGTGAGGAGAGAAGGGTGGGGGACTCCCCGCCTTTCCTAAATCCAGGATTCCAGCTCGGTGAGGATTCTCGCTGGTTCCCCGGAAATTCCCAAATATCCCTTCAGTTCCAGTGGTTGACTCGGGGTGGAGGGGGGGCGGGTGGAATAGGTGAAGAAAGGAGCTGGGATCGTTGGGAGTCAATCAACAGGTATTTACCAAGTACCGAGCGGTGCTAGGCACGGTGTAAGATGCTGTGAGGGGAAAGAGAAGCCGGGCGTGCAAGGATATCCCCTGAGGGCCCCAGACACCCCAGCTCTCCCCTCCCCAATTCCTTTCAGCTCCCGGCTTCGCGGCCTCCCGGGCAAAAAGTCCACACTTCTTAGGAACCGCCACCGCCAAAAGGTTGTAGCTGTTTCTTGCGACAGTTTAGACCCCCTCTTAGATATCACGGACAATCCCAAAGGAGGATTGGAGAAGGGGCCCGTGAGGAAGCTGAAGCTGTTATAGCCTGAGGTGTTTAATTCTTCCTTACCCCCCCAATTAGGTGTTGGGCTCTGGATTCACACCAACCTGAGTTCCCAAATCGCTGTGACCTTGGGGAAGCTGTTTAACCCCTCTAAGTCGATTTCTTCCTATGCAGATTTGGAGTAGTAATAGTGCTTACCCCACAGTGAATATTGGGATAATATATGTAAAGCTTTTAGCAAGGTGTTTGGAACTCAGTAAGAGTTCAATAAATGACAGTAATAATAATACCATTTATTGTTATTGTTGTGATTATCATTATAGCTGGAAGCATTCATTGTAATTCGAGTCTGCGCTGCTCCCTGGAGACTTGATTGCAGGGTCTCTGCAATGCTATCTCCTGAGACTCAACTATCACGTACTGAACTTTTTCACCCTCATAAATCATGCAAAACAAGTTCTTTGACAGGTCGGTGGATAGAGAGATCTGTGGGGAGGACTGAGAGTTGGGGAGGCTGGCTATTGCGGCCAGGCCTGAAGTCAGAGATTAAATCAGTAGGGGAACAGTGAAACTGCAAAAAGTGGCTGAGGTATGTGAGAGAGGTGTGAATTTGAAGACAGCAAAAGAGAGCGTTAGCGAAGGGTCTAGGGGTCTTTTTTTTTTAACTCGGTTTGGGAAAGGGTCCTTCCACCACATCAGCAAGGGAAAACTAGGATCCAGGAAGGAAAGGGTGTGGAGCCAGACTATCCTTTCCAATCAATCCCTTTCTTTTCCTACCAGACCATGTAACAAGGTTGGCCTGATTGGCCAGTTTTTCTAATGACTGTTAGTGGCACATTCTCACTGGTTAGCAGCCTCCCTGCACAGTGGTGACGGAGAAATGAGATTGATCTTTTCTTTCTTAGGATTGGTTAACAGCCCTCAGGGGGGCCAGAGACTCATTTTAATTGACTGGATAGGCTAGGAGGGAGGTCCAGCACCTCTGATATAGAAATTCTGAGTGTTCTTTTCCACAAAGGTCACCAAGAAAGAGTCTTGATTGGCTTATGCATGTTTGGCTTTGGACAGGAAACAATAGCTTAGGGAAGAAAAATCAAAAGAATCATGCGGGCATGTCAGAGTTCAGTTTGAAACCCCAAACAGAGAGATGGTTTCACAGAGAGAAACATGAGAAGAATAAAGAGAGAGCAGGACACAGAGAAACGCAAAGGAAAAAAATTGCCAGAGAGAAGAGGAAGGGTTTGAATAATTTATTTTTCACTCCTGATGGCTTAAGATGAGTCTACTTTATGATGCGTTTTGCTAGATGCACATGTCACCAGCACGTGGCATAGAAAGAACAGCTGTATTGGAAGGAGGAAACTGGGAGTCTAGTCCCAGCCTTGCTACTAACTACCTGAATAACTTTGCAAGTTGCTTCATATCTCAAAACTCCAGGGGTGCCTGGGTGGCTCAGTGGGTTAAAGCCTCTGCCTTCGGCTCAGGTCATGATCTCAGGGTCCTGGGATCGAGCCCCGCATCAGGCTCTCTGCTCAGCGGGGAGCCTGCTTCCCTCTCTCTCTGCCTGCCTCTCTGCCTACTTGTGATCTCTCTCTCTCTGTCAAATAAATAAATAAAATCTTTAAAAAAAACAACTCCAATTTCCTCGCTTGGAAAAATTAGGAAGAAAAGTAGGTGATTTTTAAGGTTCTCTCCAGAGTTAACTTTCTAGGATATTCTTTTCTTTCTGTTAAACAGGCACTTCTATACAAGTTGGAGTAATACCTTTGCACTGCCAAAATGAACTATTCTTTTTTTTTTTCAAGTATATATATATATATATTTTAACTAATCTCTACATCCAATGTGGGGCTCAAACTCATGACCCCAGGATCAAGAGTCGCATGTTCTTCTGACTCAGCCAGCCAGGCACCTCAACAGGGACTATTAAGTCTTGAACTCTATTTGTGATTGTTAATTTCAAGCCCCTGGGGCCAGTGGGTACTGACTGATGGATTTCCTACTTCTCTTGCCAAATCAATTTCCTAGGAGAGCAGGACTGTGAGCCATCAGTAAACCTGCCTCTTTGTGGAGGAAGAAAACAGTAGATGGAGGAAAGGAAAGAATCATTAGTATCTAGGCTTCTGAGGGAGGGACCAGTGGGAAAGTTGGTGGCAAGATAGCCAAATGAATTTTTGCTGGAGAAGAACCTAGATTCCTTTGAATTTCTATGATAAATTTGTATAGGTCCTACATGCTTATCTAGAAGCTATGATTAAGTATCTGTGTGAACATAGATTTGGTGCTTGCCATTTGGTAGCTCCCAAGCCAAGGAACACACACAGACAACACAGAAAATAAAAGTCATTGTGATATAATGTGAGGCGCCTGGGTGGCTCACTTGCTGCGCATCTGCCTTTGGATCAGGTCATGATCCCAGGGTCCTGGGATCGAATCCCTTCTGAGTGGGGAGCCTGCTTCTCCCTCTGCCTCTATCCCTCCTCCCCACTCAGGCTCTCTCTCTCTCTCACATAAAGTCTTAAAAAAAAAAAGTCATCGTGATATAATGTGAAGAGCTAAGGACACAAACTAGAGACCTGAATCTACATTTTGTAATACTGCTAATTAGTTATATGACTTAGAGGAAAATATCACTTTACTTCTCTAGACTTCTATTTTCTTAGCTGCAAAATGTAGAAAAGCCACTAGATGACTAATTAAGTTCTTTTTCAGCTTTAAATATAAATAGTATAGCTTTCTCCTTTCTGGTTTGCCCTTGTCTCCTGTGACTTCAAGTGATCGATCAACATTTATTGAGTATCTACTATGTGCAAGGTATTGTGCTTCATATTGTAATTGGGAATAAAAAAGGGGAAAGCACAATCCTTTGTCTTCATAAGTTCATAATCAGTAAGAAAGACAAGTGCATATATAGCTATAATATGCAGCAAGATTAAATAAGTTATTTGGGTAATAGGAGTGGAGGAAGCAGTATGAATTCCAGCTAGAATGATCTAGGGGACACTGTGATCAAAGTAGGTTTTTTTCTTCTTTTAGAAAAGTATGAAATAGGGGCGCCTGGGTGGCTCAGTCGTTTGAGCGTCTGCCTTAGGCTCAGGTCATGATCCCAGGGTGCTGGAACCAAGCCCCATGTCAGGCTCCCTGCTTAGCTGGGGAGATTGCTCCTCCCTCTTCCTCTCCCTCTGCCCCTGGTTGTGTATCTCTCTCTCGCTCACTCTCTCAAATAAATAAAATCTTTAAAAAAAAATTTTTTTTTAAGTATAAAATATTTGAATCCCATGAAATAATGCAGGTAACCTATATCATTTACTCAACAGATAATTATTGCTATCTTACTATGTGCCAGGCACTGTTCTGGGAGCCTGAAACACAGACGTGGACAAAACAAGACAAAAACCCTTGCTTTCTATGAGATGCCTGGCTGGCTCAGTTGGTAGAGCATGTGGCTCTTGATCTTGGGATTGTGAGTTTGAGCCCCACATTGGGAATAGTTTACTTTAAAAAAAAGAAAAATATTACCAATGCCACTGAGGGGCCCTACATGCTTGTAGCCTCTGAATTTCATGTTTATCATTTCAAGACTTTTATTCTTAATTTTGCCATGTATTGTTTATTTTGATTGCCCTCTTTTTTCTTTTCCTTATTTTTACCATGCTAAGAAAGATGTAGTATCGTTTGTAGACTCCCTTTGCTTCCTCTTTTCATTCAACATTATCTTCCTAAGATTCATCCATGTTGATGTAAGATAGCTGTAGTTTATTCATTTTCATTGTATAATAACCCACCAATTTGTTGATTAATTCCCGCTGATGAGTATTTAGGTTTGTTTCCAGCTTTTTGCCATTACAAACAATACTGCTCAGCACATTTCTTTATACATGGGCAAGAGCTTCTGCATAAAGGGAATTGATAGGTTGTAGGATATGAACTTTTCTAGATAACGTCCATTTGTTTTCCAATATTTATGCCCACCAAAGTATATGAGTTTTGGTTGCTCACCAACTTTGGTATTGAGCTAATCGGTTGGATATAAAATGGTATTTCATGGTGGTTTATGCTTGCCCGATTATTAATGAGGTTGAGCATCTTTTCATATATTTATTGGCCACTCATGTTTCTTCTTCTGTGAAATGCCTATTCATGTATGTCCTTTGCCCATTTTCCTATTGGGTTATTTGTCATCTCCCTATTGATTTTTAGGAATTAACAAATATATATGGCCTACTTCTGATCCTTTGTTAGTGCCAGCTAGCTACTTCCAGTTTGTAGAGGGGTTGGCATTTTAGTAAAGGCTTAAAGGATGGATGATTTCAGTTCCAGCTCAGAGTCCTCATTTAGTTGGATTAATTAATTCTTAATTCATTCATCAAATATTTATTGACTGTCTAGCCAGACATGATGCTAGACCCTGAGAATACAAATATATCCCGCATTTACTCACCCCTTACCGCTTCCAAAATCTAGTTGGGTCCAAGCCACTGACATCTCTTGCTGGATCACTACAATATCTTCCTAGCTGGTCTCCCTGATTCTAATCTGTTTTTGCCACATCTATTCTCCACACAGTAAGTAGCTAACGTGATCTTTTAAAATATAGATTAGACAATGCAACTTAAAACCTCCCAATAGTTTTCCAGTGTTCATAGAAAAAATTCTAGGGTTCAGCTTGTTCCTGCTGATTCTCAGACACACCATCGTGTTCCCACTCAGGCCCTTGGCTATATCCAATGCCCAGAACATTCTTCTCTCGGATCACACTCACTCTCATTTCATTTAGGTCTCATTTCAAATAGCATCTCCTTAGAGAGGCCTTTCCTGACCACCCCATCTAAATAGTCACTACTCTTCCTTCTTTGGCTCCTTTCTTCCTTTATTTTTCTTTTTAGCTCCTGTCATTATTTTATTTTTATTTTTTATTGCTTTTTTTCCCCACTAGAAGATAAGCCCCACTGGGCCAGGGACCATACCATGTTCACCACTATAACCTCAGCATTTAGAACAGTGTCTGGCACATAGTAGACTCTCAGCAGAAATTTCATGAATGGTTGTACAGTGGATAATATAGAGTCCTTCCCTTAAAAAGTTTATATTCTAGCAGGGAATACAGAGAATTAAAAGGAAAATAATTTCAACACAGTGCAATAGTATTTTAAGAGGGGTAAACCCTGGATGCTATGAAAACACATAGGGAAGACATGCATCCCAGTTCTGAGACCTGGTAGTCAAGGAAGGCTTCCAGGAGGTGGTAACATTTAAGACCCACATGGAGGGAATAGAAGGATGTTCCATAGAGAAGGAGCAGTAAATACAATGACATTGAAGTGAGGGATTACATGATCTCTTCCACAAAGGCAAGTAATTCAGTGTGGCCAGAATGAACAGTTGCAATGGTGCAGAGAGGCGAGGCTGGTTGTCAGTGGCCAGGTCCTGAAGGATCTAGAGCATCAAGCTAAGGCATTCGGATTTTATCCAGAAAGCAGCAAGGAGTCATTTAAACAGAAGAGTGAGGAAACCCTAGCATTTTATTATTTTATTATTATTATTTATTTTTTTAAAAGATTTTATTTATTTGAGAGAAAGAGAGAGAGAGAGCGTGCGTGTGAGCTGGAAGGAGAGGGAGAGGGAGTGAGAATCTGAAGCCAAACTCATGACCCTGAGCTCAAAAGTTGAATGCTCCACTGACTGAGCCATCCAGGCACCCTGAAGCTCTTGCGTTTTAGATTTGCTCTTTAGAAAGATCTAGCTCTAGTGTGGAGAATAGATGAGAAGGGGAGGACTAGGGGCATGGCATGTAGTAGGAGGCTGTTGTCAAAATCCAGGTGGGAGCTCAGCAGGTAGAGCATGTGACTCTTGATCTCGGGGTTGTGGGTTCGAGCCCCACATGGGGCACTGAGATTATTTAGAAATGAAATCTTAAAAAAAAAAAAAATCCAAGTGAGAGATGGTTGTTGTCTGAGCTCTGAGGTGATAGTGGGAATGGAGAGAAGTGGGCAGAGCTCAAGAGCTTCAGAAGGAAGAACCAGCAGGCTTGAGGGATTGTTGTGGGGGATGAAGGAGAAGGGAAGATGAAGGTGGCACTCGGTTTTCTGGCCTGGGTCACTAGAATGGTGCCATTCTCTGGCTCTCTCCCAACCCTAGTCTTCTTCCAACTCCACATTCTAGGAACCACCCTGATAGGCTCTCCAACCTAGGAGCCCTGCCCTATAGGCTGACATTCCTCTAAACTTGGTCCTGACCCAGTGACCTTGCATGAATCTAACCTCTCTGGGCTCTGCTCCCTTCATTTGCAACACAGTAAGTGAAACTGAAGGGCCACCTGGCTGGCTCAGTGGGTAGAGCACGCAACTCTTGAGCTCTGGGTCGTGAGTTTAAGCGCCACATTGGGGAAAGAGCTTACTTAAAAAAATAAAAATGAAACTGAAACCACCATCTAGCTAACCTTGGTTCTGTCTTACTTTTCCAACCCTGACTGAGTCACTAGGCCCGTCTTGTGTATTAGAGTGGAAGCTCATCTAAGAACAAGAATCTTCCATGGGGTGTATATATACAATGGAATACTATGCAGCCATCAAGAAAAATGAAATCTTGCCATTTGCAACGACGTGGATGGAACTAGAGGTTATTATGCTAAGCGAAATAAGTCAATCAGAGAAAGACATTTATCATATGATCTCTCTGATATGAAGAATTTGAGAGGCAGGGCAGGGGGTCGTGGGGGTTGGGGGAAGGAAATGAAACAAGGTGGGATCAGGACGGAGACAAACCATAAGAGACTCCTAAACTCACAAAACAAACAGGGTTGCTGGGGGGTAGGTGGGGTAGGAATAGGGTGGCTGGGTTATGGACTTTGGGGAGGGTATGTGCTATGGTAAGTGCTGTGAAATGTGTAAGCCTGATGATTCACAGATTCACAGATTCACAGTATTGCCTGGGGCAAATAATACATTATGTGTTAATATAAAAAAAAAGAAGAAGAACAAAGATCTTCCCCAATATTTCTCTGTAGAGGGTAAGACAGGGTTGTGGCCCGTGGGAGCCACTGATGAGTACTATAGGCCACCGAAAGACTCCCAGACACAAAGGGTAAAAGAATGGTGGGACAGACAGTAAAATGACTTACAGGCCTGCACTGTAAGTTAGTTACGTTGTCTTCTGGCTGGGAGTAGTAGAAGTCTCGGAAGCTGTGAAAGGACAGGGAAGAGAAAATCAGCACTTTCTTTTGTAGCCAGCTGAAAAAGTTGTAGGTGAAAGATGGATTTGGGAAGCTATGAGAATGAAGAGGGGTAAATTGCTTGGTGGGCAAGTTTAGGGGCTTTCCAGGCATAAAGGACAGAATGGAAAGGGCAGGAGGAAAAAAGTGAGTGTTATAGTGAGATGAATAGGCTTACCCCTAATATTTGTGGGGCTCAGGGCAAGATAAAAAAAATATCAGCCTACATACCAACTGTCTAAGTACGTAAATGTTGTGAATCAAAGGAAACATCCTGTTAAATAAAACATATTCTACCCTTTTGACAACTATGTCAATACCAATGGGAAGATTTATAATTAGAATTCTGGGACTCTTCTAGCCCCTAGTCTGACTTTTGGGGTTCTGTTTCCATTCTGGGCTCTCTCCTACTACCTGAGGGTCTCACACAAAAGTGTGTGCTCAATGCAGGCACACATCTAAACTCCATCCACACTGCAGGCCAACATGGTTAGTGGTGTTCCCGCAGCAGCTCGTTCTGTGCTTTTAGGAGATTGGGCTCAAGATGAGGCCCCGGAAGAGGGCTCAGGGCTGCTTGGTAAGGGGTTCCAGCAACTGGGGGATGATTTAGAATGGGGGAGGCATGAGCTCTGGTTAGGCATATTCCCTTGGCCTTAAGTTATCCTCACTATGGAGGAGGAGACTGTCTGAAACAGGCATCCAGGGTCGAGGTCCGTTATGCAGGTCCAAGGGCACAGACACCGAAATCACATAGACTGGGCTCAAACCCCTACTGTGATATTAACTCTTCTTTGAATCTGGGCCAACTCTCTGAGCCTCAGTTTCCTTACTTATAAAATAGAGATAATAATATCTCCCTCATAGGGTTATTGGGAGAATAAATAAGCTAATACATACAAAGCATCTGGTATTTATCTATCTATTGATTGATTGATTTTATTTATTTATTTGACAGAGAGAGAGATCACAAGTAGGCAGAGAAAGAGGGGGAAGCAGGCTCCCTGCTGAGCAGAGAGCCCGATGCAGGGCTCGATCCCAGGACCCTGAGATCATGACCTGAGCCAAAGGCAGAGGCTTTAACCCACTGAGCCACCCAGGCGCCCCAAGTATCTGCTATTTAATAACAACCACTCATTCACCTTGTTTTCCTTCCACACCCCACCATGCTTTCCTCAAAGCAAGCATGGAGGTTGGGGAATAAATACGAAGTTTTTCTCAGGCAAAGCTGTCTGGGAGGAGTGGGTCTGGGAAAAAGGAGTTTTATGAAGGAGAGAGTCATAATCTAGGCAGTAACAATCCCATCTCAGGCTGGGACCATGTGGGAGAAGGAGGAAGAGTAAGTTGTCTTGTATGCAGATAAGTGAAAAATAGTGATGGCATAATTGCTTTTACAATCTGTTTGTTTTGCTGACAGTAGCAGCTGTTTACTTGGTTTTCAGGTTAAGACAGGGGAAGGAGGTGTGAATAATTTAAAATAATAGAAAATCCAAACATTATTTTTTTGGTGACCAGGAGCACACTCAGAGGAACACAGGGTTGTAAACACATATAGATTCTGTCTTTCAAATATAGAGACTGACC
Source organism: Potos flavus (assembly GCA_028534135.1). Lineage (NCBI taxonomy): Eukaryota > Metazoa > Chordata > Mammalia > Carnivora > Procyonidae > Potos > Potos flavus. The sequence continues at coordinate 54,072,041 of CM052897.1, read as the reverse complement.
TCCTCATTAAGCTGTCTTGTATTGTTCCTGAACATGTATGGGATTCTTACCACGTGCTGTCACTCTTACTCTTCTTGCAGCTGGAATGCCCTTTTCCTCCTCAGCCATTACAAATTCTATTCTTTATCTCAGATCCACGCCTTCCTTTTTTTTTTTTTTTTTTGAGGAGGTTCTACACCCAGCATGGAGCCCAATGTGGGGCTTGAACTCGTGATCCTGAGATCAAGACCAGATGCTTAATGACTGAGCCATCCCGGCACCCCTCCACTCCTTTCATATTAAGCATCCCTCCCCACCACCCTCCCCACCTTCCCTTGAGCTCTTCATAGTCTATGTCACCTAGAACTATTTCACAGTCTTAATGTGTTTACTGTCTTATATTGTTCTCTTATGCTTTCCTGTGTGCACGTCTTGTCTCCCCATTTAGAGTTTAAGCTTATTAAGGGAAGGAATTGTTTCTTTTTCTCTAACATTTTCCATTTGTCTGTATCTGTGTCTTCATTCAATATCATTTATTGTGTTCCCTTGTGCCTGAACTATTAGGTGCTGGGGGTATAAAGATTTTTCTTTATATATAATATATGTATATATTATACACATATATACATATATACACTATACATATGTGTTTGTGAATATATATATCCTTCACTAGAGGAGCTAATAATATAATGATTCATGGTTTGATAACTGCTTATAAATGTGCTGCGCACATAATGGGTCCTCATTATAGGTTTGCTGGATTGAGGGACCATGCTTCTTTTCAACTAGGCATTCAACGAGGGTACAAATGAATGAAATGACTGAACAATGATCCCCGATACAGCTGTTCCAGCTGTACCCTCCTATATGGACCCGGTTCTGGCTGACTTAAAGGTGTAAGACTGGTCTGAGGGGAGTCTTTGGAGTCATCAAAACACATAGTCTTTTCAAGGCAGTGTTCATTGCTTCCCTTAAGGCCTAGTAATTAAATCACAAAGCATTTTACAGGCACCGGTGAATACCTTTCGCCAGTTTGCCTCATTCAGGTTGGTGAGTTATGAGAACTGTGTCATCATCATAACGAAAACAGCTACTGCTGAATACTTATTATGTGCTAGGTGTAGTGCTGGTTTCTTTACGTGAATTATCTAAATCCTAACAACAACAACTCTGTAAAGTAGGTACGATTATTATCTCTACTTTACATAAGAGGAAATTGAGGCACAACCGATGAGCAGGACTTGAATCCTTCCAGGACTTGAAACCAGGAAGTCTGATTTTACACCGTGCTGTCTACATAGTGACCTGGGAGAACGGAGCCGCCCAGGCGCCCCAAGAACTGAGCTCTTGAGCCGGCCCTGCCACTTGCTTGCTGTGTGACCTGCAGAAGTCATTTCAGCTCTCCGATCATCAGCTCCTTCTCATTGCATAGCTGAACAGCGACCACACAGGTCTCAAAGTCTATTCTTTTGAATTCAAGTCCTGTGCTCTTTTTAAAAGCCACAACTGCCTGAATCTTGCCATGATCCCTTAAATCTTCTCTTTCACCTCCTCGTCGTATCTGGGGCAGTTTGTGGTACTGTCATTCATGAGATGGCTGTCCTTTTTTGATAAGTTATATATGAAGATTTTGACGGCTTCATGAAAGGCTTGGCTCATGGAGAGTATAGAGAGAGCTGCAGAAGGACCCCCTGAACCCAAATTCTTTCTGTGACTCTGTCCCTCAATTGTTCGGTTTAAATGAAAACATTTTCCATTACAGGATGCTTGCTATCAAGGAAGCATTCAGAGAGCACATAGCTATAACTAAGCAGTGATGGAAAGGCAGGTGGTCAGCCCAATTCACTTTTGAGCGTGGAGCTTAACCTACACAGGCAGTAGATTGCAACCAGGTAACATGAAAGAGCAGGCAAAAGTCGACTTCTCTTAGGAGCCTGCACACGGAAACTGACGCTGCCGAAATCCTCCATTTTGTTCCTACATAGATGGGATTTTGCCTCCTTCGTATGTAGACAAAGGATGATAATTATCTGAACAAGTATGCATGGCTGGCTGGCATCAGTCAGTATTCTAAATTGGTAGGCTTAAATAAAAACGGATTTGCTGTACCCCTCATGTTATTATTTGGCTCAGTTCTCTCTCCTTAATCTCCCTTGTTTGGGTACCAAGGGTAGCTGTGGGTCCTGTTCACTAGGGCAGCCTCAGGTTGGGGTACCTGCTAGTGTCCCTTCCTAGGACTTCTTTAACACTAGCCAACCTGGCAGGATGACTTTTTTATGTCCCTGCTCTCACCGCCTTCCCTAGCTTCCAATCTCATCTTGTCGTTTTCTGGAATCATTTTCATGGTTCCAGCCTTCTTCATCTCTGCCTAAAATTCTACAGAGACCAGGGACAAAAACCTACTACAGAATGAGACCAGGGACAAAAACCTACTACAGAATGATCTACCTCTCTCTCTCTCTTTCTCTCTTAGACACACACACACACACACACACACACGTACACACACACGTACACACACACAGACACACAGTGGCAGGCAGACATGGTCTCTCCTCTGACCTTACCATGCCCCCCAAAATCAAGATCACTCCCAAAACAAAAAACAAGAACAAAACCCAAACAAAACAAAACAAAACAAAAATGGGGGGGAACCTTAAAAAAATCACTCTGCTTCTAGGAGATGAGTCCACCCTTTTGGGGGATCCGCCGGAAGTTACTAAAGGACTGAATTTTTGAAGCGGCTGCTTCTATGTCAGGCTGCCGCTGAGAGTCCTACTTCGCGTGTATGTTACTTGTTTGTAAAGGCATTTTCCTTAAGCAGAGAGTAGCTCTGATGATAGGTTAGAATTCTAAGAGTGTGCGTAGGAGAGGCCCTTGGGGTGTTCTGACCACTAGGAGAAGGGACTCAGAAAGAAGTTTTGATCTCCGCCCTTCTGCGAACCCCAGTCTTTGGGGGCAGACTCTGGGTCAGATGGGGTGAATCAGAGGGAGGGACCTGGGGACAGTTAAACTCCGTTTACAAACAAACGTACAAACAATTGCAAATGAATTCACGCCGGGACACCCATCAGCTTCAAACGGAGAACGGACCCGAGAAAGGAGTCGAGGACACAGGGGCAGAATTGAGAAAATTTGGGAAAGCTTGGAGGAAGCGTGTGCGGAGAGGTTGCCTGGGAACCGTAGCCTGTAGGCAAGGAGCAGCCCAGCTGCGCTCCCCCGGGTCTCTTCCGCGCGGCGCTAACCCAGGCAGCCGGCGAGGTGCCGTCTTCGCGAGGCCGACTCTCTAGATCCTTCCACCACCTGACCCCGCCGGCTCTCGCCTCCTTCCTCGCCATCCCCGGGCCCCTTCCTCCACACCCGCTCCTCCTGGCTCCCCCTGGATAATCTTCTGACATCTCTTCAAATCCAATTATCGAATTAATTGACGTGCTAACCGAGAGGCAAACAGAAAGGGGCGGCAAACACCGGGCGGTTCAGATTTATCCTCCGGCCTCCACAGGCCCCGGCCGGGCGAGATTTACTGGGCCTCGAACACGACGACAGTTCAAACCTTTGATTAATCATGTTTTTCTCCCGGCCCCATAATTTAGTTGCTCTTTTTCCCTCCCTGCCTTTTTTTTATCAGTGGAAACAGAGACGGAGTCCTCATCAGCTTCAATTACAAATATTAAGCCCCTGGACAGCACTTTGACAGAGAGGCGGCCAGCCCCCCCTCCGTCCCGCCCCCCTAAATCATCCCCGAATTAACATCACAATCGGCGGCTGGCGCGCGTTCAGATTTAAATGGTGGCATATTGTTCGCGGACGGTCTAGTTCAGACCAGCGGGTTCGCAGCTCCCGGCGGCAACCCCCCGCCTCTCCCCCCGCCGCCTCCCTCCGGCCTCCCTGGAGGCTGTGACTCAGGAGCCGCGCGGGAGGCTTCGGCGCCTCGTCTCCAGCGGGGGAGGCTGCAGGCGGGGGTGCGCCGGGGTGGGGGCGAACAGACTGGTGAGAGGGGTAGGGTGTGGAGGGCGGGTGGCGCGGAGCGAGAGGGACTGCAGAAGCGGGGTGGCGGGAGAACTGGGTTTATGCAAATGAATGCAAATGAAGGTGCAGAACGCGTTTGGGAATGTTGCTACACAGCCCTTTGGGGGTAGGTTGTGGCCGCCTTGACCCCTCGCAGGGTCTGCGGGTCCCCCCCTTGGGTCATGGTGGAGTGGCCAGGAGGTAGGGCATTCTCTCGCTCTTTGGATCTTGCTGGGTGAAGGAAAAACGTGTGGCAAGATTTCTCTGTTTCCCGAGCGTATTAGAGAAAATTTGCCCTAAACCACAACCGGAAGTCTTGAAGATAGGTCTCAGAAAGGACTTACTTAGTGGGAGACCAATCGTGAGGTTGAACTATCCCTTAGGGATTTTTCGGCTTAGAAGACCCTGGAAATAGCCAGATTTCTTTGAAGGCGTTTGGGGGGAAAGACAGAACTCTTTGGCTCTGTCCCACTCAAGCAGAGGAGAAAAGGGAGAGTCATTCCCCCGACCCCATTAATCCTTTAGGAATAAAGGAGATCAGGAAGAAAAATGTCTATCCAGGAGTCTAGGTTTCCAGATATTTTTATATCCACCTGCCTCTACAGTCTTGGCCGCATCAATCTCTAGGACTCCATTTCTGCCTAGCAACATCACAACCAATCAAGATGCAATTAAGCCTGGCAGCTGGGCTCATCCTTAACTGGGATTGGCTGCTCACAGTGTGCGCATCCCAAGTTTTCATTGGCTGACGGCCACCTGTATGGAAATGAGAATTACCCGGGACTTTCAGCCCCTCTCCGCAGCGTGGACCTGTGGCTTACCGCGCTGAAACCTGCAAGCTCAGAGCAGGAACTCCTGGGCTCGTTTCTTGCCCTCTCTGCCTTCTTTCCCCTGAAGAGATCTCCCGAACTTTTCCCTTTTCCCTCGGCACCTCTGCCTGAGGCCTAGTCTGAAAGAAATCCGACCAAATAACGCAGAAATAATGCGGATTTGTATGCTGTTTATATGTCTTCGCATTCTCTCGGTTCAATGTCATCATTTTGCCCCTTCCATCCAAAGCTGCCACAGTTCCTGCCCCTTTCTTCCTCGTCCATCTCCGGGGCGACTTCTCCTTATGGAATCCCTCAGTCCCTGCCCACTCTTGCCCTAAACCCTCCCTTAGGTAGGGCTCAGCTCCACCAATTCCCAATTGCCCTCTCCTCCCACTCTGGATGCAGGCGTGTCGCAAAACAGTCTAAAGAACGGTTTAGGAGGGAGTTAGGAAAAGAACCCCCCCCCCAACACACACACACACACACACACACACACACACACACCCCTCCATCCTCGCTCCCCATCCATTTTCTCCGAGGGAGCCGAGTTTGACAGCGAATTCATTCCGAGCGGGGAGGGTGATTTATTCTTCAAATATACCGACAAGTGCGGGCATGATGGAGCCCATTAAAATGTTGGGAGATTGTTTTTATGATTGAAGTCTGTATTACTCCAACCATAAAGAAAGAGAGCAAGGAGTCATTAGCATTTTCATGATGGTGTATTTCTGCTTGTCTCCGCGCCATCACTCATCTTTACTGCCCGTCCCTTTGCTCTCGCTCTGCTACAACGAGGAGAGACTGCAGCCTGAGTTGGGGTTGGGGGTGGGGGAGGCGGGGGCCAGAGATGCCCCAGCCGCTCTGCCCTTCACGCCAAATCCTCACCCTCCTTGGGACGCAGATCAGGGGATGAGAGGCCAGACACAGAAGATGTGCCTCACCTTTCTCCTGCCGACTCCTCATGCACGGGAGGGGTGGGAGCAGGGGGTCTTGCTAAAGGGTGCTTGGACCGGTTGGGAAAGGGGGTGCAACCCCTTCCTTTTTTTGATTCTTCCCTTCCTGGCCTACACACCACTTAGAACTCTCTGGGCTTATCTGAATACCGGTAAAATCAAGAATTCTTGGCTGAGTGCCCTGGGCTGGAGATGCCATAATAGAAGAGGACAAGAGGGAGGAGATCCCAAGTCCCTGGGTCTGGAGACTGTTGGCAAGAAGATGGGAGCCTGCTTCTGTCTCTCCTACTCCCTAAAGGCCCTTTGACCTTGCCCTAGGATGGGTTTAAGCCTCCTGTCTCCACCCTAGTTCCCCAGCTCCTCCTCCTTCCTAACTCCCTCAGTCCTTGATTCTTTTTACCCAATCGTTTACAACAAGACTCTCGAGTACCCTGAGGAACAAGTTCGTACCCTCCATTGAAAATAAGGGAGATAAAAATAATCACCACCAAAGTAGAAACCCGGAGAAAGTTGGCTATGAGTAAAATGGTGTCTCTACGTGCACGGGGATTGTTGGAGTCACCTGTCTTCTGATGAGATTCTCAACATAAAGAAACATTCTTTCTAGGTTGGGAGCAACCCGCCTGTAAATCCCGTTGCCCCAAATTGTACGTTGGCTCTTGAGGGAGTTGGTTGGGATAAAAGCTAATTAATAGATGATGGGGAGATGGAAGTGTTAGCTAGTAAGACATTAACAGCGATAACAACGATTAGTGGACTGCTTTCCTCTTGTTCCAGTGCTTTCTTACTGATGTCTCCCAACAACTTGAAAGGTGGGTTTCACAACCACCATTTCACAGATGAGGAAGCCAAGGGTCAGGTGAGAGGGTGTAGGGTCCCCAAGGTCACTCAGCCAGTAAGCAGAAAAATCAAGATCTGAACTCTGGACTGTCTTCATTAACTGATGCTGCCTGAGAAGGAGTTTAGGGTCTCAAAAGTGGAAGCCAGGTGCCAGAACATCCCATTTACTTCATCTGGGCTCATAAGGAAGTGGAGAGTATCCAGTAAGTGCTAACTATGTACATTCATCCCTTGGCCACTGGTCTGGGTAGTTGCGTATTAGTTAGCATTGCTGGGATGAACCCCTCTCTAATCGTTCAGGGAACATTAACTGAACACCTATTATGTGTCATTTTTGATTGGCCACACCCCCTGTCCCAGGCCTCCCCCTATCCCATCGAGATAGGTACCAAATAGAGCTCTGGTTTCCTGGGCTGGGAGGGAGGCCCAGGCAGCTGGACAGAGATGGAACAAAGTGGGGTGTGGAGGTGAGAGCCCCCCTCCAGCCTGCACAGTGCCCAGAGGCGGCTCTAGCGGCAGCCCTAGATTTACAGCTGCCCTGGTCCTGGTGCCATAAAAGCAAACGATCCTTCTCTCTACTAATTTCTGTGTAATTAGATCTCTCCTGGCATGGAAAGTGGGGAGTGGGGGTAGCCGGGAAGGGGAGGGTGCCAAGGACTCTCTGCAGAGGTGGGAGGAGGGGCCGCCGGACACACATGGCTTCATGTGGGGCGGGTTGGGCACATGGGTCTGGGTGCATTGCGACAGAGATGGGAAATGCAATAACACACGTGTGGCAGATAAAGAGGCAGATGGATCCTGATGGGACAACACCTTTGTGCCCACGATGGGGGACGAGAAGCCTGCGATCTTGTACAAAGATCCGGAAGCTAGAAGAATAACTCGAGCTAGTCCACGTGCCCAGGGGAGGTATTGAAATCCTCAGAGGGGCTGCACACAGATTTCCCCACCGGCAGCGAGATACCAAACAAAATTCCTCAGAGAGGCCCGAACAGCAAGGAATTCTTGCATTTACATCCACATTTACCAAGCAGTATATACATTATATCTATACATTTACTGGCACGACAGCAGATACACACGTCTCTTCATCAAATGCTGAAATGACAGCATCTGTACTAAACAGGGACTCAACAAATGTTTGTTCCCTTCTCTGTCCCCACCCATTGCCTGCCCACCTCTTGCAGACAGAAAACCAAAGGACTAAAAAAAGCCCTTTCTTTAAGTCAGGTTTTCTTTAAGATACTTGAAGGTGGATCCCATTAAGTCAGGGGGATAAAAAAAAGGAATTGCAGAAGAAATCAAGAAGAATGTGGGGATGGTTAGAGAGGGAAAGATCCTGGAGTTCTGCCTTTCCTTAGGAAGAGCAAAGTCCAAGAGAGGAAAAGAATACAGTTGTTACTTTTACCTCCCCTCCCCCTCCCCACCACTTCCGCCCCATGGTGACAAACAATGACCACAGGTATGGCAGTTACGCATTTGGAACAACACTTCGGCCGGCCAAGTATTCCTTCTGCACTGGAGTGTGTTTGTGGAGGGGCCTCGGAGGGCCTCTTAGCAATCTCCCTCTGCAGCCTAAATTTCTGTCGCGGTCAGCCTGCCAGAGAATCGGCAGTTTCTGCTTCAACCCTTCTGCTTGGAATGGAGCTCTTTACTTCATAAACAGTTTTCCCCATCGCTGGACCGCTGGAGGGATTAGAAGATCCTTCCGTGGAGCTGAAATCCATCTTCTTTTTAATTTCAGAATATACCATTTCTAACTGCCTGTCATATCTCCTTGAGTTATTCTAATGTTTTAAGACCAGCTCAATCAAAGCATTAATCGGCCCCCACAACAGCAATAACAATTAGATACCCATTGGAAAATCAGGAGATTTTGATCTCCACAGATGACTGTCATGTACTTATCTTAAGCCCTTGTTCTAATGGGCAATTCCTGATTAACCTGAGTAATGAAAATGTATCACAATAAAGAAAGATTTGTCATGCCTTGTTATCACTTCATAAGGCCATCCTTCTAGATACCTGCCATAACACCAGGATATTTCTGTCCCAATAAAACATGATCATGATGTGCTTGGCTAATAAAAAGGAAAAAAGCCGTGTATTAAAAATATGTTTAAAATGATTTGCATGAGTGATGTAAATATAAACCACCACCATCATCATTGTCAACATCATCCTCCGTTTATTTGCCTTTTGAAATCCCTGCTCGACCTTGGGGGTGGGAGTAGATAAAGGAAGAGGGAGGCAGGAAATTAGCATCTATTAAAGGCCGGGCACTGGGCTAAACACTCACAGTAGCCCTGTGAGATAGGTATTATTATGCCCTTGTAGGTGAGGAAATTGGGCTCCAAGAACTTAAGTCATTTGCCTGAGGTCATGCAGGGAGTTACCAAGGCATCTGGATTTTAACCCAGAGACATCGGATTCCAAAGCCCCCACTTTTCCCCCTAACCCCAGACTGGTTACTTTTGCTTTGATGCCAGAGGTACCCTACTGACTGGATCTAGACTATTCTTGTGACACTAGTGAGGATGTATGCTGGGCTCAAAGACCTCACCTTTCCTTCCCAGACACCCAGATGCCCCACAGAGGAGCCAGGAGTTCAGAACCTGAACGTGCGGCTTTTGTGCTGGTCACTTTTCTGCCTTCTGTGCGGGGGTGCCCGCACATAATCACGAATAGCGCTAACACGCCCCATCACTATTGTACAGTGAGACACTCATATATGCAGTGTCACACTCTATCCGCACTGGGAGTCACACAGGCTGGCTTTACCTTCTCGTCTCCCAGGTGGTGGCGCACATAGCCAGCAGGGGTCGCCGGCACACCAGGAATTACTGCTTGCTGGGCCTGTTTCCTTCTGCCCTACAGGATGGAAATATTCCTCCTCCTCTGCTCTTCTCCTAAAATCTCTGGCTAATCCCTCCCCTTCCTTGCTTTCCCTTCCCAGGCAACCCTTCAACTCCCGCCCCTCGTCCCGACCCTGTAGGTCTCTAATGATGAGCTAAGTAGTTGCTCGCTATGCAGCACCCGATCTGCCCAATCCCAATCTGGACCAGGGACCAGGGATTCTGGCGATTAGGAAGGGCCAGGGAGTTGGTAAGAAGCTTGGAGTCGCCAACCTTCTGGTTCACCCTTGCCTTATTAGGACTCTCCCTCCTCTTGGGCCTCCCCAGTACCCACTGCTTCCCAGCATCCTTCACTCCACCCTGTCTTGACCATTCTTTTATTGTCCCAGCGTTCACGGAAGCATTTGTTCCAGACATCCTCAGACCCCCAGGGTCCTTTAGCTCCCTTATCTTGGGAGGACCTAAGAATGAAGGAGGAGGCAAATCTCTCTTGGAGTGATCTGTGGCCAGTGGTTTGGGATGAGAAATCATGGTTTGGGGAGGATATGGGAGGGACCCAGGTATCCTGCCTTACAACCGGAAGAGGGCCAGGCATCTGCTCCCTGCGGAAAAGGGGTCCAGACACAGGCTGTGGAGGCAGCTGTGGCCGCCTTCTGGGAGTGGCATCTCTCTGCTCTTTTCTGCCTTTCCCCTCCCCTGCTGTATAGCAACAGTGCCCCGGCTTTCCCAGGCCCCCACCTCCTGGCAGCCCCCTCCCCCAGCTCCTGGAGCCTAGTGATTGGCGGCTGCCTGCTGCAGGGCCGGCTGGCTTTATAGCTTTGCGGCAGCTGGGGAGAAAGCAAGGCCAGAGACAGAAAAATGGAAACCGACCAAGCAATGGAGAATGATGAAAGAGTCAAAGGGAGGAAGACAAAAATAGGGGCAGAGAGACCTCAAGAATAACAAGCACTCCAATTCTAAATAATGGGAGGGACAGACTGAAGCAGACATGGACACAAAATTATAGAGATGCCGATGAAAGATGAAGAAAATGTGATAACGATGGGGAAAAAAGGGGCACCTGGGTGGCTCAGTCGTTGGGCAGCTGCCTTTGGCTCAGATCATGATCCCAGGGTCCTGAGATCGAGCCCCACATCGGGCTCCCTCCTCGACGGGAAGCCTGCTTCTCCCTCTCCCACGCCCCCTGCTTGTGTTCCCTCTCTCCCTGTGTATCTGTCAAATAAATAAATAAAATCTTAAAAAAAAAAAAAAAGAATGGGGAAAAATGGGAAGAAAAAGCAGATAGAAAAACGTTTGGATAAGTCCTGAGAATAGGGAAGTGCTAGGCTTTCCAGGTGGGCAGGAATTTCTTGGTAGTATGTGGAGGGTGGGATGGGCATCTAGGGACTCCCAGAAATTCTATGATACCGAAGAGGTTCTCCTGCTTGCAGCTAACCCTGTCCTCCCCACACTTGTGTTCCCATTCTTCCATTCTAGACTTTTCCATGGCCACGGCCTCCTGGAATTTTTTAAAAAATATTTTATTTGGGGCACCTGGGCGGCTCAGACATTAAGCGTCTGCCTTCGGCTCAGGTCATGATCTCAGGGTCCTGGGATGGAGCCCTGCATCGGGCTCCCTGCTCGGCGGGAAGCCTGTTTCTCCCTCTGCCAGTCCTCCTTCTTGTGTTCTCTCTCTCTTTCTCTCTGTCAAATAAATAAATAAAATATTCCTGTCAAATAAATAAATAAAATCTTAAAAAATATTTTATTTATTTATTTGAGAGAGAGGGAGAGAGAACAGAGGGAGAGTGAGAGAGAGAAGCAGACTCCCCACTGAGCAGAGAGCCCCAGGTGAGGTGGGGCTCAATCCCAGGACCCTGAGATCATGACCTGAGCCCAAGGCAGCTGCTTAACCGACTGAGCCACCCAGGCATCCCGAGAGTTTTGAGGTTATTACAGAAATGTCCTCCTTAAGGATGACCCGTGATCTAATGTGGAAGAATCTTGTACCATTTTCCACGAAATAAATGGGAAAACTGAACTCTGACACTTGGGAGGGAGGGATTTGAATATTAGAGCTACCCTTCAGTTGTCCACGGATTAATTTGTAAGGTTGTTGACCCTCTCACGGCTCCTCAGTTGGCACATACCACATTTACCTTATATTACAGTTATTCCTCTATATATCCTTTTTCCTAATATATATGCTCCTTAACAGCAAGATCCGTGTCTGCCCTTCTTTGTGGCTCCCACGGTGCCTTGTTCTTATTTATTGAGTGAACCAATGAATGGCCCCTGGAGATGTTTAAGCAGAGTTTGGATGACTACCAATGAGGGTTGTAGTCCAGGGAATTTCTATACCGAATGAGAAGCTGGAAATATATCTCTAAGTGCCCTTTTGGCTTTGAGGTTTATCAGTCCCCGCGTACGAACCCGAGCTTGCTCTGCTTCTCCAAACATGCAGGGGTAAGACACAAAACAGAAACCCCCAAATTATAAAGTACCTACCATGTGCCTGGCTCTGTACAAGGCATTTTACACATTCGATCTCATATCATCATCCCTATAACCTTTCTGGAAAGAATTATCCACACTTTGCAGATAAGGGCTCAGAGAGATGGAGTGTTTTGCTCCAGGTCATATGGTTAAGGAAGTATGACAAATTAAATCTGGAGACCTCTAATACCTATTTGATTTGCCACAACACCATGATTCTACCAATCAGGGAGATTTCCAGTTTTAGAAAAGCATGGGAGTTGAGAAACAGGGGCAACAGAAGAGGGAAGATATAGCTTCTAAATTTAGGGTTGGGAGAGAGATTCTGGATTCTAAGCCTGGAAAAAAAAAAATCCACTTTCATGAGTTAGAATAGGATTATTTCTACTCTCACCTGATTATCAGTAGACCTGGAGAAAGAAAAAAATATGAGGGACCAGGATTGGCAACCTGGACATGGGGTACTAAGCACTGGGATGTCTTGCCCTAGGTTATGACCTCGGCAGCGTGGGAGAGAGGAGTGCATCTAGTATGCAGTCTTGGAAATTTCGGGCATGTATCTTCCTGCTAGGAGGGATGCTGGGAGTCTAGGGGAGTCTAGGGATGTCCAGGTTACGGGGGTCCCATTCTGGGGCAGGGCTTCGGTTAGCACTGTGAAGTAGAAATTTATTTTATTTTTATTTTTATTTTTTTGTGAAGTAGAAATTTAATACATAGTTTTAAATTTGTGACTTTAAGTTTTCTAGTAGCTGCATCAAACAAAGTAAAAAGAACAAGGTGAGGGTCGCCTGGCTGGCTCAGTTGGGAGATCATGCAACTCTTCATCTTGGGGTTGTATGTTTGAGCCCTATGCTGGGCATAGAGATTATTTAAAAATAAAATCTTAAAAAAAAAAGAACCAGGTAAAATTAACATTAACATATTTTATTTAACCCAAGATATCCAATTATCATTTAAAGAAGCCTATTATCAATATAAACTTCTAAAATTCTTTTTTTTTCGTACTGTCTTTTTTTTTAAAGATTTTATTTTTATTTATTTATTTGACAGAGAGATCACAAGTAGGCAGAGAGGCAGGCAGAGAGAGAGAGGAGGAAGCAGGATCCCTGCCAAGCAGAGAGCCCGATGCGGGGCTCGATCCCAGGACCTTAAGATCATGACCTGAACTGAAGGCGGAGGCTTTAACCCACTGTGCCACCCAGGCGCCCCTGTACTAAGTCTTGAAATCTGTTATGCAATTTATACTTCCAACATTTCAATTTGGATTAGCCACAGTTCAAGCGTTCAGTAGTCACAGCTAGTCACAAGCTAGCTGGTGGCTAGCAGAGAGGACAGTGCCGGCTTAGAGTATGCCTCACGCCTGGCTAGTCAGAAGCGGTAGGAAATCTTTGATGTTGGATCCAGACATCTCGGTTCCTGCCCTTGATTTTTCTGACACCTTGACTCAGGAGTCCTCGTTTTTATGTGAGTCTGAAGACATATTCCCAATTCCCGTGGGTCAGAATTGTGTATCTATTACAGGTTCTGTGCCGTCCAGCGGCACGACAAGCTCTGGCTGCAACGCTTTCCCTAAGCTCCTCTTGCCAAGCCACCGGGGACCTCCAGGCTGCCAATCCAGTGGTTTCCAGGAGTCATTCCCTTGACCTCTCTGCTGCACCTGCCACACCTACCTCTGACTGATCCTTCCCAGTCTTCTCCGAGACTTCGAGTTCTCCAAACTTCCCTTTCATGTGGATAGTCACGTGGGTTCTGCCCTTGGCCCCCTTACCCTCTGGCTCTACATGCAGGGACACCTGGGTGATCTTTCTCCACCCTCGTCATTTTTACTTTCAAGGATCTTAAGTCTCTGTCCTCAGTTCCAAACTCTCTTGAGCTCCAGACTTGCATTTATCTATCCAACTGCCTACTGGATCTCTCTCTCCTTTGGAAGATTCCAAACACATTGGAAATTCAACAAGTCAAAATTGCACCAGTCAGATTTTCCTTTCATGTATTTCTCCATTTATACAATTTATTTGGCAAATGGCTTTGCTGGTTATCTGGTCACTGAAATGAGAAACCTGGGATCAACCCGACTCCTGTTCGCTTCCCATATCTAATTATCACCAAGTCCCATTAATTCTGCATCTTCAAGAATTCTGCCTCTTGGGCGCCTGGGTGGCTCAGTGGGTTAAAGCCTCTGCCTTCAGCTCAGGTCATGATCTCAGGGTCCTGGGATCGAGCCCCGCATCGGGCTCTCTGCTCAGCAGGGAGCCTGCTTCCCCCTCTCCCTCTGTCTGCCTCTCTACCTACTTGTGATCTCTCTCTCTGTCAAATAAATAAATCTTTAAAAAAAAAAAAGAATTCTGCCTCTTTTTCTCTCGACACTGCTTCAGTTCAGTGCTCATCATTTTTGCCTGGGTTATTACAATGGGTTCCTAACTGGTTTCTCCGGACTTTCATGACCTAGTAATAGAGTGTAAGCTTTGTAAGGACAGGCATTCTTATGTTTTGTTCGTGCTGTTTCCCAGTGCCTAGAACAGCACCTGCCACATAGTAGGCCGTCAATGAATATTTGTTGAGTGAACGTTTGAGATCTCCCAGTCCATCTTTCTAGCCTCATCTCACATGTACAAGCTTCATTCAGCAGCCCTGAGTGTTTAGGCTTCTGAGCCGGTTATGTCTTTGCACATTCTGTTCCTTCTGTCTCTTTAAGACTGAGCTTCTACACCTTCACCCATGGTAAGCTTTTTCTCCCCGAGTCTTGGTTAATTATCCTTCCTCTGCGGGCCCAGAGCCTGCCGTGCCTCTCTCTACAGTAGTGGTTATCTTGCTTTCCTGTTTTTGTTGCTTTATGTTGACTAGAAGCTGTGCAAGGGCAGTTTTTGACTTTTTTTTTTTTTTTTTAGTTTTTGACTGTTTTTGACTGTTCCTTCTCTACTCCCAGCACCTGACCCCTAAAGAGCCCTCCATAGAGTTCTCTGAATTAATGCATGACATGTCTCCATCCCAAATGACATCACACTTTATTTTTAAGATTTTGTTTATTTATTTGACAGAGAGAGAAAGAGATCACAAGTAGGCAGAGAGGCAGGCAGAGAGAGGGGGGAAGCAGGCTCCCTGCTGAGCAGAGAGCCCGATGCGGGGCTCGATCCCAGAACCCTGAGATCATGACCTGAGCCGAAGGCAGAGGCTTTAACCCACTGAGCCACCCAGGCGCCCCGATGACATCACCTTTTACTCTTTCAGGCTACACAGGGCACTTCAACAGTATTGCTAATGTTTTTCTAAAGCTGGTCAGTGAGTCCGGTGATGTTCACTGTATTATTCCTCATCCTTTTATGTGGACATATATATCCTTTTGTATGTACGAAATATTTTAGTAAAAGAATTTAAAAAATTATTTTTGGAAGGCCTGGACTATGTGTCAGTCTCTGGACTGTACTTCAGGAACCTGAGACATAGATTCGAGAGAGAAGAAAGACTTGTAAGCCTGCTGCGAGTGTTTTTACGAAGGGTTGTATGTGGCACCTCAGGGGGGACTGAGAGAAGTCAAGTAGGGATTCATGGAGGAGGCATCCTTTGAGCTGTGGGGAGAGCATGTGCTCAGAGGCCTGCAAAAATGGTGGCGTGGTTCTGTGACACTGGAGTCCAGGGTTCCTTAGGGCAGGATGGGAAATGGAAGGGCAGGTTGGAGTCAGATGGTGGAGACCCTGACTGACAGGTCACTAAGGGACCTGCACTTCGGTTCCTGTAGGTCCCAGGAAGCCACTGAGGTTCTGCAAGCGGGGAGTGATGTTTGGATCCGTTCCCTCCCACCAACGACGGACACCCCAGTTCCTGTCTGCTGCTACTTGGTCTGACTTTTCCTTTCACATTAGGGCCTGGAGCCCATTCAGATCCAACAGTTTCTGCATGGACGCGGGAAGGCGGGGCAGAAGAGACCATCCATTCCGGAAGGGAAACAAGTGGAAAGGCCAAGTTGCCAAATTCCACACAGAGAGTAGGAGAAAGCTGGAATTGGAACCCAGGTGTCTTGCTACCCGCCCCATCCCTGGCACAGGCAGTCAATTATCCTCCCCTTGCTCCCTGTGTCTGTCAGGGGCCATGTGCTGGATCCTGGGATAGGCAAATCACGAGTAAGGATGAGAAACGGCTCTAAACTTCCCAGCCTGAAGGTGCAGAGAGTGCACAAGAAGACACACGAAGGGCAGAAAAAGCAGCAGCCGGGGACTCTAGATATCCAGGTGGAGGGGTCTGATGAAGAACTGGGGGACTTCGTGGAGGAGCGGACCGTATAGTGGGTTGGGGAAGGTGAGGCAGAACTGAGCTGGGGAGGAGGGACGCGGAGAATGACCCCTGTAACGTTCTGGGGGTGGGAAAGAACACCTATGCTGCATCTCGAGTAAGCGCTATGAGCCGGGCAGCCTGTGTCTACAGACTTGTGTGGCTACCCATGTCGCTCCTGGGCGGGGAGAGCGGTCTGAGTGGCATGGCAGGGGCTGTGGGGTGGGAGCAGGGGCTCTGGGTCCCTGTTTCTGTCTCCCTTCCTCCCCTTGTGCACTAGGTGGGGCACCCTTCTGGAAGCCAGGATGTCCGGGTTCCAGATTCTTCCCTCCCCAACCTCCCCCAGAAATAAATCAGAAGTGATTTCATTAAATGCACCTCCTGCTGGGGATGTTGGCTCATAATTCCTCTCTGATTAACCCCCACTACCCCGGCAAGTTTATAGGCCAAGCGAGGGAGGGGGTTAGGGGGAGGGAAAAAGGAGGGATGGGGGGAATCCCAGGCGGGTGATGGATGCTTCTGTCAGCCCAGCTCGTATTTATTAATAGTCTTAATACGGGAAGCAATAAAGGAAGAGAGGGATTCTATTAATTAAATCATTGTTATAATTAACTTTCATTAAAGGAGGATCAATAAAGAGGAGTTGAGATGGAGAGAGGAGAGATCCATTATCTCTAATTTCCTTGGAAGGGATTCAGGGAATGAGATGGGGTTGCTAGGAGACAGCGACGGGAGGGAAGAAGGAAGGATGGAAGATGTCATCCAGGTGGGTGGGAGGGGGTGGATTGGGGGGATTTCAGGTGGGTGGAGAGAGAGGGATTGGTGCAGGTTGCCCACCCAGAGGCCCCGAAGGGAAAGGAGGGTGGGTCCTAAGGGAGCTTCTGGGATGGGGAACGAGGGGGCTGTAGGCACGGCCTGTGCTGGGCATTGCCGAGAGCCTTGGTCAGCGCGCAGGTCCTTAATAAATGCTTTACGACGCTGAGTGTATGTCTAGCCTGTGAAGCTGGTTAGTGGATGGATGTGTTTTTGTCGCTGTGGAGTCAGAGCGTGCATACGTGTACATGAGGACGACAACAGAGGGAGAGGAGGAGGCAGGGATGGAAGGAATATCAAATAGGCTGTAGAGGTATGAGGTTTAGGGTATTTTTTACTAAGTGGCTTCTCCGGGGTGGGAGCTCCTGACAGGAGTAATGCTTGTCTCTGGCTCGCGCTACAGTGACGGCTGCTATGGAGGATGAAGGTCCGAGCAGGGGAAACTTCCCCTGCCTCCTGAGACATGTACCGGAGCCTAGAAGTCTGGGTCCCACCCCACCCCACCCCAGGACAGAAATCCTGAGCAGGGCCCATGTCGACCCATCAGTCTGCTCCCGCCGCCCCCCGCCCCTCAACACTGCAGTCTTCTCCAGGCCAGATCCCAGCCCCACAACCTGAGACAAAAACACCCCTCCTCCTTGGCCCATCGGGAGGCACAATGTGGAAATGCTGCCAGGCACCGTCCTCCACAAGGCAGGGGGGAGTCCCCTCCCTCCCTCTCCCCTTCCCTCCACTACGGTCCAGAAGCCAGGTATCTAGCCCTCCATTGCTCTAGTCATGCCTCATGATAAGAACACATTTTATTAGAATCGTTATACATATCATATAAATATATTTGTCCAAACTACAGATTGAGGGAGGGATAATGAGGGAAAGCTCTTATTGCTGTGGGGGAACCTGGAGAGGGAGGAAGGGGTGAGACATGGGGACACCTGGGACCCTTTGTTTCCCCCATCCCTCACAGAAGGCACAAATGCATTATTTCTTTCCGTGTGAGGACACTGGGGGAGGGATGGCAGGGAGGGGCCGGAGCTAAAGTACAGAAAACCTCAAAAATACAAAAGAAACCTCCAAACTTCATACCTAATGGTGTGAGAAAGGCTGCGGTGGGGTGCAGAAGGCCATGGGGGTGGGGTGGGGGGACAGAAAGAACCACTGAAGCTCAGAACTGAGAGAGATACAAAGAGGCCACGATGCCCATGCCGCCGCCTCCATGCAGGCCCCCGAGAAAGCTCAGGTAAACCAGCACAGACCCCGACTAAGAGCGGGTGGGGTGCCCCGGGAATTGGCTTTGGGGCAGCAGAGAGTGCATGTGAGTGTGTGAGTGTGAGTGTCTGCGTGTGTGTGGTGGGGTGGAGGCTGGTGTCAGTGACAGAGCAACCAGGGCTAGGAGGGCGTGATCCTAGTCCCCCCGGGGAAGCTCTCCTCCATCCTGGCTCCCCCAAAACCGCTTTCAGGGGGTGAAGTCAGCCACCGCTTCCAAGGAGGGCCCCTGCCTGGACAGAAGAGCCCCAGGCGGGAGAGGATGAAGGCAAGAGCCTGGGATGAACACGGGTCAGGGAGCGGTTCTTAGGGAACAGAATATCACGGGGCCCCGTGTGTCAGGAAAGCCATGAGACCTAAGTGTGTGTCTGTGTGTGAGTGTGTGTCTGTATGTAAGTGTATCTGGGCACGTCCCGGGGCGGGTGGGGGGAGCTCACTCAAAGGTAAAGGGGTCCTGGGTGCTGAAAAAGAAGTGTCCATCCATGTGGTCCTCCAGCGCATCCTTATCACTCTCGGCCGGGAAGCGCTCCTTACAAATGGGGCACTCCTTCCACGGGGGGGTGGCAGGGTCCCCAGCGCTGGCCTCTGACAAGGGACCCACCGCAAAGCCACTGCGGGAGACAGAGAGAAAGGAGAGGGTCAGGGCGCTCCGACGTCCTCCTGCCTTGCGGACCTCAGGGAGAGGGACCCGCGCCCCTGGGCTCCCAGGTCCCCCTGTTCCCCAGGCAGCTCCCTGGTGGCTCTCGCTCCCCGCCTCACCCACAGCATCTTTCTCGCCACACTACTGGAGCTTGGTTTCCCGGCTCTCCATGTGCTCTCTTCTGTAGTCCCTGCCGGTCGCTGTGTAGTGTGCAGCCCATCCCCCAACCCCCTGCTCTCCTCCCTCCATCTCCGTCTGCTGCCTAATGAGGCTGAAAATGAGTCTGACATCGTCCTTCATCTTCCTGCTCCAGCTGAGAAGGATGACAGCATCACCCCCTCCCTGCCCTGAGCCCATCTCGCATGGAGGCAAAGCGGGGGGCTAGATGATAAAATCTCTTTTCCCCTTGCCTTCCCTGCTTGACCTGTGAAAGGAAAGGGAAGGCCCAAGGGGCAATCTGATACCCGAACCCCCGCCCCTGCAGCTGCATCACCCAGAGGGCTTCCCGGGGGAGTCAGGGAAGAGGGACATCTCAGAGCTGGCCAGATGGATGCTGGATTCCAGTCTTCTCTCTTATCCCATCCCTGGGGGCGTCGGTCACCTCCCTTCCTCCCCAGACGGCGCCTAGGTACCTACCTGGTGGTTGGGGAAGGGGAAGGGGCAGGAGAGAGGGGATGCAGGGCAATTTGGGCTCCATGGAAGATGGTGCTAGAACAATACAGAAGCCAGTTAAAGGCAGGGCCTCTGAGTGCGCACGTGCATTGATAAGGCAGGGCAGGAATTCCCTGAAGGCACCTGGGGTTTGCAGTGGTGGGTGACTTTATGTCAACCATACCTATGTCTTCTTTTCTTGGCCACGGCCAAGAAGAGGGAACTTGGGCGAAGGGCATGGGCACTCTTCGCCCGGATGCCCTTTCCACTGGCATCCTCCCACCTCCCTCCTGGTCTCCCCTTCTTGCGCTCACCTGGCCACGTCATAGAAGGCATTGCCCAGGTCAGGAAGCAGCAGATTGGCCTCCTCACCCCCACTCTGAACAGCTGCCATGAGGACTGACTTCTCATCTTCGGCCTCCTGGGCACCAAAGAGATAGGGTAGGGTTTTGGGGGGTAGTGAGGATCCCAAGACAGGGGAGCAGTCCACTGGAGCAGGTGAGGGAAGCTCAGTCTAGGCCCAGACAGCAGACAGTGGGCTGCAGTAGGAACGAGGCAGGACAGGAGTTCTGATGGGGGCTGGGGGGTAAGAAGCCAAGGGTGGGGAGCAGGGGCTGGCAGCAGTGAGGCTATTGGGTTGGATTGGGTTTTGGGGTGTTGCCCGCCGGATGGCCTTGAAGAGAGGCTGGGCCTGCCTCCTCTCCGCCAAGGGAAAAAGGGACCCCTGTGAAGCTAAGACTTCCTGCTCCAGAGGCCGGGCCACTTGGGCATGGCCCTCCCTCCCTACCCCTTCTTCCCCCCCCCCCCCCCCC
>CM052897.1:53858820-54051171 GCA_028534135.1 Potos flavus | reverse complement strand
ATGTGTCTCCTGTCACCTCAAGCTTAATCCTACTTGTTACTCCCTAAAGCTAATTTTTGATGCCAGAACCATCTTAAGAGTCTACTAATGACTCTCCTTTTCCATCTTCGCTAGGTTAGATTTTGGACCCTGGGGGAGCAGCCAGGCCCCGTCCCTGACCTGGCCCAACTCCCACCTTGTACTGCTCCGTCAGCTCGGCGTGCTCCTGCCTGGCAGTCGCCAGAGCCGTCTCGAGATCCTGGACTTGATTCCTCAGCTCTGTCACCTGTCCCTCCAGCTGCAGCTTCAGCTGCATCAGGTCATTCCTCTCTTGCTGGCTCTCGTCCAACTGGTTCTACAGGGGGCGGGATGGAGGGCAGGATGAAGAAGGGGGCTGTGCTTGTGACGGTCCCGTCTCCATCACTCTGCAGAGGAATTCGGGGCTGGGAAGTTATATCAGTACAAGCTATAAAGAGGTGAGTAAGGGGAGCCTTGGGGTGTAACTGAAGCCTGCCCACCACCAGACACACCAGCTCCCGACGCCCTTGGAAGAAGTCTGTCTCAATCCATGCAGACAAAAGGGATGGCTCCCTGAATTCTACCTTATCTATTCTGGAACCAGACAGATGTAGGCTTACAATTTCTACTAGTTATGTCACTTTGAATGAGTTACTTGCCTTCTCGGAGTCTTTGTCCTCATTTGTAAAGTGATTTCTTAGTATATATTGTTGAAAGGTATTTGTAGTGAGAGTAACAAATGTAAAAACAGAACATGGAAGACATCCAGATGGCCAAAAGACACATGCTCAACATCACTCAACATCACTCATCATCAGGGAAATGCAAATCAAAACCGTAATGAGATATCATCTCACACCTGTCAGAATGGCTACAATAAAAAACACAAGAAACGACAAGTGTTGGCGAAGATGTGGACAAAAAGGAACTCTCTTCACTGTTGGTGGGAGTGCAGGCTGGTGCAGCCACTGCAGAAAATGGCATGGAGGTTCCTCAAAAAGTTAAAAATAGAACTACTCTACGAGGGGCGCCTGGGTGGCTCAGTGGGTTAAGCCTCTGCTTTTGGCTCAGGTCATGATCTCAGGGTCCTGGGTCCCCACATCGGGATCTCTGCTCAGCAGGGAGCCTGCTTCCCCCTCTCTCTCTGCCTGCCTCTCCGCCTACTTGTGATCTCTCTCTGTCAAATAAATAAATAAAATCTTAAAAAAAGAAAGAACTACTCTATGACGTAGTAATTGCACTCCTAGGTATTTACACAAAAAGTCTGAAACACTAATTCAAAGGGAAGCGTGCACCCCTAAGTTTATAGCAGCATTATTTACAAGAGCCAAACTATGGAAGCAGCCCGAGTGTCCATCAAATAATGAAGAAAATGTGGTGTATACGCGCACGCACACACACACACACACACACACACACACACAATCCTCTTACTCGGCCATAAGAAAGACTGAGGTCTTGCCATTTGCAATGACATGGATGGAGTTACAGAACATTATGCCAAGTGAAATAAGTCAGAGAAAGACAAATACCATATGATCTCACTCATATGTGGAATTTACAAAACGAAACAAACGAGCCTGGGGAAAAAAGAGAGAGAGAGAGAGAGAGAGAAACAAACCAAGAAAGAGACTCTTAACTATAGAGAACAAACTACTGGTTACCAGAGGGGAGGTGGGTGGAGGTGGGTGAAACAGGTGATGGGGATTAAGAGCTTATCATGATGAGCGCTGAGTAATAGATGGAACTGCTGAATCACTGTATTGTACACCTGAAACTAACATAACACTGGATGGTAACTACACTGGAATTAGAATGAAAAAAACATCATGGGGTAGGAGCGCACACATGTCTGACTTATGTAAGATATAAACATCTTCTTCCTATTCTTGTGTTGATTCCGTGTGTTTAGAGGGTTCTAGGAGGCAAGAATTTACTTCAATCACAGACGAGCTACTCATTCTCACCTCCTGAGCCTTCCTCAAATCTGTCCTCTTGTCTGGGAAGTGTACTTCCTCCCCACCTGTCCCCGTCCCTTCTCTGCCTTCAGGAAGTCCTTGCCAACATGTGCCCTCACTCTCTAATTCTTCTCTGTTTGGTCTGTTTGGTCCAATGGGAAAGAATACAAGCCACACATATAGTTTTTAAATTTTCCAGTAGATACTTCAAAAAAGTAATAAGAAACAGGTGAAATTCACTTTAATTATATTTTGTCCAACCCAGTCTACCCCAAATATCATTTCAACATGTAATCAATATAAAAAATTACTGAGATCTTTTCCTTTTTTAAATACAATGTCTCCAAAATCCTTTGTGTATTTTACCCACATAGTACATCTCGATTTGGACCAGTCACATTTCAAGTGCTCAAGAGCCTCCAATATTATCTCGGGCCTACTATCTGTTCTCATTCCTCACCTGTCCTGGACGTGGGTCTCATCCTCCCCTTCCTCCGAACCTTCCTTTCCTGGAGTGGCCTCCCTCCACCCTTTAGATCTTCCTCTAGGGCCTAGGACAGGATGTAGCACTTGGGAGGAATGCTCGAAAAGTACTTATGAAATCTTGAGTGACAGTGGCCTGTGGGCAGCTTGCTTTCCTGCCCTACATGCTTGTGTCTATGCTAGACTGAGACTTTCTTAACGGCAAGATTGTGTAATTCCCAGCAAGGTCTCTGGTTGAGGCCTTAGCCCGTGGGAGAGTTAAGCGAGAAGGGGTCCCTTGCCATGCTGCCCACCCATTCCCCTGCCCAGGAGCAGCTCTGTTGCTCTCTTCTCACCTGCAGCACGGTGGCCTTGGGGACAACCAGCAG
The DNA here is from genome assembly GCA_028534135.1 of Potos flavus. Taxonomy (NCBI): domain Eukaryota; kingdom Metazoa; phylum Chordata; class Mammalia; order Carnivora; family Procyonidae; genus Potos; species Potos flavus. Next base: position 54,048,365 of record CM052897.1, on the reverse strand, counting down.
GATGTCAGAGCCACCATCGGTCTCCTCCAGGGTCACCAGCTCATCCATGGGCCTCGGCTCTCGGAACTGGAAAGGGGGGCTCTGCCCACACACCCGGCCCTGGCGGTTTACATATCGGAACTGGTAGAGCTGGGCTCCAGGTTTGGGCAGGTAGCTGGCTGTGGGAAGAGGGATGGACCCGGCGTTTGACAGGTCCCCCTTCCCCTTGGTGCGTCTTATCACTCACTGCCCTTGGCTCCAGCCTCTTGTTCCCTGTCCTATATACTGTTTTCTTTCCACCTCCCACAGGGTATTTCCATACCCTGGGATACTCCTGTCCCTCCCCTCTGCCTAGCCCTGTCCTTCCTCTCTTTCCCAAACCTACCTTCCATCATAATCATCATCATAATGCTAGTTACTATTTACTGAGTGCCCACCCTGTACCAGGCACTATGCTAACCCTTTCCCTGGATCACTTTAAACCTTCATATTGTACCTATAAGCCATGCACCCCCCTTTATTGTTAAGATAGTAGACACAGAGAGATTAAGTAATTTGTCCAGGGTCTAACAGCTTGTAAGTATTAGAGTTGAGATATAAACCCAGGTCCTTCAGAAGCTAACACCACCTTCTTAATCTTTGATCCCACCTTTCCTTCCCTCTTCCAGACCCCTAGCTCCCTAAGAGGACCTTCCTCTTTTTTTTTGGTAGGAGGCAGGATTAGTGGCCCTCTATAGTTCCTTCCATCTCTAAGTCCCTGATTCTATAATAATCTCACAATTCTATGTCTGCTGAGCCCTATTGGATATAGTTATTTTCTTTATTTGCACGTATTTTTCTTTGCTGTCTGTGCCTAACTTTTGTTTCTGAGCCCACTATCCTCTACACCTCTATCCCCCTGGCTCCTCCTTTCTAGACCTTCCATCTTCCCTCGTACCTTGGAACTGGACACTGGCGTGGACAGGGGAGCCATCCGCCGCACTTTCAGGCACCGACGACCACACAAACGTGTGGTAATCCCGAACACAGGCAGCCTCCACCTGTGAAGGCCCACAGTGGGAGAGGGTAAGGTGATGGAGCTATAAGCTATGGATGGCAGAAAGGGATGAGGGACTGAACGGGGACAGGATGCTGTTACAGGGGCAGGGACGATGAGAGACAGCAAACGTGGAGGGATATTTTGTGGCAGAAGAGAGCAAGGCTAAGTGGCTCAGTCATTAAGCATCTGCCTTTGGCTCAGGACATGATCCCGGGGTCCAAGGATCGAGCTCCACATCAGGCTCCCTGCTCAGCGGGAAGTCTGCTTCTTCCTCTCCCACTCCCCCTGCTTGTGTTCCCTCTCTCGCACTCGCTCTGTCAAATAAATAAATAGAATCTTAAAAAAAAAAAAGAGAGAGTAAGGCTAAGATGGGGAGACGATGAGCTCTGTTTACACAAAAGGCCTCTGTTATCTGTGACATCTTTTCCCTTCTTTTCTATCAACATGAGGTTGAGAATCCAAGGATTAAGTCATTCCCCTTATTCCAACCGACCCATGGCCCATAAATCTGAGCCAAAAGGGGGTTCAGAGATACCTTGAAGATGCCAATCCAGTCGCTGGCACTGGGCATGGTGCCTGGGGGAAGGGTATAGTGACATTCCACCTTGGTGTTGGGGATGTAGGTCCGGGCTACATTTAGAAAGTTGACTCCACCTCGGGAAGGTACCCGGCTTAGTGATGATTCTTCCATCCTGCCCTGAAGATATCTGCCCTCCTCTGAAATAAAGGGTTAACATCCTACAATCTCTCCAATCCATCTCTTCTTCCCCCCAACTCCATTCCCACCCACTCACAGCTCCTGTCACTACACCTGGAGATGAAGGCATATCACGTTTCCAGCACCTGAGGGTTAGAGGACCCTTTGGAGGTATCATTTTTGGTCTCCAGAACATAGGTCTGGCCTTCTGAGTCAGTCCCCATCCTGTCTCACGCTGTACCTTTTCTGAGTCATAGATTCTTCCTAGAGTTAAGATCTCTCTCACTTCTGCTCCCTTTTCACAGCCCTGTTGATCAAGTCTCAGTATCCCAGGCTCTGCCTTCTGAGTCCCTCCTTTTCCACCTCTTAACATCTTGAGCATTCCAAATTCTTTGGCCTCCACCTCGCCATCCCATCCCCCATATCTTTCTGCTCTTGGATTCAAAATCCAACTGAGGTGCGAGGCCCCCTCTTTCTGAGCGGGTCTCCTTGCGCGCCCCAGCTGTACCCACGACCGCTCATGACATCTGAAAACAACTAATCTCTGTGAAAGTAATGACTGAGTCTTCAGAGCTGGGAAGTGGCTAGGGGGACCAACAGCCCAATCCTAAGGTCCCTGAGGTCTCAGTTCTCTCCCCTCTCGGAGTTGTCCACCCTCATGAATTAAAAAAAAAAAAAAAAAAGCTTCTGCTCTCATTCAACAGACAAAGGGAAAGGGAAGATGTAGGGAAAGACAGGTTTTGTCTCTCCACTTCATTACTCCAGGAAGTCAAGAATTCTGGAGGCGGCTGCTTCAAGGGTGGAGTGAAACACTCAGCAGGAACGTGGTGGTGTGGGGAGATGGAATGTGCGAGCCTGGAGCTAGGAAAACCCCACCCCCGGTAGGGGATAGACTGGAAGGTGGGGAGTAAAGGGCCCTGAGAAGGGGTAATATATAGATGATGTTGAGAGAAGGGAGAGATAATTCAAACAGAACCTAACATTCTTTTCTTCAGATCTTGCCAGGAGCAGAACTAGAAACCTACTGGTTTGACTATGTTAACCCAGCTGTAGTATTTTCCTTTCCATTTTCTCTCTGCCCCCTTTGGCCTCGATTCTAAGTGCCTAGATGGGGAACTGGAGGCATGCTGTAAGACAGGACTGAGAGGAAGAGGTGTTCCAAGTTGGGTAGGAACTATGGGTATGGGGTGAGGAACAATAATAATCAACAGAACTCCTCAGCCTAAGGCTGTGACATGGCCCTCGCCATCGCTGCTCTCCAGCCCACTCATCTTCATCCTATGTCAGCTGCAGAGGACGGCGCCCAATCAGCCATGGGTAGTCACGTGCACACCCCTAAACATCACAAACCCACGCCAGGCTGAAGTCGGGGGCTAGGACTTTAAAAAAAACAACAGAAATTCGGCAGAGGAGGAAAGGTGAGCCAGTTCTCCAAAAACAAGCAACTTCTCCCTCCAAAACGAGGACTGGATTCAGGACAAGAGGTATCTTTGGGGTTTCATCTCTGAAAAATCCCTAGTTATAATTAGTCCATGTTTTCTCCAAATACAATTCTTCTGATGTTCTAAGTAGGGATGAGTTATCTCCAAAGACCTAAGCCTGGGGAACCCCAAATATGCCCCACAAAGAAAATCCATAACAGTTGGAAACATTCACCAGACCCGAAACGAAGCTCTGGGCACTTAAAGTGTATGAGTGTAGCCAGATTCAAGTGTTCGAGGGGGAGGGGAGAGTCCCACTCCCACCCCCCCAACTCTGTAGGGCTCTAGAGTTCCTTAACATTCTACCACTTGGGAGGTTTTTTCCCCCAGCGATTCAGCGTAGTAAAGGCCTTTGGATTGGGGCGGCAGAGTAAGGAGAAAGGGAAGGTTTGCGAGGGTCAAGTCTTGCCTGGGAAAGAATGAGTAAATATTTCAGCTTCTCCCAACTACCCGAAGCGTAACAGCTTTATAGAGAAGGACTGAGGGAAGGTGAAAACAGTGAGCGGGCACCCTCCTGATCGGGGCCCCCTCGAGACCCAGAACTCTTAAAACAGTACGGGTGGCTTCTCCAGTACGGAAAGTATTAAAACCCAAACGCTCCGGCATCTCCCTTCTACAGTTCCCTTAGGTTATCCTTCCACAGACTGGAAAGTGGGGTGACCCCCCCCGCATCAGATCGCCCCCAAATTAGGCCAAGTTTCTTACCCCACACACGGATCAGCTGTTTCCTCACCTTCCACCAACAACAAAAACAGCACTCCGACTCCTGGAGGGGAGGGAGAAGAGTGGACGCGAGGGCTTCTGGGTTTTGTGGTTTATCCGCCGTCTTTTGTCGGTGAGCTGGCTTGGACCCGGGACCACACATCCCAGGAAGCTGTGCGTGAGGAGGGCGGAGCAGAGGGCGGCCGTGGCGGCGGCCTCATCACGGCATCTTGGGAGGCGTAGTTCTCACGTCCATGAACGTAAGCGAGGGTGTGGCCACCAAAGGACTTCACGGCCCATGATTCCTTAGGAGGGGGCCGGCTATATTAGTGGTGACTGCTGGTTTGTAACGTGCGTAGTGGGTGGGATGGTGGGAGGAGTTAGGGCCTTAACGCCTCCTGCGTAATGCCTTATGGGGTTGCTGAGCGCGTTGCATCGCGTCCTCGGGTTTGCTTTTCACAACAGTCTGTGGGATAGCTAGTATTGTTATCCGCCCTTTACAGATGAGGACATTAAAGCCCAGAATGTTTAAGGAACCGGTCTAAAGTATCAAAGCTATGCAATAGTAGACCTACAGTGCTGCGCGACCCCCAGCGACCTACTGTTTAGGGACGGCGAACTACTGGCTGTGGTAGCAGTTTCTTCTTTGCTTCGACCTCAGGGACAGCCCCTGTAAAAACTGTGTTGTGCGCCACTATGTATGTGCATATATATAAATTCTTCCCCCTCCCAACCCGAGGGTTTCAGTGCCAGGGGCCTGCCAATACACAGTAGGACTGGGCTCTCCCAGAGTGGCCTCTAGGTCTAGGAAGGGGACCCATTGCTTGAGGTGGTCGTGGTGGTGGTGATGGGGAGGGGAAGAAAGAATGAGGTTGAAAGGAGAGACTGACATAATTCAATTATGTGAGTTCGTAATTCAGAACTCACAAACAAGCCACTTAGACTGGCTGGTTTGGCCAAGCCTTTTAACTGGCTTAAATGAATTAGGATAATAATACATGTTATTGCTCTTGTTTTTATTTAGGAGAGGTGAAAGAGTCACACTCCTTCCACAACTTAAGTTAAAGACTTGGGCATCCTCCTGCCTACCCCTTCTTGGACCCTCCAGGACCCTCCAGGTAATCCGAGGCATTCAAAATGACCTCTCTCTCTCTGTCTCTGTATTAAGGGATTACAGTCTAAGGATTGATTTGCTCTTCCTGGGTGCCTGCTTTAATTCTCTGCTTACTAAGTTATGGAACCTCTGCCTTTTCCAAGTTTTTTGGTAGTATTTTGCTTTTACGACTGGATAGGGTGTCTGGTGCCTGCTCTTGAGTGCCTTTCATCTGAAGATCTCCAAGCACTTAACAATAAGTCACTGGGCTTCACGAACATTAAGGTGACGTGTCTGTGTCATTAGTCAGGATTTATGAGTTAGGGAATAAGCTATTGGATGAGGAGCTGGCCCAAGGTCCTGGGCTGGGTTAAGAGTGGGGCCTGTTCAGGGACCTATGTCCCAGGTGTGTTTGGTTTTTGTGTTCCACCAAGAAAAAAAGCTTGGAAGAAAATTCAGTCTCAGCAGGAGCTCAAAACAAAATAAAACAAAACAAAACACAAAAACATTTTCCATATTTTGGATGCTCACAATGTGTTTATGCTAAGATTTTTTTCCATTCGATATGACAGGCTTATATAGTAGGTCCTATTATTATCCCCATTTTACATATGATAAGGATTGAGGCACAATTAAAGTGACTTATCTGGCATCATCTAACTAGTAAGTGGTAGAATCAGGATTCAAGCACAAGCAGTCCAGTAACTGCTGTCCCACCCAGAAACTGCTGGTATGTGATACGAACTCCCGTTGTTCTAAGAAACAGTGCTATTAATTAGTCAAGGGACAAATGTTCACTGAGTTTTATGCACAAGGCACAGGTGATGTGAAACAGATTCATTCAGCAAATATATGTGTGAGGTACTATGCTAGGTATTCAATAAATTTTGTTGAAAGAATGAATATGAAGGGGCACCTGAGTGGTCCAGTTGGCTAAGCGTGGGACTTTTGGTTTTCGCTCAGGTCATGATCTCAGGGTCCTGAGATCGAGTCCCACATTGGATTCCCTGCTCAGCGCCAAGTCTGTTTGAGATTCTTTCTCCCTCCCCCTCTGCCTGTCACCTTGCGTGCTCTCTCTCTCAAATAAATAAATAAAATCTTTAAAAAATTTAAAAAAAAGAATGAATGTATACAACATATAGATATTTGAAGGATGGATTGGATTTGAATAGTTTGGCAGGACAAGGTCTATGAAGGCAAAGCTTATTCTAGCCTGAAGCAAAGATTCCGAAGTGGGAATTTATAATGTTTACTGGAGCCTAGGAGGTCATATAAGCACATAAATTTCAGCTTTTTTTAAAGAAAAACTCAGATTATTGGTAATGACTGCCTGAAATGTGTTGAGAAGGACTCTGAGGAAAGAGTGCTGGGATTAATTAGTAATATCTATCATGCACCCTAGAAGGAAGATGGCAGTTGTAGTAGATTGACTTGTTGTTTGATATTATTTACTTTCTCCTTCCCTGCCCATTGCTATGTGACTTGAAGTATCTCCTGCAGACGTCTCATTTCATTGACTTTGACCTTGATCATGTTTCATATTTTGGCTGATGGGATGCGAACAGATGCTATGTTTGCACATGTGAGTTTCCACTTTCTTGTTCTTCTCTGCCACTAGAATGGATGTATTCCACAGGAGAAACGCTCCTGCCTGGGTCCTGAAATGAGGAGACCCACGGAGCAGAGCTGTAGCCTGCCCACAGCTTGCATATACATAAGTCAGAAATAAACCTTTGGTGCTGTAAGTCACTGAGATTTTGGGATTAGTTGTTAGTGCAGCAAAGCTGACCAATAGTCATACCTGTGTAATGGTATCAAGTTTGAAAGATCAAGTTTGAAAGGTAAGTTTAAGCCAGACTGTGGAGAATCTTGAATGCCAGGTGAGGCAGAGACTGCTATGTATTTATCAGAATCTCTTTCTTTTTCTTGGACACATAGCTGGACCATATTTTTCAGTTTCCTTTTAAGTAATATGTTCCATTTCCAGGCTTGACCTATGAAGCCTCCCAAGGGAGATCCTTCATTTTGTTTTCTTTGTGGTTTGATGAATATGACCTTAAGCACAGTGACCTTGAAGGCCAAATGTTATAGATGCTAGGGCCACAGGTTGGAAGGAACCTAGTTCCCTGAATCACCACTTGGCAGAGAACTGCCTGCTATAATCAGTAGCATGTGGTTTGGACTTCACTTGACCAATAAATCAATTTCTATTCGTTACAATCCTAAAACTTTGGGCTTTATGTTTTATAGCTATATAAAACACTATCAAATAATATATAACTAAAATAATATGTAACTAGATAGTTATAGTTAATGTTTCCCCAACCAATACATCAGGTTAAAAAGTTTGGATTTAATTCCTATTAGGAATAGGAAGTTAGTCGCCGATGATGTTTTAAAAGATTTTATTTACTTGTTTATCCGAGGTGGGGGTGCAGAGGGAGAGGAACAAGCAAACTCTGAAACATACTGAATGCAGAGCCCGATGAGGGTCTTGATCCTACCATTCTGAGAGATCATGACCCAAGTCGAAAACAAGAGTCTGACGCCCAACCACCTGAGCCACCCAGGGGCCGCAGATTTTTTAAAAGATTTTATTTATTTATTTATTTATTTATTTATTTATTTATTTATTTATTTTAAGATTTTATTTATTTTTAAAAAGATTTTATTTTTTTGAGAGAGAGAGAAGGAGAGAGAAAGATTGAGAGAATGAGTGGGAGGAGGGGCAGAGGGAGAAGCAGACTCCCCACGGAGCAAGGAGCCCGACATGGGACTCGATCCCGGGACCCTGGGATCGTGACCTGAGCCGAAGGCAGATGCTTAACCAACTGAGCCACCCAGGCGCCCCTTGATGAATTTTTTAATAAGGGAAATAATACTGTGAAGACCAGTGGAAGTGACAGCTAAAGGATTGAAGAATACTTCCCGAGTGAGGTTGTGAGATCTTGGGACTGTCGGTGTTGTCAGAATACAGGGGAACTCCTGACTGGGGCTGGGGTTAGGTTGACATGACTTTGAAAGTCTCTCCAGAGCCTGTGGTAGGAGCTGCTGCAAAATGAATCCCATCTTCCTGAAGATTAAGGTCTCTTTTCTCTTTTGGTAAAAGTCCCGTCTCTCCAGTATTGCTCCATCTAGCCCAGTGCCTGGTACGTAATAAATGTTGGATGGAAGCCGGTCCAGGACTCTTGGAAGGCTTAGAGGAGCTACCTCTAGCTGAGTACCGAGAGTATGGAGAGAGCTCTTTCACGCACAGAATGATCGCAACAACCATGCAAGGTGCTAGCACATTTTACAGATGAAGAAGCTGAAACTCTAAGAGTAACTTGCTCAAGGTCTCTTGGAACAATCTTATTCTGAAACCCGTACCTTTTCCAGTATAACAGGATGCTTTCTCAGAAAATCATAATGGCTAGTATTTACCGAGTGCCTGCCATGTGCCAGGCGCTCTGCTGGGTGCTTTACAAACATACAGAAGCAGCTGGTGTATCAGATACTGTAGGCTGTTCCTAGTGTTTCCAAACTGCGGACTCTGTGGGAAGTAGGTGTCAGAGTCGGAGTCGGCTCGCGCTGCCGTAGCAAAATATCAGAGGCTGGGTGGTGCAAACAACAGGAATTTATTTCTCTTATTTCTAGATGTTGGGAGGGAAGTCCCAGATCAAGGTGCTGGCTGATTTGGTTCCTGATGAGAACTCTCCTCTTTGTGGACAGCTGGTTTCTCATGGTGTCCTCTCAAGGAGGACGGTGACAGAAAGTAACATTTCTGGGCTCTACTCGGAAGGGCACCAACTCCATCACGAGGGCCCCAGCCCCAGCCCTCATCTAACCCGAATGACCTCCCAGAAGCCCATCTCCAAATCCCATCTCACTGTGCTTCAGGGCTTCAACACATGAGTTTTGGGGGGACACAAACATTTAGTCCATAACAGTAGGGAAAACATTAACATAATTTGGGGGCAAAGTCTGATTCTCTTGGACTTTTCTTTAGGGCCCCTGTCCCATTTTCTTTTGTCTCCTTAGTTCTTTGGCTCCATTTTCCTTAGACTGGGTAGAAAGGTGCTTTAGGGTTCTCACTAATATTTAGGTCCAGTAGCTCCGGCTTCACCCCACGGACCTACAGATGTACTGGAATCTCATAGTGTTCAGATTGCCTTGATCCTTCCTCTATTAGTAGGGAGCAAGATATGGCTCTGAGTACTCATCCATCTATTTATTCAACAGATTTTTAAAAAATTTTATTTATTAGAGAGAGAGAGAGCGAGAGAGCAGGGGAGGCGCAGAGGGAGAAGCAGACTCCCCACTGAGCAGAGAGCCCGATGTGGGACTCAATCCCAGGACCCTGAGATCATGACCCGGGTTGAAGGTAGACGCTTAACCTACTGAGCCACTCAGGCACCCTTTATTCAACAGATTAAAAAAAAATCTGTTTCTATTTTTTAGTTTTTATTTACTTATTATTTATTTATTTTAAAAATAGGCTCCACACCCAATGTGGGGCTTGAACTCATGACCCTGAGATCAAGAGTCACATGCTCTACTGACCGAGCCAGCCAGGCCCCCATATTCAACAGATTTTTTAAATAAGCATTATGTGTCACCTCTTGGAATAATAGCCGACATTTGTAGCCCTCTGGTGTCAAAAACCTTTTACGTTCTTGGATTCCCCTGGTCCTCACAACTAATACTAGGAAGCGGGTCATGTTATTCCTATGTTATTTTTATCACTGAAGAAACCAAGTTTCAGAAATATTAAATAACTTGTCTAAAGTCACACAGCCAGGATGAGATTCAAATCAAGAATTTCTGACTTCCAAGTGATCTCCTCTTGCCCTCCACGGCCATCACAGTCCAAATTCTACGGTGCCCTTGGCGTTGCTGCTTGCAATGATGACCTCATTACTTTGCTTTGTGTATTAGTTAGGGCGTATATAACAGGTGCAAGGACAACCCTCAGATTTCAGTAGCTTAACATGATAAAGATTTATGTATCATATAGTCCAAAGAGGGTATTTGTGATCAGGTAACTCAGGAATCCAGACCTGTCGAAGCTGTGGATCTGCCATCTTCAATAAGTGGCCTCAGGCAGCCCAGGTGTCACCCAGCCAGCAGGTGGGGAAGACATTACCGCTCTCAACTTCCTCGCTCTGGACATTTATATTCCCTTGCTGATAACCAGTTATAGGACCTCACCTCACTGCAAAGGGGCTGGAGATCAAATTTAGCCACTTTCTATCAACACTGGGTTGAGTTAACATTTCTAGAGTTGATAGAGTTGTCCTGGGAGAAAGATGCCTCTGGAGAGAATGATTCCAATCTGCCCACATGTTCATGCCCCTTTTTGGCTCTCATTCATTCCACCAGAACTCACGGAGCACCAACTTTGTGAGCCACTCATAGTCAAAGATCTCCTGGCTGAAGGACAGATTGGAGCCCAGTCGATCAAAACGTTGGAGGGGCACCAGACCACAGGCTGATTGGTGATGGAAGTGGTCTTTTCCCCTCAAGAGGCTGTTTTGTTGGGGGCACCTGGGTGGCTCAGTCGGTTAAGTGTCTGTCTTCAGCTCAGGGTCCTGGGAGCGAGCCCCTTGTCTGGCTCCCTGCTCAGTGGAGAACCTGTTTCTCCCTCCCCAAAATAATTAGCACACATAAAAATGCATGGCGACCCCTCCAAGTCTCAGCCCCTCTCCTAACTGAAGAACCATCCTTCTCCTCTATTCTAGTCATACCCCAAAGCCCCTAGTTCTTGCTGTTTAAAGTAGGGGTGGTCATACTTGAAAAGGAACAATGGTTGGGGTCCCTCCCGTCAGTATAGGGTGACTTCCCTTTGTGCCTGGGTCAGAAGTGTGGGGGAGGAAGCGGCTGTTGAGAGATAGGATAGGGACAGAGACTAGCTTAGTCTGGTCTCAGGGGATGTCCTTGTCTCTACCTATCTGGGTCCCTCTTTCTCTTTCCACTCACAGATTGTGTGGCATTTTGGAGGGTGGAGTGCCTGGGCACCTAGCCCACTACTTCCCGCCCCAATCTGGCCCTGGGCACAAGCCACATGCTGCTGGCCATCAACCTGGCCTCTTGCCCATCCATTATAGCCTCAGCTGCCAGGCTGGCACAGGTATTAAAAGGAACTTCGACTAGGTTCTGCCCTCCCCCTGGTTCTGTTTCCAAGGCCAAAGTGGTGGAGAGTCACATGAAGAGAGTACACGCTGGGGCTGGAAACTGATGTCGACCCCAACCCCTGGATGCTGGAAAGGGGTGTCTGTGCCTTGGGGAGGACTGAGGAGGCAGGAGGCTGTAGTCCATAGAGGAGGAGCACCTTCCCATGACCCTGAGCTCCGGCAATGCAGCAGGAGACAGCAGTGGTTGCCATGGTGTAAAGGAAGACTACCGTCTAGATCCTGGGGGATGTTTCTTCCTCTCCCTCAGTGTTTGTGCACAGCCCATGGACTTGGGCATGGACCCCACTGTGGCTGTATCCCTAGGTGGGAGTGTGGGCGGGGCTCTGATCCCGGAGGGAGGGGCCGTTAGCTGCGCCCAGGCAGTGCCGGGGTGACCCTGGAGTGAATACTGCAGGTCCGGACATCTGAATCTGTCCCGTGTGGGAGTGACAGCTGTGAGACTGCTGTTAGGGCACAAAAGAAACACGAGCATGCCTGAGGCATGGGACCTTTCAGTCCCATGGTAGGGACCCACTGTTTCTGCTCTGTGGGGCATAGGAGTGCTGCATCCCTGGACCCTGGCTGTGGAAGCTGATGGCAGGGGCCTGGCCCAGGTCTAGCCTGCATCTACGCATGCGCCGTGAGGGGTGGTCTTGGCAAGTGGGACGTCGATGGGGAGAGCTGGTGGTGCCTCGCCTTTACAAGGCCATGGTGTGTTCAAATATGTGAATCCCCTGGAGAAATGTTGGGTGGTGAGGGGGCGGGAAGTCTGAAAAAGATGGAGAATTTATGAGCTGCTTTTGTCGAGAGACAGTCGTAATGAAGAAAATTCAATTTTCTGCAGCTCGGAGAGTCAATATGCTAAATCTCGGAGAAGCTGTGGAGTGACAGCGGAATGGCAAAGTCAATGGGATGTGTGTTGGGGGGGAAGCTGTCTATCTGTGTCTGCAGTGAAGCTGCCTCCTCTCTGTACCCTTGAACTGCAGCCGGGGGATGGGCTGCAACTAGACACCTGTGTTCCTGGGACTGTCCCTCTCTCCCTTCCTCTTCCACCTCGGCGGCCATCTTCTCTTGCCTCCTGCTTATAAGGAGAAAGGCTCCTCTCTCCCAGCCTAATCCTACACTAGCAACTCCTCGGGAAGTCCTTCTCATAGTCTAACCAGCACTCCCTCTTGCTGAAGTTACTGTTTTTTTCAGAGTGGCCATTTATAGCCCAAAGTGATTGGTAGGAAAATTCTCTTTTCTTCCTAACTTCATTATCAGTCTCCCCTTAGCTACTCTAGGGCTGGCCTGTTCCCCAGCAAGTTTCAACTTTTCCCCAACCAGTTTTCACCTCCTCCCTTCCAGCATCAGTTCTAGAAGGCAGGAGGGGTAGGGTGGGGGGATGGGGCGAGGGAAGCTGGGGATTCCTCTGTGAGCTGCAGTGTCACCAGGAGCGGTGATTAGCCGAGCTGCTGGCTGTGTAATTGGTATGTGCCCGCGTCCCGGGGGTCTGGTGTGTTAACAGCGGGTCCCTGTGGTGAGTAACGAGATCGTGCCTATGGCTGGTTGCACACGCTAATTAATTAGTGCTCCTCTGGTGTCGAGGAATGAGGAGGATCTGGGGGAGGTGGTGGTGGTGGTGGGGCTCAAAGCCCCAGAGCCCAGCTCTTCAGGGGCCAGAGGTCACCTAAGATTCTGCCAGAACGGGGGCGTTCAGGTTGGTGTGTAAGGTTAGCGGTCAGAGCTCTGGGAGCCCCGGCTGAAGAGAGGGTATGTGTGTGTGGCCGAGTACAGTGTGGCCTGGGCTGTTGGTGGTGGGTGGCCTGAGCTGGGGTGGGTGGAGGTGGATGGAGGGGGGAGCACACCCCCCTCAGCTTAGGGAGGACTCCAGCTCAGGGCCTGTGTTAGAGTATGTCCTCTCCGGAGGGGATGGGAAGAGAATGGGGAGAAGACATTTCAGACTCATTCCTGCCCTCTCTACTCTCCCTCCCCTTGGTAAACCTCCTCAACAGGCCATTTCACACTCACTGGGTACACAGAGCTCCAAAGTGCTCTTTGGCCATTCTCACCTCAATAACCACTGCCTTCTCCTTGCTGCCCACGCAGATACCCAGACTCCTCAGCCCCTGGGTTGATCTCGGAGCCCAGAAACTTCCTCTGAAGCCAGGGATCTGGAACCTAAATATTCGGGACATACCACAGAGAACACGAAGAAGTGGGGGGAAGGGGAGGGTTGGGGCAGACCCCCACAGTTTCCCCGGACAGTATGATTACTTATAACAGCAGGAAAGATTAAAGTGAGAGCAGAGGAAGAACTTCCAGGGATCCGACCGCGCTACTTGTTTTCTGAAGCAGAAATCATCCGCCTCACACAGGGAGGGATCAGGCTGAAAGGGGATCCATAGAAGGAGATCCTCTCCCCTTGAGTGTTGGGATTCAGCAAGGTGTGGCGGGCGGGGGTGGGGGGGGAGAGGAGGCAAAATAGAGCAGGCAGGCAGAGGGGAAGATGAGACTGCGGCGGGGAATCTTTGGCTTCCATGTGGAGGCGCGAGTCCCGTTCCTGCACACGGTAATTGCTAAATTACCCGCCATCTGCTCGGCTCTCAGACATAAATTATCTGCGAGAAGAAAAGACGCAGAGGCTGCGCACTTCCCTTTCTCTCCTCCAAACCCGCGCTAGGAGCTGGGGGTGGGGGTAGGGGGGAGCCTTCCCTCCAGCCAGGGTGGAAGTGGAGGTGGTGGGACGCCCTGATGGGGAACAGTCACTATCTGCCTCAGTCCTCTCCTGAGAGGGAGTGGCTTTGGAGTGACCAAGTAACCAGGCCCACCACCCAAGGTCCCAGGGTTGCCAAGGGTCCCTTTGGACCCGGGGCAGGGCGGAGCCAGGAGCTGGCGGGGCCCGGCCTCCTGAGGCTACTCAGGAGGGGGCGGGGCTTCCCCAGGTGTGACTGAATTGCCTCGCAGGTTTTCCCCTGGTCATCCTCTTCCTCTGCGCACCCCGCCCATCACTTTGCTGATGGGAGATCTCTTCAGCTCCGTCCAGGTCTCTCAGAAGGAAGACAGCAGGGGGGGTAGGCAGAGGGCATGAGGAGAGAGAAGGGGACAAACTTCCTTCCTTTCATTCGGCTCTGAACCCTGCTCTTCCTCCCCAGATTCTGAAGGGTGTGTGTGTGTGGGGGAGAGGTGTGAAAGCTGATGTAGAAATTACTTGAAATGGGGCAAAATGGTAGGATGCAGAAGGTTGGAGAGCTGGAGGTAATGTGAAGGTGGAGCCCGCCCCGGGAGATGGGGTTGTTTGGGGAGGTGAGCCAGGAGGGGAGGGAGGCAGGCTGGGGAGGGTGGTAGGTTGTCAAGGTGGGAGGGGACAGGGTGGGAGGTGGGCGGGGGAGGGGGGTCGGAGGGATGAGGGTAGGCAGGGTGGCGAGGTGGAGGAACCAGGACGGGGCAATGCCAGATGGAAACTCAGAGACCATAGGGTAGTGAGTTGTCTGGAAGGAGGGCTGGAGGAGGATCTGAGTGTGAGAAGGGGAAGACAGACAGCAGTTCCGAGAGGCAGGTCGGAGCCTGGGAGGGATCTAGTAGGGAGTGAAGGCTGTGGCAGGGACAGCAAGGGGGTTTGTGGGTCCTCAGAGGGTCCCAGGAAGGTGACGGTAAGACCTCCAGAGCCACTTCCCACTCAGGTTGAGGCTTGACCCTGGAGGGGAGCTGAGGAGGCCACCTGAGAGGCAGGGGTAGGGGTGCGGTCCCCTCCGCCGCCCAAGGCACCTGCCGGGTGTGCCCATCAGGGTGGGGGCAGGCCGGGCCGCTTCCCAGCTCCGAGCGCAGAAGCTAGTGGGGTTTCTTCCGAGCGATTGTTTAGTATTCATGGGGCGACGCAATCTCTCCCACATCTGCTTAGCACAGCAAGTCCTGTCATATAACTGTCTCCCGCACTGTCTGTCCATAAAGAATGTCTCGGAATTGGTGTAATTCAGAGAAATTAATGACGACTTTCCGCGGGACGGCTCCCTGGGGGATGATTAACACTTCATCGTCCATCTGATGCGCGGGGCCCAGCGCTCCATCGCGAACATTTGGGCCGTGGCCAGCCGCATTAAAGGTTATTACGGAAAACGCGACCTGCAAACGGGCGAGAGGCAGGATGGACCAGGAGGGGCGGGGGCTGGGGTGGGGGCAGGGGAGTCGGATGGAGCCGGCCAAGTCGGAGATCAAGTTTCCCCGGGTGTGCGCACCTGGGGGTCTGAGGCTGAAGGAGACTGGGTTTCTGTTTCAGCGACAGTAGGATTGGAAAGGTGTTGGGGAGACGCTCACCGCAGGGGCTAGGGAAAGGGAATGCGGTGGCTTTCTATGGGCGGACACATTGCTGGACACATTGCGGATGGAAGATTTCCCTGTCTTTTAATCCTCACAGAATGCCTGGGTAAATTTTATGAACCCTGCCTTACAAGTGATAAAACTGAAGTTCAGAGAGGTTGTTTAAAGTGCCCGAGGTAACACAGCTTATTAAAAGAGGCGGAGACAGGATTTGAACTCAGGTCCTTGACTCCTGAGTTCTTGCTCTTTCCCCCACGCTACTGGGCAGAAGGTCTCAATTTCTTATGTGTCTGCCTCACCTTTGGGCCTGGGGATGGGGGGTGAGGTGGGGGGGGGAGGCAGCTAGGTGCTGAAAAATGCTCATGTAGGAAGCAATGAATTCTCTTTGCACGTTTCACTTCCATGGTGTGGCCCAGGGTCCCAGAGACTCTGGTGGCAGGAAGAGGAATATAGCAAAAGAGTTCCAGTGTGGGGTCAGGAAACTGGAAATAGGTTTCCTGTGGGTTTCCCCTGCTTTCTCCTGGACCCTAGAACTCTAGAATCTAGAGGACAGGGTTCTGGATCCTTAGAATCAAAGAATAGAGTTGCGTATGTATATGTGCACAAGAGTGAGTGTGTGTGTGTGAGTGTGCATGCCTATCTGTAAATGTATGAGTTTGTGAGTAGGTGTCTGTGTCACATGCGAGAATGCTCGTTACCCCTGGGTGTGTATATGTGTGTATTTTGAGAGTATGTGTCTGTGTATACGTATGAGTGTGGGCATCTGTATGTGTGTCTGATGTGTGCAGGCGGTTGCGGACATGTACATGTGTGTGACGTCCCAGGGGAGCCTGAAGACTCCTCGCTGAAGAGGTTTTTGATTTGAATGGTCCGAATTTCTAGCAGGTTCGAGGCTGTGGCATGTGATCGAGGGAGGTGGAAGGTCAGAAGAGGAAGGCTGTTAGTGCTGGGGTGTGGGGGCTGGGATAGCCTGAGCACTGGGTGCCTTTGTCCTGCCAGGCACAGGGGGAAGGTGTCAGGGTCCAGGGGCTGAGGCTGGGTGGAGACTAGGTCCTGAGACCTGCACTCAGGGCTTGCATTGGAAGTGCTCTGACCTCCCTGGTCAGATCAGGGCCATAAAGAGGTGGGGTCGGGGTGGGAGAGTGGCCAGACAATGGAGGGTTCAGGCCGACTCTCTTCCCCCCACCAGGTTTTGGGAATGATCTATGGAGGCTGCAATTCCTAACTGAAGGCTCCACCCATTCTTCCTTAGGGCTAGAGTCCCCAGAAGTCCTTTCATGCCACCTCTGACACTGGGAGGGCCATAATCACAGGGAAAGTTCTCTCTCTAGTCAGTACTACCCAGACAGTTCCAAAACAAGTCCCTGTCTCTTGGGGGCCTCTAGTAAGGCCTGGTAAGCATTGTTACTGAGTTTCACACGAGCTTTCTGACCCCTTGTGCTGGGAAGTTCTTACCGAGTCTAACCTGAAATCCTCTTGCTGCACTTTGTGTCAAATAAGTCCAGGCTGAGTTTGGGAAGTTGGAACCAGCACCAAGTACGGAAGTAGTTTCTTCTGGGTAGGAAAGTGAGTCTGGAGTACAGGGACACTGAGAGGATGTGGGGCTAAAGCCTGGTGGCTCACGGATGGGTCAGACCATTCCTAGGCTGGGGGGCAGTGATCATCAGGGCAGATTCAGAGAAGAGAGTTCAGAGACCACCAGTTACAGTACTCTTTACAAACAGGAGCCAGAGGCCCTCGAGGTGGGAACACTGAGCATCTCCTGCTCTGTGACTGCTATCTCTGGGAAACCAGGACCCTGACTTCCGGTCTCAGAGTCCTTGTGCCCCATCTGGAGGACCCTAGACTCTGTTCCTTTTCTCTTGGTTTTATGCAATGGGGAGAAAGGGAAGAATACTTCAACTAGATGGGGGTGCTGTTCCCCTTCCTCTTGCTTAAGATTATAGTGACTCCTTTCCAGCCTTTCCCAGTTGGGCTGAAAGGCCGACCCATGGACACCTGTTCCTTCTCCTTCCTGCTCTGCCTCCACAGGCTCCCTGGATCTGGTCTCTTAGCTCCACCTGGGCAGCCAGCCCAGTATTCATCCCTCCTTACCTTGATCCTGACCTCACAGTCTGTCCCCAATCTGAACCATCTTCCCTCCTCCTCTTCCTGCAGACCAGCCTCTCAGCCCTTTGCAGTAAAGCCCCATATCCTCCTCCTCTGAGAAGTCTTCCTTGATTATTTCTCCTGGTTCTGGATCCCAAATCTTTTCTTTCCAGACCACTGCCAAGGTACCTGCAGGCCTTTCCTTGTTCTCTCTTCTCTTTCCTGGCTGTGTTCCTTGTCCCTGCTCCCTCCTCCGACCTCCCTGCCCCCAACCTGTGCCTCCCAACGGGCAGGGCTGGGTTTCCTCCTCCCTCCCAGGACCCCTCTCCATGCACCAGGAGGGCTAGGACTGCAGAGGAGACTTGACGGAACCCTTCCCTATTTTCTGTGTTCTGGGAATAGCAGAGATAATGGTGTCATTATCTCTGGGTCTCAGTCTCAGGAGGAGGGAGGTGGCAGAGCAGATCGTCCCCTGTCTGTATCCTAGACTTCTATTCTGGTTCAGGCCTCACCTCCAGCTCCTCCTCCTCCTGTTCCTGGTTGCCTCAGACAGAGTTAACAGGCCCCTCCCGACGGCTGCCCCGGAGCCCTGAGATGCTGGGTCTGGTGTGGGGAGTGACAGGCAGTCTCACAGTGATTTCTCACCTTGGGCTTCACACTGCCCCCCCCCCCCCCAGCACCTGCTTCCCGTTGGGTCTCTGCACCCGTTTCCTCTCTCAGTCTTCTCTTTCACCCTCTCTTTCCTTCTACTCCATCCTCACCCAGCCCACCTATCCCCAAAGCCTGAGTTCTTGCAGCAAGCTCTTCCTTTCCTAAGACCCTTGGGATTGGCCTTCTGCCTAGGAAGGAGGATGGGTGGAGGTCCGGGTGGAGGAGAGGGTCCTGGCTCCAGTGAGACGCCAGGCCTAGCTCCGGACCAGGCGATGTATTGACCGCCACCTTGTGGCCATATTGAGAACTGCAGTGTGGGGGCCGTGCTGAGAGGGGAAGGGGAGAGGGGGATGCCTGCAGGGGTTTGCATTACAGGGTAATGGGCCTCAGAATTCCTAATTGACATTGGAGGCTTCCTCAGGAAGCCTTTGAATTCTTAAATGGCAGGGGAGTAGAAACCTGGGAGGAAAGCCAAGGAGCAAGGACACTTCTAGATGGAGAGAGATAATTGAAACCCTGTCCTCAAGTCTCAAACCTCCTATTCAAATTCTCCCTCCCCAAAAGACCCCTAAAAGGGAAACAGTCTGAAACTAAAGCAGGAGTTGATATCTGACCTGTGGAAGAGTTTCCCAACAAATCCCAAATTGTATTTGGATGCCACTGCTTCTGACAGGTGCACAGCTTTTTCAAAGGACCCTCCTCCCAGTTGCTAATGAGTTGTCCCGCCCTCCCCAGGTGCCCTGATCTCATCACACTCAGCTCATTGGGCCTATTCAAAAAAGCTCGAGTTCCTCAGCCTTCCCTACTCCAGTCTGTGTGTGTCCAAGATGCTAATCTGGAAAGTCCCTTCTCTGGTCTAACTGCAGTCCTTCATGTAGCCCTGGAAACGGGAAGATCCCCCCATGTAGCTAGAAGAACTGCAGATGGGAAGGTGGCCAGAGAAAGGAACCTGTGAGGAAGGTTCTGCCTCAGTTTCTCCTACATCCTCCTCTCCCCTGCCCCATCAGATCCTTGGAGATGAAGGAGATGGGACAGAGTGGTTCCCTTCACTGGAGAACTCTCTCTGCTTGGGCTTCAGAATTGACAGGTGCTGGGGAAAGGGTGAAGCTCTGAGTTCCAATCATGACCCTTGTTATACAGTGGGTATCTTGAGGAGGGAAGATGGGGGGGGGGTGTTTGTCTCCATCAGCCTGAGCCCTTTCTGGTCTCACCCAGGGTCCCTTTGAAGACCTTTTCGTCCCTGGCACCCACATCTCAGTTCCTCGGAAGCCCTCACGAAGGTACCTCCTCGTCCACCCCCTCCCCCACTCCAGCACCGCTTTTTGGTGGGCCAAGAGTCCCTGAATCCTCCCTGCCATTCTCCTCTGTTTCCCCATCACTGCTTGGAGATCTTGGCCAGGAGCCCTGGCTCTGAGGGCTCAGGGTGGGGGCTGTGCCCTGACGCCCTCCCTCTGAGGTGCCATTCCTCCCCGGCCTCATTTGCTGCTGCTGACCTTACTGAGTTAAATTAAAAAGCAATGTTCTGTGTGCGGCTCCAGCCCCGTGGAGCTTGACTCTGGGAAGACGGAGACAATTACCGGCCCTTCCGTCTCCCTCTCGTCTGGCTGCCTTATAATTTTTTCCCCTGCTGCCTGGTATGCAACATTTATGTTTTTAATAACACCAGAATGGTTTTGACCTTGGGAATTCATAGCAGAATGGGCACCGTGAGAGGCCCCAGCGTGATTGGCGTTTGTCTCAGTCCTTTGCAGGGAGGAGGCTCCGTCTGGTGCCTCTTCCATTCTGGGGAAGGCATGTGGGGACTGCACCCAGTGGGTCTAGGGGAAAACTGCAAAAGCCAGAGTGGACAAAGGGGCACATGGGGAGAAGGAAAGAGAAGGGGAGGATTGTGTCTTTTCCGGTTTTGCCTATGGGTTGAAAGTTGGAATGAGGTGTTTGGGAAGCTGGCGTGGCTTTTTTTCATCTTGTTTTATAAGGAAGGAGTGCTGGATTGGGGAATGGCATGGAGTTCATGCATGGGGGTGGGGGGCTATGCGGTAAGGGTGGGGTGTGGCACGCCTGTATGCCCACACGCAGCCCCATCAGTGCACAAGTTTGCACATAGGCACGCCCCTCTTCCCCCATGGCTTCATTCTACTGGATCAGTGCCTTCGATCCAGTTACCATCACCTTCGTCAGGTCTTTAGCTCCAAGGAGAGGGGAAGAAGTAAGGGCGAACCAGAAGACTGGAGTCATACTTAAAGCAGAACTTCCCAGCTGAGGGGAAAGAGAACAAGACAGAGCCCTCTCCTGGTTTGCAGTTAGGTTTTCTTCCCAGTCTGTCCCATCTTTCCTTTTTTATCTTTTCTGTGCTCAACTCCGCAGATAAGCCAGCTTCTGAGGTTAAAGGTGAGCCGGTGGCAACAAGAAGGATCTGGAGGAGTAGGCGGGTAGCAGAGGGCTGGGAGAGGCAAGGAGCAGGGAAGGGCCTGAGAGAGAGGATCCTTGGAAAGAGAGGGTTGGGGATCCTGGGTGGCCCCTCGCCTCCCCACGTACAAGGCTGCGGTAGGAGGGACCAAGATTAAAACTGGAAGGAGGCTTCCCTGTCCGCAGCTTTGAGAAGCCTCTGGGAAGGGAAAAGAGCAAATGATAAATGAAGAGACATTCCTCTAGCCGGTCAGGAAGTAGGAGGAGAGGGACAGGGGCTGTGGGACTCTGAGGACCTGAGGGGCATGTGTGCTGAGGATGAGGGGTTCACAACAGGCTTTTGTGGCATACTTTTTCGGTGCTCTGTGGTGAGCAGTCCTTTGTGCAAGAGTTCTGTATGTAGACACATATACCATGGGGAAGAGGTGTAGCTTGGACGTCAGTATTTTAAGCCCAGGGTGGCTTCCTACTTTTAGAAGCCACAGTCAGCACCAATGGGAAGACCCCCGTACTAGGAATCAAGAAAAGCTGGGCTTCAGTTCTGGCTCTAGTTATCAGCTGGGACCCTGTGAAGCATCACCCTCGTGGAACTGGGATGTCATCTGTTGTACAATCGTGGAAGGAAAAGCCATGTGACCCTCCTGTGCCAGCAGCCCCAGAGCTGAGGACCAGAAAAAGGGATAGGGGACAAAAAAAAAAAAAAAAAAAAAAAAAAAAGGGATGGGGGCTAGAGCGGGTGATGTCATTTCAGGTGCTAAAGGGAACAAGCGATGCCAGTGGGAAGAGCTGCAAACGGGGTTTCCCGAATCGGAAATTTACGGGTTCTTGCTGGAGCCAAAGACCCCCCCAGCCTCGGCCGCCCAGCCCTATCTCAGCACCCTGGGCCGCCTCTGCAGGGAGAGCCGTTCTCTGCCGCCCTCTTGTGGCCGCCGAGCCCCTCGCAGGTCGCTGCTGAGAAGGTTCCTCTCAAAGCCGCAGGGCTGCGTCCCTCGCCCCCTGGTGGAAATCGCATATATTACAAGAAGCGATCTTTGGTAGTCCAACCGCATCCTCCTCCCCACCCCCACATCTCCCCTAGTTTCTGGAGGCACTCACGACCTCCTTAAGGCTGGAAAAGTATTCCTGAGATTTAGCTCTCTTTGCCATTGCCTGGAGTTTTAAGTTTTGCTTTTGGGGATGCGCAGTGGAGACAAGGGGCTGAGATCAAGTAACTGAGCGGAGAGAGCAATTTCTCTTCCTCCTTGGGTTCCATTTACAACCCCAGCTTCCCAGGGTCATCGGGAATTTTCAAAGAAAGACGGCAGGGGCTGGTGACATGGGTCTGGAGCAGACCAGGCATTATGCGTCTATGCTTCCGCGAGTTTGCACCTGAGCTCAGTCCGTCAGCGTCAGCAGGGAGATGGATTGGCAGGATCCAGGAGGCAAGAGACAGGGATGATGGAGGGAGATGGCATATTTGACAGATGCTGACAGGACTGGTTATTTGCTAGCTTTGGAATCCCCTCCCACCCACCATGCTGCCCTTGGCCCTCCCCTTCTAGTAGTCAGTGCTCATTAGTGACTGCCTGTCTTTGGGGAGAAACCCAGTCAGCCAAGTTGCACTGGGGTGGGCAAGGGGGGAGAGAAGGAGGGAGGGACACCAGGTAAATGATGGAGGAGGAGTGGTTGGAATGACTGGGATTTGAGCTGGGGTCGGATGATCACTGGGGTGCTTGGAAGGCTTGGCAGGGGAAACTGTCCTGGGGGCAGACAGTGAGTTGCGGGGGTGAGTGAATGGGGGCAGGGGTGGGAGGGGATATTTCAAGGAATTGAATTCCATTGCTTTAGGCGCTCATTTTGGGGAAGTGCTGGTGAAATAGGAGCCAAGGATTCTTTTGAGAGCCTCCTCTGTACAAGGAAGGGTTATAGGTGCTATGGGGGGATAGAAGAGGGACATGCATGTTTCCTGTTCTCCTTCCTGTATTTGAACACCTGCCCTATGTCCTCCTTGGACTTCTTGCTCCACGCGTGCTTGTCTGACGGGTGCAAGGAGCTGCTCGGCCGTTCTCCACCCGAGATGAGGAGGCAAAGCTCCCAGGCTCATTTCTGTTCTGCACACTCCCGCCCCCTCCGGCAAAGCACCTCCAGTGGGCCTCCTGCCTTTCCTTACTTCCCTTCTCTCCGAAGGCTCAACACGTGGAGATACCTGGGGGCGGGGGTGGGGGGGGTGGGGGGGCACCTTGGGTGCCCGCCCCGAATTTCCAGTGGCTCCTAGTGGAACGAACTGGGGAGAGGGAGGTGTAAGCCTCACGACCCGAGCGGTCAGCGTAGCAGGCAGGGAGGGAATCAGTATTTGGAGTGGTGGAGAATGTTCGGCGAGGAGAAGAATGCTGCAGTCGGAGCCCGCGCTGCATCCTAATGAGCGCTGCGGAGGCTGCGCGGGAGCCGTCAATCTTCCACACAAAGGGCCGCCCGCCGCGTCCTCCCCCGGCTCTCGGCGCCGGCCCACCCCTGCCGCTGACCCCGCAGTGCCGGCAGGCGGAGAAGGGGGGAGACGGACACACAGACAGGGGCCCAAAGGCCCAGGAAATTCAAGCTAAGACCGCCAGAGTGAGAACCAAGAAGGCAGAGCCGGTCAGACCACCTGGAGAGTCAGAGACCGAGACCGAGTCGAGAGAGTTTCAGAGTGGAACGGAGAGGCGGAGAGACGGGGAGACAGGCCCAGAGACAGGAGAGGGCAGAGCGGAGCTTCCAGAGAGCAGGGGGAAAGATGGAAGACAGACACAAAGAGACACCCAGAGGCCAGAGATAGTAGGGGCAGGCACAGACTCAGGGACATGAGTGGGACCCAGGCTCGGGGGGTCCAAGAGTCAAAGACTGATGGATGGACGCGGGGCCAGGGCTGAGAAGATACCGGGAGAGGTGCACACAGAGAGGGGGAGACAGGGAGACAGAGAAGGGAAAGCGGGAGGTGGGGGCCAGAAGCTGAGGCAGTGAGAAGGGCAGAGGGTGGGGCACAGGCTCTGTGTCAGGGGCTCTGCTGGCCTTTCAGGACCTGGGACTCTGGTTGGGAGGAGAGGCCCATAAGTGTGTGTGTGTGTGTGTGTGTGTGTGTGTGTGTGTGTAACACAGCAATTTAGAGCTTTATTCAAAATGCCAGAGTTATCTGGTGCTGAACGAGACTTCCTCACAGCCTCCCTCTGCCCTGACTGCTTTGAGCAGAGGAGGTAAAAGGTGGGGGAGAGAACAGCAGAAAGATGGAAGTTAGAGGAAGACTGAGATAGGAAAAGAAATGGCAGAGCCGTGACAGAGATCAGAGAGAGAGAAATTGATAGTGAAAGAGGGAGTGGAGAAATGGACAGAAGACAGAGAAAGACAGAGGCGGAGAAAGAAATAGGATGGAAGGGGCGTTGGTGAGACACAGGGACAGGGAGGGCGCCTCTCCCTGCAGGAGGGGGAGAGGGGCAGGGGCAAGGGAAGAGCCATGGCTGAGTAGGCATGGTTGAGCAGGCAGAGTAAGGGGAAAGGGGGGGAAGCAAGCAGGGCACCTGTCTCCCCAAAGAGGTCGTGGGCTGGGATGAAACAACCCTATGGTGAGGTAGGGAGGTGGTCCAAGAGGGCTTCTTAGGATGACCTTGTCTCTCTCTCTTTTCTAAATACAACGAGCCCATTCCAAGGCATGCCACCTTCTTCAAAGTAGCGCATGTAACTGCTGCTGAAGGTGCCTGGGTCACTCCTGGCATTCCTCCTCGGGGATCGCCTTTACAGCCTGCGGTACAGCTCTGAGCATGCTCACCAGAGGCCAATTTTTATCCTTTAGGAGGGATCTAATTTTTGAAAATTGCCAACTTTTCTCCGAGGCTGGAGAATAAGGTGAGGACCCAGCGGGGGAGCAGTATTTCCAGTTAAAAACAAAGCGAATGTGGGAACACAGTGGAGGATACACCCTCCTCCATGGCTCTGAAAGGTCATTGTCAAGGAGAAGCTTGCAGGATGTGCCAGAAGGAGACATTCCTGGTGGCTGCTGGAGCCCCGGTTTGATTTTTCTGTCTGTTCAAACCAGGCAGTAGTGCTTCCAGGAGCATTCGAACCCTGTACTCAAATGGTCCTGCCCTTGGGGAGCTTACAGTCCCCCTTCCTGCCAACTAATATGCCAAGGAACCTGGTGACACTCCCCCAGCATAGATCAACAAGTGCAAAGGACTAGGGCAAATTCAGAATTGGAGGCAGTAAGTTCAGGGAAGGCTGCCTGGAGGAGGGGAGTTATAAGTGGGGTATAGAAGGAGAAACCCAACAGGGCATGGATTGAAAGAGGAAATGAACAGAGAACCTCTCTCTCTGTTGCTTCGGAAGCAGGATGAGCAAACCATAAGCCAGGCAGGAGACAGCTTTGTTGGCCTGAAATAAAGAGCTGGGTTGGGGAACCAGCATGAAGGGGAATGGAGAGGGGCAGACTGGTTGATCTGAATTTGCCAGGAGAGGGTGCCCAATGGAGGGTGCCCTGACATGTGTTAGGCAGTGATGTGTGTGCACACAATTTCTGGAGAAGAGCGTATTCAAGTTTGCATGTCTTCTGTGTGTGTATGTGGGTGGGGGTGGGGGGGCTGTTCATCCAGGTGGCTTTGTGCCAAGTGGCTTTGTGCCCCGGGCTCTTGTCTTTCCATCTGTGTGTGTGATCGGTATGTTGCTATGTCTGAGTGCGTTTGTTCATTTGTGTGTTTCCATGTGGTCATATGTGAATGGTATCTCGGTTGCTTTTTGCGTATTTTAT
Source organism: Potos flavus (assembly GCA_028534135.1). NCBI lineage: Eukaryota > Metazoa > Chordata > Mammalia > Carnivora > Procyonidae > Potos > Potos flavus. Next base: position 54,023,031 of record CM052897.1, on the reverse strand, counting down.
TTGGCTGCATGCAGTGGAGTGTGGTGCGTGTGTGCGGGCGTGTGTCTTTGTGTGTGTGTGTGTGTGTGCCTGCGCGTGTCTGCAGGAGGAGTGGGGCCAGTGGGGAGCTCTGGCTGCCCAAGCATCACCGTCTGTCTCTCTCCCTCCACTGGCTCCATCTGCCCTCGCCGAGGTCGTGACAAGGAGGCAAACAGCAAACAGCAAACGGCAAACTACTACGCCCAGAGAGACATGAAACATTGTAAATCGCGCGCAGACTCCTCCGGCGGGGGAGAAACCCCATTGGAGCCACAGGGCCGACAGCCAGCCAGCCCTGCGATCACAGGCCGATCATCTGAGCAGATGCACCCCCAGGCCCACCACGCACAGAAGGCCACACACACTCGCTCTTGACCTCCCCCCTCCCCACCCCTCCTCCGAGCCCTGCGTCCCTGTCTTCCATCACCTCCAAACTCCTGCGAGGGTTTGGGGCGATGGGGCTGGGGGGCGCACACTCTTCGGAGCCCATCCGCGGATGTCTAATAGCTCCTTGGCCGTGGAAGGGTGTGCGGGCGCGCGTATGTGTGTGTGCCCCCTCCTTCACTCCTTCCCAGGTCCCGCCACCTCCACCTCCCTTCCGGCCCGCGGCAGTTTCCGAAATCGCCCGGCGGCCGAGAATTCATTAGCGGGGGGCGGATGTAAACGCAGCACGGTGGAACGTTTTAATTAGGCCTGAACAATAAACAAGCTAAACGAGGCGCGCAGGGCTCCCTGGCGGGCCCTCAGCCTCCTCCGCGCGGCGCGGACTCATTACGGCTGCAGCCAATTTCATGCCGTCGCAGAGCGCGGGCCGGGCCGGGCCGGGGGCGGGGGCGCGATCGGGGTACGCGGGGGCGCCAAGCCGGGGCGTCGGGGGCCGGGGCAGGCCACCCGGGGGCGGCGCGGCTGGGCCGGTGCCTGCGCCGCAGGGCCCGCCGCTCCCGCACTTCTCCACCATCCATCTGCCTTTCTCAGTGTCCTTGAGATGAAGGTCCCTCCCCACGCCAGCCGGCCAGGGCGAGCTTCTGCCTTTCTTTTTAGGGCCTATCTCTTCCTCCCTTCTCCCCCTCCCTTACACTCCCCCCCCCTTTGCGGTGGACTCCGGCTCCCCCTCTCTGCGCGCCCCGCCGCCTCTAACCCTCGGTTCCTCTTTTTGCAGCAGTCTCCATATCTCTTCCACAGGGTCTCTCCCTCCCTCCCGCTCTCAGACTTTCGCCTCCACTTTATCTTTGCTTCCCAGGCCGCCGCTGTCGTTCCGCTTCGGGGGAGTGGTAGACCCCGTGGCTCCGTTCCTCCGCGTCGTTGCCCTGGGGCTCGGTCTACACCCGCCTGGGCCTCCCCCCTCCACGTTCTCCCTCCGGCCTCCCGCGTTCTGTCGGCTCCCAGTCTCCGGCCCCGCCTTCGGTCTGTTTCTGCCGGGGTCTTTCTCGAACCGGCCCTTCTCCGCCTGGGTTTCAGGTGTGCTCCCTGGCTTTGCCCCCGCCCCCCTCCATGGGGGCTCTAAGGCTCGAGCCAGAGGTCCGGTGTGGCCTGTTTCCTCCTCTCCCTTCCTTTCAACCAGCCATTGCTTCTGGTTTCCAGTCCGTCAGGACGTCCCTGTTTGTGGGTGGCAGTGGTGAAGCTGGTCTTGGACTGGGTTTGAACCCTGGCCCTGTTTTTCACCACGTAGCCTTTTAACCTGGACTTACTCACCTGTAAAAGGGGGGAAAGGATTTTAGGGGCTTCATGGGATTGTAGTGGGAATTAGCACCACGGTAAGGAATGTCCTACTAGGCACAAAGTAGGCACTCAGTACATACTGGTTCTTATTATTTGTGCTTCCTCAATCTTCTTCCCTCTCTCTTTAGCCTGGATTTAAAAAAAAAATGTTACCAAATAGACTGTACAAGTCAAAGCCGCTTGAATATCAGGAATTTCACAGGGTTCAGCCTAACAAATGCCCTAAGGGCTGAACACAGGAAATGCCCGTGAGTGTAGAGGAGAAGGGAGGATGGGGATTGGGCTGAGCCACAGAACACAGGACACCAGGCGCATCGGTGCCCGGATGGAGCAAAGTCAAACCCAGGGAGGATGGAGGCATTCCCAAAGGCCAACCTGCACCCGTCCTGTGGTGGCAACGCCGGGTGCCCTGTGTCCATGCCGTCATGGGCCTGGGTCTGCTGGGGGCCTGCAGTGGGCCTGGGAAGCCAGCTCCCCCAAAACTCTAACCTCCAGACAGGACCCGGACTCCTAGAGCCTCACACCTCCATCCTCCTCCGCTTGAGCGGAGATGGCCTAGAAGGCCATCCCTCCAGGGGTGGGATGTGTCGGGGTGGCAGTGGTGGTGGGGATGGGGGGCAGCAGCGTAGAATGTGCTGGGGTCTAGCTCCGCGGGGACGTGGGGCTGGGTGGGCAGGACGCTGAGAAGCAAGGCTGACTTCCCTGGCCTTGATGTGTCCTCGTAGGCTGTGAGGATGAATGAGCCTGGATTTCCTAGGCTAGTGAGCCATGGCTGGGTGGAGACAGCTGCTCAGGCCATGAAATGTGGGGAAGAGGCCTCTGGGGATCAGTAGACAGAAAGAGGGAGAGGGAGACAGGGACGGGGACGGGGAGGGGTCATGGGAAGACTGAAGGCTTTGACACTTTTATCCTGGCTCTCCCCTTTCCCTAGCCCTTCTATGGATTGAATTGTGTGTTTTAAAGCTAAAAAAATCTTCAGTAAATGATCTGACTTAGCCTTTCATCTTCAGAGGGTAAGCTATTACATCCTTACCTCGAGGTGAGGCCTAAACTTGGCAAAGCTCTCCTGGGCAGAATATGTTGGAAAGGTACCAGGAGGCATGTCTTTGCCCTCTGGGGAGTGATTTCTCCCTTATACAAATATGCCCCAGGCCTGGCTGCTTCCCAGGGCAGAACCTACAGGAGAGGGCACCGGAATGTAGTGGTTCGATTCTTTGCTCTGCCCCTTACTGGCTCTGTGACTTGAGGCAAGTTACTGAACCTCTCTGTGCCTCAGTCTCCTTATTTGTAAAATAGCGGTACTAACACCTGCTTCTGTAGTTTGTTATTGAGGATAAAATGAGATTTATGTGAAAGAACTGTGTACAGTTGTAAAGGTTTATAAATCCAAATATATTAGGGATTTTAAACCATCCTCATCCTCATCTTTGCTATCTTCTCAGCTTCTCTCGAGACCCGCTGAGCACATCAGCCTCCTGTCTCCCAAGCTCTTTGTACCACCGCCTCCCCAGCCTCTGAGTCTGGCATTTCCTTCCCTCTGGTCTTGCTTTATATTCCCAATCTCTGTGTCCATAGGTCCCTCAGCACTTGAAGGATCTGGCTATACTTTATTAATTTATATGCATTTTTTTTTCTCTGCCAGGGTTTCTTGTCTCTTGTGTCTCTCTTCTCACATCCCGGAGAACGGAGCCCTGTCTTCTCCTTCTTTGGGATGCCTTCCTTCCCCCTAGGGCTGGATTCACAGGATGAGTCCAAAGAATGGACCACGAGAGGTTCAAACACAAGAGGGAGGCCTTGGGGGGGACAGGGCAGCAAACTAGACAGCAAGCTGTCTGTGGTGGGGCTCTTCCCTCCAGGCTGTGTCAACCCTTCTTCAGAATGTTTGCCTTTACTGGGGGAGAGAAATAGTCATCCCCTTCCCGTAGCTAAGGGCTAGAGGGGAATTATTTTCCTAATGTTTAGCGAGAGCATATTTTGTTCCCTGACGTGGGGCACGTCATCTGGAGGTCTATCCCCTTGAAAAGAAAGGGCAGCCAGGAGAGGGCTTTCCTTTTCCTGTTTAGGTTGTGTGTGTGTGTGTGTGTGTGTGTGTGTGTGTGTGTGTGTGTGTATGTGTATGTGTGTATGTATGTTTCTCTTGTCCTAACATCAACCCTAGCTCTAAGGAAATCCTTTCCAAAGTGTATTCTAAATTTCTTTTGCTGAAATTAAGCCCATCTCTTTAGTTGAGACAGTTTCTAAAGTCCAGTATCTGGTTCAATGTCTTTCATAAAAGATGTGTGTCCATGGGGGAGGAGGTAAGTAAAGGTAGAACTTGGAGAAGAAATTACCCGGCTCCTGGCTTTAATTACATGTAAGCCCTGGATATTCTGAACTTTATTAAACTTCTAAGTGTCTATGGGGGTGGGATGGATCTGGTGGGTTTTGCTCCCTGGTCTTCTCTGCAGGACCTCTCTGGAAGGTTCTCTTTCTAGCCTCCCTCCCCATCCCAGCCTTTGGCCACACAAAAGGAGGAGATCACCTGTCCAGTCCAGGTGTCTCACTGACTCTCTTTATATTTCTCAAGCTCCTCTGATTCCTTCTCCCCAAACCCAAATTCTTTCCCCCAACACCACGTTTTTGATAACCCACTTGGCTGTTTTGGAGGGAGGGGCTCTTCCTGCAGGGAGCCTTGTCTCCTCCTAAGCTGCTTACTAATTACAAACAGAAAGTCTGGTGTGTGAGGTTAGTCCCTCCCAAGCTCCCCGGCTTGATGGAGGGAGCCAGGAGCTGGGGGATTTAAAGTGCAATTTCCTGTACCTTTTTCATTTCCTGCTGGGGGTTGTGGAGAGCAATAAGCAAGGTGGGTGGGCAGGCTGAATGACTGGGCAGGTGGGGGATGGGCTGGGCGGAGCATCCCTCCATCTTCTGCCATCCTGTCTTTCCAGGTCTCAAGGTGAGTTCCTTAGGGATGAGACACTTGATAAATCAGTACCTGGCACTCCGTCCTATCCTCCTCTTCCTTCCCCGAGGTAAAGAAACTGAGTAGAGAGGACTGGGAGATGATCCAGATCCCATGATTGGAATAATAGGTGAAAGGACAGGAAGGAATCATAGCTATGAGTTGGGTCTCCTCAGGTAACAGATGGGGAAACTGAGGCCCTGGAGAGGGCATGTAACCTGCCCCAAAGTCACATATCTAATGGTGGGCTCGTGTGGTTGGGATTTACCTGACTCCCACAGCTCTCAGTTCAGTGCTCTTTTATGCAGTCCGGGTGGGCTATGGGTTGCTTGTGGGTCTATGTATGCGTGTGCACGTGGGCGGGGATGAAATAGGAGAAGGAGTAGGGAGGTGTGGGGAGGTATCTGGACAGCTAGGGCTCCAGGTTCTAAAATATTCACTCTTTGGTGGGTCTTGTAGAAGAGCACAGGGAAGTCCCACCTTGTGGTAGGCTTTTGTGAGTTGGTCCAGTAGACAGGTGGATAAAAAGGAGAGAGGGAGGGCCTGTGGCCCTTGGAAATGATTAGGCCCACATCTCATCTTACCCTCTCCACAGTCGGAGGTGGATGGGGTGGGGGAGGGGGCACGGCAGAGGACAAAGGAGCCAATTATTGAGTGAGTGGATTAATTGATTAATTGTCCAGAAGCTTCCAATGCTTCCCCAACAATGACATCCCCTCCCCCCGACCCCAGTCAGGCATGGCCTCGGTTGGCCCGGATTATTAATTAGGGCTTGAAGTCATTTAACGATGATTTCATTATCGACGTGCTGTCTGTCTCGGGCTCAGCCCGGTTGCCAGGGCGACTCTGATCGATTGCCTTCCTACAAGTCAGCCGGCTCCTGCCTCTCCGGAGCCTGACTGTGGGCGAGCACTCCCTAGCGTTCCCCTCTGGTAGTGCAGAGTGTCCTAGTTGCCGGCTTTGTGGGACCCAGCCATGAAACAGGTATGGAAGTGCCTGGGGGGGGGGGGGTGTCTTTCAGCTGGCTTGGAGCCTGGGCTCCCAACTTTTGGTCCTTATTCTAGATACTGACCTACCTAGCTGTTGTCAGAGACTCTGGGGATCCAGTCTTCCTTTTCCCTGGTTTTGGAGTCCTTCTGATCCTGTTCCTTGGTGGCCATCTACCCATACCCCTTTGGAATGGGTGTAGGAAGGGATAGGTGACCTCACTTCTTGTCCTACAGCCTTTGAACTTACCTCTGGGAGGCCCAAACCAGCTGTGATAAGGTTCTCCCCCCCCGCTTTTTAAAAGATTTTATTTATTTGAGAGAGAGAGAGAGAAGAAAGAAAGAGAGGTGGAGCAGAGGGAGACAAGCAGACTCCGTGGTGAGGGCAGAGACTGCCCTGGGACTCGATCCCAGGACGCTGAGATCATGACCCAAGCCGAAATCAAGAGCTGGCCACTTAACTGATCGAGCCACCCAGGTGCCCCGATGAGGTTCTTTCTGCTGCTAAAGAGACTCCTTGGACTCTAGCTATAATCAGACATCTGGCCTCTGGGACCTTAATATGGGGCTGGCAGGGAAGGAGGTAGGTAGAACATTTCCCCTTTAGATTGCTTCAGTTAATGTTCTTAGGGTCTCCCCTGGTCCTGAGAGGAGCTAGGGGAGTAGTCTTTGCAGAGCTCCAAGGAAACTTGGGGAAAAAGGCAGGGACCAGCTTGCCATGCTAAATCTTAGGTCTTTAGAAACTTGGCTGGTTGCTTCATCACTGATCCGTTAAAACCTAGATTCACGCATGTACACTGGCCTCAAGGTCTCTATTCTCTGTCTCAGTTTCTCCTTTTGTGGGTTTCATATGTGTATCTGTGGGGACCCTTTAGTGGAGTGTTGCTTGAAGGCATTGATCATGACTGCTCGGAAGGTGTCTATATTGTTGATTTCAAATTAATGGACAGTCACTAGTATCTTGTTTTGCTTATGCTTTGCACGATGCTTATTTAGCTCTCAGTGCAGATATGGTCCCAGTCCTTCACGTCTCCTCGCTCTTCTCCAGTCTGTCCCCAACACTTTCACCAGAGCTTGCGTGCCTCTCTTGTCTGCTTTCTCTTTCTCCTCAGCCCCTGCGCCCCCGTGCGCTGGCTTTGCCAGGCTGCATTAACTCTGAAAAATTTAGGGCTGAGCTTCAGGCCTCTTTTGATTGCAGCATTTTGGGGGCGAGGGCAAGGGAGGCCGTTTTTCTATGCATGCAGGGGTCCCTGAGATCCCCAGGTTGGCCCTGGGAGAGAGCCTGGGGGCAGCCAAAGCAGCAGCTTCACCCTCTCAGCTTTCTGGGCACATCCACCACCAAGCAGCACCTGAGAGGGGAACCGGCTCAGCAGCGAGCCGAGTGAGATTGAAGAGGATCATAAAGAAAATATATATCCCCCTCCCCGGCCTCACTCCCTCCTCCTGCTCCACACTTGCCTCCTTCTCTCTCTTTGTCTTGCTCCCTCCCCCTCCTCACTGCATCCCTGTTTTCTTTGTTCTGACTTTGCCTCCTTCACCTTCATCTGTGTCGGGCAGATCTGTCTGTCTGTTGGTCTGTCTGTCTCTTCGACTCCAAATATATTTTGGTCTGAGTTTTTCCAAGGCTGTGTCTGTCGTCAGCTCTTCCCTCTCCCTGTCTCCCTCCCTGCATCCCTCCCTCAGTCTCTGAGGGGCTCTGTTCCCATCACATCTTTATGAGGTTCACCGTGTGTGTGTGCCTTTTAGTTTCTCCAGCCACATCTCCTCTAGTCTCTCCTTTTGCTGCCTCCCCCATCCCTGTTCCCTCTCTTGGCCCCCACCCCCTCTTCCATCTCTCTCCCTTGCTTCTCTTACCTCTGTCTCTTTTAGCTCTTCCCCTGTCTCTGGCTCACACCCCTGCCTCTTCACCACCTCCCTCCTCCCACCCCCCAAGGTTCAGATACTTCCAGTGAAATCACCTGGATGGGCTCCAACTGCCAGGTCCCCCATTCTGTACCCCCTCCTCCAGGAGAGATTTATGGCCCCAACTCTGCGTCCTCTGCATTCCCCCCAGCCCTGGGCCAGTTCTTTTCATTACCTGGTGATTATCTGGGGGCCCTGGCATTTCCCCCAGCCTCCCACCCTCTACCCAGCAGGCAGTGAATAGTACAGGGAGAAAGGGGAAGGGATAGCTCTTGGGACCAGATGCAAGGACATGGAGACCCTCCCCCAGCACCCGCCCTTCTTTCCCTGAAGCAGATGCACATCTGGGAAAATCCCAGCTTGAGGCAGGGGAAGACAGCCTAGGACTGTTGGAACAGACATAAATCAAACACCCAGATGCCCCTCCCCTACGGTGCTGTCATTACAGCCATCCTTCCAATTCCTGCCTGTCTCCTTTGCCTCTAGGAATTTTGACTCTGTAGTCTTGGCTGGGCCACTCATCCACTGCCGAGAATAGGGCCTGGAACAAAGGAGGTGCTCCGTTAATGGCTTTGGTCCATGCCTCATGGAGATGGGTGAGAGCAGGGTCAATGTCATTTTCAGGTTTTCCTCAGTTGGAGGTTCTTTCTGAGACCTGAAGCAATCCTTTCTGCTCCAATTTCAATGTTCTATCTTAGTATAGTTAGTATAGCCTCCATCCCTTTGTGGTCCCGCCACCATCCTTCTCTCCCCTCCCAACACCTCCACCCTAATTTAAGGTTTAGAGGAATTTCAGTACTGTCAAGTAAAGGCAGTGGTACCCCTTTTCCCTGAGACCCATGGCTTTTTGGGCCAATCACTTGTGCATTCAGCCCTTGGTCTCTAAGTAGGCCCCACCTTCTCCATCTCTGAGAATTCTTGCCTCTGAAAAAGGATCCCTGGGAAGGAGGAGGCACTTTTTCTTTGGTCACTGTTTCAGGGTCTTGGAAACCCTACTTTTTTTTTTTTAAAGATTTATTTATTTTAGAGAGAAAGTGGGGGGCGGGGAGCAGAGGGAGAGGGACAGGCACACTCTGTGCTCAGCGGAGAGCCCAACATGGGGCCTGATCCCACGGTCCTAAGATCATGACCTGAAGGGAAATCAAGAGTCTGATACCTAACTGGCTGAGCCACCAGGTGCCTTGGAAACCCTATGTTTTGAGTTTCTGGAGCAGGAAGCTCTTTAGGTAGGGACTGTATCTTTTTCTCTATTTCCTCCAGGACAATGCTCAATGCATATCCGGTTAGAATATGCATGACCATTGAATGACTGTCTCAGGAAATCCCTCCTGATGAACTTATGCCAGTTCCCTTTTAGTTTTATTTCTGGAGGGATGCGGAACACGGGCGAAGGGGCGGCGATGGATGGTGGTGGTGGTAGATATTCTGGGTGAGGTCGTTGGAGGGTGCTTCCATCTTTGTTTAAAGGACTCGTGAGTGGCTTCTTTAGCTGGATCTGGGACTGGCCCCCAAATCACCACAAGCTGGGCTCCACCTGACTCCCCACACTTCTGCTGCCAACTGGGACCTCCTCCATGCACAGGATCCTGGAAACAGTGTTTACTTCTAAATTCGTATCTTGCTACCCAGTCTCAAACTACCTTCCATTTAAGCCCTCACTCCGCCTCCTCACCGAGACAGGGACCCACTAGTTTTCCTTTGCCCGCCTCCAGCTTTCCTCTTGGAATGAGGCTAAGCCATTTCCTTCCCACTTTTCCACACTTCCCAAAGCCCCCCTCAACACGCCTCTCTGAGGGCCCCGCCTCCCCGAGGGCCCCGCCTCCCCGAGGGCCCCGCCTCCCTGAGGGCCTCTGGCTAGGCTCTCCATATCTTGACAGTTCTTGGCCAAGCTCCTTAGCTCACTTTGGGTTTAGCTTGCACTTTCTTCTCAGGTCTTTCTCCCCTGCGGTAGAAAAAGCCCACGGGTAAGTGATTTCTCGCGTTTATAGAGTTGGCAAGAAAACTGAGACAGAACCAGAGAGGAAGGAGGCGGGGCTTGGAATGCCACCTGTCAAAGCCCTGTGGTGTTTGAGCAGAGGGTATTTCATGGCGCCAGAGCTCGACTTTGCATTGCGGGGTGCAGACCAGAGGCCTTGCGAGTTTGGGAAGGACAGGTAGGTTTGCAGGGTTGGAGAGATTTGGAGGCCTACACCCTATTCTCCAGACCAGAAAGCGTCTCAGCTCTGCTGAGGAAAATATGAGTTAGGGGAAGTTGTTCCTTGGCACTTCTCCTCTAGTGTCCTTCCCACCCCTTTGCCGTGCCCTCCTTCCTGGCCTTTCCTTTCTGGCCTAGTGCAGAGCTTAGTTTCTTCATCTTTGTCTTTCCCACAGGGCCTAGCACATAGTATGCTTAGACCTGTTCTTTGAATGAATGAAGAAACTTCCACCTGGCTCTACTGCCTTCTTTATGTTTTGCCTCTTTTCTCACTGGAGATTCTGAAAGTCTCTGTATCCTATCTTCTTAGGGAGGGCATTGGTGCGGACTTGGAAGAAGAGCAGGTCCAGTTTGATAAGGCAGTCCACCATAAGGAGAGAAGATTTGTGGGTCTTCTTCCTCCAGGCTCAAGGAGCTAGGTATCTATTTTTACAGCTGCTGAATGTATCTCCTTGCCTTTCTTATCTAGTTTTAAAAAGCTGGGGTGGGGATTGAGTATAGGCCAGGTCAGAATGGAGGAGGAAAGATTACCAAGTTCCCCTGGGGTGTGGCTGCCTAGTGGTCTTTAAAACACTGTATAGAGGCTTGTCTGAGGTCCCAAATATATTGTAAACGAGCCAGTGCTAAATAAACCTTGAAACTTGATGGCTCTGTTCTCTCGCTCTTGGAATCTATCAATTTTATGTACATGATAGGCATATTTATTGATTGATAAAGGCTTGGAGGAGAAATCTGAAATAGGACTGGCTTTCTGGGTCTCCAAGAGGCATTTTGCTGTTATCACAAAACATATTTGTTACTCTAATTTCTAAGGCCCTTGGAGTCTTAAATTGTTCTCAGCCCAGCCCCCGTCTCCCCGCACCTCCCCCGTCACGTACCCTGTAGGCAGTACCTCGACACCAGAAGCCCAGACAACACTTATCCATGCATGACACCGGTTGTATTGATTATATGTGGCAAATGTTGATTTCTAGGTTGTCTTTCTCTTGCCCTCTAGCAGTTCTTGGGCAACCTCTCTCATTATCAATTGATATGGGTTATGTGCCTCCAGAAGGCAGACTCATTTTGACCTTAGTTTAAGCAAAATCACGTGGAAGGACCAATTTCCTTCACCAAGTATATTCCAAAGTGATAAAAAATGATTTTTGGATTATGTTCTTTTGGTTTACGCTCGTCCCTTTCTTCTTTTATTATTGCACAAATCACAAAGCAGACTGGGGATTAGAAAGAACAAGGGAATAGGGATAAAGGATGTCCCTTAAAAAAGGGGTGGTGGAGGCTCTTTGTTGTACATCGTGATACATGAGCCGGGATGAGGCAGATGGGTCTTTTTAAAATTTTTATCTATTTATTTTTTAGAGAGGGAGAGAGGAGGTGTAAGGGCAAAGAGAGAGAAATTTATTTATTTATTTATTTATTTATTTATTTATTTATTTGACAGAGAGAGAGAGAGAGAGAGAGAGAGATCACAAGTAGGCAGAAAGGCAGGCAGAGAGAGAGGGGGAAGAAGGCTCCCTGCTGAGCAGAGAGCCCAATGCGAGGCTCGATCCCGGGACCCCGAGATCATGACCTGAGCCGAAGGCAGAGGCTTAACCCCCTGAGCCGCCCAGGCGCCCGGAGAGGGAGAGAATCTTAAGCAGGCTCCACACCCAGCTCAGAGTCTGACACAAGGCTCATCTCACAACCCTGAGATCATGACCTGAGCCGAAATCAAGAGTTGGATGGTAAATCAACTGAGCCACCATGCACCCCTGGTTTTTTTTTTTAACATTTTAAATTATTTTTACAAATTTCTTTAAGTAATCTCTAAGCTCAGTGTGGAGTTCCAGCTCGTGACTCCGAGATCAAGAGTCTCACGCTCTACCAGCTGAGCCAGCCAGGAGCCCCCAGATGGGTCTTGATGGAGAAGTCACACTGATCTGTATTTGGATAAGAACTCAGGATTTTGAGGCATGATACAACTTTCATATGGTTCAGAGAATCTGGTGTCTTTTCTACAGCAAAACAAAAAACAAATTAACTTTCCAAAGGAGCAGGTAGCAGTGTGGAGCAGTTAACTAGGGCTATGGGAGCAACCAAAGTCTGGTGAGAGAGGGCAGAGAGAAGACGACAGCCAAGTACTTACATGGGAAGACAAAAGGACACATTTAAAGTTGTGAGGAAGGATAACCAGAGAGATAGTCGGCCTTTCCTAAGCCATCTTGTGTGCAGTGTATTACTGAGGGTGTATATTGGGAGGAGGTACATGGAAGAAGGAGCCAGGGGCTCTGACCACACACAAGTGCTAGTCTAAATGTAGAGACAGGGTATAGTGATAGATGGGACCACTGGAAGGATTTCTAGATTCTGTGCTCGCGAGGAAAGGAAGGATTTGGGGGGAAAAATGAATGTGGATCAGTGCTCATCGTAGACAAAGGCCATCCTGCCTTGCAGTTGTAGTTTGGAAAATAAGTGGGCAGGCAGATGGATTTCCTTCTATTGTCTTCTCCTGAAGACTTTTATTAGGTGTTCTGAGCTGACAGGGTTCAGGATTGAGAAAAGGGGAGTTAGAAAATCATAGGAGGAGCGAGAGAAGAAATTGATTTTCACTGTGGACATCAATGTATCACATCACTTTCTAATCCCTTAGTTTCACACCTTTCTTGGCTTTCCCAGCTCTGTTTCTTTTTCTTTTTTAAAGATTGATTGATTGATTTGGAGAGCATGTGAGTGTGGGCAGGGGCAGACAGAGAAGGAGAGAGGGAATCAAATGGACTCCCTGCTGAGAGTGGAGAAGTGGGGCTCCATTTTACAACTCGAGATCATGACCTGAGTGGAAACCAAGAGTCAGATATTCAACTAACTGAGCTGGTCAGGCGCCCCTCCCCATGTCTGTCTCTGATTCCTGTTTGGAAAATCTAATTCTGATTCTTTCTGGTAGCCTATCTTGTTTCTGAAGACCTCTAGAAGCAGAGGCTCAGGATTTTCTGATTTGTCAAGTTGATCATCTTGTTTTGGTGTGATAGAAATATTAAGAATTTCCAAAACTGGATTCTGACTGGAACCAAACCTGTAAATGTGTCAAATCATGAATGAGGAACATTGGATTTAATTCTGTTTTCTCAGAAGTTATCCCAGAGGGACTAAGAACAGCCACCTGTTCACGACCATCCGAGAATGATACTAGACAATATGGAGTCTATAGGGCCTCTAGAGCAGCTCTGGCTATCTGATTGTTTATACAAATAATGGTGCAATGAAACTAGTGTTGTATCTGCATGTAGCAGGGACTCCATAGATATTGAAGGAAGGAAGCACAAATGTTTTGGTCTGTATCTACATAGATTTTGGTCTATGTTTGGGGGGATGGACTTGGTCTATATACAGTTGGTCTGATGTGTGTTAGTCTGCATCAGGATGGGTTTTCGCTGACTTGGAATTCAGCCTCTGCCAGACTGGGATGGGATTTGCAAGGTGTAGTGCTGGGGATGGTAGAGTAGGTAGGTGAGTTGGAGGAGGCGGCTGTGTTTCCTCTTGGTCTAATGAGCAGATAGTCTGGGGGCTGCCATGCCTTCAGGTTCAAGTCTTGGTTGCACCTAGTAATATTTACTTGTAGAATTAGGGTTTCTAGCCTCATTGAGAGAACATGAATCATGTTCTACCCTGAGGAGTTTCTATTTATTTAATTTTAATTTTAATTTTTTATAAAAGACTTTATTTATTTGACAGAGAGAGAGAGTGAGAGAGCACAAGCAGGGGGAGCAGCAGAGGGAGAGGGAGAAGTAGGGTCCCAGCTGAGCAGGGAGCCCGAGTGGGGACTTGATCCCAGGACTCCGGGATCACAACCTGAGCTGAAGGCAGACACTCAACTAAGCCACCCAGATGCCCCTATTAATTTTTTAAAAAAGACTTTATCAATTTGAGAAAGAGAGAGAGCACAACTGGGGGGAAGGGGCAGGAGAGGGACAAGCAGACTCCCTGCTAAGTGGGGAGCCAGATGCAGGGCTTAATCCCAGGACCCCAAGATTATGATCTGAGCCTGTCAGATGCTTAACTCACTGAGCCACCCAGGTTCCCCATTTTATTATTTTTTTAGGAGTTTTGGCTTTATTTTTTAATTAAAAAATATTTCATTGTTTATTTATTTGAGAGAGAGAGGGGCGAGGGGAGGGGCAGAGGGAGAAACAGACTTCCCGCTGAGTGAGGAGCTGGATGCAGGGCTGGATCCCAGGACCCTGAGATAATGACCTGAGTTGAATTCAGATGATTAACTGACTGAGCCACCCAGGTGCCTCAGGAGTTTTTATTTTAGACAGGGGGACAGTGGATTCTTCCAAGTAACATTCAAACAGAATATAGTACAAAGTAAGATCATAGGTGGGAAAATGCCTGGTAAGTGATCCATTTGGCGAGGTTGTTCTCAGAAGACTCCTGGGAGATAAGTTTGGATATTTATTTTCTTTAGTATGAGCTGAATTTGGTTACTTCAGCTTTAGCATTGGGTGGGGGGTGAGGGGCAGAGGGAGAGGGAGGGAAAGAATCTCAGATAGGCTCCATGCCCAACATAGTGCCTGACATGGGCCGGGGGTCGATCCCAGGACCCTGAGACCACAACCTTAGCTGAAACCAAGAGTCGAAGGTCTAACCAACTGAGCTATCCAGGTGCTGCTACTTCAACTTTCTTTCCAACCTTTCAGGGAAACTGTCTGAACTTTACTTATTTTTCTCCATAGCACTGAAATGATTTCTCTCTCTTTTCCTTTTCTGCACAGACCAAGACTGAGAATTATTATTGTATTTTAGTATCTAGATCTATATTAATATCTGTAGCAAATACTTAACTGGATTTGTATAGCTGGGCAAACTGGATTAACTGGTTCAAGGTATGGCAGAGTTTGTTGTGTTTTAGGTGGGGGGCATGGAAGGAAGGCCAAAAAGAGGCTCTATTTATTGGATCATGGCTCAAGCTGAAGATGTAGCTAGGACTGATGTTTTCCTGGCAAACAGTTATACAAAATGCTGAGATGGGGTAAATGCCGCCTCTTCCATGCAGCCTTCTCAGGCTGACCCCCAGTGCACAGAAGATATTCCCTAGTCTTGCCAACACTGGAAAATGAGGTCCTTACTACTCTAACTTTCTATCAGCTATGAAGCCATCTGGGATTTCGATATACCCTCGCCTTGACTGTTCATTTCTGATTTAGGAATAACCTTTCTGGTTCATAGTTTATGTATCTTTTACTTTTTTTGGCAAGTGGGGAAGTATTCCTTCAGGAGAGAGAAGTATCCAGGAAATGCCCTTAATTTTAAGGTGCCAGAGGGAGTTCTCTGTTTGCCACCATTGTCTTGCATAGTATGTAAATGAGTGCCTGGTGATTTGGGGGTGACAGTGCTGGGTGTTAATAACTAAGGGGGAAGAAAAATGTTGCTTTTGCTTGAATTCCTTTACACAAAGCATCACTGTGGTGCCTGGATTTTCTAATTTGGAATTTGCCTTTGTATTCATTTACACTTAGTTGAAATCTGATCTTTAATAGATTGTATCCAGTCTTTCTCACTTAAGAAACTTTTTGTGGTTTCTACTTGAGGGACCATCCAATTTCTCAGTTTAGACCCAACCCCAAATCCACAGAATCCATCTGTTTGGTGACGTGCAGACAGCACAGGAAAAATGGTAGCAAACGCAGCAAATCCTTTTCTCTGGGAGCTTACAGGACGAGGGCATTTCATGGATCTTTCCCTCTCCCGAAACAAGTGAAATCATGTTCTGCACACCATTTGGTCATTTGACTATTGTCCACTCACCCCCCCCTTCTGCAGGCTAGCCTTACATGTAGTTATTACAGTTTGAGTTGCCTAATGCCAAAGCATTAGGTGACTTATTTTCCAAATTAAGTAAAGCAGTGGAAATAATAAACTCTGTGTTGTCTGTCTATTCCGTTGTCACACATCAAGGGGATGACACGGGAGCAAATCATAAATGTCACAGATAATGCACTTGGTCTCAGCCAACTTGGGTTCTTTCCTTTGTCCTTTCACTTTGTTGTAGTGAGAGAGATTTGGGCCTCCATTCTGATTTTAGATCGTTGACCTTGCCAAACTGGGCTGTAGAGCCTGGGGTGTATTTCCTTGGTGGTGGCCAGTTAACTCTTTGTACCTCAGGCTTCAGCTGGGGAAGGAAAGGCAAGCTGAGAGTGTCATCAGGCAGGAGCTCTGCTCCTGGGCTCCACGTCTTCACCTACTACTCCTGCCCTCTTCCCTAACTGGGTGTTCTCCCAGTGCAGAGTTCGAGGCCAGTGAGATATGCCGCTGGATATTCATGAGGAGAGAGTAGGAGACAAGGAGAGCAAACTGGAGAGCTCAGATATCTATCTGTAGGTATGGCCAGAGAAGCTTCTGGAGGGATGGTCATGTTGAAAAGGGTTTCGAAAGAGCGTGTTCTAGGCAGAGAGGGCCGGTCTGTGTGAGGGCTGATGTTAATGCCATCAAGACGTGCATGTGTGGGGTAAGATTTGTCCTGTTGAAACAGGAGCCACAGAAAAGGTTAATAGCAGGAGTAAGTGGTAGAAGAACAGTGAAAAGAAAGCCTTGGAAATGCAATCTTGGAAGTTTGGATTTAACAGAGAGCAGGAAACTGCAGGTCTGGTTGGGGGAGAGGGAGGGAAAGAGCGAGATCGAGAGCGAGAGCGAGAGCGAGAGCGAGGGAGAGAGTCTTTTTAAGACTTGAGGAAAGTGTCATTTTCCAGAAGGAGGGTAGAGGGCACTCACACTTCAGTTATCTGCTGCAATGCAGAGTAGTCAGGAAGAATGTGATTTAGGGCTTTATCCTGCCTCAAGGAAGGGCAGCACTGTCTGATGGCTGCTGGGTGAATCTGAGAGCTGAGAGGATCTCATTGTGTAGAGTTACCAATTTTATGGACCAGGAGGGTGGACCAGGAAGTATGGCAGGAGGCTGGCTCTGGATATGCAGCTATTTTCAAGCTGTAGGAGCCTACTAGATGGAGGTCTAGTGTGGACAAGGTGCTAAGTGTCTAAGTGACTTCATGTCAGCTGAATGGAATTGAGGGCTAGGTTGGCGATCTGTAAATATCTGAAACCAATGATTTCAGTTGGAATTCCTTAGATTTAATCCAAATTGTTAGGCAATTTCCCTGAATAAAGTCAAGGTCCTTTAGAAGCTGCTTAGTCAATGCTCTTGTTTTTGGACATATTTGGGGTTTCCTTCTTTTTGAAACTAAAATAGAAAGGTAATCCTTTATCTTCTCTTTTGATCTTCCTATACTAATAGCATGTTCAGAATGCCCATTATTCCTTATCTCAAGCCCATATTTCTTAATAACCTTAAAAAATAATGAGGAGATCCAAGGATAGACAGAGAGGTCTGTATTGATGCCTCATGTCCATTGGTCTTTGTGCTTATTTCCATGGATGATTAGTAAATACTAACAATGCTCTTAGATGCTGCGAGTTCAGAGCTGGTCAGAGACATGGGTCACAATGGAGAACACTAATGCTCACTTTTTATATTCTACTGGGTCGGGTCTCTGTTTGTCAACAAATGATCAGTTTTACAGAGCTGTTTGTCAGCTGGTCTCTGTTTGTCAGACAAAATGATCAGTCTGACAGAGCTCAAGGCCTTTTCCCCAGCAACATCATGAAGTTTTAGATCTGGAATGGGGAAATCATATTTTGGAGTGACTGGAGAGCTGACATTTTTCTGCTACTGGGTTCTTCTGGGTTAAGGATAAAGAGGGGATTGCCATTCTCTGGCAAACATTCCCAGTCTGCTCCTGATTGGCAGCCAAGTCTGGGGAGCAAATGGCCAAGTGAATTAGGAAGCTTAAAAAGATGTTTTGTTAAACCATCCTCATTAAATTGGCACCGTCTGCCTTCCTACTCTCCTTTGTCCCAGTTGGGGTTGTCCTTTGTGACAGATGTTTCCTAACGGTGTGTGCCAGCAACATCTGGAAGCCTTGGGTGACAGCTGAGGTTTGGGAAGGCCAAACCTGGAGGTTTTTAGGTTTTCAGGGGGAATTGTAACTATCTTCCTGCTATTGCGCTCCCATTTTTAGAAATATCTGCTCTCCATCCCCATTTTCCTAATGCAATGATAGTGAAGGCTTCATTTCCTTCTCTAGCACTTCCTGACCCCACTGAGGATGGGGTTTTTTGTTTCTTCTTCTTCTCAAGAATGAGGTAGTTACTTGGGGCGCCTGGGTGGCTCAGTGGGTTAAAGCCTCTGCCTTCGGCTCAGGTCATGATCTCAGGGTCCTGGGATCGAGCCCCGTATCGGGCTCTCTGCTTCCCCCTCTCTCTCTGCCTGCCTCTCTGCCTACTTGTGAACTCTCTCTCTCTGTCAAATAAATAAATAAAAAATCTTAAAAAAAAAAAAGAAGAAGCAGATCCTTAAAAAAAAAATGAGGTAGTTACTAGAAAAGATTTAGGGTAGAATGATAAAAGAACAGGATGATGAAAGAAGTCTCAGCAGTCTTAGGTGGGTGACATATTTGGCATCTAGAGAGCTATTATCTTTTATTTCTACTAAAAGCCAAGCAAAAGGAGATGGGTTAAAGTTGTGGGTAGGAATTATAATTAGCTATAAAATCATATCTGGGAACTATTGGAATAGGTTTGAGGATGCTTTGGAATCTTCCTTGGCACCTAAAAATATAGTCTGGAGACAGTTTGACCCTAGATTGGGTTAGAATTTTACTTTTTTTTTTTAATGTAATCTCTACGTTCAATGTGGGATTTGAACTCAAGACCCTGAGGTCAAGAGTCAGATACTCTATTGAAGGAGCCAGCCAGGCACCAGCCCCTACCCCCCTCTAGATTAGTTTGGGATTTTAGCAGGACATGGTTAGATGGAGCTTTCTGATTTAATGATCCCTTTACTTCTAGCTCTGACTCATTGGTATCTATTTAGGATGAAAGGGAAGACATTGGCAGAGGGTGACCTGGGCTCAGAGATAAGAATTGGCTCTGTGCTCGCTTTGGCAGCACGTATACTAAAAAAAAATTGGCTTAAATACTCCTTTAATGGCTAAGTTCTAGAGTCTCGACTCTTTGCGGAGGTAAGGTGCTGCAGGAGAAAGAATATGGTCTTTGAAGTAACAAAGAGCGAAGTTCAAATTCCAGCTCTTCTTTTTACTGGCTGTACAAGCCGAGGACACTTGTCTCACCTCTCAGTCTGTAAAGTGGAATAATAATACTTATTTCATTGGATTGTTAAACTAAATAACATATGTGCATTTCTTACAGCTCAACAAATTCTGGTTCTCTTTCACTTCTCTCTCCATGTATCTCTAATTCTTACACATATACCTGGTCCCCCTATTTGCCAGATACCATTTTTCTCTGCCTCCAACCCCTGGATGTGTCCCCCAATGCCTCTTAGAGTTCAAGCCTAAGGCTCTGATTTATTAATTTGTGTTAGTCCCACAAAATGACAATAACAGTATGTAGTTTTTATAACTGTACTAACATGAGCCAAGGTTGTGGTTTCTTTCCAGGCATTTTTGCTTGCTGACAATTTTGGTTGTAAATCAAAGACAAAGGAGTTCCATCTTCCCACTCACTCCTCTGATCTAAAGTTCCTGATTTGGGGCTAGATCATTCTGGGTAGGATTTTGTTCCAACCAAAAGTGATGGCATGCTGGTTTATAAAGGTCATTCAGAGAATGAGAATCCATAACCTTTATTATTGGGACATTCTTGTTTTCTTCCTAACTTTTTAATTTAAAAAATATTAAGCCTACAGAAAGTTAAAAGAATAGTACAATTTATACCCATTTATCTTTCACCAGGATTGCTTGTTAATATTTTGCCACATTTGCATCCTCTCTCCAGTGAGTGTGTGTATGTGTTTCTATGTCTGTGAAGTATGGTCTATATTCAAAGTTCACTAATAGTCCAATTTTTTTTAATAGTAGGATGTTTCTTCCTGATCCAGGTGCAATCCAGGGTTCTGCATTACATCTCATTGTCGTGTCTCTTGATTCTCCTTTAATCTGCAATAGTTCCTCAGCCTGTCATTCCTGGCATTGACAGTTTTGAATAGCATAGGTCAGTTGTTTTATAGAAAGTCAACTTTCTGTAGAAAGTTGTTTTGTAGACAGATCATTTTTTATCATTAGATTCAGGTTAAACATTTTGGGCAGGAATATTATAGAAGAACATTATTTTTTTAAAAAATATTTTATTTATTTACCTTTTTTTTTTAAAGATTTCATTTATTTATTTGAGAGAGAGAGAGTGTGAGAGAGCATGAGAGGGGAGAAGGTCAGAGGGGGAAGCAGGCTCCCCGTGGAACTGGGAGCCTGATGCGGGATTTGATCCCGGGACTCCGGAATCATGACCTGAGCCAAAGGCAGATGCTTAACCCTCTGAGCCACCCAGGCGCCCCTATGAGAACATTCTTAAAGACAATGAATGGCATGTAGGCAGGGAACAGGTCTTCCTCCCCATTGTGTTTGTAGAGTCAAGCACAAGGACTGGCATTTAGAAGATGCTTAATATTTATTGGAAGAATGACTGAATGAATGACCTAAAACTTCCCCTGCTACCTAGGTCTACTGTTTTTCTACTTGAGGAGAGGAGGAAGAGCCGCCTTCTCCTGTATCCTAGTCCCACTTTTACTATACATGTTTGAAGGCTTAAAGTTAACCTAGGATCTCTGTAATGAGCCCGTAGAGAAGGGAAATAAGTTGGGGACTATGATGTGAGGCCGGCTGTGGAGTCTCTTTATCCTGGGGGATGAGTGGTGATCATACTAGGTTGAGACTGGAGGTTGAATAAGGTGGTCCTCAGATGGAAAGAAAAACAGCACACAAAACCTAGGAATACATGGCCTGTTTCCTTGCTGAGAGAAATTAGTTATTTAGGTTTCTAGGTTTTACTATACTTCCCTCCCTTAACCCCCATTTGAATCCTAAGAATGCCATGGTGAAAATTGATTTCTGTCCCTCCTCCTTTCCCAGCGGGGACAACCCCATAATTCTCTCCTTCTCTACCCTCCATTTCCCTCCCCAACCCACACACACAAGTGTGTATTTTCTAACATTTATAAACGGTGGTTGGGCGGCCATTCTCTCCAGATTATTTATTGTTGAGAAAATCTATAACTCCTTGGACTTCTCATTTTGATGTAGAAGCTTTCATCCCTGTCGCCCGGGGGAAGTGAGGTTATGAGAGGTACTCTTTGCCTCTCAGAAATGTGTTTTCAGGCTTCCCTTTGGGGCCCTTTCTCTCTCCAGCCCTGATCATCTCAGACATTTCTGACAGTCCTTCCTGAGGCATCTGGGGCTTGGGACTGGATTCATCTATTTAATTCTGCAAGGATTGCGAGTGCCTGATTCACATGGTTCCTGCCCCCTTTCTGAGAGTCTACTTACCCCTGTCTTTGCAGTCCCGTATTTCACCAGGTTCCAGAAAAAGCGCCCTTTATCTCCATGTCAGCTTTTGATTATCCACAGTAATGGTGTGGATAAAAAGTCACTAAAATGACTTTTGTTTGATTTTTAAGTGATTGAATCCTGGCTAGAGATAACTCATAACGTGAACACTTTCAATGAAAGCAATCCATCATGCTACTGTCCCATGGGAGGCTGTGTGGCATCTCTTCTTTGGCATCTAGAGAGGGAGGCAGATGCAAGAACGCAGCTTGTTCAGCCCTCCTCTGTTGTCAGAAGCACCAGACATCTACTGAGGTCTCAGCAAAACTTGTCTCCATGCCTTGTTTTTGAACTCTGGAGGAGGCCTTTCCTCAGTTTGAGAACCCAATGCTTTGTCCAAAGAACATGAAAATCAGTAGCCAACATATGAAACTATCACTTTTTCTAGGGTTTCCATCATACCCAGAGTAAAATCCAAAGTCCTCATAGTGATTCTCAGGCCCTACGTGAAGGATCTGGCTTCCTCCTTTCTCTCCGACCTCATCCCCTTCTGCTTCCTGCTCGCTCACTCTGTCCCAGCCCCATAGGCCTCCTTGTTATGCCTCAAAAATAGCCAAGTACCACTTCACACCCATTGGGTTGACTGCTATTAAAGAAAGAGAAGATAACAAGTGTTGGTGAGGATGCCAAGAAATCGGGACGCTTGCGCATTGTTGGTGGGAGTGTAAAATGGTACAGCCGTTGTGGAAAACAGCATGGTGATTTCTCAAAAAATTAAATATGCAACTATCATGTGATCCAGCGATCCCACTTCTGGGTATATATCCCCCAGAACTGAAAGCAGGGACTCAAAAAGATATTTGTCCGTCCATATTCACAACCCGCACAACCCACATGCCTGTCAGTGGATGAATGGATAAACCAGATGTAGTACATCCGTACAATGGAATATTATTCCACCTTAAAAAGGAAGGACATTCCGATACATGCTACAACATGGGTGAACTTTGAAGACATCATGCTAAGTGAAAGAAGCCGGGCACCAAACGACAGTACTGTATGATTCTACTTACACGAGGCACCTAGACTAGTTAAATTCCGACAGACAGAAAGTTGGATGGTGGTTGCCAGGAGCTGTGGGCAGGGAAGAATGGGGATTTACAATTTAATGGGTACAGGGTTTCAGTTGAGGAAGATGAACAAGTTCCAAAGCTCGATGCCGGCAATGGTTGCATAGCAGTGTGCACATGAGGCTGTCTTGGACCACCCATCTTAAAATCCCAACACCCACTGTGAGCACATCCTAGCCTTCTCTTGTTTTACTTTTCTCTGCAGCACTGATCACAAATCCGACACAATCTATATTCTTTTTTTTTTTTAAAGATTTTATTTATTTATTTGACAGAGAGAGATCACAAGTAGGCAGAGAGGCAGGCAGAGAGAGAGGGGGAAGCAGGCTCCCCACTGAGCAGAGAGCCCGATGCAGGGCTCCATCCCAGGACCCTGAGATCATGACCTGAGCCGAAGGCAGAGGCTTAACCCACTGAGCCACCTAGGCGCCCAGACCTATATTCTTATTACTTATTTACGGTCTGCTTCCTCCTGCAGGAATGTAAGCAACTCGAGTGGAGGGATTTTTGTGTTTTTTATTTGCCTTATAGCAGTGCTGAATAATTGGGGGCCATTATATTTGTTGAAGGAGTAAATGAATGACCACGATTACATGCACTTACACACACACACACACACACACACACACACACAAACTTCTAGACAAGGCACAAACAGAAAGAGAAAAAATGAGAAGATTCCATTTTTCCTTCGGCTTTGTGAACAAATTCCTTCTACCCTTGGATATGAGACTTGGCCCCAGCATTCATGGTGGCTTTTGCTCTGTTTACTTTTTCGCCTGTATTCTGAACTGTTTCCACTTTGGAAATATGGGTGTACTACGTACATCACACTTGCTATTATTTCAAGCTCTTGGCCTGAATGCAAAGCCTCTACTCTTGTATTCCTGATTGCCCCCTTCCAGAGTTGCAGGGCTGCTTCAATGAGGACTTTGGAAGCTCTTGGAAAGCTCAGCTATCCTGAACACTTTATACTTGTTTGTTTGGGAGCCCCGGTTTGATTGGCTCTGGAGTTTTCATTCTCTGGAAATTTTAAAGTGGATGAGAGAATTTATATAATTTGGGATCAGGGAAGGAACTGGGCTTGGGTAGAAAGAGGTCGATATGATTTCTGGAGATGTTGCGTGCGAAGTCCACTCCTCTGAAACTTTGAGCACCTGAACACAATTATTTATTTATTTTTAAAAAGATTTTATTTATTTGACAGAGAGAGAGAGATCACAAGTAGGCAGAGAGGCAGGCAGAGAGAGAGGGGGAAGCAGGCTCCCCACTGAGCAGAGAGCCCAATGCGGGGCTCAATCCCAGGACCCTGAGATCATGACCTGAGCTGAAGGGAGAGGCTTTAACCCACTGAGCCACCCAGACGCCCCTGAAAATAATTATTGAACAGCCTCATTAGCCTTCCTCTCAAGTCTTTACCAAACTTCTAGCAAAGCAACTGATATCCAAATTATATCTGAAGCCATTCAGGAGGAGCCACGAGGCCAACTTCCTGACTGGCAGGAGGGTTAACACCCAACCACAGGAACCAGTGGAACTTACTGCTTGGAAAGGAACTTACCTTGGAAAAGTGTTTTGAAAAAGAAAGATCCAGAGTGAGGGCAGCACCCTTCTCAGAGAGGAGTGAACACGGTGACCTCCAGGATGGAGGAGAGCGGGTGGGGCCGGCTGGGAAAGCAAGACAGCCTGCAATTTAGTGGGGGGATTGTTGGATTTGACGGGAGTTCTTCTTGGCGACTTGGGATGGAACTTTTGTTTTGGAGTTTGGAATGAGCTCAGAGACTGAGAGAAACAGAGGGAGGAGAAGGGAGGGAAGGGGGGAGCTGGGGGCATTATGGAATTCATACAAGCTGGCTTCACGTTCCCTGGCCTCGCTCTGCATTTCTTTAAGTACCTCCCCTGCGCCAAGCACCTCCTTTGGGAGAGACTGTTTCCTAATTAAACTGAGATTCACAGACCCAGGGACCTCATTAGGAAATGTCCTCAGGAAATGCTCTTGAAATCAATGATGGTGCATGTTCCAGTCTCCTGTTTCCATCTCTCTTTGGCCCTTTCTCTCTTTCCAAAAAATGAAAAACTTAAAAAAAAATCCTACTTCTAGGAATCTCAAGATAAAGGAGTCAATCAATACATCTGTATATTCATATCCTCTGTCCTAAATGCCTCTTTTGGTTGTTTGGTACAATTATGAGCAGATCCTTGTCCTGGGGAGTGAGGGTTGGGAGTGGGAGTGTGGAATTCAGAAGGAGGAGGTATATGGATCCTGGCCCTGTCCTCTGGAAGCTTTTAGACTGTAAAGGAATTTAAGTGACACACCCAGGACACCACCAGAATGAAAGGGGAAATTAGTTTCAGCTGAGCATCAGGACTGACTGTAAGTGCTGGCCGGAAGGGGAGGAAGGTTGGAAATGGGAGATCAGTCAGGATGGCTTAGGAAGGGCTTCCTAGACATTGGGGGAAAATTGTAGAATAGGTTTGAGAAGAGCTAGAGGGTCTAAAGACTGGACGGAAAGCAGTGAGGAGGGCGTCCCTGGCAGGGCAGGGCTCATCCCAGGAAGGGTAAGTCAGGATGTGAGGAGCTGAGTTAGGAAGGAGGTGATGGGCCTGAGGAAAGGGGGAGAATTAGGATGGGGCTCTGACAGCTGGGTCAGAGAGTCTGGACTGCTATAAACCATTGGAATAATTGCAAGTTATTGCATGGAGAAAGGGCATTTCTGAACATGATGGTTGAGGAAGATGTTTCTCTGTATTTTTTTTTAAGAGGATTTTATTTATTTATTTGACAGAGAGAGACACAGTGAGAAAGGGAACACAAGCAGGGGGAGTGGGAGAGGGAGAAGCAGGCTCCCCGCAGAGCAGGGAGCCCGATGCGAGGCTCGATCCCAGGACCCTGGGATCATGACCCGAGCCAAAGGCAGCCGCTTAACGACTGAGCCACCCAGGCACCCCTCTCTGTATTGTTATAAGCTGGACTGCAGATACACTTTCTCAGGATTCCCAATCGTCGGTTTGCTTTTTCCTCTTTAAGTTTGGCTGTTCATCTGTTTGTTCTGCCTGATCCTGCTGGAGTCATAAAATATGATTATTTAATTCCCATGCATTTTGTTCTTTGCATTGCTTCCCTGGTATCTTCCTACTTTGTCTGTAGGCCCATTTTCACTCATCCCCAGTAAAAGTGGGAAGAGCCCAAGGACCACCCTGCATAACAGAGTTAAGGGAAATAAATTATCAAAAGCATCTCCCACTCTGCCATTCAGTTGACTCCTCTGAGATTCTTGCCCAGCGTCCATGGATGGACTTCAGAAGAGTATGACTTGAGGTGAACAACCTCAGAGGAGTCTGTGACTCAACAAATGTGAAGCACCACTGTGTACTCTTTGTTGGGAGGTAGGTGGCTGGGGACAGTTCCCCAGAGAGAAAGAACCGAGGCGCAAGCATCCTTAGTGCCAACTGCAGGAGCTTCCGGAGACAGTTGAAGGGGATGAAGGAGAAAGAGGAGTTGGGAAAAGGGACATGGGTTCAGAGGGAACTAGTAAGAGGGGTGCCCCATCTTCCCTTGTTCTCCACCCTCTTTCTAGCAGATATTTCTTCTTCGCATACTCCATATCCTGATGATTGCAGGATTCTGGGTCCCCTTCCGTTTAAGTCTATTGAGTGTCTGCCATTTATCAGGCTCTGTACCAGGTACGCTCACAGCATTATCTCCTGCAATTCCTTTGTTGAACCTGCAGTGCCTGGAGTGGGGTCAATCCCCTCCCTCGGTCATGGCATGTTGGCATCATCGATTCCCATCAGGCCCCTTTTCAATGCATTTTCTTTTTTCCTTTCATCTTTATCTCTCTTCTCATTTGCCCTCCTCACCGGAGGTACTTGCTTCAGTGTATTTAACAAACGCTCCTCCAATCCATGCTTTATAGGTGTATTTATTTATTTTTATTTTTAAAAAGATTTTATTTATTTTAGAGAGAGAGAGAGCACAGGGGGGAAGGGCAGAGGGAGAAGGAGAGAGAGTCTCAAGCAGACTCTGCTCTAGGTGTGGAGCCTGACGTGGGTCTCGATCCCAGAACCCCGAGATCGTGACCTGAGCCAAAACCAAGAGTCAGATGCTTAACTGACTGTGCCACCCAGGCACCCCTCTGTGTGTATTTAGATACACTCATCCATTCCACAAATACACAGTGCCGACTGGGGCAGGCGCAGTTGTAGGTACGGGGAATATAACCAGGAGCAAAATAATAAAAAAGTTCTGCTTTTGTGGAGCTTACATTCTGTTGGAGTGAGACAAATCATAACAAATAAGTCAGTAAAGCGGATAGTACCTTAAATAGTGATAACTCTGTTGTGGGTGGTCAGGATCAGACTGCAGTTTTATATGGGGTGATTAAGGAAGGCTTGCTACAAAGGTGCTGTTTCACCAAATGCAGTTAAAGAAGCAACCACGTGGCTCTCTGGGGTGGAAGTGGTCCATTTATAGGGGACGGCAAGGACAAAGGCCCTAAGGTAGGATCTTGCCTGGTATGTTAGGAGACCAGAATGGTTAGAAGGCCAGTAGCTAGAAAGCAATGAATGGGAAGAGGGAGAAACAGGAGACCGAGATGTAGCTTGGTCAGTGCAAATACTGTAGGACTTTGTAGGCCATTGTAAATGCAGACTTTGGCTTCTACTCTGAATTAAAAAGGGACACCAGTGGAAGGTTTTAAGCAGAGGAATAACATGACATTTTTAGCAGATATACGCGTATCCTCGACAAACGTACAGCATTTTGGAACTGTTCTTTTTTTTTTTTTGAAGATTTTATTTTTTATTTATTTATTTGACAGAGAGGAGAGAGATCACAAGCAGGCAGAGAGGTAGGCAGAGGGGGAAGCAGGCTCCCCGTCGAGCAGAGAGCCAGCCCAATGTGAGGCTCAATTCCAGGACCCTGAGATCATGATCTGAGCTGAAAGTGGAGGCTTTAACCCACTGAGCCACCCAGGCGTCCCTTTGGGACTGTTCTTAAAATGTGTATAGATGGCATTGTGCCATACACCCTACTTTTGCTTTTCCTAGGGTAACATTGTTTCTGAGATCTACCCATGTTGCTCTCTGTAAATCTACTTTATTATTTCTGACTGCTGTCAGTTACTTCATTGTGCACATACAGCACATTTTATTTATAAATTTCTCTAGTAACAGATGCTGGCGTAGCTTACAACCTCTCGGGACCACAAACAGTCTTGTGAGGCACGTGCTCATCTGGGTCTCCTTGTGGACTCAGGAGAGAGTTCCCTTGGGGTAGGTACCTAGGAGAGGGATTGTGGGGTGGGAGGGTGTGTGCGTTCTTAATTCCACTAAGACCGTGCTTTGAGATGGTGGCGTCAGTGACAACTCCCAGCGTGTGATCCTTTGTCTCTTCTCATTGAATTCTCATATTGATCCAGTAAGGGAAGTAAAGTAAGATTCCTTAAGGACAAGGAAAGTGAGGTTTAGAGAGACTGAGCAAATGACCTGAGTTATATGAAAGAGCCAGGGCTCAAATCTGAAATTTTTGACATAAAGTTCTTTGCTCTTAACACTTTGTACGCAGCAGTGCCTCTTCTAGAAATAAGATGAGGCATCTGTGGACAAAGATAGTATTATAATTATTGTATTTGAGCCTTTTATTTTTCTGTTCTTTTTTGACCTCTGTTTTATTTTTGACCTCACAATCCCTAAACCAAGAGTCAGAGGCTCTACCCACTGAGCCAGCCAGGTGCCCCAAGCCTTGCATTTTTCAATGCTTGGTCTAACTCTGTCAGCCTAGGACCCCAGAGTGTTTAGCACCAGCATGTACGAGGGTGTCTAATTAGAGTCCTTAGAATTTCAAAGGGAATTATACGGAAAAAACAGTTTTCATTTTCTCATGAGGGCTAGCTAACAAGTTTGAATTTTAGTGCATGATTTTGAAGCTGGACATTTATTTATTTATTTATTTTAAGATTTTATTTATTTATTTGACAGAGAGAGAGAGATCACAAGTAGGCAGAGAGGCAGGCAGAGAGGAAGGGGGAAGCAGGCTTCCCGCTGAGCAGAGAGCCTGACTCGGGGCTCCATCCCAGGACCCTGAGATCATGACCTGAGCCGAAGGCAGATGCTTTTACCCACTGAGCCACCCAGGTGCCCCGAGGCTGGACATTTATAAAGATTAATTGCTTTTCAAAGTTTGAGGGACTTTGGATCAGATGTTAACATTAAATATTAGGTAGATTATATTATGTGCATATGGTTTGCTAGGTACTGAGCTGAGTACTTTCCGAGCATCATTTCACTTACTCTTCACAACAACCCTATGAAGTATTTACTTTTACTCCCATTTGTGGAGACTAAAGCACTGAGAGGGGAACTAATTTGTCCCGAGATTGAGTTGTGATTTGAACCTGAACAGTCTACCTGCACAGCCTTTACTCCTAATTACTAAACTGGGCTGCCTTCTTGTGAAGGAAGCTTTTAGAACCTCTTCCCTTTGAAATGTAGGACAATTTCTTGTCAGTTGGGGTGGCTTGGAGCAGTCATGGGAAGTGAGGGGCTAGGTGGACAAGAATTTCCAGAGGGAGAGTATCTGAAGTTTGAAAATGTTCCCCAGGTGTCTTCATTAGGCCTCCTACTGTCCCCTGAGGTGAGCACCTCTGCCTTAGGGCATACTGCCTAGATTCTAGGTTCTGGACATGATGCCTTAGAAAAAGTAGGGATTCTCTGTCTGGGTGTGGGTGGTTGGTTGCCTATAACCCAAGGTCGCCTGATATTTTTAAAACACGTGTCCTCAAAGGCAAACAATTCTTTATCACCTATG
The DNA here is from genome assembly GCA_028534135.1 of Potos flavus. Classification (NCBI taxonomy): domain Eukaryota; kingdom Metazoa; phylum Chordata; class Mammalia; order Carnivora; family Procyonidae; genus Potos; species Potos flavus. Next base: position 53,993,961 of record CM052897.1, on the reverse strand, counting down.
TGTGGCTTATACCTGCCATGAATGATCTGCGGTCAAGGTTTTATCACAGTTGGTTTTCCCTCCACACTTTTCATTTTGATTGCCTTCTATAAGGAAGGTAACACCGTTTATATATTTACCTGAGTCAGGTTTATAAAGATTGCTTGGGGGGCGCCTGGGTGGCTCAGTGGGTTAAAGCCTCTGCCTTCGGCTCAGGTCATGATCTCAGGGTCCTGGGATCGAGCCCCGCATGGGGCTCTCTGCTTAGCAAGGAGTCTGCTTCCCCCTCTCTCTCTGCCTGCCTCTCTGCCTACTTGTGATCTCTCTCTCTCTCTGCCAAATAAATAATAAATAAAATCTTTAAAAAAAATAAATAAAGATTGCTTGGTTACAAGGTATGTATCTCAAAGTCAAGTAGATGTGAATTCTGGATTATGTGCTCTTTTGCGTTTCTCTTCTCAGTTTGTACATTTGTTCAACAAATATTTATTGAGCACCTAATTCACAGGAGGAGGAGACAGGCAGCTGAACTGGAATTTTTAAAAAGATTTTATTTATTGGGGCGCTTGGTTGGCTCAATGGGTTAATTAAGCCTCTGCCTTTGGCTCAGGTCATGATCTCAGGGTCCTGGGATCGAGCCCCGCGTTGGGCTCTCTGCTCGGCGGGGAGCCTGCTTCCCCCTCTCTCTCTGCCTGCCTCTCTGCCTACTTGTGATCTCTCTCTCTCTCTCTTCAAATAAATAAATAAAACCTTTTTAAAAAAAGATTTTATTTATTTATTTGAAGAGAGAGAGAGAGCAAGCAAGGGGAGGGGGAGAGAGAGAGAATCTCAAGCAGACTCCCTGCTGAGATCAAGGCTGAGCTGAAATCAAGAGTTGGACACTTAACTGACTGAGCCACCCAGGTACCCCTGGAATTTTGATACATTAGGGTCGATGGCACATGGAGGAAGCTCAGCTGCTATGAGAACATATAGGAAAGGCAGCATAAGGATCGGGGCGCCTTTCTGGGGAGGCAATTTCTGAGCTGGGAATTGAAAGATAAGGAGAGCTTAGCTAAGCAAAGTGGGCTTGAGAGGGCATTAGAGGCAAGGGAACAGAGTGTAGCATTTTGTAGCTGGAGCAGGAACTGGGTAGGGGATGAGGCTAGAGGAATAAGCACAGGTCAGGTTACAAAGGAAGGAAGGATTAATAAAGGAAGGGCAGTGGGGAAACTCCTGAAGGGTTTGAAGCCTGGAGTGGGTAGGGGGACACCTCAATCACATGTATAGTGTAGAGAGGTTCCATGAGTTAAGAATTGACCCTCCTTATCTATCTTGTGTGCTCGTTAGTAAATCAGAACACTGGAACTGGTGGGTGGCAAATAAGGAGTCTTGCTGGATTTGTAGATGGAAGGTCTGACCCAATAACCCAAGGGTTCCGTTTGATAATCTGTAGGGAAGACTTTTCAGTTGTGACTTGATCTTTCTGTTTTTATTTTATTTTATTTTATTTTATTCGACAGAGAGGAGAGAGATCACAAGTAGACTGAGAGGCAGGCAGAGAGAGAGGGGGAATCAGAGTCCCTGCCGAGCAGAGAGCCCGATGCGGGGCTCGATCCCAGAATCCTGAGATCATGACCTGAGCCGAAGGCAGAGCCTTTAACCCACTGAGCCACCCAGGCACCCGATCTTTCTGTCTTTAAAGCCCTCTGACAACATTTCCTAAAATTCTCTCAAAACCGAAGCCTGAGTAGGGAGGAGAGTGGGGGTTGCTCGACTTTGTTCTCTCTGTTCTCCACTACTCATTTCCGGGGCATTGCTGTGAGTTGCTCATCCAAAGCCTTGCTCCCCATGAGGAGGAGACCATTTGAATAGCAGCAGGGGAGTAGGGGAAGGAGGAACCACACGCAGGGTTCGTTCATTAAGAAAATATATTTGGCATATTCAGACAATGGTTTGAGGGAGTTAAAAATAACTCCTCGTGAAAAATTAATAGGGAGTTATAAGTGAGTGTTTTAATACAAGCTCACAGAGCAGGGCAGATTCTCCAGGTGGCTGGCGGCTGACATCACAGATGGTGTAGGGTGTTTATAGAGCATGGTGTGGCCAGCGAGGAGAGTTGTCTGCAGAAGTGAGCTCACCTTTTCTCCTGGAACCCAGAGAGGGAGGAGACAGAAGGAATTGTTTTGGTTGTGAGCGACCGAGCTAGGTGACTTCTTTCTTTTCTCCCTACTCATCACACTCTCATAACTGTGGACATAAAAATTGTAGTGAATTTTGCCTGGTTGCTTTGGGTGAAGTTTCTGGAACGTCGGAATTCATAAGATGGCCTTTCTGGCTCTTCTCCCTTCTTAGTCACGGACCCTGGGTTGGCGGCTGCACCCATTTTTCCCGTGCTTCCATACCCGACAGCCTGTTCCTCCCATGCTGGTAGGTAGTTAGGAAGGCCCTGCCCCTTTCTCCCTCTTCCTCTCGTCTCACAGTGCCCCTGTGGGCCTAGGTGGGTAAGGCCGAAGGGTTGGACTGTATTTCCTCAGCCATTGGTACGGCTAAATGGATGATGCAGAACGGGGAGGAAGGGGGCCAAAATGCCATCTGACCTTGGCTAGCTGACTTGGGGGCTAAGGGTTTTAAGACTGGGGGACCAATATTTGTGTTTTAAACTCAGATGATATTTAAAAAATGGGTCTGTAATTGCAACGAGGCCCTCTAGGCCGTGAATTAATGTGTCATAACTCACGCCCAAGCACTGCGCAAACATCCCGCATGTGAATTATTGCACAATAAATTCATGCCCTGTTGTGTCTTACAGCTTAATTAGTACATGAAGCTACATGAGTTAGACGAACCCAAATGGGATTATGTCATGTGGTGCGTAAAAAAGCAGAATGTTGGGAGGTATTTGGCACTTTTACTGGGGGGAAAGCAGGGCTGGTTTATTCTGTAATGTCCTTTAGTGTCCATTTCTGTGATATTTGGGCTGCAACAGGTGACATGTGACTCCTGAGCTTTGGTTGGTTGGTTGAACATGGGTTCAGTAAATATTTATTGTTTACTGTGTCTTAGGCATCATGGAGGGAGAGCACACATAAGATGAAATATGAAGCAGCGGCTTGAAGCCTGAGCACCCAAACTTGGCAACCCTAACCCATCTCGGCTTAACTCAGCCTCACTAAACCCAGTCGGAGACTCTGGGCTCCCTGGGCTTGCTACAGTGCTCTGATGCTAGAATCCTCTTCGATTCCATCCAGAATGCTGTGCCAGGCACTTTGCAGGTTTGGTAAAAAGCTGGTACGTAGACATACACTGGAGCAATACGTGGCTAAGATTTCCCCTGCTGGACGCCTGAGCACTCTGGATGTAGTGGCCCTGGGTGTGGGCAACACAGTGGGTGCAGGTGTGTATGTCCTGGCAGACGAGGTGGCCAGGGAAAAAGCAGGACCATCCATTGCGATCTGCTTTTTGGTGGCTGCCCTGTCTTCTATGCTGGCCGCTCTGTGCTATGCGGAGTTTAGTGCCCGGGTTCCCCAGTCTACTTCTGCATATCTCTACAGCTATGTCACTGTAGGTGAACTCTGGGCTTTCGTCATTGGCTGGAACCTCACCCTGTCTTATGTTACTGGTACGGCCAGTATGGCCCGGGCCTGGAGTTTACCTTTTGACAGCCTGATTGGAAACCAGATCTCTCGGACCTTGAGTGAGAGCATCTCACTGTATGTTCCCTATGTCCTTACAGAATATCCAGACTTCTTTGCCGTGGGCCTGGTGGTTTTGCTCACCGGATTGCTGGCTCTGAGGGCTAGGGAGTTTGTCCCGGTTACTACAGTGTTCACAGTGGTAAACCTTTTGGTTCTTGGTTTTGTCATCATCTCTGGCTTCATTAAGGGGAACCTGCACAACTGGAAGCTCACAGAAGAGGACTATATAATGACCATGTCTAGACTCAATGATACTTCTAGCTTGGGTCCTCTGGGCTCTGGAGGGTTTATGCCTTTTGGCTTCGAGGGGATTCTCCGTGGAACGGCTACCTGTTTCTATGCATTTACTGGTTTTGATGGCATTATTACCGCTGCCGAAGAAGCCCAGAATCTAAAGCGTTCCGTCCCCATAGGCATTGTGATTTCAGTGTTCATCTGCTTTTTGGTGCATTTTGGTGTCTCTGCGGCACTAACGCTCATGGTGCCTTACTACCAGCTGCAACCTGGGAGCCCCTTGCCCGAGGCATTTCTCCATATTGGCTGGGCCCCTGCCCGCTATGTTGTGGCTGTTGGAGCCCTCTGTGCTCTTTCTACCGGCATCTTGGACTCTATGTTCCTCATTCGTTGGATGATCTATGTGATGGCGGACGACGGCCTCCTGTTCGGTGCCCTTGCCAGGATGTACACCAGAACGGACCTCCCCATCGTGGCCACTGTGGCCTCGGGCATTATCACAGCTTTCGTGACATTCCTCTTTGGACTCACCGATCTTGTGGACCTCATGTCGATGGGGACCCTGCTTACATACTCTCTGGTGGCTATTTGTGTTCTCATCGTCAGGTATCAGCCTGAAATGAAGGATGAAGACGATGCAGCAGGGGCGCAGCAGAGGAGCGGACCCGCGGCAGAGAAGCTGACCCTGCGGGGATTCTTTTGTCCAGGCAGCCCCATCCCCACCGCACTCTCTGGCCTGGTTGTCTACGTTTGTTCCTCACTGCTTGCCCTGCTGCTGACTCTTCTTGGCCTGGCGCTGGCTCAGTGGCCAGTTCTGTTGCTTTCTGGAGATCCGGTGTTGATCACAGTGGTTGTGCTGTTCCTGGTGCTCGTCACTGGGATCACTGGGGTCATCTGGAGACAGCCACAGAGCTCCCCTTCCCTTCCCTTTAAGGTCCCTGCTCTGCCTCTCCTCCCACTCCTGAGCATCTTTATGAATGTTTACCTTATGATGCAGATGGCAGCTGGCACCTGGGTCCGATTTGGTGTCTGGATGCTGATCGGGTTGGCTATCTACTTTGCCTATGGGATCCAGCACGCACGCAGGATTAAACCCACTTTAGTCAGGGCACAAACGGATGACCTTGAACTCAGCAGTGCCAGTACATGTTCGATTTGACAGCATCACACCTGAATGCTGTCCGGTCTCCCTGCACTATGGTAGAGAGTACTCCTGAGCACACAGAAAGGTAGGCCACCCATGGAATGTTGGTGGGGAAACACTAATAGAGCTCTGTGTTTATTGCGGAGTGAAGGATGTAGGATGTGTCTTTGCTCTTTCTCATCTTTTTTTTTTTTTTAAACTTGTCTGCTTTTCAATTGTGTCTGCTTACAGGCTTTAAAAAATTACTATTAAAAGAAACTAGAAAGAGTGTTTTTGTTTTTGTTTTGTTTGGGTAAATACCCACTAGTGGAATTACCAGATCATATGGCAATTCTATTTTTAAATTTTTTTTCCCAAAGATTTTATTTATTTATTTGACAGAGAGATCACAAGTAGGCAGAGAGGCAGGCAGAGAGAGGGGGGAAGCAGGCTCCCTGCTGAGCAGAGAGCCTGATGCGGGGCTCGATCCCAGGACCCTGAGATCATGACCTGAGCCGAAGGCAGAGGCTTTAACCCACTGGGCCATCCAGGTGCCCCCTATTTTTTAAATTTTTGAGGAACCTCCATACTGGCTCCATAGTGGTTGTACCAACAGCCCCCAACATTGCGTGATGGTTCCTTTTTCTCCTCATCCTCACCAATACTTGTTATTCTTGTCTTTTTGATTTTGGCCATTCTGACAGGTGTAAAGTGATAACTCGTTGTAGTTTTAAATTACATTTCCCTGATGATGAACAATGCTGAACATCATTCATGTGTCTGCTGTATGTCTTCTTTGGAAAAATGTCTTTTCAGGTCCTCTGCCCATTTTTAAATTAGATTGTTTGTTTTTTGGCGTCAAGTTGTCTAAATTCCTTATGTATTTTGGATATTAAGCCCTTATTGGATATATCATTTGCAAATATCTTCTCCCATTCAGTAGGTTGCCTTTTTGTTCTGTTGATGGTTTCCTTTGCCATGCAAAAGCTTTTCACTTCACTAACTTGAAAGGATGTATGCAACCCTATGTTTATTGCAGCATTATTGACAATAGCCGGAATATGGTACAAACCAAGTGTCCATCGATAGATGAATGGATGAAGAAGATGTGGTATATATACACAATGAAATATTACTCAGCCATAAAAAAGAATGAAACCTTGCCACCTGTAACAACATGGATGGACTTAGAGGGTATAATGCTAAGTGACATAAGTCAGAGAAAGACAAATACTATATGATTTCTACTCATATGTGGAATTTAAGAAGTAGAACCAATGAATAAAATAAAAAAGAGACAAACAAAAAAACTTCCTAGACTCTTAAATAGAAGGAACAAACTGGTGGTTACCAAAGGCGAGGTGGGTGGGAGGAAGGGTGAAATAGATAAAGGGAATTAAGAGGGCACTGGTGTTGATGAGCACTGAGTACTGTGTAGAATTGTTGAATCATTATATTGTACACCTGAAACAAATATGATAACATCATATGTTAATTATACTTCACTAAAAAATATACTAGAAACAGACAAAAAAGAAAAAAAAGATAGCTGAAATATGGTCCCTGCCCTTAAGGAACTTATATTTTGTTTTTATTTATTTTTTTAAGGAGTTTATATTCTGTTTTTTTTTTTTTAAGATTTTATTTATTTATTTATTTGGCAGAGAGAGAGAAATCACAAGTAGGCAGAGAGGCAGGCAGAGAGAGAGACGGGGAAGCAGGCTCCCCGCCGAGCAGAGAGCCCGACGCGGGGCTCGATCCCAGGACCCTGAGATCATGACCTGAGCCGAAGGCAGAGGCTTACCCCACTGAGCCACCCAGGCTCCCCTATTCTGTTTTTTTTTTTTTAAAGATTTTATTGTTAAGTAATCTATACACCCAACTTGGAGCTTGAACTCACAAGATCAAAAGTCACACGCTCTACCAACTGAGCCAGTCAGGTGACCCTAGGAGCTTATATTCCACTAGTGGGTAAAGCATAGCTGCCACACAAAATAGAAAGTGTCGTCAAAAGAAATATCCAAATAAAGTGTCTAGGAAATTCAGAGTGGAGGATGATCATTTGTGGCTGACACAGTGGTGAGGGTTGAGTGGTGAAACCAAAGAAGACTTTGTAGAGGAATGACATTTGAGTTGGTTCTCTTAAGGACAGATGGGATTTTGCCACAAGTGGGTGGTAAGGAGAGATTGTAGGCAGAGAGAACAACACTAGGAAAAGGACAGGAGAATGAGGCAGTGTTCAGAGCACACTGAGGCTTGGCTGTGTGAGGGGGCAACCGAACATGCACAGATGGATTAGAGCCAGAGTTTCCCTCTGAGCACAAAGCACTTTGGCTTTGAACCCAGCGCCCGTGCTGAAAATCCCTGGGGTTGGTTCTCCGACTTGGTGATATCTGTATTCCTGGACTTTAAAAGTTTCTCTACTATTGTTTGCTTTAGTCCACCGCTTAGAAAGTGCAAAGCTGAGAGCCTGGTGTCCTGGGTGTAAGTCTTGTTTCTACCACTAACTAGTAATGTGACCTTGAGCAAGCCACTCAGTTCATTCAACACTTTGCTTATTTATCTGTAATAAGAGCGGTCAGAACTGATCATTTCTCAAGTTCCGTTTAGTTAAAAAAATTTAAGAATTTCCTCTGTTTTTTTGTCCTGTTATTCTCCGAACTGGGTCTCTCTACTGCATAAAATCTGAACCCGCATCCTGCCCACTTTTCACTGTAACCCATTGTTGGAGCTGTAGCGGTACAATAAATGACATCACATTTCCCCCCTCCTGTGTTTGGAACCAACTGATAATCAAGACATACAGACAGATGGTTAAACCCTCCGCTTTCGAGCTGCAGCCTAATTGGCTTGCAAATACCATGTCACTAAATTAGAAAGACTTACTTCTCATCACAAGGAGAGCAGCCCCTTCCTTTTACCACAGGAGAGAGCCTGCTTTTATTCGACTTTTTTCATGTATGAGCAGGTTGAATACATGTGTCCTGTGGGCAGGTCGGTTTTGGATAAAAAAAGGAAACCAACAAAAAACTGGAAGAGGCTGAGCTGAGCATGCTCAGTGCTGTCTCTTCAATTCACTAATCAAAGCCACAGTGGGAGAGGGGGGCTGGAGAGCAGCCAAGAACAATAGTACTCTGCTCAGTGGTGCTCAAACTCAAACCTCCCCTGGAGGGCTTGTGAAAACAGCTTGCTGGTCCCCGCTCCAGCTTTTGGAATTCGGTTGGTCTGGGTGGGGCCCAGGAACTTCTAACAAGTTCCCAGGTGATGCTGATGCTGGTGGTCCAGGGACCACACTTTGAAAACCGAAGCTCCAGATGAAACCCTGTCCACATGTAAAGATGAAGGGAGGGAAACAAAGATGCCCCTTGAACACTTACCTTCATTTAATGAAACATTCAGATTAAAATGCCATTGTTAATCCTTTCACAGTGGGGAAATCATAGTGAATCACTTCATAGTGTATGCATATATCAAATCACCACAACGTACACTTTAGATATCTTATAATTTTATATGTCAATTATGCTTCTTCTCTAAAGCTGAAATAAAAAATTAAAAGACTACAGTTATTCTTTTTTTTTGTTCCCTAGATTGTAGATCATAGGTAAGGAGTGTATCTTGTTCACGCCCCCAGAACATACAGCTGGGAGCCAGGCACAAAATGAGCATTTAATAAATTCGTGTTAAATTGAATTGAACCTTACATGTGTCCTTGGTACAGAAAATTCTCCTTCCTTTCAGGCTAGTACTGTGTTATTCCTTTCAAACTATCTTCTAGGAAAGTCTCCTTGACAAACGACATTTCTGTCCATCCAGAACCATATCTAGAACTGTATCTAGATCTGTACTCAGCATCTAGAACTGTATCAGGCACATCTAATTTTGCCCTTGTTTGGCTGTGCCTGAGTTCTGGTGATTGTCCTGTGCTGTCTGTTCCATCACAGTGGAATCTTGCTCAGGGCGAGGGGGAGGTCCTCTCCTTCCTCTAGACCCAGCAGTAAGAACAGTGCTGTTCTTTCCAAGAGCAGCAGGGAAAATACAGCCCCGGGGCAGGAGAATGCCTGAAACAACCTCCTCTGGTCCCTGTCCATCTATTCCCATGGGATTTGGGGGAGAGGGAGGGAGTAGCAAAATTGATAGAAGGCCCAACCCTTTCTAGCTGACTCCACGGAATCCCTGAAGTCTAGACTGGTTCCATCGTGGGCACAACAGGCATCTTTCTTGAAGCAGAGTTCTATGCTGTGGCATAGAAGGGCCAGTGTTTTTCTATTGTATTTATGTGTGGGGCTTGCCCTGGGAGGGAGGGATAGGAAGCTACTTTCTTATTTGTGGAATTTCTCATATTCCCAATAGGGAGCAGGTGACTCCAGGGGAGCCTGCTAGGATTACCCATATATTTACCAACTCCTTTAGATGCTATTTTGAGAGAATAGTGCAAAAACCTTGTGAGAGCATCTAAGATTCTTTGGAGAGAGAGATTTTACACCCCAAATGGGGAGAAAAACAGACTTAACTAGGAAGAATTAGAAACTGGATAGGGATGGAGGCATCATTCCTTTGGAAAGGAAGGTCTGAGCAGAAACTGAGAGAGAGGTATTGGTCAAGACACACTTCCCGGAGGAAGATGCCTATGGAGCAATTTGGGAAATAGGAGAGGGATAGGTGAGTTGGAAAAGAAATGGGACAGTAATTCTAGACTACACGGACCTTAAAGAGTCATGAAAGAATGAGACTGTTGTGAGGGATGTGTTTTTTCACATTCGAAGGGAATTTATGAGCCAAGTTTGTATTGTGTATCGTGCCATGGAGGGAGATTTCTGAATCAGGAAGGGATGAGATGATTCTCATTGCAATCTGGAGGGTAGACAGAGAGAATGATATGGATAGACAGAGTCTTCTTGGGAGACAGTTGTAGAAACTATTACAGTCATCTAGAGCCTTGCTTTTCAAAGTATGGTCCGTGGACCACCAGCATGAGTGTTACCGAGAATTTGTTAAAAATGCAGAATCAGGGGCACCTGGGTGGCTCAGTCGTTAAGCATCTGCCTTCAGCTCAGGTCATGATGCCAGTGTCCTGGGATCGAGTCCCACATCAAGCTCCTTGCTCAGCAGGGAGCCTACTTTCCCTCTGCCTGCCTCTCCCGCATCTTGTGCTCTCTTTCTCTGAGAAATGAATAAATAAAATCTTAAAAAAAAAAAGAATTAAAAAAATGCAGAATCATAGGCCCCAATCCAGACGTCCTGAATCAGAATCTGCATTTTTAATGAGCTCCCAAGTGATTTGTATGCTCTTTCAAGGAGGGGCCTACACTGGGGAAATTTAATTTGGGGAAAAGGGAGAAGTGCGGGCCCTGGCTCCCCTCCTGTCTCTGGGCCTCCCACACCAGTCACTATGCCAGGGTTTGGCACTCTGCCCACTTTGGGAAAATGCCTGCCGTGCCCACGCTGGAGTCTGCCTGGTCCTCAGGGGCTCCCCTGGCGCAAGCTTTGCGTGGGTTGGGAGCGCTGCCAATTTTGTTTCCCCTACTTCATGTGATGGACTGAAAGGGACTGGGGAGGTCATATTAGTCATGGCCTGCCTCAGGGTTATACTGTCCCTTGGTCAAATGAGTGATAATTTGGTGATACTAATTGAGGAGGCTATGGGGGTTGGAGGGATTGAAATAGGAGTTCTTAATTGTCATGGGAATTAGGATATTTTCATGATATTTTCACGTCTCAAAGACATTTTCATCTTTCAAAAGCTTTAAGGAGAGACCAGATGACTGAGTAAGGGGTTATACCCTGGTAGGGACCAAATCAATGTTTTGTAAGGGATCTTTGGATGATTTTTAATGGGCTAATAACAAAATACATGAGACCTATAATTCTGGAGACCTGGGGTAATAGGCAATGCAACAATTTTACCAAGTGGGCATTGAGAATTTTCTTCACCTTTTGAGGGTTTTTGTACCTCACCCCCAATCAGAATGAGTGACAAGGAGAGGCCAGTAACAGATTGAGATTGAACATAGGGAAGTATTTTCTGAGATTAGAGGGTGACTGGGGGAGTTGGGAGGGTGCAGGCTCTCTGGTCATGCACATGCTGTCTCACTTGCCTCAGATGGGCCCCTGCCCAGAATCAGGGAAATGCACAAAATGAACACTCAAAATATTTTTTATCTCAAGAATTCTCCAGTCAACTCCTTAAATGAGAGCCTGGGGTGAGAAAGAATGAGTCAGGTGGTGAGAAAGAAAAAACAATCTTATTAAAGCAATGAAATCTGCTAAAAATTTTAAAACAGGGCTTGGATTTAGGAGAATAGGTTGCATTTTAGGGCTCATAGAAGAGTTTTAGGTTGCCTTGTCCTTCCACTCCATGTATTTATCTTGTCTCATTGATGAGATTGTAAAAACTCCTAAGGGAAAAGAACATCTCTTTTATGGATTACTTCTCTATATCTCCAATGTCCCTCCAAATGATCACAATAACAATAGTTCCGTTTGTTGAGTCCTATCCCCTATACTTTCTTCTAAGCACTTTCCACCATCACCTATTTAATACAGAAGTTCTGTGAGGTGAGTATTGTTAATCTCATTTTACAAAAGTTGAATCTAAGGCTCAGAGAGGTGAAGCGATCTGTGCAAAGTGAGTAGTGAAGCTAGGATTTGTACCAAATTTGAGCAAAACTCGTGCTGCTCACCCCTGAGCTATAGTCTGCAAGGAGTAGTGGCTTAGTAAGGGATAGATGATCACTGAAACCTGATGGCATAGAAGTAACTGAAAGACAGTGGATAATTCCAAATAATGAATAATGAAAAAACAATTTCTATTTGTTTTATGGACTGTAGTCAGAGACACACTTAGTGACACATGCAAGCTTATACTCAGACATTCTCTCATTTACCTTCACTGGGCCCCACCCTGTAGTCAGGAGCTTGGGAAGGGGGAGAGGCTGGGTATATTATGGTCATAAAGCAACTCATTGAAAGTCATGCGTGTGTGCATACTATATGGACATAAGTGTTTGAATTGGAGTGGAAATATGCACTGAGGAATGGGTTACATTTATCTCGGTAGGTCTATAAACATGGGCATATTTGGGTATGATGTGCTTGTGTGCTCTGAGTGTGTGTGTGTGTGTGTGTGTGTGTGTGTGTACACGAATCCTGAAGGAGTTAAACCAGCTATAAGGAACTGGCTGCCTTCCACCCCTGGCCCTGGTTGATGTGTTTGTACCAAACCCTGATATTTATTTTTCATCACCTCTCAAGGGAACCTCAATGCGTTTTCTTTCTGGGAAGTTTATGGCTAAGATGCTGAGCTGCTTTGGGGCCCCTATAAATCTGCTATAATCAGAGGAGGTTTGCAGAGAAAGAGAAACAGCAGCCGCAAGGCAATCCCCTCCTGTCTTTTACTTTCTAGCCTAATACACAGCCGCTCTTGTATGCACACCACCCACGTAACCACGTCCCCTCTCCTCGAACCCCCTGATGGAAGGTACTAAGAAAAGTCATTTTATTTACTTCTTTGCTTTCAATTGGTACTCTCTATTTGAGCCATCCCAGAAAGAGGAGAATTAAAAATTATACTAATTAAGGAATCTAGAGTTGCGATTGTGAGAAACGAGTCATTTGTGAAACTAATTTCATAGAAAGCAATGAGCTTTGACAGAAGCAGGGATGGTAAGAGGAGTTGAATGTGTCTGTTTACTTCTTTAGAAAACCTGAAGCAAAGCTCCTGGAAGCAGGAGGCGGGACAAAGTGCACATGGTCTGAAGGCAAACACAGCCCAGAAACTCCCCTCTTCCATTTCCCAATGCTGGTAGTTGGGAGATTTTTTTATGAGGGATTTTTATGACAAACTTTACTTTACATTTGACGTTTAACAGCATCTCTTGTCCAGAGAAGGAGGAAATATAGATATTTATTGACATACAGTGTCAGAAGATCGAGAAAAATTGACTATGGAGATAGAAGGAGGAGGGGTTTCTCCCTTTCTCCAGGTATGCAAATTACCTCACTTAATTTGTGTAGCATATGCTTTTCTGTGCTTTGTGCTTTTCTCAGTAATGAGATTAAGAAATCATTTTGTTGTTAATAAAGAACTCAGTGGGGGGAGAGAGGAGATGAGAGACATATAAATGGAGGCATCATGGGTACCCTGTCCCACTTAAACCATATACCCCTTAAATAAGACAGATGCAAGAGAAGTGGGAAATGGATCCTGAGCCAGGGTCCAGATCCTGGCTCCTGTCTTCCCTAGTTGGCCTCCAGCATCTGCATTTCTATCTTGAATTTCACTGGTCTTTGCGTTTCCCTCTCTAATGAGGAACAAAATTCAACATCGAATAATGCCCGAAGTAAAAAAATCCTTCCCAGTTGCTATGTCTTTTCCTTGGAATTCCACCCTCCCAGTCTTTGACTACTGAAATCGTACAGTCATCATGTACGATCAACTGTACGTCATCCAGTTTAAAAGTTACCTCCCACCCAAGCCTTCCTGGATCATCCGCATCAGAAGCAATTTATTTCCTTTGACCTCCTCTACTCCTTTGTGTCAGTCTTACCACAGCTGTCTTTCTGCACACCGTTTTCTGCTGTGGCTACCTTGTGTCTTCCCTTTCTCCATCATTCAACTCTACACTTCTGGAGTGGGGAGACTGTGCCCTGTGTATTTTTATATTCTCTCCAAAGGGCTTAACACAGAGCTAAAGAATTGTTAAATAACTTTCATGCCTGGTATAGAGTCGTAGGGGAAGAGGCCATGGGTAGAGATGTAGAAGTAGGGGCATTATGAGTATTGATTAAGGATGTTATTGTTAATAAAGGTCTGGACATGATACTTCGAGGTATAGATCATATTATTGGGAAATTTTTATCCCACCAGTAGATTTATTTGCATATAGTTTATTTATTAATAATTCATTCTTTCCCTCATTCAAATCTAGAGCTTTTTCTAGTGGGAAATAGATAATAAGCAAGAAAACAAGTGTTCAAATAATTAGTGTTTGATAAACACCCAAAGAAAATAAACAGGATCTCATGATAAAGAATAACACGAATTTTCTTTAGATAGGAGGTTAGGAAAGCCCTTTATGGTCACTGTAGTATATTTACCCTATTATTATTATTATTATTATTATTATTATTAGTTAATTCAATTTATAACCTGAAGAGCAGTCAGAATAAAATCAATGACCGAATGACAACAGCAGCCTTCCCACCAGGGGGCGTTTTTGTCAACCCAACCTTAGGTTTGGTTCCTTCTTTGGTCCAACTTCCCAACCTCCCAGCTGCCTTGGGAAGAGGGGAAGTCAAGGCCCTCCCCTTGCCTCAGGAGGGACCCTGCCCCCTCTTCTCTAGCCTCGGAGTCGGCAAGCAAAACAGGTGTTAAGAGCTTTGATCTTATTAGAGACTTGGAGACAGATCAAGGTAGAGGCCTCTGAAATAATGCCGCAGGATGTGAGAAGCTGGGGAAGAGATGGAGACAGAAGTATACAAAGAGAAAGGCAAATTACTGTCACAGAGACTCCCTTTTACCTCCCACCTCAGTCTCAGTGGGTTCTGGGCTCTGTACTTCTTGGGCTTTTGGATTTTGGGGAGGAGGAAGATGTCCCCTGAGTGACTTTCGAGACTCGCCCTGGTCATTCCTGGATCCGTGCTCCAAGGTCGAAGACAGCGAAGGCTGCAAGGAGCATGCCCATCTCCAAGTGGCCTCAGCTAGTTCTTTCATTACCCGGGTCTTCCTTTTTCTACTCTCCTGCCGCCCTCCTCCTGGCACAAATTGGTGGCATTAGTTTTTGCTTCTTATAGAGGAGTGATCACACTAAGAAATGCTTGGGAGTGGGTAAGGAGAATCTGAGACTCGTACTGGTACTGGAGTTTTTACACCCACGAATCCTTTCCTGAGCCCTGCTTCCTGTTAGAATAACACATTTTGGTTGCTAGCTCAAGAGTAATGGTTCCCCTTCTCACAAAGGCCCTGACCTCCTTGGTCGTGCTGAGGGACCCTCAGACTGTTGAGAGGTCTTACTTAGGTTACCATAAGTTCCTCTGATCGAAGTTGTAGCGCTCACCTTCTTCACTCTTTTCCCACCCCATTGGGACCAGCTTCTGTGCAAGTGCTGCCCGCACAAGGGTAAACGCTGTGCTTCTGCTTCAAGGGAAACCCTTCCTCTGGGCTCCATAGTCCAGAATTGTGCCTAGAGGACTCACATTGCTTTGTTTTGAGAGATATTTGTTGGGGAAGGAAGAATTATACTTTGTTGGAGCTGCTCAGGGCATACACAAGGCACACTTCTCACCTTCAGAGATGGACGGGCACTTTGGAATAGTGGCACCTACAGAGCCCTTGAAGTCAAACAGCCAAGTTCTTGTGCAAGTTGGGCTTCTTGCTGTGCCTGAAGCACGAGGTATATCTTCCAACATCTGCATTAGGGCTGGCACCTGAGACGGGCTCAAGTGGGTTTTAGATCTGGTAAGCGAATTCATGGTATGGGTACAGGTATGTGAGGTAGGATAGAATGAACACTACTTGGAAGAGGAAAAGAAAGAGCAAGGCCTGAACATACATGGAGGCAGGAGAAGGGTGAAGCTGACTTCTGAACCCAGGGAGCGCAGACTTAAATCCAGGGCAGAGTTTGTAATCTGCAAGCAGTACTAATACTCTAGTTCTTAGCTGAAGGTCCTTTCTGGAGTCTCTCCCTCAGTGGGCAGCAGCATTACCGGCTCCCTTCTGAGGTAGACAGGATGGGGCATGTAGCTCAGCGCAGGCCAGGACAGATGCTGGTGCCAGAGCTGACATTCATGTGGGTGACTATGGGCAGATTTTCCCAAGGAGTTTTATTCAAAAGCTAGAGGATGAGAGGATGGGAGATAGAGGAAGGAAGAGGGTCCGATTATCTTCTCTTGGTTCACTGGATTAGGGGATGGGAGAGAAGGAGAGGCTTCAGTCAGAATCATGGACTCTCCTAACTACCTTACTTTCGTACTTTATCCCTTTTCAACCATAATCCAAGCAACTGAAATAGAAAATAGGTTGCTACTAACTTCCCTGATCCTCTGTTCCACAGCACGTGAGTTTACCTTGTCAAATTTCCCTTCAGCAGATGCTCCTGTGACCCATCACTTTCAGGGGGAATGGCTTTAAGTCCCAAGTCCTTTCCAGAAAAGGCTCTGCAACACCAAAGCAACATGTATATTGGGGATTTCTCCCTTAGGCCTAAACTCATGTTGTTTTCCTCTAGAACAGCTATCTGCTTCCCTCTCCATTCCTTTCCCTTCTTCCTCTTTTCCCTCCTCACCAGGCCTATTTCTTTCTACAACCTCTTAGTGGAGTTGGGGATAATGTTCTATACGTTTCATTTACTCTACTCTTGCTTCGTCATTCTCTTGATTCTCCCCCTGCAACCTCTCCCTCCCTCCCTCTCATCCTTTTAACTCCTCTCCACCCACTGTCCGGTCAGTGTTTCCTGCCCTCTTTCTCTCTCCTTTCTACTTTTCTTTTCGTCTCAACCTTCTTCATCTGTGATTCCAACTTTGAAGAGATGAAAAGATACATTTTAAGGACTGCATCTCTGAGGGAGTGAGCTTTGGGCACAGCAAAAGGCATGGTGGTCAGACATCAAGAAGAACCTGAGAGACACTGACTTGTGTGGCAGTGGCCTCCTGACTCATCTTCCCAAATAGATGGGGCTGAGGTGCAAGTGACAGAGACTTAAATAAAGTTGGTTAGATTAAGGGGTCAAGGCAGAGGGAACCTCTGGTCCTATAGGACATAGTCCTTTATCCATTCTTTCTTCTCAATTTCTTAATTCAGACTTTATTTGGTGGACTTAAAATATAATTGGGGATCCTTAGGAAGATAGTATGGGCCAAGATTATGGCCTCCAGAGCAGCTTTATCCCAGCTTTAGAGGAGGTTACCTTCTTGGGTCCATATTGTTCCTTAGATATAGCCTCAGCCTTCCAACTTTACTTCATTGACAATTAGCTCACATTTGGAAGTTGGGTGGCCACATAAGCTTGGGTTTTTTTGGTGAGCGTTTCCATGTTTTGATTTGTCCATTTGTGCATTGCCTGATTTTGAGCAGACCAGAATCATCATAATAGTGATGACGACAATAAGGACAATAGCTATTTATTGAACACTTATGTTAAGATCCTGCACATATCATTGCACAATATATACAAATATTGAATAAGTATATACAAATATTTTAAAAATTCCACCTCCTGTAATTCTATAAGAATTCCACAAAATAGGTGATATCATTTTCATTTTATAGATGAGAGATGGAAGCTTAGAGAGGTAAAGTTCTTTGTTCAAGAAATTATGCCTATTGGGCGCCTGGATGGCTCAGTCGGTTAAGCAACTGCCTTCGGCTCAGGTTGGGATGGAGTCCCACATCGGGCGCCCAGCTCCACGGGGAGTCTGCTTCTCCCTCTGACCTTCTCCTCTCTCATGCTCTCTCTCACTCTCTCTCCACCTCAAATAAATAAAAATAAAATCTTTAAAAAAAAAAGAAATTATGCCTATGACTTGAAAACCTTGTTTTTAACCTATTATGGTGCTATACTGTGCAACTACATTTTGGAAATCTTTAGATATAAAGACTTCTTATCCTTAGTGTTACTGATTGGCCTAAAAGCAGCATTAGGAAAATTTAAGATGTATGGACTCTTGGGAGTAGAAAATTGATAGATTCTGATGGAAACCATTGAATACATTTTCCTCAGTAATGACAAGAGGATGGCTGAGAAACCCTTTTGACCAAAGCGGGGGATGCTTTTGGCCATCCTGAGAACAAATGGCATATGATAGGATGTGGGTCTAGTGAAGAGAATGACCTTAGTCAATTTAGAAGTGGGGGTGCTTGTGAGAGCCCAGGGTAATGCCCACGCTCCACCAAACTAGCCCCAGAGAGGCAGTGACTCCAGGATTATCTGGGGTCGTTGGCTGAGGAATGATTATCTGCCTTCTAGATTATTTGTGGCAGAGTTTGAATTCTGGACTGGTTTTCCAGAGTGACATTCTCCCTGCCCACTCCCTTCAGTTTTTTTCCTGCTATTTACTCCCTCTACTACCTCTGAAGGGGTGTGAACATGTGACATTTATTTGAGTTGAACGGTAAATTTGTTAGAAAATATCATGTAGTACTGTCTGGTAATCTCTGCCTCGACTGAGGGGGCAGTCATGGATAATCCTTATCAGAAGATCATCCCAATTTTAAATAACCAAAGTATCATTTTAATTTGGAAATGACCTGACATCGGAACAGGATGCATCTTCTGTTCTTGGAATTCACAAAATTTCAGATCAAATAATGGAGCTTCCCTGGGAGGGGTTCAAATCCACTTAGGGAGCTGGACACACTCTGGGTCTCCACCTGGCCCCCTTGTCCACCCTCTTAGCTCAGACAGGATCTTTATTTTTGTCAATTAAATTAAAACATTTTAATAATTTGTTTTTAACAGTGTCATCTGAAGGACAGATGGGTGGGTGCCCATGATGACCAGCCCTGGTTTCGGAATGTGAGATTCTCAGTCATAGGAATCTGCAGTCCACTACCTGAAGAGCTGAGGAAATAGCTCTGCAGCTGGCAAAGGTGACAGAATCAAGCTGCTTTATAGACCTGAGAGAACTTAAGTGAGGGGAGGATGTGGAAGGGGGGGTAGGCTGGAATAAGCAGGCAGCTTGGGATGCTCCTTGGTACTGGCTCCTTGGCAACGGTTACTTAGCAACCCTCATTCACCTCTCCTGGCTGCCTCCCCCCCCCCCCCCCCCCGCTTTAGCTGCTGCAAGGAGCTAGAGAGCTTGGAGTGAATGACAATTTGGAGAAACAGCCGCAGCCCAAAGATCTAAGAGGCTCTAAAGAAGATGGATAAGAAAATCGATGCATAATAAAAACTGCAGGCAAAGCCACCTTGACGGAGGGCGGGTAGCTCTCTCCTCCCGCCCTCGTTAGTCTCTCTGGGCTCAAGGCTTCCATCTTAGCCTAGTGTCCTCTCCTTCCTTCTTTCCATCTACCTTTCACTGCTTTAGGGAGGGTCGTTTGCTTTTGGGGTGGAAAAAGGGAGCAAGGAACCCAGAAGAGAAGAAAACAATATATATGTGGGAGGTATCTAGGGGGTGCTGGGATAGGAGAGGGAGAGGGATAAGGGAAGGATTATATGAGAGAAACTTTGAATGAAAATGAGTTTAAATTATACCATAAAGTATGGCCCTTAGTCAAAGGGAAAACCTTAAACATGGAAGTAGGAAGTTACCCTCTCTGCGGGATAGTAAAGGAAAAAGTATAAGTAGTCTTTCTGGAAGGGCTGGGCTGGAATATGGCTTGCATAAATGAAATACTGTATGTATAAGCACCTACTACTGGCACATAGTAGGGATATAATAAGTATCACCTTCCTTCTTTCTTAGAAGTGAGAGATGGAGGACAAGACGTTTTAGAGGTCCATGTTGGCCTGAGAATCTCTGGAACAGTTTTGTGCCTATGAATGGTTTTGGATCTTACTGTCTTTTCATTCACGCAGGCAGGAAGTCATTTCTGATATCAAACTTTACCCCATTCTGTTGAAATTAAAATATCTGATCAGTTAATCAACCCTTTATTCCTTCGTGTTTATTGCGCCCCAGCTATGTGCCAGGCACTGTGAAATAGGAACTAGGAGCACTGTGTCTATTTGTGATACCGGGTCTAACTATTATGCACAGTGCTCGGTTCCAGGCAGCTCTGGGAGCCTGGGATTACAGTGCTGACCGGTGGAGGATTGAGATGGGAGCAGAACACTGCCTCCCACTCTCCTCCTGCTCAGGCTTATCTGCTATGATCCTCTTGTACTTGTTTGCTTTCCACTTTCTCTCAAACAGGGGTTGTGCTCTTTAGCAAACCATCTCTTTCCTATCCTTCAAAACATCCCCAAAGTTCCTTCATTTTAAGGATTCCTTCCTGGATTAGAGGTGAGCTGGTGACTTCCCTGGGCTCAGGATGGCTGGACTTGGACATCTGCCTCTGGCCCCATACTGTATCCCTCCCCCACTCCTTTTCTCAAACCCTGTCCTTCCCTCTCATTTTGCACACATCTTGGTCTGTAGTCTCAATTTACATTTACTTCTGATTTCTGTGGGATATTATTATTTAATATTTCAGCCTTCTGATCTTTCCTTTTCGATTTTTTGGGTTTGTCTGTCCTTTATTTATTATATCATTGTGACTGTATTATGAAACTTGAATGTGCAGGAGGCTGATCTATATAATTTCTTTCTGTATAACCCAGCCCAGGGGTATGTGTAGATAGATGATGAAGAAAAGCTTAACGATGGTGCTCTTATGTCAGGTTGCCTCTTCCATCAATTCTACATCCCACATTCCCACCTTCATGATCTTCTACCCGTCACCGCTGCCTCCCCCCTCCCCAGGCTGCCCACTCGGTATTTTTATAACTCTGTAACTTGGGCTCTTTTTATGCTCGATTCTGAACATAAAACTCTTGAAATTATTGAGGGGAAGGAGGAGCATCGGGCTATACAAGTTTGAGTCTGATAGATACGTACACAGGAAATTACAAACTGGGTACCAGATACATAGTGTAAAAGAGAGCTTGGAATTGGAAATTTACTTAGGGAAGACTTCCTGAAGGGGGAGAATCCTGGGCAGGGCTTGAAAGAAAGGAAGGGCTAGATCTAGGTGAAGAAGAGAAAAGGATGTGCCAGACAGAGGTCAGTGTGAGGGTTTGGAGTAGAGCGAATAGAAGTAGGTTTGCTAGCTTAAAGCAGAGAGAACATTGTGGACTCACAGCTGGAAGCTTAAGCTAAGAAACAATGATTTAAAATTAGGGATGATTGTGAGCCATCCGCAGGCCCCCGAGAAGAGGAAAGATCAGGATGACAGTGAAAGTTATGATTGATGAGTGTGGAATGACTAGATGGAAGCCACAGGCTCTTAGCAAGTTTCTTCTGTTGTCCTGATTCTGACCAGAGACCTGGTCAATGACCTAGCTGGGGTGTGGGGAGAGGAGGTGGAGGGGAGGGGGTGAAGATACAGGGAGCACATTGTTTTCCTAGAGCTTGCATCACAGACTTCTTCCCCTCGAACAAAACCCTCTGTTTTCAACACCCGCTGACTCATCCCTCCCTTTCCCCTTCTCTCCATTAGAGGAGCTCTCCTGGCCCAGGTGGAGGCCTGCT
This sequence comes from Potos flavus, assembly GCA_028534135.1. Classification (NCBI taxonomy): domain Eukaryota; kingdom Metazoa; phylum Chordata; class Mammalia; order Carnivora; family Procyonidae; genus Potos; species Potos flavus. The sequence goes on along the minus strand of CM052897.1, from coordinate 53,972,778 downwards.
GTGGCTGCTTAAGGTGGCAGTGATGGGAGAGGATGCCTCTGCCTCTGCTGGGTCATGACTCCTGAGTTTTACCCTTTTGTTTTTCTTTGTTTGTCTATTTTTTGATCCTTACTTGAATCTAAAGAAAAATTGAGGGGCACCTGGGTGGCTCAGTCAGTTAAGTGTCCAACTCTTGATTTTGGCTCAGGTCATGATCTTAGGGTCCTGGGATCAAGCTCTGCATTGGGCTCCACGTTCAGCATGGAGTCTGCTTGTCCTTCTCCCTCTGCTCCTCTCCACCATTCACACACACTCCCTCTCTCATAAATAAATAAATCTAAAAAAAAAAAAGAAAAAAGAAAGAAAAATAGAAAGAATGTTTTAGTCACTTCATCTCCTTCTGGGATGGATGACCCTTGACTTATTTCAGTTGAACAAGTTGATGCTAGACTTCCCTGAGACTTCTGTGGCCACTTCATTGCTCAGGTCATTGTCCTAAGATTTTTCACAATATCTGTGAGATGCTGGGAGAGGTGGTGGTTGAGGCTGATGAGGAGAAGGGAAGGGAATTTGAGACCCTGTGACATAATACCCTAGAAGGCTCAACCATTTTCAGAGAAGATTAATAGATGATGTTGGGCTTAGGAAATGGGAGGATGGAGAAAATCAGTTCTCCAGGCTTGGACTTCTGGGACTAATTTTCTAGCTTGGGGAATTCTGGATAAAAATCGAGTGGGAAGCTTCCTAGAGAATAGAGGCTGGGATATAACAAAATGATATAATGATAAAAAGTAGGATGGGGCACCTGGGTGGCTCAGTGGGTTAAAGCCTTTGCCTTCGGCTCAGGTCATGATCTCAGGGTCCTGGGATCGAGCCCCGCATCCGGCTCTATGCTCGGCAGGGAGCCTGCTTTCCCTTCTCTCTCCTTGCCTGCCTCTCTGCCTACTTGTGATCTCTCTCTCTCTCTGTGTTAAATGAATGAATAAAATCTTTAAAAAAGAAAAAAAGTAGGCTAAGTGCTGAGGATTTTAAGAATAAAGATGGTGAGAAAGCCAGCAGCGATTGAGTAGGTCAGTGCTTCTCTTGGTTATGTTGCTGAGACCTGCACAGGCTGGAGCTGGAAGGTCCAAGGAAGCTATTCCACCCAATCTGCCTTCTTACCAGAACCAAACTGAAATAAATGAAGGAAATGAATATTTATTGAGCATTTATTAATAGGTGCCAGGCACTGATCTGCTCTTTCCATGTGTTTTCTCACCAAGTTGAATCCTCATAAAACTCTGCACAGTAGGCTCAGAATTTAAGGTCTCTATAACTGGTGGAACTGGGAGGCAGACTCACTTCTTCTGACTTGAGAACCATTGCTTTTTCCATGACTCTACACTGCATTTCTATCCTGGAAGTTTACTTCTTCTGTTGGCTAGTGTGGTGTCTCCAATTATATTACATGCATAATCATGTGTGTAAGGCACTGTGTTAAATGCCTTGGGGTGACAAAAAGAAAGGCAGGGTCCCTACCTCCGGTGCTTGAAGTCATTTGGGGAGGCTAAATATAGGTCTTATGCTATATATAGTAATATATAATATTTATAGTGTATATTTAAGTATAGCACTGGCAAACTATACATCAAGGCAGTAAGACAATGCCTAGTGAGTGATACAGACGATTAAGTACTACTACAATTCTGAAAAAGGAGGGGAAATCGTGATGGGATGGCTAGGGAAGGCTTCATGGCAGTGGTAGGATTTTAAGGAAAAATTTAAGACTGGAAAGGACATTCTACATGAATGGAATGGTATAAAGTCATGAGAGCAGGAAAGTAAAAGATATATTCTGGGGATACCAAATAGAGCTTTCTCTGAGCTTCTTAAGGTCAAGGATGATATATATTCACATTTGCTTTCTCAACACACCAAGGATAGAGTAGCTAGATGTTAAATGCATATTTGTGGAAGGAATGAATGACCCATTTATCTAGCACAGAACATTCATGTGAGGATCTTTTAAGAGATACGAATTGAACTGTAGGCTATAGTAGAGGGGATGAAATGACACACAATGTGGTTTAAATGAAATTCTTCTTTTTTTCTTTTTTAAAATAGGCTCATGGAGCCCAATCCAGTGCCTGAATCCATGACCCCGAGATTAAGACATGAGCTAAGATCAAGAGTCAGATGCTTAACTGACCAAGCCACCAAGGCGCCCCTAAATGAGATTATTCTGGAGGCAGTGGGAAGATAACTTGGAGAAGAGGCAGAGGCAGGGAGACCAGTTAGGATGCTAATGAAGTCTAGATGAGAGAGGCTACAAGACTAAACTAGGACAATGGCGTGGGAACAGACATGAAAGTGTGGAGGTCCCAGCATTGTGAAAGCATGATGAACAGACCTGGTCACTGAGGGACTTTGATGGGCTAGTGGTGGGGAGGATGAGTAAGATGAGAGAAGAGGGAAAAAGAAAGAGGAGTCAAAGATGAAGCTGGAGGTTCTCAGCTTTGATGATTAGTAGAATAGTGGTGACTGTAACAGAAAAAGAGGAAGTTAGAAGAGGCTGGTTGTGGAGGGAATATGAATTATATTTTAGATTAAATTGCTGGTAGACCCCTCCCCCCCAGAAAAATTCATCAGACATTGGAAGTGGAAGACCAGAAAGAATGTGGTCATGTCTGGAAGGACAGATTCAGAACTCCCATAAAAATAATCACTGAAGCTATGAAAATGGATGAGGCAATTGAGAAAAAAAGTGTCTTGGGGGAAAACTAAGAAGTTGGAGGTATCTTTGCAAAGGTGAATGTTCATTACAGGGCCACCTCTAATGTCTTCCAGTGTTGTGGCCAGTTCTTTACTTGTCTTGTTCTTGAGAGGTGAGGTTAAATAACTCTCTAGATACACAAAAGACCCTATGCTCAGCCCTCTGTGAGAGTTCTCTTCTCCACTGAATTCTGGATCTTGACCAGGACAATAAGAGGTTGGACTTTCATGGAAAATTTTTTAGCTGATCTGGCTGAAACAGGCAGAGTCTATCCTAAATAAATGTGTCTGTCTCTTCAATTTTCAACTCCCTAGAGAAGTAAATACTTGGGCAGTTCTGTTCAGGCTAGCTTAAAGTGCTCATGCTTCGATGCAAACCTGTTTTGCACCCATTTGTGAAAGACTAAGAACCTCAGTCTGGGAAGTGGGTGGGTGGGGTGGACAGTGATTTGCTCCTGAGCCCCAGACGCTTCAGCTGACTTTTTCACAATTCCCCACCCTTTTTACTTTTCATCCAGAGATCTCAAAGCTCTAAACAAGCCTTGATCCTCCCTGACCCCCTGAGTCATCTTCTGCTTCCATTTTCCCAGGTGGAGGGGGGGTGGCAGTGGGATACCATGTTTGGGGATGGGTACTTGGTGGGTGGGGGGACAGTGGTGGGGATCCAGGTGCCCCTTCCAATCATAGGGTGGGGCTAAGGGCAGGCATCAAGGTGATTCTATGCGGTTTGGTTTCAGCTTGTCCTTTTGAGGTTGTTTTATGACTGAAGAGACTCGGATAAAGAGTCCGAGCTAGAGAAATTGAAGAACAAACAAAGCCGTAAAAGACGCCGATAAAATTCCTCCCAGCACAGAATAGTCTTTGGATCCTCTCTCAAGAATCTCAGGGTAATCTGGGAAGGCTAATTAAGTCTCACAGCCCCGAGTGGGGATTGGGGCTGGACCACTGGTTGGCAGAACCAAGGTTAGGAGAAGAGAGCACTGAGAGATTCCCTTATCTCCCTCTTCTCTCAAGGGACCCTGGTGTTCAAACATCCAGTTTGGAGGTTGAATTAAGACTGAGAGAGAAAAGGGGAATGGATAATGGGAAATACTGATACTTTGTAAGAACTATTTTTATTACAGAATGCTTGAGAATCTGGGGCCAGGGTAGGTGATGAGGAATCCGAATAGGAGGACAGTAAGAATGAAGGCTCTGGGACATGCAAATAGGGGATACTATGCATAGGGGTGGTATGAAGAATGGGTCTAGATGGGGGTGAAGGCACATGGCCTTGGAGGACGGCGGTCTGAGAGTGAGCAGATCTTCACCGGGGGCTTATGAAGTTAAAGGATCTGTATTTGGGGACCAGTAGAACAAGAGTTCTGGGTGGGGGCAACTGTGTGGAAATAGGGAGAAGGGATCAGAGGGGTGGTGAGGTTGGATGGTAGGGGTTAGGGGAGCATCTGTGTGAGAGCAAGAGCAGTATCTGTGATCACAGGGAGGGAACCTCAGCTCAAGTGAGTGATTAGATTAGAAAGCTAGAGGTTAGTCTATTTTCCCCCAAACCAGCGATTTTTCTGTTCTTTGTTTCAAATAAATTGGTGTATTGGCCACAAAGAAATCTTATGAGCTGATAAGACTTAGAGGTGGGAGGGAAGGAGGTGCTAGGGGAGCGTGTGTGAGGGGGAGCCAGAGAGACTGCCAGTTTCCATGGTGATGGCCAAAATCTTCATTTCTATTCTCCTGTTTCTGCAGCAGGTCAGGAAAAGCCATAAGGGAGGACTGCTACCTTTTCGCCTCCTCCAAAGAATCAAGATCTGGGGTGGGCTGGGGAGGTTGGTGAGGGTAGGGGCCTTTGGTAGGAGTAGAGTCTCTAGTTCCAAGATTAATTGAGTTATCCCCTTTGATATCTCATTACATTTAAGAAATCTGTGGATGGAAAGAAGCAGCAGAATCCAGAGACCCTTCTTACCAGCGGGGTGGTCTGGGGTTTTTCAGGGAGTCCTTCAAGCAAGGACATGCTGATCTGAGTATAGCCAGCTGGGCCTCTCCTCTGAAACCAGAGACTAAGTTCGGGTCTCCACAGTCCAACGATCCTTCCTGAAATTGCCCTCGCAGCGGTAGGAACCTATTTCTGAGTCTCTCCAGCTCTTCAAGGAGCCTCAACACAGTCTGGCTGCTATTGGGCATTGGGTGTTGAATCACGGGGGAAGAGGTTGATGACGATGGGGTCATCCACCACTGGTTGGAAAGGCCAGTGAAGAAGCTGTCACTTCTATGGCTCAGGTATCACATGTGCTAGGCCTGGATATTGGAAACTCTTGGCTGTACCATTCTGTTTACCCTCCCTGTGAGGGCCAGAGAACTTGAGTGACTTACCAAAAGACACCTAGCATATTGAGGATTCAAACTTGCTTCCTGTCCCAGAGTACCCTGACTTTTGCTCCACTCATACCCCTTTGTAATCAGTTCTGAACTGAAGTGGGTGCCCAGGTCCCCAGAATAATGAGATCATGTCTTAGGCACAGTAGCTTCTGTGTGCTCCCCAAATTCCTTCCACCTGCCTGACTTGTCTAGTGACTTCGGAGTAAGGCAGCTGCCAACGCTGGCTCCTCCATTCTTAGAGATTTGCTACGGGATGTTTGCTGAAAAAATATCTGTCTCCTGCTTGTCTGTCCTGTGCTCAGTTCTTCTTTGTCATTATATCCTTAGCACCTAACTTCCAGGCTCCCTGAGATGTTACCTCCTCCAATTGTAGGCACCAACTGTGAGGCTATGAGGGAATGCCTCTTGGACAGAAATTTTCCCCCACCTTCTTGTTTTCCTGTGACCTTGTCCCCATCCTGGTTCCACTGGTATCCTGGTGGCCCCTAGTTCTCTTACTCTTGTATCCCCCCTCCCCCACAACATCTGTTTCTCCTCCACTGGTAGCCCCTGTACCTTCTCCTGTGTCCCTTTAGCTCTTGTCCCTTCTCCTATTTTCCTCTCAACCTCTGCTCATTTCCCTACAATGTCCTCAGCCCTGCTTCCACTCCTTTTACCTCCCTCCCCTTCGTTCATCAAACATTTACTGAGTACCTATTATGTGCCAGGTCCTCTAGTTGGTTCTAAGGGCACACAGGCTCTGAGCAGTTTGAGGAAGCACAAAGTACTCCAGCAATTTTGATGTAATGTGACAAGCAAAGCCCCTTGGCCTGCTTCCAGAGTCCTCTTGTGGCTGTGACAAGTTGGATTGACTCACATCTCTTAGTAGTGTATTCCAATATTTCACAATTCCTACAGATGGTAAGTTCTTCTTAATGTCTAGCCGTAGTTCCTCCTGGAGAGAAGATCATCCCCTGGGCTTCCATTTACTCACCTATACTTTTTAATCAAAATGGGCATCATAATACTAATGCCTACTTTCCCCATTCCCATATGGGATGCTTGTGAAGATCGGTTGAAATAATGGGCGTAAAAATCCTCTAAAAACTTAGTGAATGTTAGATACTGATTCCCTCTTGACTTCTCTGGAGATAGAGGGCGGCCTTTTCTCCTACAAATAGTACACCTCACAAGATAATTTTAAATAATTATGAGTTACATCTGCCTTTAGCCTCCTTTCTCTTTACTCATTGTTTGTCGATGGTGATTCTTTGAGCTCTGTTGCCAATAAAATCCATGTCCCTTGAAAAAAATTTCCTTGAAGAAAACAAATGCTTTTCAATGTTGTAATAGGGACTGAGGGCAGACTTCAGAAAGGAGCCCTTAAACACCTACATACGAGGGCATAAATAACAGGTGAAATCCTCCCCGATCACAATGCAATTCCTTCGCGTTATCATTGGAGACAGGGGAATTGCTATGATGACTGGGGAGGAGCCGGAGGATTACATGGGAGAGTGCTATGACGCTTGATCCCAGATGATGGATTTCCAAAGAGAAATTAAGAGTCTGACTAGGCTGCCCTGAGTCAGAAAATATCATCAAGCTCTCCTCCTATTAATGACTGCTAGATTCACCTCATTACCTACAGAGGGTGGAGGCAGAGAGCAGGGGCAGAGGCTGCTGAGAGGCAGAGACCTTCCCTGGATCCCAGGGTGGGAAGCCAGCCTTTTCTCAGCTCCCTGGAGCCCTTGCTCACTGGGCTCCCCCCTGTGGATAGGTTGCAGTGGGTATCACTCTGGTCCTTCCGCACTGGATGGGTCAGGAGATCAGGCTTCCGGGCAACTGCCTGACTTCTCCGAGACTTCCTTTCTCTGTCTGCCTCCAAACTGACCCAAAGAAATGTTTTTGGTTTTCCAAACTCCCTGCCTAGTCCCCCTTGCCCCTGGAATCCTGGCAGGGATTTTTTTCCAGTTGTCTGGCTTGAGGCTCATCCTTTCTTTTCAGGCCAGCCTCCTGCCCAGCCTGCCCCTGGTGGAAACGTGGGCACATTGCGCTTGTGTTCTGTCGTGTAGCCCCTTCTCTAGCCCAAGAGGCACTTTTTGTTTTCTTCTACTCTTGTTGGCCTGTGCCTTCCCTGCCTCTGACTTGAGGCAGAGCAATTTCTTTGCTTCAGAATGGTTTCTTTGCTTCTCTGACTTCTTAAGGCAGCCACCACTATTTTCTTCATGGGAATGTTTCCAACTTTGATGGTTGGTAGCTCTGTTGAGTTTGTTGCTTCATTCTCTACAGGTTCAGCTCATCCCTTTTCTCCCCAGTTTCCCTTATGGAGCCAGGAAGAGCTGCATGTTCCCCAGGACTCCGAGCCTGGGCATTTTCGGAGCTCGCCTTTCCTCATCGTTAGCTTGGTTCTTTCATTTGCTGGCTGCTGAGCAAGGAGAGCCGTGCACGGCAGCTCCTCGTGACTCAAGCCGCGCAGCCCCAGCTCGGAGGCATAACAGAAACCCATTTGTAATGTGGTTGTTTTTCTTTCAAATCCTTAAGAACAGAAGCAACCTATCTTAATGGTAGAGTAGTGAATTGGAGGTGGGGGGGTGGGGCTGAGAGGCGGTTCCAGGTTTTATTTTGACTTCAAGAGGCTCGTTTTTCAGCTAGCTCCCCAGCCTAGAGTGGGCCTGGATTTTAGTCCTAGTTAGATAGTAGCACCAACTTTTTATGGCCTCTGCCTCCACTATGATTTATGGTGGTATAATATACATAACAAAATTGAGCATTTTTAATTTTTTAAAAATATTTATTTTATGTTTTTTTTTTTTTAAAGATTTTATTTATTTATTTGATAGAGAAACACAGCGAGAGAGGGAACACAAGCAAGGGGAGTGGGAGAAGGAGAAGCAAGCTTCCTGCGGAGCAGGTAGCCCGATGCAGGGCTCGATCCTAGGACCTTGGGATCATGACCCGAGCTGAAGGCGGACGCTTAACGACTAAGTCACCCAGACACCCCTTATTTTATGTTTTTACGATTTATTTATTTTAGAGAGAGAGAGAAAGAGCGGCGGGGTGGGGGGGGGTTGGGGCAGAGGGAGAGAGAGACAGAATCTTAAGCAGACTCTGGGCTGAGTGTAGAGCCCAACGTGGGGCACTATTATCCCACAACCCTGAGATCACGGCCTGAGCTGAAACCAAAAGGGCACCTGGGTGGCTCAGTTGGTTGTGTCTGCCTTTGGCTCAGGTCATGATCTCAGGGTCCTGGGATTGAGCCCCACATCAGGCTCCCGACTCAGTGGGCAGTCTGCTTCTCCTTCTCCCTCTGCTTCTCCACCCTGCTTGTGCTCTTTCTCACTCCATCTAAATAAAATCTTAAAAAAAAAAAAATTAAAAAAAAGAGCTGGGTGCTTAACTGACTGTGTCTTCCAGGTGCCCCGAAATTGAACATTCTAACCATTTTTTAGGTGTGCAGTTCAGTGGCACTGAGTACATTGACATTGTTCTGTGGTCATCACCACCATCCATCTCCAGAACTTTTTCATCTTCCCAGATTGAAATTCCATGCCCATTAAATAGTAACTCCCCACTCCCTTGTTGCCCCCAGCCCCTGCCATGCCTCTACTACGATTTTATTGTTTCTTTCTTTTTTTTTTTTTTTAGATTTTTTTTTTTTTTGACAGAGAGAGAAGGAGAGAGACAGCAAGAGAGGGAACACAAGCAGCAGGAGAGGGAGAAGCAGGCTTCCCGCTGAGCAGGGAGCCCAATGCGGGGCTTGATCCCAGGACCTTGGGATCATGACTGGAGCCAAAGGCAGACACTTAACGACTGAACCACCCAGGCGCCCTTTTACTTAGTTTCTTAAAACACCGTTCTGACCACAGAGGCTCTATTTCTTCTACTAAATCTCGGCTTCTCTGGCTGAATTTCAAGACCCTTTTCCACCGCCTCCTACAGACTCACTCCAATGAGCTCCTATCATTTCTTGGCCCAGAATCCTGCTCTGAGAGGCAAATTTAGCTCCATGCCCTTGTGTGAGTGTCCTTCTTTCCCATTCGATCCTTTGCACATGTTACCCCTGACTCCTCCTTTCAGTCCCACTTGCCCTTACCTTCATACTCTGTGCATAATTCTCCAGTTTTAAGACATCCTCCCTCGTCTCCTAAGACGTCCCAGCCGCTATTAGATGATTCCCCTTCCTAATCTCTATTGTAGTGTTTTGCCTGGTTGCTCTTATGCTGTTCTTGACTTTTCATCTCTGTGTCTTGGTTCCCTTTCAGACTGGAGGCCACCTCAAGGCAGGAGGGGAAATCCACTCTGGGTTCTGCTCTGTACTAGGTCCTCGACACTCACAGTGTGGTCTGGGCTCTAGTGGCATTAGCCTCACTCAGGAGCTTGTTAGAAATGCAGAACTTCAGACTCCACCCCGAACCTACTGAACCAGAGTCTGCGTTTTAACAGGATCCCCAGATTTTTGGCATGTACGTTAAGCGAGAGAAGCACCGTCGTAGGAGGGGGGATAAATAATTTATATTGCAGGTGAGTGTGAGTAAAAGCTACCTAAGTAACACTTCTAGACTAGATTCAAACTGTGTGGATGTTTTTGAGGAGGACGAAGGAGAATATTTTGTGTATTTTGAATTTACGAGTCCCTATCAGAATTGCCTAGAGGGGCGCCTGGGTGGCTCAGTGGGTTAAAGCCTCTGCCTTCCGCTCAGGTCATTATCTCAGGGTCCTGGGATCGAGCCCCACATCGGGCTCTCTGCTCAGCAGGGAGCCTGCTTCCCCCTCTCTCTCTGCCTACTTGTGATCTCTCTCTGTGTCAAATAAATAAATAAAGTCTTAAAAAAAAAAAAAAAAAAAAGAATTGCCTAGAAAGCCGAGAGGGAGCAGGAGTCCGTGTTCTCAAGGGGGAGGCACAGGAACCTCCCCCGGTGTCTGTCTCCTCGTTAGGCACAACAGGGGCAAAGTTCCCTGCATTCACTTTGAGGTTGGCGGGGGGTGTTCCTCCAGAATTAAGCACTTGTCCCCCAGCAGACATTTGTCACTGAAGTCCTGAGGGGACCCGAGTTTCAGGCCTCAAAATAATCTTCCTCGTTTCTGTCTCCATGGCTGGCTGATTCATATATTGTAGGAGGTTTGACCATAGCCAGGAATGGCTGAGGCGCTGGTGTAATTCTCTCCTTCCTCACCCCACAGAGAGGGAGTGAGAGGCATGAAGAGTGGAGACAGGGTGTGGGAGTCAAACCTGTTCTTCACATAGCAATCGCCTCGTCTCACTCTTTGCTCTCACTCCAAGAAGTTGAGTCCACAGCTGGGAAAACTGGGAGCCAGTCTCTGAGTCTGCTTGGCTCGTATCCAGCTTCCCTCTTTTTTTGTTCCCTCTCCCTGTGGGAATTCAAGGGAACAAGTTACATCTTCCCCTGCTCTCCTGCTTTGAGAGATAGGAGAACTGCCATGCACAAATGCATTAGGGGAGGTGGGAGTTTGAAATGCTTTGGGCTAGTGCTTCAATCTCCTTGGTTATCTCCAGAGGAGAATGCCAGGATCCGCTCACTGGCCTTGCTGCTTGCTTTTTAGGGCTTGAAGGGATTATAAAAGAACTGGAGGGCAAAGTAGCTTAGGATGAATTGGGAAGATGGGGTATGTTGAGTGGGCAAATAATATAGTGAGAGGCTTCCCCCCCAGAGTCATGGCAACTTTCCCACATTTTTCTGGGTCTCTGGATTGTGCTCTCCTGGTGGGAAAATGTATTTCTTGGTCTTCTCCTAGAGGTGATTTCTAGAGCAGAGGCCTTTGGATTACAGCCTGAGCAGAGAACTCTTGTGTATCTCTTGTCCTCAGAAGCAGTGCCCTTTGAATTTTACCACCTGCCCTAATCTAGTCCTCCAGTGTCGCTGCATAGCTGGGAGTGACAGGGCGAGGCACTGGGGCCTGGTGGTTGGGACCGGGAGGGGAGTGCTGCCAGGGTCTTTCAGAATACAGTTAGTTTTCGGCCTTTCAGTCATAGCGAATAATAATCCCCCCTCACTTCTCTCTTCCCTGGGGGGCAGCGTAGGATTGGACATTTCATCTCTCACCAGGATACCTCCCTCTTGTACTTTGCACCAGATCTGGGACCTTAGAATCACTGCTCTAGCACTCAGTGCAATATTTTAGTGTCCAAAACTTGTCCATTTTCTCCGTCAGGCTGAAGTCTTCCTTGAAAGGAATCCCACATTTCTACTTCAAAAAGTATCTAAGCTGTTGACTTGTTTTCGCATAGTTCCATTATGAAAGAGATTTTTGGCATTAAAAAAACAACCACCACCACCCATCCTCAACTTCTAGGTCCGATTGTGTTGGTTTAGTTGAGCAGAACTTTTGACGAGCCTGTAGCTTTGAGTCTGTCTTCTGTCTCTGGCTTCTTTCTGGAGCGGACTCATTATTTTGAATACTCGGAGGTGGCAGGGGTTGGGGGGGAATGTTGCTTATGACTGGGATATGGAGAAATCATGAAATTTTAGCCAGGAGAAGCTATCTCAGGAATCTGTAATGAGAGAGAGAGAGAGAGAGAGGGAGTGTGTGTGTGTGTGTGTTGTTATTTCTTTTCCAACAGCCTGCGTAATTTTTATGACCAATTATTCTATTTGTAACGACGCTGAGATAGCAGAGATCACATCTCATGCTCCATGGCACACGCCAGGCGCTCCTGGGAGCTCGAAGACACCATCCCTTATGCAATCAGATGACGGGAGTGCTGGGACCAAGACTCAGTTCTAGCAGGAGAGATGGACAGGAGTGCTAAGGGAAACTTTGTGACCGGAAGGGTATTAAGTACCGGAGACAGGGCAGGAGAGGACTGTAGTTTTAAAACAAAAGAGATTTACTGGGCACAGATAAAAGACCTGTCTTCTAGCCCGAGAATTTTGTGATCCATCAAAGCTTTGATGGTGTTATTTATGCATAACAAAAGGACAGGTGTCTTTGGCTGTGGAGATAGTGTTCTCTCAAGCCACAAGGAACCAGCCTTTTCCCACAAGAGATTTGAGGGCTCAGCTGGAAAGGACTGGTTTTAGGAAGTTTGGAAAAGGCTTGGAGCAGCCTGGGGGTGGAGAGGATGCTGCTCTTGGGGCTAGTGGTTCTCTTTTCCCTTCCACCCAACTGTCAAGTCAGGACAGGGCTGATAATCTTGAAAGATCTGGTATTTGGCCCATCAGGCCTTAAGGCAGGCAGGTTAAGGATTGACATCCAGTTGCTCCTACCGATTGGTCTGGAGCACTTACTTGCTCCTGCCTCCATAGTGTTTTCCAGGATCTTTACCATCTGCTTGCCTTCTCACTATTTTTCTCTCTGTTTTTTCCTTGTCCATTAATTGTTAAGGTGGATACTCCAAGCCAGCAGGCCCAGGTCTACCACTTAGAATTGTATTGCTTAGACTCTTTGATCTTATTTCCCCATCTGTAAAATGGGGGAAATAAGACCTATTTCTTAGACTAGTTGTCAGGGTTAAATAAGAGAATGTTTGTGAAGTGAGGGCATGGCACTAAGTAAGTGCTCAGGAAAAGGCAGTGAGCAATCGTCTTGTAGAATTCCCTTTCTGTGCTCCCTGGCCACTTTTTGGGAGAGCAGAGATGCAGAGAAAGAGTGATACCCATGTAGCTGGACATGGATGTCCATGAAGAGGATACAAAGAAACCAGAAGGATAACAAGAGGGACAGATACCAGGGAGACAGAGACAGTTAGAGTTTGGGGAACAGAGCATACACACCAGGCAGAGGCAGAAAGAACAGGAAAGATACAGAGGGACACGGATGGAGGGTAGAGCAAACGGTAAGAGAAGGAAAAGGGAGAATAAAGTCAGCTAGACAGAATTGTCAGAGGCCAGAGCCAAAAACGGTTCATTTGCAGAATCCGGCGTAAGATCTCTGGGCCAAGAACATTCCTGCTTTCCTCTGGCCCCTTGCTATTGCGGGACTCAAGTTCTAAGTCCCTGCTCCCCCTCCTGTGCCTCCCTGCAATCTGGTCATCAGATCTAGCTGAAGGGTCTGGCTCTATCCTGAAGCTGGAGCAGCCCTGCACCGCCCCCCCCTGCCCCGCTCCTCTGCACACCTCGGCCCGCTGGTCTCGTGGCTACCCACGTCCACAGGGATTTTTCATTTCGAACACAACTGTTTGGAGTGCAAGAGCATCATGGTGTCAGCCAGTCAGTGCAATAACCAGGTGTAGTTTTACAGTCACCGCCCCCCCCCCCATCCCTGACTGTAACAGCACTTTCATATATCTCCGGCTGCGACAGGCAATTTTCTTTCAAAGATTGTTTTTTCTGGAGCCTGTGATTTCTACTCTCGCCTCCAACCTCTGGGATATTAAAACGGGGTCAGTGGCTCTTGGCAGGCTGACCAATTTGTGGTCATTTCCCAGCGCCTCTGTTCACCCTCCCTTGTTGCCACCTCTCCAATCTTGGCATCCCCCTGCCTCTGCACCCTAATTGGGCTAGAGGAAAAGTGGCTTCTGTGGCCCTCCGTATGGAGAAGTTTGGTCGTGTGTCTAACCTGAAGAGTGGAGGCTGAGTGGGGTGCCGGTGAAGACCCAGGAGAGGATTCACCTTCAAAGCCTCGCCCCTGTTCTCTGTGGTCCCCACTCCCCACATGCCGTTCTGGAATGGATCTGTCAGTTGCTTTCCACGAAAATATTGTAGCTTATTTTCCAGAGGGAACATTTTGAAGAAACTGGTGAATTGAACTAAGATTTAACATAAGGAATTTTTCTCCGCTGGAGACTGGGGTGGGATGGGAAAGCTAGTGTAATCTCTTTTTCTGGAAAATTCGGAGAATAGGAGGAATTCCCATACAGATTAAGGGCTGGGTTAGGGGAGATCTGGCATATGGGGAAGGGATAGGGCAACCTTTGGATGCCCGCTTCCCTGAAGAGATACTCTATGACTCTGCTCTTAGAGCTGCCCAAAGCTATCTCTTCATTGTTTGCTTGGTATGGTAGTGCTGGCTAGCAAAATCGCTTCCCCGTTTCACCCAGGTAGGGTTTCTTTTCCTAGAAGAAAGATCTAAACCTGCTTTTGGGGTTGCCCATTTTAGGATTTCTCTGTTCCCTTCCTTGGCCCGTGATCCGATGCAGAGATGCTTCCCGAAGTCTAACTCCTGCTCCTCTTGCTTTGCCAACAGATCAAATCCTCTTGAAAAACAACATGACACCACACGCTCCCCCTCCTCACTCATACCATCCCTTGTTTTTATTAAATAAAAGTAAGTGGAGCTATAAGATGTGACTGGCCTGGATCCCGGCTTCATAAAACAAAACTAACACCCTCTTTATCAAGGGGCTGAGGCATCCAGAGAAGATTTCTTAGGCCATTTTGCTGTCACGTAAATGGGAATCAATATTCAATAAGCCCTTGATGCACTACACTAGCGGTTCACTTAATACCGGCTTCCAGTACAGTAAGTGGCGTTGATATAGGGAGGGCTCGTTTGTAAAATAACATTGCAGTCCTCACCTTCTGGTTATTGGATCTGGGTTCCCCTAGGAGAGAAGATTCAAGACCCCGAACAAGCAGAAGAGTTATCTTGCCAGGCCCGCTGCCTCAGGACAGACTCTCCCATAACCTAGCTTGAAAAAGAAAACAGATTCTATGCTTTTAAAGCCAACTATTTCTAAGATCCTAGAGGTTAATAGACCCACCTTCCTATTGGGAAATTTTTCACTGCGCCTGGTCTGATTGCCTCCCCATTTCTAATAAATTAGTCACATTGGAAACCAATTGAAGGATAGAATTGATTCTACCATTAACAGATGAGAGTAGGCTCTCCAGGGTGCTCAGAGCCTGCAGGAGTTAGTAATAATAACCTCATTTCCCTCAGCCTCTGTGTTTGCTGCAGGGGAAGACTGCGGGCTGCCTGGCCCCCTGGTGGATGCATGGTGGGTCTGGGTTCCCCGTGTCTCGCGACAGAGTTTGGTAGGAAACTGACCACTTAAATGTGGTCAGTTATTTAGTTTCCATTGTAGGCCATCTTTGCAGGGAGTTTTGGGACCTTAGACTTGTTTTCCCACCCTACTCCAAGCAAGCATGCATCCAGGAAAAGCAATCTCATGTCTGCCTAAATAACACAGATAAATCTTGTACAAAAAATTTGCATCGTGCATTTCAGAGCCAAATGGATTTTCGAAAATTTATCAAACATTTTCGGATTGTCTGTGTTTTCCATTCTCAGTGTTCATAGAATATATAGGATTCACAGTCTGGGGTGGAAGTGGAAATTTATAGAGAGATTTATCCTGTATTATGGTCTCGGTTATCTCTTATCTCCACTTAGAGGGTTTGACAGTTTGGAGGGAGCTGGGGATAGAAGACTCTTCCATTTGTTACTGTTTGGGGATATACTGGCAGAGGTCAGACCTGCTCTCTGTAGTGACCCTGTAGTTGTCCCTCCAGAGAGATGTCCTTGCTTAAGTTTCCTAGAGCCCTTTTAGAACAGACCTTTATTAAGTTCCCATCCTACTGCAGATAGCTTTAGTGAATCTAAAGCAAGAGGCCAGTGTTTGGCCTCTGCTTGGGCACAGATAGCAGGAGTGGGCTGTCCAACAGCATTTGCTTGTATGAAGTTGTTTTTATGGGGTAAGCCCTCCAAAGATATTGAGTAATGGGTGCATGTTTTGAAGGAGAGATGTAAATACATTCTTACAGTTTCTTGTCTTCTGAGTTCCTCACTTGGTGCGCCTAGTATCCTTGGGAAGAGCCCAGCGAAGAGTAGCCAGGAGTGATGAGTTTAGAAGGGGCTTAGGGATTTGAGAACTGATTTCTGGGGTACCTAAATGGAAGAGAAAGGTACTTCCTTTTCTCCTTTTCCAAATAAGAGGAAAAGAGATCATTTAAAGCGGGAGGTGCCCAGGTTAAACTGAGCAAAAGACTTCCAGACAGTAAGCACAACATGACCAACTCATTTGGTTTAGAAGCCATTCTGGCCTTCCTCCCAGGCCTTCTCTTCTGCTGTCCTGCCTGGGGTGCGAGGGCCAAGTGTCGTTATGGCATCTCTCACCAATCAGTTTGCAGGGTTAACTGGAGGGGAGTCTCAACTTCCCTCTCCCTTTCATGTCCATCCCTCTTGCAGCTGCATACTTAAAAAAAATTTGGAGAAGTGCCTGTCTTTGGTTAGAAGTGCTTTCTTTGGTTAGACGGAAGTCTTCTCTGCTAAGCCTCCAAACAAGCTCTCTTGTTTTAGTGAGGGGCGCACGGAAGATGAGATCAGACCAAGAACACGGACCGAGGACAAAGATTCCAGAGGATGGACCTCCTAGGGGATAGTGAGCCTCAAGTTACTTTCCTAGGGAAAGAGGTCATGGGTGAGACTTAAAGATTTTGCCACTCTCTGAGATGGCTGGGCTCCTCCCAGCAAAGGGATACGTGGCCACATGTTACCATGAAGAATCCTACCATGCCTTATGCTCGCCTTTTCCTTTGCAGTCTGCTTTCTGCTGGTAATGGAGCAGTTATGAAGGAGCAATAGCATCTCAACATAGGCTGTTACTGATGACCAAGCCCCTCTTCCCCTCTGGTTAAACTCCTAATCATTCAGTACCTCTGGTGGTTCATTCTTGCCACAACTTGTGTTCTGGCATCAGTGCTCCCCCATGCAACAGCTGATGACATCTCTTGGCCTCCCCCATCCATTCAGCAACGCCTCTCCCCCCAACCCGCCTCCTCTGCCTGCTGTCCCAGCCTGTAGCCCTGATCTCATTTCCTCCTACCTCTCACACCATTCTAAGACCTCTTGCCTCAACCTGTGCCTGCACTGCTTTCTCTGGAGCCCCTCTCACTTCTTTGGAGAGCCTGCTCCTCTCTGATCTAGAGTCTCCCCTGCATTTGTACCTTCCCCAAGAGTTTCAGGAACCAGAGGACTCTTCAGAGAGGAGGGTGGCTCCTAACCCTGAGGTTGCCTGCAGCTCCTCAGTGGGGTGAATTTCATGCCTGTGTTGTTTGTCTGTCTCAGACTTTGCAGCCCCCGAGGCAATGGCTCTGTCTTTGCAGGTTCGGGGAAGCTTCGGCAGCCAACAAATAATAAATAATACCCTGGTAACACCACCTGCAACTTGCTAATGAATGTCTTTCCCCTGCCTCCCTCACCTTTTGGAGGCTGGGGGTGGGGACCCCCGATTTCTAGGCAAATAGGTGCCTTCTCCTTCTTACGATCTGGGAGAATTGAAGTTGGACGGAGGGGGGTTCTTTTTGGGGGCAGAAGAATATGGAAATGACCTTGAGGAGTATACTAAAAAAAAAAGTGTATACTTCTAATATTTCTTCTGATTGCAGAGTTTTGGAGAAATGGAAACCTTCAGGAGCGAGACAACAAGTCTGGAGGTCTTTGGGCTTCTTGGGGACTCTTGGGCTTTGGTCCCAGAGGCAAGCTGGGGAGCTATCATCTGACCCCCATCTCTTCCCTCAAGGCATGTTTTCCTAAGTAATTGGTTCTCTAAGTTTGATACTCAGGGAGTCCTCTTCCTCCAAGTCCGTAGGCCACTAAGTGACTCTACTGTCTTTGTTCAGTTTTGGACTATTTAAGTTAGCACACCAAAGGCAGTTTTCCTGAAGGCACCTATCCCTGAAATCCAAGCAGTTGCCAGCAGGCAAATCAGTGGTGGTTTGGCTTTGGGTCATCTAAGGAGACCGAGACAGGTTTGCAGTCTTGTCCATTTATGCTTTTCCGTATTGTCACAAAAAATTCCATTATTATAAAGTATATTTTTGGACATAAGTTTGGCTCTGTACAAGCCACCTATGCCACCAGACAAAAGCCCTTTCAGTCTTTGTTATGGTAGTTGTAGTAGCAAAAGGAAGCGAGTGGCGTACATGATTTTCTGAGATTGTCTAATGACCCAGTCAAACGGTCCACGGAATTAGTTTGTGGTCCATTTTTCTAAAGGCAGGCTTTGTGGTCTATATCAGAAACAGCCATTCAGAATAATTTTGGCCTTGCTCCAGTGTGGTGATCACTGTGGAACTGGGCAGGTAGGTTGGGATGTTTTTATTTACTTGATCCACACAGCTCTTCAGTGTGGTGTTACAGAGACCGTAAAGTGGGGCAGGAGAGCAGGATCGCCAGTTAATAGAAATCACATTCTGATGCACACACTATGGGTTTGCGTTCAGCCTTTGTACATAGGCCACTTCTGTAGAAAAACTGATGTTGCCTCTTTTGACACCCAGGAAAACGAAGAGCGGCCCCTCCCTGCTTGGCCATCCAGGGCCACTCCTAAGACTTGAGTTTCCCGGAACCATCCTCCTCAGACTCTCTTGATTCAGGCAGTGTTTCTTCAGCTATTTCCCATCCCCTTTAAGGGATGTTTCCCTCATTGCTGGTTCTCTCTTCCAAAACTTCCCTTGCCCGTGCTTACTCCCTATGCCTCCCACCAGTTCTTGGGGGAGTAAACAGTCCTGTCTGGAATTGGGGTAGACGAGCTCTGTGTTGGATTAATTCTACATGACCCTGCTTGTAGACTGCTGGGGGAGGAGCTAGCCTCCTTTTCATTCCCCTGGAGTCGGCACCCAGACCTGGGCCAAGGAGGCTCATTTTCCCACGTGTAGGAAGCTGATGGGCGCCCCTCCTCTGCAACATTTGGCTCCTTAGGTTCTCTGAGTCACCCCCTGACCCTGACCGTCTGTAGCAAGGGCTCAGACCCATTGAGCCAACCTCATCCAAGAGGGCTTAATGAGTACCTGGCGGCTAAGTGCTTTGAGATCGGTTAGATGAAAAGGGCTCTCAGCGGTTGGGGGGTTATTATTGTCAGGGTGGTGGCGGCGGCAATTACTCTAGATGATCAGGGCATTCAGCTTCCCTTGTCGCTCATGGGAGCACCGGGCTCTCTCGGAGGAGTGGCAGATTGCCTTGCTTTATCTGCCTTGGATTCAGATGGGGGATGAGCAAAGTTCCTTTAACAATCTGCCATGTTCCCTCTGCGGCTGGACAGGTAGCACCGAGAAAGCTCAGGAAACTCTGAAATGCTCATTCTCTAGGGGGTGAAGTGGTTCTGAGTTGTGCAGAGCTATAGAAACCAGACTTCTTTCCAGCTTCTGCATCTCAAGAGGGACTGGAGGAGCATTCGGAACTTAGAGATGGAGGATGACGACTTTATTTGATTTCCTGTCTCCAGGACTGAAAGGGGAGGGGAGTGGTTGATGCACGGGAGCCTGAGAAAACCAATTCAATGGGTAGGCATGAGAAGAGAAAAGAGAGGAAATATGTCAGACAGGGAAGTGGTGGAGGTCTTCCAACTTCTCTGAAGGCTTTATTTTATTTATTTTATTTTTTAACGATTTAATTTATTTATTTGACAGAGAGAGAGATCGAGAGGCAAGCAGAGAGAGAGGGGGAAGCAGGCTCCCTGCTGAGCAGAGAGCCCGATGCGGAGCTCTATCCCAGGACCCTGAGACCATGACCTGAGCTGAAGGCAGAGGCTTTAACCCACTGAGCCACCCAGGCACCCCTTCTGAAGGGTTTTAAATAAAGAGAATTTTTATCTCTGACTTGGATGGTTGAAATGGAGGAGCATTCCAGAGACAGAAAGACACTGGAGATAACCCTAAGGAGTATGTCCTCCCAAGTGAATAAATCCACAGACTGCAACCATGTCCCACTTTTCTGCCTGAGAGGAGTTGTTTAGCCCCTCATAATAGTGAAAGATGGCAGAGTATTTTTAGGGGTCACTCAAATGGAGGTGCTGCTCCGTTGCTCCCGCAGCCCCCTGGTTGGGGTGGGC
The DNA here is from genome assembly GCA_028534135.1 of Potos flavus. NCBI lineage: Eukaryota > Metazoa > Chordata > Mammalia > Carnivora > Procyonidae > Potos > Potos flavus. The sequence continues at coordinate 53,952,968 of CM052897.1, read as the reverse complement.
GGGCCGGAATGTCACCGGCATAGGAAACCAGGGCCTCCTCTGCTTCCCATCTTACCTGCATTCTCTGCGTCTTTACTCTAGGAAGGAACGCCTTTCCTTCCCGTTTCCACAAAACCGATCATTTTCCTTGAAAAGGAAGAAGAGGCACAGATTTTCCTTGAGAAGTTAGTTTGTCCCATCTTCCCAGGAGGTTAGTTTTACCTCTTAGAAAATCTTCTCAGATGTGAGTGGTGCCCTTTTCTGTTTAAAAGCCTGCAATGGGGGCACCTGGGTAGCTCAGTCGTTAAGCATCTGCCTTCCGCTCAGGTCATGATCCTGGGGTCCTGGGATCCAGCCCTGCATCAGGCTCCCTGCTCAGTGGGAAGCCTGCTTCTCCCTCTCCCACTCCCCCTACTTGTGTTTGCTCTCTCGCTGTGTCTCTCTCTGTCAAATAAATAAATAAAATCTTTAAAAAATAATTTAAAAATTAAAAGCCTGAAATGAGGGGCTCCTGAGTGGCTCATTCGGTTAAGCATCTGCTTTTGGCTCAGGTCATGATCCTACGGTCCTGGGATTGAGCCCCACATCAGGCTTCCTGCTCAGCAGGGAGTGTGCTTGTCTCTCTCCCTCTGCCGTTCCCCCTGCTTGTGCTCTCTCGCTCGCTCTCTCAACTTAATAAAATCTTTTTAAAAAATCCTGAAATGAAGATGTTACACACTCTAGCATTTAAAAGAAATCTCATTTGACAACAGATTGTCCTCTTTTACCTTGCTTTTATTTTATTTATTTATTTTTTAAGATTTTATTTATTTATTTGACAGAGAGAGAGAGAGATCACAAGTAGGCAGAGAGGCAGGCAGAGAGAGAGGGAAGCATGCTCCCTCCTGAGCAGAGAGCCTGACTCGGGGCTCGATCCCAGGACCCTGAGATCATGACCCGAGCCTGAGGCAGAGGCTTTAGCCCACTGAGCCACCCAGGCCTCCTACCTTGCTTTTAAAGCCACAAATTACGAATAGTGCCATTTTCTTCACTCACATCCCTCCCAGTCGCAGGTGTTTGGGGTTTGGCTTACATCTCTGCATTGTTTGCTGCCAAAAGTGGCAAACGTTCGAATAATGTGTTTCGCCCACTCTGAATTAAGTGATAGTCATTGCAATGATTAAGGATTCTAGAAAGGTCTTTTTTAAAAAGTCAAATGGCTTTGAAAAAAACATATAAATAAGAAAGTTGTGATTAATATGGAGAAGAGAAAGGTCGGGAACAGAGAGGGAAGAGAGAGGAAGTAGGGAAGAGAAAGAATGCTGACTGGGAGATTTAAAGTACTGAAGTTCAAGCGAAGGAGAACGCTAGCCTTTCCTGAAGCCAGAGCAGAAGCAACTGAACTTCCAGCCTGAGATCCTAGGAGTAGACTAGAGGATGCCCTGCCTGGCTGGGAAGTTGATGGGGCCCCCTCGGAGAGACGGTAGAATCTACTGCTGCTAGGAGCCCTGTGCAAAGGAACAGTGAAGGGGGGCTGTGCAGAAAGAGAGCTCACTACAGTGATCCCTCGCTACCCTCCTCCTGAGCTGTTTGCTGCCCTCCCTTATCAGTCAGGATTGTCCAGTCCTGCTGTCTGAAACAGATTTGATGACTCAACAATGACCAATTAGGCGTTAACACATCTATCTCTGGGGCTATCTAGCCATCTTTATGGAGAACAGGATCTTAAATCTCTGCTCATCGGGACAGCCAGAGGCTTTGCCTAAACGGTGGAAAGAGCCATAGACATTTTTCATAATTAGAATGACTCTTTACAGGGAAAGCCATAACTTCTGCTCCATAACTTTAGTGTGAAGAGGAGCCCATCGCAGACTCTCTGATGCGGGGAATGGAGCCATCTGATGGCTGTCTTCTTCAGGCAGTCTGTGCTTTCCTACCATGAACAACTTCCGGGAGCAAAATTCACAAAGGAGGATAAGGTGATTTCTATTCCCAGTGCCTGTGTACTGCGAGCAGACAGACTACAGTCTCTAGAGGCTCTAGAGGTAAATAGTGACAGAAGTTCAGGAAATAAATGAGTACTACATCGTTAGGCCAAGGTCCAGATAGCTGGGGGTGGGGGGAAAGGTGTTAAAGGGGGGTCATTAGTTCTGGAAGGCTTCCTGGAGGAGGCAAACATGAAGAGGAGGAGGTCATCCTTAGAGGAAATGGCCCTTATGTAGAGATGGGTAAGATGGAGGCGTAGGGCAACTTTAGGAGCATAGATCCCATTATGGATCATCAAGAGTCTTGTCATTTTAGTCTTTCGGTCCATTAATTAGGTCATATTCAATCTCTCCCACTGATCCCCTATGCTTTCATAAGAATTTCATGACACCCCACAAATCAGGCCCGAGATCATCCTGCCTCACTATCCCTCTCCTTGGCCCACCATGTCTAATGACTTTTCGGTCTATTTACTCTTTCCCTGTAAGACATATGTGAGAATATGAACTTTTTTTCCTATTGCACTTAAGTAGTTTGATTTCCTCCAGACTACTAGACAGTCTTTTCCTCATCCTTCTAACAGCCTGTGCTTTCCTCATTACACCTCAGAAGCTCTTCTGGGCCAACGGGAGGGCAGCTTAGCAAAATGTGAATGATCGGCCATCCCTGCTCATTTCCCAACCCAAGTACCCCAGAACCTTACCTTGTCTGATGCCTTTCTTTGGATAATTGTACAGCGTTAATGGATTTCAGCTTCCTTCTGGTCATCCTCACTGACGTGTTTCAGTCTGGGTGTCCCTGAAGACAGAGCCTGTGTTTGCACTTTTTGCTCCTTTCCACACCCCTCAGAGTGCAACTGAGACCCATAATTCATAATAATCCAAGGTGCGAGAGGTGAATAGTCACCTAGATAATTTATCTTATGTAAACTATGTTGGTTTTTCTGAAACGTGTTTGGATAATTAGAATATCCATATGATTGTTTCTGCAAGCCTCTCCTTTGGTCAAGTAGACATAATATTATTGGTGTATCTTTTGTCACAGGGATTGACCTTTGACATCCTACTAAAGGATTCTTTCTTTGGTCATAATGCCGGAAAGATAAGCTAGGATGCTTCCTGGATTCAGTCAACAAATTGCCTTATTTGTGATCACTACTACTCTGGGCAAGGGAGGCAAAATAAGTAAGACAAAGTCTCTACCTTTTAGGTGCTTTGAGGTTGGTGGGAAGATAGACAAGTAAGCCAGCATTTATAATACAGCATGATCGGAGCTGTGATGGAGGTGCACATGGGGTACAGGGATGAAGGGTAGACATCTAACTCAGATGCAAGGGTGTCATTTCCTGACCCAGGAGGCAGAAAGGGGTGAGTGGTTGTGGTAGCATAAGACTAAGGCTAGACACTAGAAAGTCTTTCTCAATTAGATTACCAATCTTAATCTATGCATTCATGCACTAAACAGTTGTATTCACAAGTACTGACTAGGTGCTAGTCACGTGCTAAGCTGTATTTGAAGATGAACAATCCAGCAGGGAGCTTGCAGTCTAGGGTGGTGGACAGAAAAATAGACATTTAAAATCCAGTATGATAAGGCCTGAGGTAGAAGCTGGCACTTTCTCAAGTAAAGCCAAAGGGAAGTGTTACACTACATAGAATGCTTAGAAGGGAAAAAAAAGAGGGCAATTTCAATGACTTACCCTCTTGCTCCCTTCTTGTCTGTGAATAGGTTGATTCAAATTCCACTGTGCAGTTTATTTATCATCTGGAATCCCAGCAGTTGAAGGATCCAGAATATATCAAACTTCCTAGGTCTCTGCCTGGACACCCTTCCTAGTTCAGGAAGCAATTAGTCTGAGAGAGACAGAAGTGAGAGTGTAGGAGCAGAATATATATCCTTTTAAAATAATTTAGTAACAACCCTAGGTAAGTGACCAATAATTTATAGAGTCTATTCTTTTTATAGAGATATTTCCTTGCTGCTCAACCAGAGAGCTTGCCGGGTTTAGAGGATTAATCTTTGACGTAGTAAATATGCTCAAGTTGTAATTCAGTCACAGGGATAAAGGGAACTTAGACTTGTCTTGTATAAAGGAAAAATATTAAATGGATTTGTGGAGGAACCGCCGTGGCAGTCCTTGCTGTCTCTTGTACCTTAGCATCGAGAGTTTTCCAACTGCAAGGGACCTGCCCTTGAGGTCCTCTGATCCAATGGCCTTATTTTATAGATAGGGAGACTAAGGGCTGGGGTACCTGAGATGGTAGCAGATCCAGGACTGGAATCTGACTCACACCTCAAGACTTCGCATACTACACCATGCTACTACCTGTCACATTCAGACTCTGGCTTTAATTGCAATACTCCCCTGTCAGCCTCGTTCCACTCAGTTCTTTTCTGTTCCTCTCTATTCCGGTTCTCCTGTCCATGCTGCACCTTTCCTATCTTCTGAAATGTCACTCACATACATCCTCTCCCCAGGCTGAGGTGCCTTCACTTTTCTCTCCCTTCTTCCTCTTTCTTCTCCAGCCCACCTGCGTACTCCCTCTTCCAGGAAGACTTCCTGAACCAACCTCTTCTGTCTTTCCATGCTTCTTGGCTCTTCCTCTTTTCAGCCCAGTTGTTGGTTTGTACTTAGTGCTTTGTTGTTTAGTAAGCATTTTGGAGGAAGTTTATAGATACTCACGTTCTGTCAAGAAACCCAGATTAGGAGCTTCCTAATGGCAAGGTCTAGAGTGCATAGAGGGGGGATCTTCTATTGTTGCCTGGTGAGGGCTGGGATTGGACAGTCTGAGAGAGTTAAATCACTTCTGTATTTGAGAAGAGGAAAGATGGAGATGAGACTGACTTCCAGGTAGGTGGGTATGGTAGAGACAGGTAGGTAGTTGGAATGATGTCTTAAGGTGATTTCCAGTCCTGGGATTCTGTAACCTTGTACACTAACTTGGATATGCCAGAGCCCTAGCCTGATGCTGTTACAATTCCGTGGTCTGTATTAAATAATAAGACATCCTGCACAACTAGTAGGTGGCAGATTGGTGTGTCCATTGCATGTTATGAAGAAAAAAAAAAGCTGGGTGAAAGGAACGTCCCATGTGGAACGCATTGTTAGGTGGCGCACCTGGCTGCCCAGTCGATGACCTCAGTTGCCGCCTGGAGGTCTCTACCTCAGGGAAGGGAGGCCCTGAGAGCCATTTTGACCCAAGTTCAAATTCTCTAGAACAAACAAGCTGATCTCTTGCTCCAAGGCCCAGTCAAAGAGGCTCCAGTGTGTTTATTGACTCTTGTGATGCCCTGCCCTGGAGAACAAACAAACAGCTCAACCTGACTCATTCCCTCCCCAAATGTACTCTGTTCTATTGCTGGGCTTTGCCAGGGAAAATCCCTCAGACCCTATGGAAGTAAGAGAGCCAGTGTGTATGGGTCCCTGGTCATATATTCCTACTTTTCTTTCCCGTAGAAAATTAATCCTCCCCGGAGGTACAGAAGACTATGGGTAACTTCAAATCCACTTGGCTTGGGCTCTCTCTATTGCTTGAGGCAAGTCGGCTTACTTCATGGATTCATTCATTCAACAAATATTTGTTGCATGCCTACTATGTATGAGGCTCTCTCTTCTCAGGATGGGGGCTTGCTGGCTCTTGTTGTGGAGAATGCTGGTGTTTTACCTCTGACTAAATGATTCGAAAGTCCCCTTTCCTAGCATTTTGTTGTAATAGTAGTGGTAGTTAGTAGTAGTGACACCTTTTCTCTTCTTGTCCACCATTGGAGAAACTTGGTTTCTGAACCCTAACCATCTCCTTTCATTAAGCCTTTGGTGGAGTCATTTCTACCTTTTGCGATATTCCCTCTTGCTTTTCATCAAAACCTACTTCGTGTTTTCCTCCACAGAAGAGGAGACCATCTTATGCTCAGAGATCCTCTTATGCTCACATTTCCGCTCAGCTCATCGTCTCTCTTTTTTAGAAGAGATCCAACTCAGACCCTCCCTATTATTGTGTTACCTAAACTTGTGTAATCCTGAGAATGCACATGTCCCACGTGATGTTCATAGGGGTTTCTTAAAAATGACCTCACAATCAGCTCAGTTTGGGAAATGTGGGACTAGACAAGCTGAAATCTTAAACTGCAGGTCTTCTCAGAAACTTTAACATACTAATATTCATTTTGAATCTCCGAGAGGGGATATGGTATGTGATATCACTAGACCACAGAACCCCTTTTAAAGAAAAACTTCTTATCAGTTTTGGGGACATTAGCATTTCTTGAAATTCAGTTTGGGAAATGCTTAAGTTGTACAGGGAATATTGGACTAGGAGACAAGAACTTGGAATTGCTTCCCTCTCTGCCACTGACTTTTCTAGGCATCTCTGGGAAAGTCACTTCACTTCTCTGGACCTCCATTCCTGTACTTGGAAAATGAGGGATCTGAATTAAATTCTCCCCCAATCTTCTTCTATTCTGATATTATAGAATTTATTTCTTTTTTATCCCATATCTTTCTTTTTTTAAAATAAATATTTATTTATTTATTTATTTGAGAGAGAGAGTATGTGAGAGCACACATGGGGGAAGGAGAAGAGGGAGAGGGAGAGAATCTCAACAGACTACCCACTGAGTGCGGAGCCAGATATGGGCCCCCTTTCATGACCCTGAGATCATGACCTGAGCCAAAATTAAGAGTCAGTTCCTTAATAGACTCTTAAGCTCCCCCCCCCGCCCGTTTCTTAATGTTTGTTCTTACCATCAGTCTGAGAACGCCTAGATGGATGTAATATCTCTTTTTCTCTGTATATCTTCCTGAAACACCCAAGTGTATCTTCCTGAAACACCCAAGACAGGTCCCATCTAAAGATAGAGTGGAGATAGAATGAAAATACCAACAATGTCAGCACTGTGCAAAGGATCCATAGATAGGCTCAGTATTCTAAGAATCAGAAACTTAAGATCTAAGATAGATATCTTGACATACTCATAAAAGACATACAAATAATAGAATAAAACCTAGAATAAAAATAGAATAAAACCAATAAGTAACTGAAGACAGTTGGAATAAATGCATTTTAGACATTACAGGAAAGGAAAGCTATTTGTGGAAAGAAAACATGGTTGTTGCACATGTTGCTGAATATCTTAAGGGAAAGATCTGAGAAGCTCCTTGGGAAAGAGAAGCACTGATATTCAAAGAGAGGAAAGAGAGGATATTCTCTACTGGTGGTGTAGGTGAGGAGAGGGGGAGTATCCCTGGTCTATGGGACACCCTCCTTGGCTGAAAATTCAGAGAATGGAGGAAGGCTCATCTGGAAAGTATGATGCAGCAGACCAGACCAGATACTAGATGTCAAGGAGGGGAAATAGGAGCTTTATCTGGAGCACCTGGGAAAGTAGGTCAACATATTTCACTCCCAGTGATATGTGGTGAAGTTGAAATCCCCGGATGTTTGAAAAAGACACACACATACAAGGCTGGCCTGGAGACAGACAGATTCCCTAGTGGGTGGCCCAAACCTTTTGCCTTCTCTTGCATTGGGTGTGATGGGCTAGAGCCCTAGATTAAGTTCATGCCTCCGGGCGCTGTCATTTAGAGAAGATAAGAGCGATGAGCAGAGACGCTTATCTTTATAGCTGTTCTTACTTGATTTGTATTCTGTTTGTGCGTGTGTGCATGTGTTGAGTCTGTACATACTTGTCTGTGTGTATGAATGTGTGTTTATGTGAGCGTATACTTCCACATGTATGCAGAAATGTGATCATGTTTTATATGTGCATATGGGTTTGCAAAGTACTTCTATGTTTAGGACTATGTCTATTGTAAAAGGGTGAGGCTTAATTGTATGTGTGTGTATAATTATGTATGTATACATAAAATTGTGTGTACATGACACATGCATATGGATGGTGGTCTATTTTATATACATGAGGACTATGTTCACAAATCTATTGTATGTGTCAGTGTTTACATGTATTAACAGGTGGCTGTATCTGAGTTACTTTTATATTTCTTTGCCTTTTGGGGTGAGTTCGTTTCATTAATTCACTAAATATTTATGGAGAACCTACTGTGTACGGGGTACATGTCTGTGTATGTGTATGGGGGTGTCTACATTTGTATACATGTATGGAAAGTGCATATGTGCTTATGTATATGTCAACACATTTATGAAATGTCTGTGTGTATCTTGATTTTCTCATCTGTCTAATTTTGAGATCTTGCTTGGCATTTTATCGTAAGCTTTCCCAAGTCTTCTGGAAAAAAGCGGGAGATAACTAACTAGATTTCGTGGAAGCATCTAATGTGGGTATGTCCACGTGGAGTAAAACCATGCTTGTTCTTTATCCATCTGCAATCTCCTTTGTGGCATCTCACCCTAGGCACCACTTGTGCCTATAGAACTTGGAAAACAACCTGAAACACACCTTTACTACAATGAATAAATAGCCCGTCTCCCTTCCTGGGCTGTCCAACCAGGAAGAAGGGGTGGGAAATAGCCAACAACAGATCTCAAGCTCTAGCTGTCTGAGATGATTTTTCTTTTTTTTTGCCTCTTCTTGGCTTCATCTTTTCTATCCCGCAACCTGTTCTAATCCCTCGAAAGAGAGGCACAAGGTTTTCTTTTCCCCAGAGAAACCAGAGAGAGAGAGAGCAAAAGAGATTTTGCTCCAAGGGAATCTGCTCCCATTTTATGGGGTTTGTCAATAATGTTCCTTCATTAAGATAGCATCTCAACAGAATGAAAGAGGCCTCTGCCCTTCATGAAAAGAGTTGTTTTCTCTTGGGGGGTGTATGAGGGGGGCATTAAATAAACCTGTTTTTTAAAAAAGTACCTCTGCAGCAAGGAAATGTGTTATTATTGTAATTGTCTAATGCTAATTATACTTATTACTATAATAACCATTTTGTTGTAACAAATGATGTAATCCTCTTTATTTCTGTCGCTGCCAGAGGCGAGTGGTGTGTCTCTAGCAAGAGGGTACTGGGGAGTGTTCTTGGTGGGGAGGTGTAATCAGTCCAGTGGCTGGGAGGGAGCTTGTGCTGCTGAATGACTTTGCTGCTCTGGGGATGGGGGAGGCAAGGCAGAAGAGGCAGATTATTTTACTCCCCAACCTTGCTTCTCTCTGGATCTTCTCCTTTTAGGCCCTATCCTGTAAGTATTTAATCATTCAGTCAGACCTTCATTTATTCATTCAACAAACATTTATTTAGTACCTGCTATGTTCCGTATGCTAGAGTCAGCTGTATTGATGTAACTAAGACAGGATCTTTACTGCTGAGACGCCCACAGTCTAGTGGTGGAGACTGATATACAAACATCACTTTGAATGCACTAGGATAGATGAGACACAGAGGTCTATTTAAAGTGCTATGAGAAGGTGCATGGAAGTCATGACTTACTCCACATATGCTAGCCTAAAAAGCTGGATTTTTTGGGAGAGCACTGGAAATTTGCAGCACAGAGAAGGGCAGCTGGTCATGCCACGGAGAGGGAACTATTAATGGCATGAAGGCATAATAAAGCCTGTTTTGTGATGTTAATACCAATCGCAGTAATAGCTAATATCACGTCATATCATGCATTGTTCTAGGCACTTGGATGTGTTGATTCACTTACTCTTCACAACACTATGAGGTAGTACTGTCATGAAGATTAAACTGAATTAGTAGATGGAGGGGCGCCTGGGTGTCTCAGTTGATTAAGCGTCTGCCTTTGGCTCAGGTCATGATCCCAGGGTCCTGGGATCAAGTCCCAAGTCAGGCTCTCTGCTCAGCAGGGAGTCTGCTTCTCCCTCTCTCTCTACCCCTCCCCCCTGCTTGTGCTCTCTCTCTCTCAAATAAATAAATAAAATCTTGAAAAAATAAATGGAATTAGTAGATGGAAAGCACTCAGAACGGTGCTCGATATGGAGTCATAGTAGCTATTTTTTTATTGTTTTATTAACAGAGGCAAAACCCGAGGCTCAGGTTGAATAACTCGTCCCATTTCACATATACAGGGAGCAAGAAGGCTTGGATTTGAAGCCCGGTTTTGAACAGAGCCCCAGTTTTTCATCCACTCTTGTAATTAAGGTGTAGGGTGCATACTAGGGAACGGGCAATAATTTGTAATGAGACTGCCAGATAGTTTGGGGCTAAAGTGCGAATGGCTTTGTGTACCATTAGAGGTTCCTAAACAGAGATCAGGTCTGTGCTTTAGAAAGATCGTTCCAGAAACTGGGACTCTGTAGTGGCATCTAAGACAGCTAGTTCTCACCCTTGATGTGTTCAGCTCAAAAGCCGGTACAGCCAACACGAGCTGCATAAGTGCCTTAGCTGACTGTCCATGAGACATTGACGGAAGATGGGTTGGGGAAGGTTAACAAGATCTGGGGAGAGGGCCAAACTGTGTTTCTAAGGCCTCATAAAGGTATCGTTTAAATGGGTCATAGTAATGAAATGTCATAGGCCTTCACTTCCCTCGGTGTTAGTAGGTACTTTAAGCCTTCTCTATTTTTGGGCTGAGGCCTCATCTGTCTTGTTTACCACTCTATTTCCAGTACCTAGCAGAGGGCCTGGCAGTAGGATATGTTAATAAATCCATCAAATGAATGACCATTCACTCTTCCTGGGGCTCTAGGTACCCCAAGCTTGGCCTAATGCTCCCACAATCGACAGTTTTCGTTAGCAATAAAAAGGTTGTCCCTCTTGTTATTAGGGCCCTTCTCTATATGCCACCACACACAGACTTCTAATCCCCTTCTCTCTCCCCACCTAATAACTTAAGTTCAGCCAGTTCCCCTTAACAGGATTCAAGGAGTGCATCAAAGGAACTAGTGGTGGGGTGCCTGGGTGGCTCAGTCAGTTAAGCAATCAACTCTTGGTTTCAACTCAGGTCTTATTCTCAGGGGCATGTGATCAAGCCCTGAGTAGGAGCCTGCTTAAGATTCTTTCTCTCCCTCTGCCCTTCCCCTGCACTGTGCACACCTGTGTGTGTGTGTCTGCGTGCTCTCTCTAAAAAAAAAGAAAAAAGAAAAAAGAAAAATTAAAAAGAAAAAAAGGGACTAGTGATAATGGTTAACATTTATTGCATGCTTGCCAGGTGCTAGGTACAATCCTAAGCACTTGACATGTGTTAACTAAGGTCTCACAACACCTGTATGAGGAGATACTATCATGATCCCAACTTTACAGATAAGGAAACTGAGCTATGAAGAAGTCAGATAACTTGTCCAAGGTCACATGGCTTTTAAGTAGCAGAGCCACATCCAATACACCAGTGCCTCTTAAACTTTAATAAGAGGGTCTTGTTAAAATGTATATTCCGATTTGGTGAAGCTATGGTGGGGTCCAACATTCTGCCCTTTTTTTACAAAATTTATTTATTGGAGAGAGAGAGAGTGGGAGGGCAAGTGGTGGGAGGGGGCAGAGGGAAAGGGAGAGAGAAAATCTCAAGCAGACTCCCTGCTAAATGTGGAGCCCAATGTGGGGCTCGATCCCATGACCCTGAGCATGACCTGAGCCCAAATCAAGAATCACACACTCAACCCACTGAGCCACGCAGGCACCCCTAAAATTGTGCACTTTTATTTTTTTATTTTTTAAAAATATTTATTTTAGAGAGAGAGTGAGTGTAGGAAAGGGCAGAGGTAGGAGGAGAAAGAGCATCTCAAGCAGGCTCCCTGCTATGCACAGAGCCCAATGTGGGGCTGGACCTCATGACACTGAGATCATGACCTGAGCTGAAACCAAGAGTTGAATGCTTAACCGACTGTACCACGCAGGGGCCCCCAAATTCTGCACCTTTGAATAAGTTCCCAGGGGGTGCTCATACTGCTGACCCATGTACTACATGTTAAGTAATAAGGCTCTACACCTTGTTTACTCTCCAAATCGACTACTGACTCATGTTGTCACGAATGGTCAGAGTTATTTCTTGAATAGACAGACATTTGCTGAAAACAATTCTATGAACCACAGGAGTTATCTTCCTTCTGGAAGAAGAGAGGGGAGCTGGCAGTTGGATATTATATTGACCCATCATTGTGCTCCTTGTCCAAAGAGCTGAGTATGAGCGATGGGGGGGGAGGCCCTAGACTTCCTGCGTGTGGGGCCTGCCTACTGCGGGCTCCGAGCATGCCCTGGTTGATGGCGACCAGTGGAGGCAACCCTGCCCCATTCCACGAGGGTCACTAGTTGAATTAGACCTAGGTATTCTGGGTTAAAGTGTCCTAGCCTCGGGGCTTCTGCTATAGTCTATCAAATGTGCCTTTGGAAGTCCCCAAGCTCAGATGTCTGGAATTCTTCTTTGTTGGCTCCTTCCAAATGCACAAGTTAATAGGAGAGGGCAGGAAGGTATAGGAGAACAAAGCTCCACAAAAAGAGTAAATCAATACATTTATTAATAAGTATTTATTGAAGCCCTGATATTAAAAATGCAGTGATTTTATCCTAACCCCCAGGCCTCAGATTAGCTGCAGGAATAGTGGTGTCGACTCTCATCTAATATCTTTTCCTAATCAAGGCTACCTTCTCCTCTGTTTCCCAACCAGAAGTAATCCCTAAGACAATTCGAAAGGCAGAGATAAATTTTTGGAAGATAAAAAAAAAAAAAAAAAAAAATGCTGCATTAAGAAGTCCAAAGAAATTATTTACTTTTTCTACTGACTTGGGAAGGGCTGTGTCGCAGCTCTGCTGCCTTAGCCAGGTACCTGGGAGTTGACCATGGCCAGAGGTGGGAAGCTGAACCTCTAAGGTCCCTTTTGATTCTCTGATTTCATTCTAATCAGGCCTGGAGACCTCTGGTGCTCAAGTGAGGCGGCTGAGACCCTCATGGGCAATTATAGCTCCCAGACAGCTTGGGTTTACTCTTGGAAAATCTTAGGCGGTTCAGCTGTTGGAGAGATGGAACTCCTGGTAGGGGAAGCAGAGACCTGAATGTTGTGGGATTTCTCTCAAGCTTTCCATTTCTTCCTATCCCCATGGCTGTCCTTACAATCCTGAACAGCACCAGCCTTCTTTACTTTCCCTGTTTAAATAAAAATTACAAACTAGGTTATTAATTCATTCAACAAACACTTGAAGGCGCCTGTTATGAATAACACATTAGGCTAAGTGCCCAATGGAATATAAAAAAAAAGAATGAATGACAGGTAATCGTTATCTTCAGAAATAGCCTAATAGAATAATAATTGTGAACTGGAATGTGTACCATGAGAGAGGCTCAGACAAAATCCCGTGGGGCCTGAAAAAGAGAGAGAAAATGAAATAATGTGTGTGAAAGGCATTTTTTAAACTGTGAATTCTCCATACATGTATGTTTTGAACTTCCTAAAGCAAGGAAAACAGAACAAGATTGGGAATCGGGAGGCCTAGCCCCAGACCAGAAGTTGGCAAACTATGACCCAAGGCCTGTTTCTGGATAACCCTCAAGCTCAGAATGTTTTTTTTTGTCTGTTTCTTACATTTTTAAAGGGTTATATAAAAAAAAAAAAAAGCTACACCAAAGAAGAATGTGCAATAGAGACCACAGACAGCTTGCAAAGCCTCAAATATCTACTGTTTAGTCCTTTACAGAAAAAGCTTGCCAACCTCCTTTAACTAGATCGAATTTTACCCTTACTGTATGAACTATGCACAAACCTGCTAAGGAGTTGGAGTTCATCACGTAAGTAACGGGGGAACTATTCATTAAATGAAAGAGATGGCTGGATTTGGTGGCAGTAGGAGGGTGAATTGGAATAGGAAAGCATTGAAAATCCCAATCTAGGGGCACCTTGCTGGCTCAGTTGGTGGAGCATGTGACTCTTGATGTTGAGGTTGTGAGTTTGAGCCCCACATTGTGCGTAGAGATTACTTAAAAAATAAAAATCTTAAAATAAAATAAAATCCCAATCTAGCATCTAGAAACCAGTGGGGGATGCAGATTTGGGAGTCATCAGCACACATCCAGTGATTGAAAATTGAGTGGATGAAATCACCCAAGCAGAAGACCCAGGACGGAAACTTGGGAGTGTTTACTTGGGGCGGGGGGTCGGGGAGTCGGGGGGGGGGGGGATGGAAGAATGAGAGTGGAGTGAAAGAGCCTGAAGAAGTGATCCAAGCTGTAAGAGGAGAACAAGAGATGAAAAGTATCATGGATAGAGTGGGTTGTCAACAGTTTTGAATGCCAAGAGAGATAAAGGGGAGCGAAGAATGGAAAGAAATCGTTGCATAGGTCACTGGTGATCCTGTGAAGACAGTTTCAGGAGAGAGGTAGAGTTGGGGGTGGGTAGTGCCTTTCAGGATGTTCTTGGTGGAAGGGAGGATGGGGATCAGCTAGCAGGAAGAGGAGGAGCAGCAGCAGAAGCCAGGAACAGCCATTTTGTCCACCATGCAGGCGTATGTGAGGATCAAATTAAATAATGCATGGAAAAGTGCTTTGAAAACTGTAAAATACTTACAAATAAAAGACACTGTGTTATTATAAACCGAAGTACCTTCCAGTTCTAAATTCTATGAAACGAGTTCTCAAAGTTTATAGCTTAGAGCCAAAGACTTTCTATTCCCTGTTATCAAGTCTAAACTTTCCATTCTTCAAGACCCTTCTACCGGCTAACTCTGATCATCATCTCCCTACTGTTGACTTCCCAGTATGGAATTATCCAGACCAACTAGCAAATCTATAGCTCATCTTCCGTGCAAATCTTATTTTCCTTCACTTCCGAGACTGCACCCAGGCCATTTGCCTTGCTTTAAGGTTTAAGAATTGCTTGCTTTAGGGGTTGACTGATTTAGCAAATAAAAATGCAGGATGCTAATTAAATTTGAATTCCAGATAAACAAATAATATTTATTTATGTGTTTATTTATTTATCTGAGAGAGAGAGAGAGGGAGGGCAAAGGGAGAGGGAGAGAAAAACAACAGATAATTGTTAGTGCATGTTTCATGCAATATTTGGGGACGGGCCTCCTGTATTTTATTTGGCAATGCTGCTTCTTCTACTCTCTTACTTTATCCATATGTGTCTCTTTCTTTAGAACTCAACTCAAGGCCCTTGATGATTGACATGATAATTTAATCAAAAGAAGATAGCCTTTTGTACACAAACAGATTTGGATTCAAACCCCATCCCTCTACTCACATGCTGTGTAACTTCATTAAATCTCTTCATTTCTCTGAATCTATAAATTATCTTGCAAGGCTTTTGTAAGGATTACAGTAAACTGTGTTTGGTTTGTTTGCTTAGGACTTACATATTTATTTAGACTTCCCCAGTTCCACAGGTGATTTCTCCGCTTGCATACTCTACTTGTACCTCCTTCGTTTGTACTGCTGCTCAGGTTTTCAGCCTAGGCCAGAGTCTTGTTTTTCCCATCAGCCATCTCTCTGGATCATTCCCTATAGCACCTTGGGTAGGGATCTACCCACAGGGAGCCTCAGGATGGGGATAGACAGCTGGGCTCCCACGTGTCTTTTTATTCTGGATCCCTTGGAAGGCACTCAGGGTCAAGTGCTTAGGGAGCTCAAGGGTACGTCTTCCAGCCTACATTCTCTTGTTACTGCTGTGCTAGCTCTGTGCAGGTTTCCTGAGTGGGTTGCTGGTAAAGAAGGGTGTGGTGAGTCCTTTGGTGTGAGGGGTGGGGAATGGGGGGAGCCGGAGTAATTGTTATTATTAATGTTCTTCGCTGTGACTCAGATCAATTATAAATACTGAGATTCATGAGAATTGTAGTGATGAGATACAGGTAAAAAGGTGAAGGCCTTCCATGGATTTTCTCTTGAACTCCCAAACTCTCAGCCAGAGGACATAACTTCTTTCGGCCAGTTGGCCTTCCTTGCCTACAATCAATACTCCCAAGTGGCAGGTGGGAGATAGAATCTGGTGGTCCTGCTTCCTCTTGCCTGAATCTCACTCACAACCATCCCTATTGTAATGCCTACCCACTCCCTCTCACCCTAGCTGCTGGGGGTACGGGTAAACAGCCAGGTTAGTGAGATCTCCCAGCTTTGATTTTTATCTCAAGCCTGGAATACCCCCTTCCCAAAAACACACCCCATTCCCCCAAAAAAACCCCACACACAAAAAAAAACCCTACACCTCACAAAACTCAGTAATGGAAGGTGTTTTCTCCCCCTTCCCTTCTCTGGTTCCCTGGAGCTTATTTCACTGGAAGGGAACGCAGGTTGATGTATTTTTAAATGGCTTTGATTTTATCACCTTGCTTAATGATTTGGCACGTTATTTATTAGATGGGGAGCTTCCCAGAGGGGCCTGGCCCATTAACGTATAAATAATGTGGCAAATAGTTCAATAGAGCCGTAAAAAAAGTGATTTAGAAATAAATTGACCTCTGTTTGTTACATGTAAACGAAGGCCCAGGGTCATAATGTATTTCGTGCCCTTAGGCTGGGTTGGTGGGGTTGGGGTGGGAAGGGATGAGTAGGGGACTAGTGCACACACTGGGGAGATTTTTTTGGTCACAGCTGTTTTTTCTCTGCCATGTTGAGGGTATGGTGGATGTGATGTGGGCTGCCCCTGGTGCATCTGTAGCAAAGTGAAGAGAGACCTATGGTCTGGGGCAGCAATGTGTTTACAGTGGGGATGGGGGCTGTGGTTTGAGGTGGAGGTTTCCTTCTGGACAAAAATCCCTGTTTGTATTTTCATTGAGAAGGTAACATTTAGGGGTGCCTGGGTGGCTCAGTGGGTTAGCCTCTGCCTTCAGCTCAGGTCATGATCTCAGGGTCCTGGGATCGAGCCCCGCATCAGGCTCTCTGCTCAGCAGGGAGCCTGCTTCCCCCTCTCTCTCTGCCTGCCTCTCTGCCTACTTGTGATCTCTCTCTTCTCTGTCAAATAAATAAATGAAACCTTAAAAAAAAAAAAAAAAGAAGGTAACATTTAACCCAGGTATGTGGAAAGACAAGTTGATGGTTTGAAAAGCAGGAGCTGTCTTGGTGCATTCGGGTCCCTGTAGTAAACACATTTGATGGGGATCTGTCTGGTTCATCTCTCCCTAGTACAATGTGCAGCACATAGTGGGTAGTCAGTAAATATTTATTGAACACGTATCCACAAATCTCCAGTGATTTCTGTAGGGAAAGAACGGCACAGATAATTTCTGAACTAGAGATGGGAAATAATGGGTACGATAGATAACATTTATTGAGAGCGTGTTATGCATTAAGCATTTTATTAATCACTTCACATATGTAGCCTAATTAAATCTTTTTAATGTTTAAATTGTGAAATGACACATATTCATAAGACTGTATAAAGAATATACGTGCATTTTAATGAATAATGTGACATATAGAAATGCTCATGTGACCACCATTTATTAAAAAAAAAGAATTTTGCCAGAACCCAAGAAGCCCCCTTTGGGTCCCTTTTTGATCACAATCTGTCCCTTCCCTAAAGATAACTATCCTGTGTTTTGCAATTAATTAATTAATTGTAATATTAATCTTCTGATTTTTCATCATAGTTTTAGTACCAGTATATGCATCATTAATATCACTTTGCTTTTTTTGAATCTTATATAAATATACTCAAACTGTGTGTATTCTTTTGTGCCTTACACTTTGTTGCTTGTTGCTGCAATCTGTTCATTTTCACTGCTGTACATATTTTATAGTATGAATACACCCTAACTTATCCATTGTACTGTTGATGGACGCCTGCATCCTTTCCAGTTTGTATCAGTTGAAAACAATGCTACTCTGAACATTCTTAAACATGTATCCTAGCACACATGTACCCACATTTTATAGGGTCTATATCTAGTAGTGGAATTTCTGCGTTATTGGGTATGTGAACATTCAAGTTTGCTTGGTAATACCAAATTGCTTCGCAAAGTAGTTGCACCAATTTTCACTCTAACCAGAGTATCTAAAATTTCCTGTTGTTCTAGCATTCTTGCCAAACTCCTAGTGGCCTTAGAATTTTCCAATTTAATCTTTATAATATCATGTCAAATTGGAATTATTATGATTCCCATTTTATAGATGATTAAACTGAGTATCAGGGCATTTAAGCAACTTGCTCAAGGTCGTATAACTTATAAATGGCAGAGCCAATATTTGAATTTGAACTTGACTCCATAACCCAACTTTTAATCTCTATATTTACACTTTGTCTTGATAATGAATACATGATAGATTCTGGATAAATCACAGCAAAAATTTTCTGTACACTTAATTTTGTTAAGCAAATGAAAAATTTCTTTAATGTATTAAATGGACTGTCCATCTTTACGCTTATTACCAACTTGCACAATAGGAAAGGTAGCTTGTTTCGTACTCGGGGTAGGGAGGAGCATTAAGGTTGAATACTTAATCTTTAATATTAAATATTTATTAAAGAGTATCTGACATGGAGTTGGCTGTAGGATGTCCAGACGAAGCTTCCAGAGATGACCCCAAGCATCCCTCTCTAGGGGCAGGGAACTATCTGTAAACAGCTCTTGAGCTAGTGACTCCATCCAGGAGCCAGAAAGTCCTTTTTTCATGCTACTTCGACTTCTGCTGCTGTTTCGACTCATTCCCTCTAGTTCATTCTTCCAAAGAGAACCCTTAATATATGATCAAAGGCCCCCTTTCTGGTTTCAGGGTATCATGTTGGCTGGGCAGAGTTTCCAATAGAGTCAGGGCTTTAGGGTGTCTTTCATCCCAAGAGCTCAAAGCCTCCCACGGACATAAACCCATTAATCACCAAACTGCTCTGTGAAGTTGAGAACTAGTCAGTGGCAGCCTCCCCCGCTTCCCAGGTAGAGAAACTGAGTCCATGACTTGTCCAGAACTGCCCGGGGAGTCAAGGTGGAGCCAGGAAAGGAACCTAGGTGTCCAGGGAGACCATCTCCTCTATTGTCAGTGAATCAGGGCTCCAGTTTTCTGTTCATTCAGCAGAAAAAAGGACTCACTAGTGAATGGTGAGTGTTGTGGGACATCAGAATCCTCGGATCACTGAAGAAGACAGCCTTGCCCACAGAGACACGCATTCCTCAAGACCAGGGCCAGGGTCGTTTACTTTTGTATCATGGTTGTACCTGGTAGACTATGCCCAGTACATAGGAGGCCCTTAGTAACTATTCGCTGAGTGAGTGTATGAATGAGCAAGTGGTAGGATGCCTGAATTTGTCTTATTATCTGGGCCTCCTCCCCGCTCCTGATGTTTCCTCCTAACGAGAACATCTTTGGGAAGGGGCAGGAGCATGAGGAATTGAACCTTCAGCCCAACATCTCTGAGTGACCCGTAAGCCTAAGTAGAACAGTGGGGAGAGAAGCCTTAGGTCCACAGGCTGGGAATGGAAGAGAGAAGGGGTGGCGGGAGTTCTTGAGACTCACTCCTACTTTGCCTAAGAAGATCTACAAATGAAACTAAATTTTAAAAATTCTGTGAGTTCCTGCCCCTCACCTGCCAGCGTAGTCATCTGAGACAGACACCTTTGCCAATTACAGCCTTTGTCCATTTCACAGCAAACAGTAGAGCTCTGGGCCTCATTACCAGATAAAAATATAAATTTTGTTTTCTATAGGTCCTCATCATTTTGGTGACACTCTCCATGGATTCCTGTTTAGGGGAAGCAGTGAACATATGTCACTTTAAAATATCTTGCTCTCAATGTGCTCAGTGATCACAAAATCATAGACTCTTTTAGAACAAGAGGACATCCCTGAGGTCATGGCTTACGCATCCCTGTGTTTTAGTAGAAGATGCCTAACTCAGTTATGAGGTAGACTGGAGGAGCATTAATTGTTTACAATGTTTGTGTACGTGAGACTCCTTATGTATATCTCTACACGTGACTACGTGTATATCTGCAAATCGATTCGCTTGTTATTTGTAGGACTCTCTGTGAGTGAGAGTGTCAGGAGGGAGGAGGTCCACATTTGTGTAGGCTGCTTTGCTCCCTTTGCAAGCGCCAAATGTAGCTTCTCTCTGTCTGTGGGCCCTCCTTTCCGTCACCCCCCACTAGTGCTGGTTGGCAGTTCCTGAGGAATCTTGAGGCTGGAGTTGAGGATATTTGCTCCAGTTCTTCTCCTGACTTGTCTTTATTTCAGTCACCCATCTGATCCCATCCCCGTCCCTAGAAGGGCTCCCTGCTGCCTGCATTTATCTCCCTGTTTTATGATGTCATTTAATTAGCTCGCACACGGTGGTTTTATGGGACAAACATGGCCTTGTTTGCCTTATAACTGGATTTCACAGCTCTGTGGGGACAGGTCAGGAAATCTCATGCCCGTGGTGTGTGTTCAGGAATATGGGATCTTTAGAAACCTACGAATTTTGGGAATGTCTGACTTGGAGCTCTATCTGCCAAAAACCAGAAAGGACGCACCTCTTACTTCTCTAGTTCCCCATCCCATAGCATGTGAATCACCTTGCTGGGGGAAGTGGGAAACCTATGCCAACTATTAGGGGTGGGGGGTTACCAATTCTCTTGCTGTCCTGCACCTCTGTTGCTCATGTGACTGTCCTACTTTTGGCCCATAGATAGAGTGGCCACTCATAGGGTAGTCATAAAGCCTCCTGAACATTGACTCTCAGGGAATGAGATGCAGATATTGTAGGGCATATGCTAAAATAGGGCCTGTGAGCTCAAGGTCCCCAAATGAGAAAAATGGAGAGAATTTTATTTCCTTTAACAGAGACTTGTGGGCCTAGTGGGACAATTAGGGTGTTGATCAAGCGGGGTTCATCCAGATGCTAATTAGGGAGTTGGGGTTACTGTTTATACAAATTTATATTGGGAACACAATGTGTCGTTTTGGTTTGTGGTTGTTTTTTTTTTTTTAATATTTTATTTATTTATTTGAGAAAGCAGGGTGTGGGGGGAACATGGAGCCAGACATGGGGTTCCATCCCACAACCCTGAGATCATGACCCAAGCCGAAATCAAGAGTTGGGACACCCAACCGACTGAGCCACTCAGTCACCCCTATGGTTGTTTTGTTAGCCCAGTTTGGTCAGGAAGACCTGGGAAAAAATAAGAATGAACTATTTGGAACCATTCTAGAAAGAGGAGTTCCACCTGATTTTCCTATATCTCCAATGAAGGAGACCCTGCCCTCTGCTGCCATGTGTGACAACCTTTTGTGGAAGCAGCTTTCCTTCTCCTCTTGCCCACTTCACCAAAGTACCTATACATGCACCCTTAGGAATGTCCATGAGCAATTTCTTAGTCAATATGCTCTTCTTTTCTCAGCTTTAGACAGCACATTTCTCTGGCTTAGTGTTGGTGAGTAACCAAGTATGTGCATGTGAAATCTGCATGGGGGCAAGGGATGGGGGGCGGGAGGACCCACGAGTAACCTCTGCTTCTTTCGTTCTCCTCTGCTCTCCTCCACTTCTCTGCCTGCAGGGATGAGATCCTCAACCTCAGGACCCTCACTCCTGCCCTCCGCCTGTTCTTCACTCTCCCCTTACTCTGGCTTCCTTCTTTCACGCTCTCCCTCCTTGGCCTGTCTCTGCATATAACATCCCCTTGGGCACCTCCTTCTGAAACCCAACAGTCTGTTTTCTCCAGAACCACTGGCAGAAAGATGCATAAGAAAAGTAGCCTGGAAACAGGTGAGCAGTTGTGGAAAGCAGAAGGGAAACTGCAGCAATTTGTCAGTCTGGGGTCAGGAAGGATGTTAGCAGAGAGTAGCAATTGAGGGAAGAGCACCCTAAATTGTAACTATAAGTAGAAATAAAGATATGCTAATCTCAGATACAGAGACTTATTTGAATATCTTAATATGCTATAAGTTGGATATTCTAAACATCACTCCCCTTCTGGAATAGTCTGGACCTAGTTCTGCCTAGATGCCAGAGATTAGACCAGATGATTCCCAAACTCTCAGAGGAAGGAAGAACTCAATCTCTGTGTTCAGAATCTACCTTGTTGGGATATGCTTCAGAAAATTTAGCCTAAATCCCTCCTGATGCTGCTTGCAACACCTTACGAGTCTGGTGATGAATACAGTTCCTCCTGACTGTCCCCGCCTCCCTGGGAGCTTGTGACAGCACATCTCACTGAAAAACCATTAGGTTCCGAAAGTGTTGGGACTGGCCCTGGCACGCCTTTGCCCTTCTGTGCTGTCCTATCTCCGGATGACTTCAGAGAAGGTGAGGGTGGTGTTCACTGGATGCTCCCGCCTCCCGCTCCTCTTTCCTCTCAATCGCCAATATATTTTCTCTGACAGTTTGCACAGATAGTTAAGATACCGTGTAATTACCATTGCATTTGAAAGCCAAACATGATTTATATCTGACAAGCTCAGTCATCTTTGGGATGACTTGGTGTGTGTGTGTATGTGTATTTGTGTGTGTGTGCATGCGTGTGTGTACCTATGTTGGTTATGTCTTTTTGTGGGATCAGAGTAGGTATTGAGCCCTCCGCCTCTCTCCCCCACTCAGTTACCTTCCTTTACTGAGTCAAGAAACTGGAGTATATGGAACACTGGAGGGAGAGACGGCATCCCAATTCTCAGGAGACGCTCGGTGGGATGGGACTGATGTAATACCCAACACAAAAGCATATGCACAGACAAAGGGGATGAGGCCAGTGATGGAGGTTGGAGAGTCACACCTAATGGAGGGTGACTTATCGGCAGAAGACTTCTTTCTGGAGGAGCTGTGTGTGTTGGGGGGTGGTGTTTGGAAGAGGTGGATTAGCGCTGAAGAGAAAGGAAAGGGAGATGCCTATCATGGGAGGAAAAAATGACTTTAAAGTTAGAAGGAGAGAACTTTGCAGGGAAGGAGGCAGCTTTGCGTAGCTAAAGGACATGTGTGAATGAGGGAGTCACAGGGAAGGGGAGGGTAGGGAGGAAAGGAGTACCAGTGGTCGGAGGGGGGCGGGTCAAAACCCTGGCGATGTTGCATCAAACCACTGTCGGGATAGTAGTTTGGGAATTTGGGAAGTGCCTTTGAAAGCCCAGATCCGAGGTGGGGTTCTGAGGTTGGTTTCCCTACAGTGGGGGACTGGGCTTGAAGACAGCAGGGGTTATAGCAACTGGGGAGGGCAGCCAACAGGAGTGGGGCTGGAAGACTGGAGACCAGGGCCTTCCTGAGTATTGCTTCTGAACTTTGTGATGCGGGGAAAGGGTAACTCCTTCTTTTCCACTTCCCTTCAAATTTCAGTGGGAGAGCTTCAAGTTGGACGAGAGAAAGGACTGTATAATTTCCTAAAGCAAAATGTGCCACTACCTTGTTTCTGTGCCCTAAAATAGGTTTGGGCTGTGAGGAGGGTGCCTGGCTTGAAGGCAGAAAGATGCGCAAGGATAGGGCTCATCTTCAGCCCCTGGGGTAGAGTGGGAGTGGGGGTGGTTGGTGTTCTTAAGTTTTGCTCTTGGCGTCTCTGGCTCAGGCTTCTGTCAGTACAAACCTGCATCCCGGCCCCGCCCCAACTGCTGATTATACCCCTTGGGATGCATCATTGCTAAGAAAGCAGATGTGCCAGATGTGACATGTTTGAAAGAAAAAAAATCCCTTACCTCTGAGCTGCTAATCACCATCTTGCTGCTGCTCATGGGAGGGCAGGGCTGAGGTGGGGTTGGTGCCAGCTTCATACTCTCCTAGCCCCTCTGCAGGAGGATCTCTAAGCACCTACGGAGCCAGATGTGGGAGAAGGAGACTTGGGAGAGGAGGAAGAGAAACTAAGACCTATTTTAAATGGAAAAGATTTTGGTTGTACAGTAGTAGGTGGGCTGCCAACAGGTTTATTGTTCTGGGGTTGAGCAATTTATGTAAGGAGGTGCTGGTCTGCGTGTGTGTGTGTGTGTGTGTGTGTGTGTGTGTGTGTGTTTCTAGGAATTCAATCCAATGGCATCACTTCAGTTTATCTAGCAAGTTCTCCGGGAGGACCCCCATGACTTCTTGAGAGGCTTCCTTCCTGCTCCATACCCTTCTACTGCTTCACAGTCTTTCCTAGTTTTATTTTCTTCCTGTCCTCAGAAACTGAGCTCAGAACTTGTGGTGTATCTTGTCCTTTGCCTGAGGGGAACCTCCAGAGCCTTGCTGACAGATGTCTCAGTCTGGGAAGCCCCAGCATGCTTTGCTTAGTTCCTCTCCGCCAAGACGGCGCCCGAGGTACCCAGATGTCAGGGCCCCAGTGCCTCAGCTATTCCCCTGGCCATTTCCTAATGCTGATGGGATAGAGGAACAATTCCTTTGATAAGACTAGGAGAGGTTTAGGAAAAGAAATACAAGAAAGACTCTTGGGTGTACTAGAAAGTTCTAAGTTTGAGGTCAAGGTAAAGCCGCACAGTACTGCACAATGCCTAGGGAATGGACATAATGGTTCTATGGTATCTACAGTCCTTAGGAATGTAGTTGACTCCAAAAAGATCTCTGCTCAGATTCCTAGGAGGTGATTCCTGATTACATCTTTCCTTAAGTGTTGACATTTCCTATTTTCTAAACTAGATTATAGATCTTCTAATCTGACCCCAAAGAAAGTGGACTCACCACCAAGACACCTAGACTAGCCCTAGGACTTTAATACATGTAAATTATTAGAGTTCTGTTTTCTTTACCAACTAAAAGTCCACTGACTAAACCAAATCCCAAGGTAGCTCTATCCCTAACCCTATCCTTAATCCTGATCCTAAAATTAAGCCTAATTCAAATCCCAATTGTAACCCTGCTTCCCTCCACCACCACCATCTGCCCCCATCATTGCATAGAAAGATTTGAGGGGAGGAGGGGCTGGGGAGAACAGGGCAGATGAGGAATGCCTCTGGGGAGAAGGAGGAGGAGGAGATCCAGCCAGAGCGACCTGGAGGAGCCAGTGTGGTATCTGGGAGCCTGGGGCATGATCCCTGTACTTGCCAAGCTGTGAGTCACGACATCATTCTCCATGGCATTTTGTTGGGGGTGTGTCTGGGCTGGCAGCTGGTAAACAGGCTTGCTTAGAATGAGGTGCTTCCCCACTGCCCCCTCCCTAATTTTGGGACAAGAGAGAAGTCTTCTGTCCTGAGGGTCCTTTTTCCCTTTTTTCTTTTAGATTTCACAAGGCTCAAGCAAAGCAAGAGGAAAAACTTGGCGCTTTGTCATTAGTTGCAAGGAGATCATGGAGAGACTAAATTACTGAGAATGCAGAGTCTAGAAGCTTCCAAATGTGAGGTGGCCTCGTCCAGCTCCCTGAGCGTCATCCCCCTCAGGGACTCAGAGTTGCTCCATTTTGCCCTGTGCCTTCTCATGACAGGGCCCTTGCTCTACCCGCCTCCCTCCCACTTAGTTATTGCCCAAATTCAGATAGGCATCCACTGGGGCTGGATAGAGATCTTTATGGCGGTAAACCTGTGCCTGTGGATGAAATACAGCTGGAAACACTTGGAACTTTTTCCTGACCCTGGTACCTCTCCCCGGCTAACTTTAGTCATGATGTTTCAGTTTTTCTGTCTACCTGACCCTTGCTCTTGGGAAGGGAGAGAAGGAGCAGGACACTAATGACTGTTTTCTAATGTTGAGGGATGATTAGGATTATTATTGTTTAGTCCTTGGGGAAGCCAGACAACCATCACCTTGACTCTAAACACATGTAGTTCAAGACAGTTGCTGTCCTCAGGGCTCATGGAAGCTCTAGTCCTCTCCCGTCGATCCTTAGCCCACATCTGCCAATCCTGCTGTAACCACTGCAGAGAGGACTTGGGGGAGGGAGGCTGCCTGGTTCCTTGGTGTATTCCCTCTAGGACTTATTTTCATGCCTGGAGCAGAATTTACACTCCTCTCCCATCACAGATTTAGCTCCTGTCCCAGGCTCGTCCACGGGGTATGGAGGCCAAAAGTCCTCTAAAACCAACTAGGAAGTGACAATGGCAGGACTTAACGTACGGTATGTAATGAAAGACCTCTAAAGCTCCATTCTTTGAATGACCCGCAAAACTCACTTCAATCAAGCCTAACTCTCATGTGCAACCAACTTGGAAAAGACCAGTGTTCTGGTTTGCCGAGGATTTTGGAAATGCAGTATGGTTTAGAAAAAAATCAAAATGTGTGAGTCAAAAGGAGCCATGGGTCAGAGTTCCTGCTAGCTGCCTCCTTTTTCCTTCTCACAATGCTGAAATATGATAGTGATAATAATAACTAACCTTTAAACGGTATTGTACGGTTCCAGAGTGTTTTCATTTATAATCTTGTATGCTTGGAATTCTGACTCTTATTTTATAGACAAGGTCTTGGTGTGGAGCCCCCCAAAAAATGACATATAAGAAACTAAATCTAACCCCAATGTCAAGACAATATTAAGAAAACTGGGGGAGAAGTGCTATCATATGCAAGCTGATAATGTTTTATTGATGAAATTTTAGATGTTCTAATGACTGTGATTTAGAAGGCACCTCCAGGGACTACTCTGTCTAGGTCCCTACCTCTGGCCATACAGTCAACATGTGGTTGCATGCCCAGTTCTTAAAGACATCAGAGGAATAGGAGCCCATGGCAATTTTTGATCCACCTGCCAATTTTATCTTAGCCTAATCTAAATCTCTTTTGCTACTGTTCCACAAGTTCTGTTAGCAGGAGTGGGGCTAGGAGATATCACTATCTGTCTATCTCTATCAAGATTTGGAAAGCTGTCTAGGAGCTTCCAGTGTAATATGGGTTCATAAATACTTCATACTTTTCAGGCTTCTTCAGCCTAAACACCAACTCTCTTGGCATTTTCTTTTCTTTTCTTTTCTTTTTTTTTTTAAAGATTTTATTTATTTATTTGACAGACAGAGAGAGATCACAAGTAGGCAGAGAGGCAGGCAGAGAGAGAGGGGGAAGCAAGCTCCCCGCTGAGCAGAGAGCCCGACGCGGGGCTCAATCCCAGGACCCTGAGATCATGACCTGAGCCGAAGGCAGAGGCTTTAACCTACTGAGCCACCCAGGTGCCCCTCTCTTGGCATTTTCCTGTCACATACAGCTTTTCAATAATACCAGTTGCTCCAGGTCTTTCTGGGAGGGCAAATCTCCAAGAATATAAAGTGTTATTATTTCCTTCTGCTCCGATTTGGGCTGCCCTTGCCTTTGCTTCATTGTCGTAAACGCTTCCTAACAGGACTTCTCTCCTTCAGTTCTCTCCCTCGTAACCATCCTAACCTCTGTTGAGAGATTTGTCTCCCTAAATCATGGTCCTAATCATGCCACTTTTCTGCTCTCTTCCACAGCTACCTCATTGAGTGCTTACCATGTGTCAGGCACTTTACTATGTGATCTCTGTGCATCACCTAATTTAATCACATCAGCCCTGTGTAGTAGGGACTTTTGTTTTCTCTGTTCAAAGATGAGGAAACAGAGGCACCGAGTAGTTACAGAACTTGTCCAATGTCTCATGACTGGAAAGAGGCAGAGCTTAGGTTTAAACCCAGACCTTTGCATCCCAGAGTGTATTCTCTCCCAATACTGTCTGTATATTTTTAAATGTATCTGTCACGCGTCCTGGTGGCAGGACCTGTGATACCTGTCATATCAAGCACTGAAACACCACCCTATTTAGTAATGTTCAATAAATGCTGGTCGATGATTACGATGATGCGGGGAAAAAGCAGTTCTTGGTGAACAAGGGAGAATGGTAAAGGGAGAATTTTAATTGTGATTGTGATTGTCCAATTTGCTAAGGAGAACTTGGACTTCTAGCTCCACGTAGACTTTGCTGACTCCATTTCAGGAGCCCCAGCTGTGCACAGAGCCCTCAATTTTGTGGAGGAACTGTCAAGGGACAAGAGTTGGTTTCCATCCTTAGGGAGCTCCCAGGCTAACGAAGCTCCCAGACACAGGCATTTTTACTGAATTTGCATGACTCTTGCAGACTTAGATACCATCCAACGAGAGCTTGGAGGCTCTGTTTTGCAGGATGGCAGAAGGATATGGTAAAAGAGAGACTATGGATCTACTCTTTGGTGTCTCCGGCTGTCCTTTGAGATGCACAGCCTGGCCACGACCCAGAGAATTTGGCTGGGCTGTGCGGGTTGCCTCCACTGTGTGGTCTCCAGCCTGCCACTCAGTAAGGTAAATCATACCAGCGATGATTTACCCTGGAACAAGGTAGAGAGGCTGAGGGGGTAGGAAGAAGCTCCACACAGCCACAGGCGGCAGAACTGATACTACAGCCAAGGTCTCAAATGAACCCACCTGAATGTGTTGGCCTCGTCGGGGCAGGGGGCCTGGAGGGATGACATGGACATTGGGTCCATGTCGGAATGACTCCAAACCCTGTGTGTCCCTGAGCCCTCACCACCTGCACTTTGCTTAAGCACATGCCCTGAAGCAAGAGCTGAGATCTTAGGTTTTGGGGAAAGTGAGGTGCAGCGTCACCTGACAAATGGGTGAGTCCCCCCCCACCCACCCAGTTTACGAGCCCAGGGTGGCTCCCTCTTAACACCCTCTCTCTCTTTATGGACCTGCCGCAATCTTTGATGTCTTCTTCTGGCAAAGTGGTGCTGGGGGAGAGAGAAGCCAACCTCAGCCAAAGAGGCCCTGCCCATAGTAGTGCCCGGGCCAGGGAAGGGGCTCCAGGGTGGGGGTCAGGGATTTAGCATGAGGAGCAGTTGATTGGACAAACCGACACTGAGTATCTTTTTAGATCCGTGTCTCTTTAGAAAACATCAGTGTTATATTCAGTCTCTTTCATGGTATTAGAAAGAACATGCTTGGACTTTGGAGTGAGCCACACATGGTTTAAACCCTAGATCCTCCGCATTCGAGCTCTTTGACCTTGGGCAAGTTACTTAACCCTTTGAGCTTTGGTTTCCAAATCTGAATTGAGTAATAGACAATTCATCTCACAAGATGTCATGCGAATGGACTAAAGCATGTTCAGAAAGTGCCCAGTAGTTTCTCGTATCCAAACTTGCTCCTCTAATTAAAAGATAAGCTCTCTGAGTTCAGGGATCTCACTGGCTTACTTCCATCCTCTTCCCCAGCACCACAGGCCTCTCTGCCTCTCCTCTGCTTGGGTGGAGAGGTGTTTTCCTTCAAGCATCCCCCCCTTTCCTCACAGATGCGTGAGTCCCAGGATCTGTGCCAATCTTCTCTGTCATCTGCCGGCCTCCATCTTGGAAGCCACTTACCTGGAGAATCCTGTAAACAACCTCCTCTTCATACTTGGCAGATTTTCCTCTTTTCTGCCATGCTCCCTCTCTCCTCCATTAAAATGATTTTATTTGCTTTGCTCCTATTCTTATCCATCTATAATTTTTATTTTATAGCCACTCCATAATGGTCTGGGGCCATCCCTACTGAATCACCAACTGGTCTTACTTTAGAATTTAATTTGGTTTTATTAAAATTACCAAAATTCTCCCTGGGCAGGTGTAGACCTGGCCAGGGCAAAGCTCTCTAGGCTGTTGACTGTGAGGCCCCTCCCCACTGGTAGATTTCCAGGCTCTTTGGTTTTTCGTTCAGCCACAGCAGGTGAATGTTCCTGGTGTAAGCAGTGTGTGTGTGTGCACGCACACTTGCCTTACTTTGCCTTATAAGGTCTTAGAAAATGGGTTTCCCAGTCCCACTACCTTTACTTACCCACTTCTGCACTTTTTTGGATGAAGAAAATGATCATCTACCTTCCTTTTGCTTTTCTAAGCTCATAAATGGATCCCAGGGTATCTAATGTAAATGCAGCTGAGTTCAGTGAATAGACCTCAGGTGTCAGGGATAGAGGGAGAAAGCATGTGCATGCCTGCGTGCGTGTGTGTGCATGCTGTGTGTGCAAGCGTGCGCCTGTCTAAAGTTAGCTTGGAGTGTAGATGTTTCCATTTAGCTGTGAGAACGTAGATTTATACTGCCTAGGGAAAGAGCTATAGTGTATTTTGAGTGACTAAAAAGCTGCCTACAAGTAGCCGCCATGCCTGTACTTGGGAGTATAGACACATTCTGTCAGAATGTAATTTTTGGTGTGAAATCAGGACAGTGATAGGTTTTAGCTGCTTTATAGCTTTACCCTTTCTTTTCAGGGACATGGGCTAGGAAAAGCTTGGGGAAAATAGGATTTCTGCTTAGATTTTCCAATATATTACTTATTCTCTTTTTAAATGTTTAAATTATTTTTATTTATTATTTTTTAACTAACATAATGTAGTATTTGTTTCAGGGGTACAAGTCTGTGATTCCTCAGTCTTACACAATTCAGAGCACTCACCATAGCACATACCCTCCCCAATGTCCATCCCCCAGCCACCCCATTCCTCCCACCCCCCTCCCATTCAGCAACCCTCAGTTCGTGTCCTGAGATTAAGAGTCTCTTATGGTTTGTCTTACTTACTCTCCTAAGTAAAGATTTCTTCGTTAGATGCAGAAATTTTAGCATTAGGGCTGTTGGACCCAGAAGCAATAGAAAAGGAAATAGGATTCAAAAAAATGAAAATAATAAGAAAACACCTCCTGAATTCGATGTGTCCTATTTACCCTGGTGGACGATCACTGACTGTCCCCCAAGGCCCCTGATGCACATGGACCCCATGGAGAGGTAGAACTTGGGCTGAAATCCCTCCCATCCCAATTCCATGGACAATTTTGTTTCGTTCCCTTGTCCGAAGAGAGACAGGTTCAGTTAAATCAGAGCGTGCGCTTCCCTCTGCCTCCCCCTTCGATGCCCCCTCCACAGCCCTAGGATCCATTTCTACGTGTATATCCACATCCCAAATACCCCCTAAGGAGCTGGGGAAGACCTCTACAATGGGAAACATGAAGAGTGCCCTTCTTTACTAGAGAATCTCATAAAAGTAGGTCAGAGGGCCGTTGGGCTCAGAGCTCTACTTTGGTATCTCAACTTCTGCTCCCTCCCCGCAGTTTTGCTTGGCTGGCATCAACCGACATTGAATCTGCCTGTTGCTTTTAAGGGAAGATGGCATAGAACTGAAGTGAAGAAGAGTTAGCTTCCCACTGGGAATAATGCAGGGACTCCAGCTCTCCCTTAAGGATCTAATTTCGAATCTAGAGGGTTGAATGAGAAATAAGGCCATTTGAGGTAGCCTAACACCAGGCATTTGAAAATTGACATTTTCTCACCATCCTTCTTTTCCTTTTAAAAAAAAACAGTGTAACTTGCAAGAATATGATTATCCTAAAACGTTTTATTTTTTAATGAAAGAGGGTTCATTATGCTACCCGTCTCATCTCGTCCCAGAGGAGGGAAACCCTGTGTTCAGCAAGTTTGCTAAGAAATAATTATAGGTTCAGATCTTCCCCAGGCCCCGAAATTCAATTAAAATTTTTTCGTTTTAAGTTGCTTGCAGTCACATGGTAAGTATGTGTGCATGCGCGTGTTTGCGTGTGCACGCCCGCCCCAGTTTTCTTTGTAACTGCTCTGGGAATGGGTTCTTGGACGTGAGGCTCCTAAAGACCAAGCATCCCCCCACTCCCAGCCCATCTTCTTTAGCCGTATCTGTGTGAGCAGATGGTAACATGATGAAGAATGCTTCTGTGAAAGGAACCTTACTTTGTTTTTTGTTGATTTGTCATTGGCTAGGATCACCCTGGTTGTCTACCAGTCCCCAAGTCCTGGGAAACTTCTCTGGCATATACTGAATTAGGTCAGTGTACATAAGTGGCTTTAACCCTCATTGTGGATCAGAATCACCTGGGGGGACTTTTAAACAGTGGAGATGCCTACTTCAGGAAGTGTAGATCCGGCTGGTGTAGAGCGGAGCCTAGGCATCGGTATTTTTTAAAAGCTTCTCAGGTGCGAATGTGCAGCTGGGGATAGGCACCCCTTGAGAGGTGACAGCTGCGGTCCAGGGGGCATTGATGGCGCGGGGATTTTGGTCATTAGTAGAGAAGCCAGGCAGGATCATGACACCCAAATTTGACTGCCTACACTTCTCGGCTCACTGTAGAGTTATTTTAAATAATGTAAGTGTTGGGACAGAGTGCTTATCTATCTATCACTTCTCTCCAAACTCTGAGTTATAGTTAAACTTTGGTGGGAACATGTAAAGAAAGGGGGCAGTTCTATTGTAGGACTGTCCCTGTTTACATAAAGAAAAAGATTATTTAGGGAGGATAGTGTATTGATGACAGAGCCTGCATGAGCATTCCAGGAGATGGGCCAATATTTATGGGTATTTATGGGTTCATTTAGGCCATGAGTGACCTTTCCCACAGTTTAAAGAAAGTAGCTAAAAACCCCAGGCTTCAGGGCACAAGCCCTCCTGGCAGCCAGGAATATGAGAAGAGAGAGGGCAGGATGATAGAGGCCAGATTTGCACCAGATAATAAACCAAAATAGACACGTCTAATAGAAATCCAATAAATGAATTAATAAAATAAATAACATAAATGTACCTATGAATGCCCATATATCTCAGCATATAAACATATACAGGTTATATATATTAGTGGCTTACCTAATATTTATGTGCCCATGTGTAGATTTAAACAGAGTGGTATATAAATATATTTATATAACCACACTAGCTTTGTGGGGCATGGAGGTAATTATGCAGACTTTTCAGGACAGTTTTGGGCAATTTTAGCTATTTTCATATTTTGACTGAAAATTTTGCTGATATCCTGATACTCCCAAGTATTTAATGTATAAATTATGTGTATATTTTCTGTTTTGTATATAGATGTTTGTTGTCTATGTTTGCTTTTTTCAGAGGGAGGTTACTAAGTCTGTGCAGATAGCCAGAGTGAGCAATTCAGACTCAAATAATCTACTTTGGGGCTTAGCTAATCTGTGCTTACAAATTATGTGAATCCAGTTCTAAAATCTTTACTTATTTGGTGCTACATAGAGGTGGCCCCTAAAAATTTGAACTAGTTGAATGCACTTCATTTTGCCTTTTTTTTTTTTTTTTAATAAGAGAGAGTGAGAGAGCGGGGAAGGGGCAGAGGGAGAAGGAGAGAGAGAATCTTTTTTTTTTTTTTTTAAAGATTTTATTTATTTATTTGACAGAGAGAAAGAGATCACAAGTAGGCAGAGAGGCAGGCGGGGGGGTGGGGGGAGCAGGCTCCCTGCTGAGCAGAGAGCCCGATGTGGGGCTTGATCCCAGGACCCTGAGATCATGACCTGAGCCAAAGGCAGAGGCTTAACCCACTGAGCCGCCCCAGAGAGAGAAAATCTTAAGCAGGCTCCACTCCCAGCATGGAACCCAATTTGGGGCTCGATCTCACGACCCTGAGATCATGATGTAGACTGAAATCAAGAGTCGGATGCTTAACTGACTGAGCCACTCAGGTGCCCCCTAATCTCTCACTCTTTATCCTCCTCTCTCACGCATAAGCTCACATGTGTACACACACAGGTGCACGCACACATGCATATACGTGTGCTTACTCTTTTGTCAGACTGGCCCTAATTTCTTTCTAGCTGTATTGACAGGAGCCCTATGCCCCCAAGAAACCTAAGCAGTCTCCAGAGACAAGAATAGACTAACACACATTATCCACACAGTAGTTACATGCTAACATATGTAGAGATGTGCTTTTGTTCCAAAGGGCTTGCCTAAGAAATTGTTTACAAATAACTACAAAGTCCTTATCTGATTTCTGTGACAGTTCTGCTTATCTCCCAATTTGATTCTGTCTCTGAACTGGTACTGGAACTGTGTCTCCCCAAACTGCATCCAAGAGCTGGGGCTCAGAGTCACACAGTGGAGCGTGGGAGGGAAGCCATCCACTATCATCTTCCCGTCTCCTGCAGATAGACTGGGCTGAGCCAACTACAGAGTCTCCCCAGACTCTGCTTTACAGGTCCATTTATGATGATTTTTTATGAAAAAGAATATAGATGAGTTTTAATAAGATTCCTCTCTCTCTCTGGGTTGGCTCAGCGACAACTTAGCTTTAAATATGCATCTCATTCCCCTAACTGCTTCTTTTAATTTGTCGACAAAACCAAAATGAAGCATGTAAAGAGGAGAGAACAGCTTGGCCCTGGAAAAAGACAACCCTGTTTAAACTCAAGACTGGCTACTCACAGATAAGGAAACATAAAAGAGAGTTTTCTGAATTGTTTGACCTCAAACATCCTACTTTACTTTAAATACACCCAACGTAAAACGAACTTTTGTTGTTTTATTTGAATCCAAATCTCCACGTTGGCCTGGGTATGTAGGAAGAGGGATTGGATTGCTCTGTTAGTTTCAAGGATGCTATTGCATTTCATCCATACTCCTGGTGATGCCGTGCGGACACACCAGCTTTCCAGTTTTCACCTGGGATATATGTGGTCACATACCACATCAGTTTGTGTCAGCAGAATGAAGTGAGGCAAGGAGTCCCGGCCCAGCTCCTTGTCCACTCATTCAGCAAAGATTTATTGAACTCCTATTATGTCCCGGGCGCTGTGCGCAGTTCTGGGTTAGCAGAGAACGAGATCCTGTCTACGAGGTATTCACAGAATTAGTGGGAGAAATGGACATATTGACAAATAGGTGTAATGCAATGTGTAAGGCATAGCACAAGAAACAATTCATGAGGTGTTATGAAAGCACAAACTTACTCTTCGGGGTGGGGGTGGGGTGAGGGTGGACTCTCAAGAGGGAGCAGATGATGACAGCCAGAACTTTATTTTATTCATCTTCATATCTCCTAGTCCTTACTATGATGCCATGCTTGTTGAATGGCTCGATCAAGGATTGATTAACTCACTTTCTGCAGTGGCAAAAGCTCTATAATAGGAGTCAGTAGGTCTGGGTTCTGGTCCAGACTCTGCAATTGCTGTTTGTGACTTGGCCCTGTCACTGCTTGTCAAGAGGAAATTCGGGGAAGATCCTGGATGAATTCCAGACCTCCACTTCCCTGGTTAAATAAAATATACTGTCCCTCCTTCCAGTGTATGTATAATACAAAACCAAAATTTTCATTCTATGATCCGTTCATGAATTAGTTGTTAGCTCCCTATTACCTTGATCCTTTCCCAATTTTCTGTGACTCTTTTTAAAGATATTTTTAAATCATTTGGAAGAGAATTTATAACTCCAGACTGTTTTTTGTTTTGTTTTTGTTGTTTTTTTTTTTTGCAAAAGTTAGGGCAGGTTGACTAGTACTGAGGAGGCTAGAACCTGGAAAAAGTGAACTATTATAGAACCCATTTGACTTTGTTTGGCCAGTGCTGAAAAACAGCTTAAAACCACCCTGTGCTTCGAGCGGAGTAGCAGCAAGCAGGGTCCAGGGACCACATGGTGCCCTTCTTTATAGAACATTGCTTCTTTGATTGAGTCCTGCGCAGAAGGAGACTGGTGGCTGAAGTATCCTGACCTGGTTGCAACAGGAAGACTCACATCCCTGCTCATCACATTGCCTCTTCCTTTCCCTTACCCTAGGCCAGAGGGAGGAGATAGAAACTAAATGTTCTCGGTCTATTCAAATAACTGAGTGTTAAAGCTAAAGGGCATAATCCTTCTCATAGAATCCTTACTCTTTTCCCCTAGAGTACTTAGACTATCATTTAACTCTGCAAAATAGGCTTAGTGATTCCTGCCCTACTTGCCATTCAACGTGCTTTTTTTCTTTTATGGTACTTATCACAATTTGTAATTTATTTTTGATTAATATCTGCCTTTCTAATTTGACAGTAATATTCACAAAGACAGGGACTGTGTGTGTGTTTTCCTTTCCATTTAATTCCCAGCATCTAGTACAGTGCTCCCACATATTAGTCATTCAGTAAATACCTTTGAATAAGTCAATTAATGGTACTTTTGGGATCAAGTAAGATGAAGTATTTGAAATTTTTTCAGAAAATTGTACAGGTGAAACCTGCATAAAGCATTGTTTCTAGTTAACTAGGTTGTATGTTCCTTGAGTTTAGGAACTAAGTCTTATACTTTTTTTCCCCACTCAACCTAGCAGAGCACTTTTCACACAGTAGGTGCTCTGTAAGTAATTATGCTTACGACTATATTATTTAAAAGAACATTATAATACTTACAGTAAACTATCTGAAAGTGAGTTTAAGACAAATAGTTCAGGGGCGCCTGGGTGGCTCAGTGGGTTGGAGCCTCTGCCTTCAGCTCAGGTCATGATCTCAGGGTCCTGGGATCGAGCCCCGCATCGGGCTCTCTGCTCAGCTGGGAGCCTGCTTCCCCCTCTCTCTGCCTGCCTCTCTGCCTACTTGTGATCACTCTCTCTCTGTCAAATAAAATCTTAAAAAAAAAAAAGAGACAAATAGTTCCATTTACAATAGCATTAGATAAAATAAGATACTTAGGAATAAATTTAACAAAATAAGTACAAAAGTTATACTCTGAACACTATAAAACACTGTTGGAACGACCTAAAAAAGACCCAAATGAATGTAGAAACATCCCATGTTCATGTCAGCACTTCCCAGATTAATCTACAGATTCAACACAGTAACTATCAGAGTCCTATCTGGCTTCTTTGCAAAAATTTAGAAACATTCCAGAATTCATAAAGAATATCAAGGGATCAGGGGCGCCTGGGTGGCTCAGTGGGTTAAAGCCTCTGCCTTCGGCTCAGGTCACGATCTCAGGGTCCTGGGATCGAGCCCCGCATCGGGCTCTCTGCTCAGCAGCAAGCCTGCTTCCTCCTCTCTCTCTCTGCCTGCCTCTCTGCCGACTTGTGATCTCTCTCTCTCTGTCAAATAAATAAATAAAAATATTTAAAAAAAAAAAAAAAAAAAGAATATCAAGGGATCAAATGAGCCAAAACAATCTTGAAAAAGAACAAGTTTGGAGGACTCACATTTTCTGCCTTCAAAACTTACTACAAAGCTATAGTAATCAAGAGAGAATGGTACTGGTAAAAAGATAGACCTACAGACCAATGAACTAGAATGAGAGTCCAAGAATAAACCCTTACACTTAACAGCCAATTGATTTTTGACGTGAGTGCCAAGACAACTCAATGGAAGAAGAATAACTTTCTAAGTGCTGCTGTGATAACTGGAGAGCCATATGCAAAAAGAAAAAAAAAAAAAAAGAATTTGGACTCCTACTTCACACTATATACAAAAATTAACTCAAAATGGATCAAGGATCTAAATATAAGAGCTAACACTATGAATCTTCATGACCTTGGGTGAGGTAATCGTTTCTTAGATAAAGACACAATAAGAAAAGAAAAATATGTGGTAGATTGGACTTCATCAAAATTTAAAACTGTTTTCTTCAAAGGACACTATCAAGGGGCACCTGGGTGGCTCAGTCAGTTGAGGGTCTGCCTTCAGCTCAGGTCATGATCTCAGGTTCCTGGGATTGAGCCCCACATTGGGCTCCTTGCTCTGCGGGGAGTCTGCTTCTCCCTCTGCCTGCCGCACCCCCTGCTTGTGTTGTGTGTCTCTCTCTGTCTGTCAAATAAATAAATAAAATCTTCTAAAAAAAGGACACTATCAAGTGAAAAGAAAACCCATAGTGTGGGAGAAAATATCTGCAAGTCATATATCTGATAAGAGACTTATATATAGAATATATCAAAAAGTCTTATAAATCAATAATAAAAAGACAAATGGCCCAATTAAAAATGAGCAAAGCATATGAATAGGCATTTCTCCAAATGCCAATAAGCACATAAAAATATGCTCAACATCATTAGCTCTCAAGGAAAGGTAAATCAAAACCACTAGGATGGCCATAATAATAATAAAAACAAGATAATAATAACTGTTGGTGAGGACTGGACAAATTGTAACCCTCAGACATTGCTGGTAGGATTATAAAATGATACATCGGTTTTGAAAAACAGTCCGACAGTTTCTCAAACTGTGAAACCTAGAGTTACTGTGAGACCCCAGCAGCTCCACTCCTAAGTATGCACACAAGAGAAATGGAAACATATATTCATGTAAAAACTTGTATATGAATGTTCACAGTAGTGTTACTCATCAAAGCTAAAAAGTGGAAACAATCCAAATGTCCATCAACTGGAGAAATAAAAAGTGGAATATTCATATAATGGAATATTATTTGACAATAAAAAGGGAATGAACCTCAAAAATATTATGCTAACAGAAAGAAGACAGTCACAAAAGACCACATATCACATGGTTCCATTTATACGATGTATTCAAAGTAGGTAAATCTACAAAGTGAAACAGGAGACTAGCGGGTTCCCAAGAGCTAGGAGTCTTGGGAATAGTGGGGGGAAGGGGAATGGGGAGCTAACATAGGCTCCATCTTTGGGGTGATGAAAATATTCTAGAATTGGTTGTGGAGTGGTTGCACAATACTATGTTACAAATCACTGAATTGTACACTTTAAATAGGTGAATCATATAGTATGTGAGTTATATCTCAATAAAGCTTTTATTAAAAAAAGAAAATTATAATACAGTGCCCACCCTTAGGGAAACTACAAGTTATTAAAAAAATTTTTTTTGGTTCTCCATCTTGAAAGTTTATGTATTTATTTTCTATGGGCGACTGTAACTTAGTACTTTGGAGTTTAGGGCGAAGTTGGGGAAGATATTAGAGGAGAAAAAAGGGCAGAGAACAAAGGCAAAAAGAAGCTCAAGGAGTTAAGTGTTTTGGGAAAAGGCCTGGGGAGCCTGTCCACTTTCCTAGCCAATCTATTTTGGTAAGAACAGCATCTTCAAGACTCCAAATATGAATATTTTTTATTGAGATTTCTGGTTTGGGTTGTGGTGTTTGGTCCAGCTACCTTCTTTGGGACAAAAGCCACTAAAAACATGAAACATTGACCTTCTGTCCTTCTCTAGTTTTCCACATCTGTCTGAAGATCTGAATAATTGGAGGGTGTGGAAAGAAAGCCATGGAGGACTTGTATCCATCTGGAGAGTGGAAAGGTGAGAAGGAGCTGGTGAATGACTCAAGAAGATTGGAGTCCGGAACAAAACACTCTGAAAACCTCCCTAAGTATATAATGGGAAGGAACTTGGAAGTCTTGATGACTGAACTAACTCCTACTATGCTGTAGTTTTGATTCTAGTCTTTGTTTCTTTCCTTTTTCCAGAATCCAGATTTCAGTGACCTAAGCAGCTGTCACACCCGTTTGTTTCAAACAGCCCCTTTGAACAGAGCCTGTCTTGACACAGAGAAAGGTATAGGTAGGTGTTGGAGGTGGAGAGATCTAGCAGGGGAAAAAAAAAAAAAAGGTCTGGTCTTTAGGAAACTCTCAGTCTCTCAGTCTAATGGAGAAAATAATACCCAGCTCTTGGATTTAAGAAATAAAGAATCAACAGGGGCAGCTGGGTGGCTCAGTGGGTTAAAGCCTCTGCCTTCGGCTCAGGTCATGATCTCAGGGTCCTGGGATCGAGCCCCGCATTGGGCTCTCTGCTCAGCGGGGAGCCTGCTTCCCTTTTTCTCTCTGCCTACTTGTGATTTCTCTCTCTCTGTCAAATAAATAAATAAAATCTTGAAAAAAAAAAAGAATCAACAAATAGGAATACTTTCCTTATTTGGAAAAAAAAAAGCTTCCTAGATGAGAATATGTTGACCTAGATTTTAAAGGAAGTTCAGAATGTGGAAGCCTTTCCTCTCTTGATGTTAGGCCCCAACCGCAGGAATAGCTCTGCCCAGAGCTGGTTATCCATGGCCCTTTGCCTGCATATCCTGAGTGATTTGATGTGAGTAGCTGAAGTCCAGTTAAGGGATGACTGAGCAGGTAAGGTAGGGGATAGTTCTGAAGTACAGTTTTAGTTTAGGGCTTGACTGGAGAATTCAGTGCATTTGCAATTGCCTTTAAGGAGAGTAAAGAGCTAGTAGCCCTGGTGGGCATGTAGGTTACCTACACCAAAACAGACTTGTGTTCTGCTCTCTGGCCAGCCCTATTCTCTGCTCTTCTTATCCCAACTTGCCTAATTGATACCTTGGCCGATGGTGTCATTAACAATGCTTGAATAATAGCCTGACCAGCCGATTTCAAAATGGGAGAGGTGATTAATATGTTGGAAATCCAGCTGGGGGTGTGCAGGGAAGGGGATGTCCCCAGGAATAAAAAATGGGGGAGTGTCTTTTGTGTCTCCGTTTGTGTCTCCATGGCCCATCTGCCGACTTCAACCAAAGGGAAGAACTTGGGGATAGGAGTCTGATTTCCGTCTCCTTTTTGGTTTGCTGATCCCTCTCTGTTTCCCCTCCCCTACCTCCCCCAACAGCACACGTTCTGACACCTACAAGCTCGTTACATGATGATGACCTATATTTTTATCTTTTTTATGAGCATCAAACACACATCGTCTTGCAAGCACATGTGTTTTTTTTTTTTCCCTATTGACGTGTGAGTGCCTTTGATGGTAATTTATTGTAGGGTTGAGCAGCCAGGTCTTAATTGTACCCTAAAATTGCTTACCATTTTGATGCCTCCAAACCATCCCAAAATGTACGTTTTTTCTACAGAAGGGTGTGGGGCAACCTCCTTTTTACTGTCTTCTGTGGTAGAACGTGGAGCTCAGAGAGAACATGAGGGAGAGATTCCCCAGCTGGGTTTCAGGGACGCCTTAGTCCCCAGCTTCTAATTGCAGTTGGGCTGTTTGAAAGTTTTGCTCTAGTCAGCAAAACTGAACTCAGTTTTTCCTTCATGGTTTAGGGTCAGCATGGCTTTACTGATGGTTCAGAATGGACAATGAGCAGTTTCTACTCCAGCATTCAGACTGTTCAGGAAATTTCAATCGCGGCTGCTTGCATCTGTGAATCCAGCAGGGATTAGAGATGAGAATGTCGTGCCTTAATCTAGAGACTCTGGGCTATGGCAGGCAACTAACCTACAGCAGAGCAGTCCTTCTGAAGTCATTTTGTAATAACTTCTACTTCCAAATCTAACCGCTCCCTCACCTGGCTTAGGTAGAATTCAACATCCCCTTAAAGGATGTTCAGGGGGAACAGAGGAAAAGGAGGATGAGGAATTAAGTCCTAAGAATACAAATTTAGCCCAAGCAGAACTTAGTTCTCAAGTATAATTTGAGTTTGAGTCTAATAGTCTTCTTTTCCCTGGCCTCACTTTGTCCCTCAGTACAATAGAGAGCATCATACCCTAAAACACTCAGGTTCATTACAGGAGGATGAGTCAGTGTCCAGAACAACCAGGAATGTAACATACATCTCATAAAAGTGTAAGGGGAAAATGGAGACTAAAATTCCTACCTCTCTTTCTGGAGAGGCCAGGAGTAACACTCAGCGTTGACCCATGCTGTTATGCTGGAAACTGGTCTACCTATAGACTGAGTCCTTGTTAGCTCTTGTTACAGACTGTCCATTCCAGCTGAGTTCATTTGTTCTCTGTCTCCCACACATGACATTCACCACATGTGCTTGCTGGTACTTGCCTCCAAACATTTATTTATACAGGCCATTCCCTCCTCCCCCAACCTTAGGTACTGTTTCTCTGTCCTCTCTGTTCAACCCTGTCCTTTTCCTCTTTGGATAGCTGGTCCTAAAGTCTCTCCCACCAGAGGAGCTGCCTTATTCACCTTGGCTGGCTCCTAGGACTCCACCATTCTATAGTTCCTCAGCATTATATTATTTGCAGTTAGTTTCTGTCCTGATGTCTGCCTATGTCCACGAAAGGACTTTTTGTGGCCATCTGAATGAGTCTCCTGACCAAAAACAAAAACTATTACCATCACCTTCTTAGGTGGATAAAAGTCTCTCTTCTATTAAAGGCCTTTCCAAGTGGGAGACTTTACATTCTTCCTTAACCTCCCATTTTTATGTCCAGTGGAATTGTATAGACGCAGATGAATTTAGTCAAGACAGTATGGTGGAGTCCATGTGAAATGTCATTTTCTGTATGATAATTCAAAGATTGTTCTCAAACTTCAGAAATTGAGTCAGTTACCTGGAAATTTCAAAGAAATATGGGCCATCATAATTCCTTGATTCTCTATTATACACTGAATAAAAAACAAACTGTTCTTTGGTCTTCAGAGCCCTCTATAGTGACACTACTTAGGATTACATCTACATCCCTTCATATAACTTGGACTGCACCTCATGGGTCCATTTGAGGTTTTCGAACTTGTACTATGCTCTTCTGCCCTCAGACATTTGCACTTGCTGTTTTTTCTATCTAGAATGCCATTCCTTTCCTTATCAACCTATCAAGGTCCTATCCTTCATTTAAAGCCCAGCTTGAAATCTTATTTTCCAAGAATACTTCCTAATAATAATTGTGACAATTATTTCTGTCTTTACTCCAACTGTGGTGTCACATTATTTGAGTCTCTATGGTAGCACTGTTTTGTGCTGGAGTAATTTATATATGTATTTGTCTCTTTTACTAGACTATAAGCTTTTGGAAGGTGGAGATTATATATATTTTAACTTTATATCCCTTTCTGGGCTTAGCATAATGCTTTGGCACAGTAGGTGTGCAAGAAATATCAATTCGTTTGGGGCACCTGGGTGGCTCAGTCATTGGGCGTCTGCCTTCGGCTCAGGTCATGATCCCAGCGTCCTGGGATCCAGCCCTGCATCGGGCTCCCTGCTCCACAGGAAGCCTGCTTCTCCCTCTCCCACTCCCCCTGCTTGTGCTCCTTCTCTCGCTGTGTCTCTCTCTGTCAAACAAATAAATAAAATCTTAAAAAAAAAAAAAAGAAAGAACTATCAATTCATTGAATGAAAGGGCTGTGTTGTTATGTTCATTTTGCTCTTATAGTTTTTCCCTAACTATGTCACCATTTTGCACAGTCCAAATCAATCTTTGGGTGTTCTCAACCTCTGTCTATGGTCACAGCAGAGCATCTAAAATAATATAGTTAGACTGCAGGTAGAACTGACAGGTCTGAGAAAGCCCTGAAAACGGATTCATCCTTGGAAGGTTTCTGGACTGGTTTGAGATCAGCTTTCCTGCTTGGTAAAGGCCTTTTGAAGGGATGCCTGTATAGAGCCACCCCAGGAGAAACCAGGATCAAGGGAGAGGCAGCTGAATATTGGAAGAAACTGATTTCTTGGAACCAGATCAGTTTCAGGATTTTGTATGTCAGTAAAAAGGGCTGTGTCTTTGCTTAGAGGTATTCATTTCACTTTTGGCACCAAGCTTGTTTCTTTATGCTACGATGGTGTCACTGACAGCACTTTTCCTGTCGGGTGCCTGAGGAAGGCCTGACAGCTCTGTTCCCATTTGCTTGTTGGTAGGAGGTGAAGAATGGGCTACCCTTTGACTGCTTATGTTCTATATACTTAAGAGAAGACAAAACTAAACCTCTCGGGCCTCTTACCCATTCCTCCCGTCAACTCCTCACACCCGCACCCCATCAGTTCTCCTGATTTCCACAACAAGGCCTTTTTGTTCTAAGATAAGCAGTGACCCTCATTGCCGATGGCCCACATGGGTCACTTCTTCAGGCCCACTCTTCTGTGCTCAATTCTGTAGATTACTTCTTGCCAAACTCTGGCTTGTTATCCCCTCTTCCTCCTCCAGAAAGTATTCTCTGATTACCTTCCAGAAATGCCCTTAACCATTCCTCAACCTCCACAGCATAGAAGACTAGACACCAGCCCGGATCTTTTAGTGATGTTTCTATTTTTATTCTGTGTTTTTCTGTATCTTGTTTCCTGTCATACAGGGAACTTCCCCACACTAATAATACTTTTCTTTTTAACTCTGTACCCACCCCATGGTCTCCAGTTTCTCCAGTGAGAGAAGTTCATCGACTGGCCTTCTCTTCCTTAGAAAGTCAACCAACATTAACAGGTGACAATAAAGAGAGATTTAGAACCTGCTGACTTTCTTGATTCCTTCCTTTCACAAATACTGGCCGAGCATCTATTGTGTACTAGGCACTGCTCCTATTGTCATGGTTCTCTCCTGTATATAGCTTATATTCCATGCTTTTTCTGAGTGGGAGTTTGGATATTGGCCCGATTTGGGAAATTACATAATCAAATGTTCCCAAACAATATTGAGAAGTGTGAAAGTCTCTGATGGAGTACAGAATTAGGATTTCTGTTCTTTGTTAGCCATTCTCTCCATTCTTGATATTGCTTTCATTATTGGTCCATCTCTCAGAACTTGATACAGAAAAGTTGTTTTGTGTCTCATTCTGTGATGAGCAGTTAGTCTGTCTCAACCAAATTTTGGCATTTATCGAAGAGCTCCAAGGGTTGAAGTGGGGAGACTAGTTATTCAGAAGGAGAAGGAGAAGAGGAAGAGGAAGAGGAAGAGAAGAAGAGGAAGAGAAGAAGAAGAAGAAGAAGAAGAAGAAGAAGAAGAAGAAGAAGAAGAAGAAGAAGGAGAAATAATAAAAGAAAAGAAAAAAGAAAGAAAAAGAAGCCATGGTCCTCACCCTCAAGGAACTTAGAGTAGAACAAATGAGACAGAAACCTCATTTCTCCTTCTGTCCTATAAAAATGGACACATGTGCTGGTTTATGCAATTAAATATTGTTGAAACTAAATAGTGAGGTGAAACTGGGGCAAAGAAGTCATTTCAATTAGAGTTAATAAAGAAGACTCTTAAAAAAAAAAAAGACTCTTTGGAGGAAAGAATTTTGAGCTGGATTTT
Source organism: Potos flavus (assembly GCA_028534135.1). NCBI lineage: Eukaryota > Metazoa > Chordata > Mammalia > Carnivora > Procyonidae > Potos > Potos flavus. Next base: position 53,908,742 of record CM052897.1, on the reverse strand, counting down.
GATGGGAGACTGAGAAGTAGAGGCCATGAAGACTACATTCTTGGGGTTAGGAGACAATGTTCAATCACAGGCTTGGATGTGGGAATGAGTCAGGGTGTGGAGCTTGGTGAATGAGTTATCTTGGCTGAAGGATAGGGCTAAGGAGAAAAAGTCAAAAGACATGGGTCTGGTGAGAGATTAGGGTAGAATTGGTGGAGGACCTAGATAACCAACAAAGCTGGAAGCAGAGGAATAAATAAGAAAACTTTAGGAACATTAAAATTTTTATTCTTCCTTTAGCTTTTGAGAAAAAGGAATTGAGGTTTTAGGGACTCTGGTTACTATCTGACTAAGGTGTTCTGCTAACATGTGGTAAAGAATAAAGACCAGTTATAATACTAAGCCTAAGGTCTAGAGTTTTTTTGTTTGTTTGTTTTCTTCAAAATATTGCTTAAATATCAGCTGTAATTATTTATCCAAATGGACTCTGCACTTCGTTTTACTTGGTTCTATTCTGGAATCTTAGAATGACCCTGCAGAAGTTAACTTACCCAGTCACATTGCTTCTTGCATTCTTCGGTCTACTCATTTTTCCTGTAAAATAAGATTTGGTGGTAAAGCAAAGAAATCTTCACACCTAGTATCTATCTGTCCATTGACCTTTTTACCCTTCTGGACTGATCATGCTTGAAGGGAGGAAATACACACGGAGAAACTGCCTCTAGATCTTCCCAGCCTGTTAAAGGGGGAGTCTTCCTAATCCGGGTTATGCTAACTACATGGAAGGAGAGTCCTGGCTCTAACTTCCCACACTTAAAATATTTCTACCTTGGAACTCTGCTGGTCTCTCCTCTGAAGCAGAAGGAAGAGGTGACCACTTTTCATATAATGCTTAAATATAAATGAGGGTGGAAAGATAATAAATAAATTTAGGTTTAAAAAATTTTGGTTTTAGGGTATCTGGGTAGCACAGTCAGTTAAGTGTCCAACTCTTGGTTTTGGTTTAGGTTGTGATCTCAGGGTCGTGAGATTAAACCCTCTGTTGGGCTCGGTGCTCAGCCCGGGATCTGCTTGGGATTCTCTCTCCCTCTCCCTCTACCCCTCCTGCTTGCACGCGTGCATGCGCGCGCACACACGCACACTCTCTCTCTTGCTCTCAAAATAAATAAATCTTTTAAAAAAATAAAGTTTTGGTTTAAAAGACAAAATACCAAGAGAGGAATTAAATTTCATAGAGAAAGAAAGAATAGAATTACCAAAGAAAGAACTTTCCAACAGAGTGGGTTATTGATATGACTGAAGGAAATTGAATAGTTTCTTTATCTGAGAAGCTAGAAGAATTGGGTCAAATACCAACTGTCTGCATGATTTTGGAGCCAATGGAATGGATGAGAAGATCTCCAAAGGTCTGTCTTCAGGCCTAAGCCTTAGTGATTTCTGAATAGGATAAGGGGAGAGGAAGCTAGAGTGATTTGCACCCATCTTTTCAGGTCTTTCTTCCCTATAACTGCATGTCCATCTGGTTCCTCAAAAAATTTTTGCCCTTTTGCTTCAGAGATGAAAGACTTAAGAGGAATTAAGGATGAAGTTTATTCAACCTAGATGTGCAAATGGAATTTTGTGATCACTTTTGATATGATTTTCATATCTAGATAAGTAGCCAAAGTGAATTTTCATACTAACATTGGATCAACTCTTCATTCCTGATTTGCAGACTCCATATTTCCACTGCCTTGGGTTTGGCAGAAACACTATGTGAAAAAGAATCAGGGATAGACACACATGGCAGGTTTGCATGTGTGTGTATGAGTGACATAACAGGTAGGTAACAAAATGTGAATTTATTTCACTTTTTTAAACACTAATTACATTTTGAGCTTATATATTTCTTTTTTTAAAATTTTATTTTTTCAGTGTTCCAAGATTCATTGTTTATGCACCACACCCAGTGCTCCAGGCAATACATGGCCTCCTTAATACCCACCACCAAGCTCACCCATCCCCCCACTCTCCACCCCTCCAAAATCCTCAGTTTGTTTCTCAGAGTCCAGTCTCTCATGGTTCATCTCCCCCTCTGATTTACCCCAATTCACTTTTCCTTTCCTTCTCCTAATGTCCTCTATGTTATTCCTTACGCTCCAGAAGTAAGGAAACCATATAATAATTGACTTTCTCTGCTTGACTTATTTCACTCAGCATAATCTCCTCCAGTCTCGTCCATGTTGATACAAAAGTTGGGTATTCATCCTTTCTGATGGCCGCATAATATTCCATTGTATATTTCTTTTTGAATCTGTTTAATTGTGGTCTCTACCACCAGACAGTAAGCTACACACAAGGCGAACATCTATTTTGTGCATCATTGTAGACTCACCACTTAGCTAGCATTGGACTTGGCACATGTAGGCAATCAACAAGTGAATAAATTATGTGTGCCTCTGCTCTCATCCACTGACTTGGATAATGAGAAGTGCCTACTTCTCAGGGGCTAGGAGGATTCTACACTATGGCAAGTGGAGGAATCAGAGGTGAACCACAGAGTCTGATCAGATCTCTGCAAATGAGGCCAGCAGCCCTAGGGTAGATCTCTTGTTGACTTCCTCTGCCCATCTCTGGTTGTGTCTTATCATAATACCTGGGGCACAGGCCGCAGAGTGATCCAGGGCTGGGGACGGGGAGGAGGTATGTCTTGGCCATCAGAACAGACATCTTATCCCAGCTGCAGTTGTTCCAGATGTGTCAGGGTTCCCAGCCCACTGACCTGCAGGGCACAGTGGGGGGTTGGTGGCATGAGTCAGAGAGGAATGTGGGGCTGGTTGTTTAGGAGTTTCACTTTGTAAGAAGCCGGTTCTCCACGCCTGCCAGGTCTCTAATGGTATCTTCAGGGGCAGAGCCTAGAAACAATTAGTTGAAGAAGAAAGACTGAGCACTCACACTCTTTTGAATCCCCCAGGATGTTGGCAGCAGAAGAATTTAAGTGGATTTTAATGGGCAAAGGACAACTAATAGACCAGCAAGGTATCATAGAGTGTTTCAATTGAATTGAAGTTTGAGAGAGAATTTTATTCATGCCTCTGCCTTCATTCTAGATAAACAAAAGTCTCTCCCCTTGAAAATTTTCTGGCCTATAACATGGAGGTCACATCAGGGCAGTGGAAGCTCAGCATAAATTCTCCAAGATTCCATTTCCTCATCCCCTGGTGGGAATGAGTGGACACACCAGAGAGACCTTCACCTCTACCTCCCTCAATTCTCTGCTTCTTCATACAGCACACAGTGGTGGGACATGTTGGCAGGTGCAAAGAGGCCCTCGTTCTTGGGTCTTACTGGAAAGGGGACCTATGAATCTTGTAAATGTGATGACATCGGCAATGACAGACTCTTCAGCCGCCTAGTAGTCTGTAATTGAAGCCAGGAATTCAGCACACGCTCTGACACACCCAGCCTTCACTGTGGGTTCCCAGAAGCGGGTTCTTGCATAGCCACTAGGCTGGGAGGACCCTCACTTAACCAACCCTCTCTTACAAGCACCAAGGCCTCAGAGCCAAATCCTAAATTACCAAACCAAGGGATAATTTTACCCCTCTTTCTGCTTCCATTACCAGTTGTGCCTAAACTATTGTTGCAAGTTGTTCCCAGTTGCTAAACTCGCTAATAAGCAAAATCCAAGTCCCACGGCAGTATCATGGAAGTTCTTTCATTTTGGTTTAACTGAAATCTTTTTTGTGAGACTCAGGCCCTAAAATTGATCAAGCCAGAGAGCTTCTACATTGCTTTGAAGCCCCAGGCAAATAGGTTGGGGATTTTTTCTGCTGTTCTCCACCTCTCTCCATAATGAGATGCTTTGTTTCCATGAATCGGCCCTGATCCAGACTTCTAGACTCTGTGACAGGACATTTCATCCCTCCCTCTGCCTCCAGGCAGGACTGAACTTAACCCATCCTACACCGAAGGGTAGTGTCTCCTGTAGACCTTGTTTCAAGATTTTCTGAATCTTCAGTATTTTTCACTTAAATGTGCACAACTGTTGCCCAGTTGTCCTGTTAATTTCCAGTGGCAATTCTAGCCCATTACTTCCCTTTGTGGAAAGGAAGATCCATGTCTCTCTTACATCTTTCCAGCTAAAAGTGCTTTTATAATGCTTCTTGAAAGCATTTGGTGTCATATCTTCCTCATGCCAGAAAAGGAAAGTAATACTTGAAATTTGCCTAATTATTTGAGTATTGTTGACCTTCCATATTTTTGTCACTGTTGTTACTGTACCCCACCCCCAACGTATCTCAACCTTCCTTTGGACTGAGACTTCAAATATCAGTTTTCTCCAGTTGGGATGCCTTTCCCTCTCTCATCAGTCCTGACCTGCCATTACTTCCTAACCCTGCCCCATTCTATCTCTCTAGACTACATTTTCGAACTCTGCATTCCCTCCACATTCCCAATGCTTCTGATTCCCCCAGCAGCAATATAAAGAACTTCATTCAGCTGGCCTCAAGATCTGTCCTCACCTCACTGTTTCCAAATATGAAGTCCAAATGAGAAAAGCCCTGAGGTGCATACAAGAAACTGGCAGCGCAATGTAGAAGGATGTGTAATAAATAGCATAGAAGTCAAGAACCCCAGGAGGCTAGTGTGGATCTGTAACCTTGGAAAATTCATAACCTCTCTGGCCTTTCGGTTTAATTATTTGGACAAGGAATTATTTAATTAAGCCATCTCTAAAAATTCTTCAAACTTGAAATATGTTATGAATTTATGGTTTCCTCTCTTTCTTGATCTCCTCCAATATCATAGACAGTACTCTTCAAGCAGAGAAATCACAGAATAAGAGAAGAATGAATTTAAAGACATCATTGGAACTTACAGAAGAAGGGCCATTTGAAGACACAGGGAGAAGATAGCCATCTACAAGCCAAGGAGGGAGGCCTCTGAAGTAATCAAACTTGCCAATGCCTTGATCTTGGACTTCTAGCCTCCAGAACTGTGATAAATACACTCTTGCTTAAGCCAAAAATAGAAAATAAAAGACATAATTGATAGAGGAAAAACCATTTTATTATTATTATTAAAGATTTTATTTACTTGAGAGAGAGAGAGCATGCATGTGAGTGAGCAAGTGAGAGAGCAGGGGAATGAGCAGAGGGAGAGGGGCAAGCAGACTCCATACTGAGCACAGAGCCTGACTCGGGGCTTGATCCCAGGACCCTGAGAACGACACCTGAACTGAAACCGACCGAGCCATTTAAATGTGTGGGTTGTGCTGGTGGTAACGATTATGAATTTTTAGTGAGGATGGGGGAGGGCTCCTATGCCTCCTTATCCCTTTGCGATCTTACAAAAATTGCTGTGATGTCTTTTCGAAGATGGTGAAGTAGCTATAGTCTAAGCCTTCATCCTCTGCACAGTAGCCTCGTAACCTAGACATATGCTGATTCTACTGTGGAAAGTCTGGCCTGCCCTCGCGAGAATCACTGAAGAAAGACACTACGTTAAGTTCTTATTCATTTCTTTCTTAAAAATTCCCAAGTCCTTTGTGAGTAAAAAAAGACTATTTCTATTTGGAACTACAAATTTCATTTTCTAAATGGAACTCAAGTTTCTTGTATGCTGTATTGGTTGTTATGCTTCTTAACAATCCCTGTAGAATAAAAGGCCATAAAACCCGGTAATTTATAAGGTTATGTGGTCGTGTGTGTGTGTGTGTGTGTGTGTGTATGAACAGTTCATGTGATTACCACTGTGAACTGAAAGAGACTTAGAGAAATGTCATACTGACACTTTGGCCACTTACCCAAAGCAGGGACAGTCTCACATTATTTTAAACAACTGGACCACTTAGATTTTTTAAAAAGGGGAGTTCCTGAAGAGCTGGAGAAGAGGAAGGTGGGAAAGACTAATATTTATTAAATACCTGCTCTATGCTAGGTATTATGATTCTTTATATACCATACTTGCTGAAAAAATATAAGGTGAAGTTTTATCTTCTCCAAGTAATTTCTCAGAAAAGAGGAAGTTGTTTTGTATTTGAATTCTTACAAAGTCTCATATTATGGAATATGTTCTCCATTACTTGATTTTGAAAAATTACAATCTTTTTGGGGAAGATACATTAGCTGGCAAAAACGATAAACAAATAAACAAAAAAACCCAAAACAAAAAAACCAAATCAATGCTAGTTTGGATTGCTTATAGAGGTAATTTGATGGAATCTGTTTTTAAAAAATCCCAAAAACACTTTAGTTTCTGGGAACATGACAAGGTAGGTTATTTGAATCAACTTTCCTGCTGAAAACAACTAAAAAGGCTGGATAAAAGATTTAAAACATCTTAAATAAAACTTGAAACATCTTAAAAGCTTGAAAGAGCTGAAAGATAGTAAGGAAGTACCAGGCCAAATTTAATGGAAATTGAAAATTCAAAGTACTAGGTGGAACAAATAGGCCACTTTGGACCAGAAAGTATTTGCTAATTAAGACAACTTGAACTCTGGTTTTGATTGATGGTCTCAGAAGTTAAAACTCAGTGTGGGCTCAAATTGGGGAGTCTAATAGGAGATCTTCCTCATATTAAACTGAAGAATCAAAGGGTTATACCCTTAGGGTAAGGGTGAAACAGAAGTAAACCTAACCCTTCTGCAACCTCCTTAAGGACTGCAAGAAGGTTCCCTTGCTTCTGAGCAGAACAGGGAGAAATTTTCCAAGCCAACCTGGTTTGCAGCCAGAGTTACATTACTTAAGTAATTGGGAAAACCTCAGTTCTTGAATTTAGTTTAAAATGATTCCAGACAAGTATTTCCAGACAAGGCACCTGGCAAAGGCCGATGTGAATCCTCTCTCAGTGAAGGCACCTTCATCCTAAGCTTCAAATCCCCACAAGTAATCTTCAAAGGCAATGAATAAGCAAGCACACAGGGAGAAAAGGCAAATGAATGAAAATCAGCAAAAACAATAGCAGAAACAGGTTCATAGACTTTGGACATCAAAATTGTCAGGTATGTATTATAAAATGAGCTTGAAAATAGTTGTAATGGACAAGAAAATATGAAAAGTGACCTAGTGGATTTGAAACAGAACCAAGTAGAATGAGTCTAACAGTAAGATTGGATTCAGTTGAAAAGAGAATTAGTAAACTAGAAGATAAGTGAGAAGAAATCCAGAATGCAGCACAGAGAGGCAAAAATATGAAAATATGGAAGAGAGTTAAAAGATATGGAGGACAGAGTGAAAAGACCTACCATACATTAATTAAAGTTCCAAAACAAAAGGAGAGAAAGAATAGAGCTGAAGCAATATTTGAGGGGATAATGATACAATTTAAAAAAAAATGACTAAAGTCATTAGAAAGATCAGTGACTCCTAAGTAAGATAAATAAAAAGAAATCCACACCTAACATGTGAAACTGCAGAACATGACAAATGAAGAAGGGGAGAGCCATGTAAAAGACTTCTGCTTCTGGCCACAAAGAGGTAACTGATATGGAACTTGTCCTTCTGCTATAAACAACTAGAATATATATATGAAAAGTTGTTTTCAGACATTGGGATAAGAAGCAGTGCAGGACTGTGATCCTCAAGAGAGGGGAAACAAACAGGGTAAACTCTATAATTACCTTGGATTCTAACCTGGAGGCAATTTGGAAACAGCAGTAGCAGGGAAAGGGGGCATCAAGTAGAGTAGAATGGTCATTGTAAGTTGAGAAGATAGAAATTGGAGTTCAGAGAAGCAGAGGAAACTAGAACTGGTGGGTCAGAACACTTGAGAGGAGGCAGCTATGCAGAGAAAGAGTTTCAGAAGTCTGAATACAGTCTCCTGGAGTCTTTGGCTGAATACTAATCTGTACATGGGTAGAGTGAAACTCCTTGATGCTGAGCAAAGAACGATACAGGTAAGGGTAAGTTGAATGATTCCTGGAGTTTACACAGGACTGGGAAACATTCCAATTCCATCTACTCTGAGAAAGAGTTCATTAAACATCTGGAGTAATCAGTAGAGCCTCCAGAAAGGTGATGCCTTAGTATTAAGGCTAAGCTAGACCAGACTCATCCCTAACAAAGCTTAAAAACAAGTTTCAAAAAGGTAAATATTGTCTGCAAGTCAACACTTTAAAAAGGAAGAAGCCAAATCCAAATATTCAGTAATGTAACACTCACAATGTCAGGATTCAATACAAATTGCTAGCACATACAAAAGGCAGCAAATCTTGATCCACAAACAGAAGTTAAATCAGTCAACACAAACAGACCCAGAAATAACAAAGATGATAGAATTAACAGATAGTGACATTAAAACAGTGATTTTAAATATGCACAAGGATTTAAAAGAAGACATGAACATAAAGAAGACAAAAGTAGGGGCACCTGGGTGACTCAGTGGGTTAAAGCCTCTGCCTTCGGCTCAGGTCATGATCTCAGGGTCCTGGGATCGAGCCCCACATCAAGCTCTTTGCTCAGCAGGGAACCTGCTTCCTCCTCTCTCTCTGTCTGCCTCTCTGCCTACTTGTGATCTCTCTCTGTCAAATAAATAATAAAAATAATAAAGAAGACCAAAGTAGAAGATATTTTTAAAAATAGAATTTCTCTAACTGAAAACATAATATCTGAAGTGGAACATTTATTTGATGGGCAGTTTAGACACTGCAGCAGGTAAGATCAGTAAATTAAAAACATGGAAACCATACAAACCAAAGCACAGACAAAAAAAAAGGTGGAGAAAAAAAATAAAAGAAAGAGCCTCAATGACCTATGAGGCAATATCAAATAGTTTAACATTCATGTAATGGTACAGAAAAAAATGTTTGAAAATATAGTGGCCAATTTTCCCCCAATTTGATAAAAACTGTAAACCCACAAATTTAAGAAACTCGGTAAACTTCAAGCTGGTTGAACACAAAGACAGTTTATACCAAGGCATATCATAAACAATTCTCTTGAAATTTGAAAGTAGTCAGAGAAAAAAGACATATTAAATATAAGGGAAGAGAGATAAGAATTATTAGAGGGGTACCTGGGTGGCTCAGTTAGTTAAACATCCAACTCTTGATTTCAGCTCAGGTCATGATCTCAGGGTTGTGAGATCAAGTCCTGTGTGGGGCTCTGTGCTGAGCATGGAGCCTGCTTAAGATTCTCTCTCTCCTTCTCCTTTTGTCCCTCCCCTCCTTGCTCACATGCACGTGCTCTCTCTCTTTTTCTTCTCCTTTTTTCATTAGAGAGATTTTCCCAGAAACAATGTAAGCCAGGAGATATTGGAAGAGCATTTTGAAAATGTTGAAGGTATCTGTCAAAATATACTTCTATGCCTAACGAAAATGTTTCTCAAAATGAAGACACAATACTTTTCTTTTTCTAGAAAAACAGAAGCTGAATGAATTCTGAGGGTTAAAGGAACTTCAGACAGAAGGAAAATGATACTGGATGGAAACTGGAACCTACAAGAGTTCTATAAATGGTAAATAGGTGGGTAAATATACAGGCTTTTCTTATCAAAAAAATTTCTTTGAAAGATAACTGGCTGTTTAAAGCAAAAATAATAATATATTATGGGGATCATAACATACATAGAAGTAAAATGTATGAGAATAACACAAAGGAAATGGAAGCAAACTGTTGTCGAGTTCTTACATTATATGTGACATGGTATAATATTCAAATATAGACTTTTTTTTAGATTTTATTTATTTATTTATTCATTCTTTCATTCATTCATTCATTCTTAAGTAATCTCTACTCCCAACATGGGGCTCAAAAATATGTATTATTTCCTAGTACTCATATATTCACTAAGATAGACCATTTTCTGGACCATAAATCTTACTAAATTTAAAAGGATTGAAATCATACAGAGTATACTCTCTGACTACAACAAAATTAGATTAAAAACCTAACAAAAAGCACATCTGGACAATCCCCATATTTTAGAAAATGTAATGCAATATTTCTAAATAGTCTGTGAGACAAACAAATATCACAAGGTAAAACAAAAAATTCTTTGACTGTAAGAAAAGGAAAACACAATATTAAAATTTGTGGGATCTAGCTAAAGCGGTACCTAAAAGGAAATGTATAATTAGCTGTTTATATTAGAAAAGAAGAAAGCTCTGAGGTCAATGTTCTAAGATTCCATTTTAAGGAGCTGTAAAAGAAGAGCAAAATAAACCTAAAGTAAGTAGAAGAATTAAATAATAGATTAGAGTAGAAATCAATGAAATAGAAAATAAGCAATATAGAAAATCAATAAAATCAACAAAATTAAGTTGATAAATCTCTTGCTAGATTGATTAAGAAAAACAGAGGAAGGGGCAGTTGGCTGGATCAGTTGGTAGAGCATGTGACTCTTGATCTCAGGGTCATGAGTTCAAGCCTTACATTAGGTGTAGAGATTACTTAAAAAAAAAAAAAAGAAAGAAAAACAGAGGGAAGACACAGATTATAAATATCAGGAATGAAACAGGAGACATAAGTACAGACTCAAGAGACTTTAGAAGGTTACTAAAGAAAACTACAAACAGCTTTTGTATTAATAAATTTGATAACTTAGAACAAACGGACAAATTCCCAAAAGACACAAGTTAACCAAAACTGACACATGAACATAAAATGTGAATAACCCTAGGTCTATTAAAGAAACAGAATTTATAATTAAAAACTTTTCTCTGAAGAAAACACCAAGCTCAGATGGCTTCATTGGTGAATTCTATCAAACACTGAATGAAGAAGTTATACCAATCCTAAAAATTTCAGGAAATAGAGAAGAAGGACACACTTATTAACTCATTTTATGGGGCCAGGATTACCCTGATAGCAAAGCCATACATAGACATTATAAGAAAAGAAACCTACAGAAAAATATACCTCAAAACATAAAAATTCTTAAAATATTAACAAACTGAATCCAGTGAAGTTGGTTTAACATTTGAAAACCAATCAATATATTTCATCATAGAAATAATGAAAAAAATAGAGAAGCTATTTGATTATCTCAGGGATTCAGCGTAAGCGCTTGACAAAATTAAACATTAATAATTCTCAAAAGCTAGAAATAGAAGAGAATTTTCTCAATCTGATAAAGAGCATGAATGGAAAACCTACAGCTAACCCCATATTTAACGAAAACACTTTCCCTCCAGGATCAGGAGCAAAACAAATATGTCTGCTTTTACCAGTTCTGTTCAGCATTCTGTTGCAGATCCTAACCTATGCACTGTGGCAAGAAAAGGGAATAAAAAGCGTGCAAACTGGAAAGAAAAAAGTAAAACTGTCTTTGTTTGCAGACAACGTGATTGGATTGTGTATATAGAAATATTTTAAGGAATCTAGGGTGAAAAACTATTGAAACTAATAAATGATCGTAGATATTTTACAGGATATAAGAAACAAATCGACTATATTTCCATGTATTAACTATGAACAATTAGAAAATAAGAATGTAAAAATACTGTCTAGGGGTATCTGGTTGGTTCAGTTGGAAGAGCACATGATTTTTGAGCTCAAGGTTGTATGTTCAAGCCCCATGTTGGTTGTAGAGATTACTTAAAAAAATAAAAAATCAGGGCACCTGGGTAGCTCAGTTGGTTAAGCATCTACCTTCAGCTAGGTCATGATCCCAGGGTCCTGGGATGGAGCCCCACATCGGGCTCCCTGCTCAATGGAGAGCGTGTTTCTCTCTCTCCCTCTGCCCACCCTCCCCTCAGTATCTCAAAAAAATAAATAAAATCTTTTAAAAATTAAATTAAATTGAAAATCTTATAAAGCACTGCTGAAGAAATTAAAGAAGACCTAAAAATATGGAGAGGTGTAACATATTCAGGAATTAGAAGATTCAATTCTCTCTAAATTGATATCAAAGAAACTGAATTCAGAACATTTAGAGCAATTTCAACAAAATCCCACCAAATTTTTTTTTTTTATAAATCTACAAAAAAGATGATTCTAAAATTCACAGGAAAGTACAAATGACCTAGAATAGCCAAGACATTTTGAGAAAGAATAGTTGGAGGACTTATTTGAATTTAAGGTTTATTATAAAAACCATTAGAAGCTCTTAATGATAGAGAACAAACTAAGGTTTGATGAAGGTAGGTGGGTAAGGGTTGGGCTAAATGGGTATAAAGGAGGGCACTTGTGATGAGCATTGGGTGTTACATGTAAGTGAGGAATCACTAAATTCTACTCCTGAAACTAATGTTAAACTATATGTTAACTAACTAGAATTTAAATAAAAATTTTAGAAAAAGAGATTTATTATAAAACTGTGGTAATCAAAACAACATGGTAGGGGCGCCTGGGTGGCTCAGTGGGTTAAAGCCTCTGCCTTCGGCTCAGATCATGATCTCAGAGTCCTGAGATCAAGCCCCGCATCGGGCTCTCTGCTCGGCAGGGAGCCTGCTTACCCCTCTCGCTCTGCCTGCCTCTCTGCCTACTTGTGATCTCTCTCTCTGTCAGATAAATAAATAAAATCTTAAAAAAAACAACAACCATGGTATTATACAAGGATAGACAATGGATCAGAATAGAGAGCTCAGAAATAGACTACTCATTGATCGATTGATTTTTTTGGGGGGAGAACACATGATGAATTGATTTTTTAAAAATATTTATTTATTTATTCAAGAGAGAGAGAGAGTGGGGAGGAGGGGCAAAGGGAGAGAGAGAATCTCCAGCAGACTCCCTGCTGAGCAAGGAACCCCACATGGGGCTCGATCCCCCATCCCTGAGATCATGACATGAGCCAAAATCAAGAGTCAGATGCTTAATCAACTGAGCACCCCCCTACACCCGGTTCCCCTGGTCAATTGATTTTTGATAAAGGTGCCAAGGTAATTCAATGTTGGGAAGGATGCACTGCTGACCAATTGTGCTGGAACAACTGGATAGCTACTGGGGAAAAAATACCTTTGACCCTCACCTCACATATACACAAAAATTAATTTGAGATAGAGTTCCTAGAAGAAAACATAAGAGAAAAATCTTCACAACATGGGGGTAGGTAAAATTTCTTAGGTAGGTTACAAAAGCACAAGCCATAAATTTTTTAAATGGGGAATTTGATTTTGAAATTTAAAACTTCTGCTCTTGGGGCACCTGGGGGCCTCAGTCTTCAGGTGTTTGCCTTCCACTCGAGTCCTGACCCCAGGGTCCTAGGATTGAGCCCTGCATCGGGCTCCCTGCTCAGTGGGGAGTCTGCTTCTCCCTCTCCCACTTCCCCTGCTTATGTTCCCTCTCTTGCTGTCTCTGTGTCAAATAAATAAATAAAATCTTAAAAAAAACAAAACAAAACTTCTGCTCTTAAAAAAACTTCTGCTATTTGAAAGACACTATTAGGCAAATGAAAAGACAATACACTGACCATGAGAAAATATTCACAAATACATATATCTGACAAGGACTTGTATAGTCCTTTGTATAGACCAAGAATTCTTACAGTTCAATAATAACAAGACAATTTAATTTAAAAATGGACAAAAGATTTGACCAGAAAGAAAGATATACAAATGGCCAATATGCACATGAAAAGTTGCTCAACATCTTTAGTCACCATGGAAATGCAAATTAGAATCACATTAACATACCAGCACCCGCTACAATGGTTCAAAATGAAAAGACCAACATAGTACCACATGTTGGCGAAGATGTGGAGCAACTGGAACTCTCGTACACTGCTGGTGGAAATGGAAATTGGTCCAACCACTTTGGAAAACCATTTAGTAGTTTCTTATTTAAGCTAAGCATACACTTACATAAAATCTAGAAATTATATATTCCTAAGCATTCACCCAAGAGAAATGAATACGTATGTTCTCACAAGGACTTGTACACAGATGTTCATAACAGCCTTATTTGTAATAGCTAAAAACTTGAAACAACCCACTGTCTCTCAGCTAGCGAGTAGATACACATATTATGGTATGTACTATTAACCTTAAAAATAAAACTGCCAGATATTTTACCAGCAAAAGATGGGTTTATTCAGGAATAGCAGAGTATTACAATGTGGGACAAGTAAGCTAAGGCAAAACCAGAGGCAAATCTGCCAAGCAGAGGAGAGGAACACTTTTTTACAGAAGAAGGTGGGAAGTTGGGAAAGCCGATGTTTTATTTATTTATCTTGAAGAGAGAGGGAGAGAGAATGAGCAGGGGGAGGGGTACAGAGAGAGGGAGAGAATCTCAAGCACACTCTCTGTTAAGTGAGGAGCCTGATCTGGGGCTTGATCTCAAGAACCCAAGACCATGACTTGAGAAGAAATCAAGAGTCTAGTGCTCAACGGACGGAGCCACCCAGGCGCCCCTTGGGAAAGCTGTTATAAACAAAAAGTCCACTGGAGTAAACTGGAAGCTGGAAGTATAATGGCTTTTCACTGGCTGAGTTGTGACAATTTCTCATTGGCTGAGCTGCTGCCAGGGGGAGGAGTTCTGCCTTTCTCCCTCCTCCCTCCATAGTAAAATAGTATCCACCTGCAATGTCCAAGGTCCTCTCTTCTTGTTGGGTCTGCAACTGACAAGGGGTGGTAGGCATGACAGCTTTCTCTGCAGAATCTTCCAACTCCATTCTAATGAAGCTTCTTTTATATTAATTTTCACAGTACACACAAAGGGATACTTCTCAGCAAGAAAAAGGAATGAACTACTGATATATGCAACTTCAGAATTCTTGGGGAGCATATATTTATAGTTTAGTTTCTTCACATTCTTTACATATTATTCTATTAGCATTAGTATAGTATGGTGACACTACATTTGTAACTGCTGAGCGGTCATGGAACGATTATTAATAGAGTTGTTACTACTGCATTGTCTGTGAACATGGAGTTTTATGTGGAATTTAGACAAACCAAAGTTGAAGTCATTACTGTGCAATTTTTTAGTAAGTAATCTTGGGAAAATGCCTAATCTTTCCAAATACCAGTTAACTCTTTGGTAAAATGTAAATAATAAAGATTGCCTTAAAGTTTTTTTTAATGTTAACTGAGATGATACATGCAAAACCCTTAGCACAATGCCTGGCACATAATAAATATTCAAGAAACCTGAGTTAATATTATTATTACAAGGAGACAAATTTGAGTTACTGGAAAGAGGAGAGCATTTTTGATAGGAGGGGGTTATGTTTTGCATGAGTATGTCATGTATGGAAGAGAAGAAGCAGGGAACTTGAACCAGAGAAGAAATTCCATTTAGAAAGCCATTAGAGGGAGGGGTGGGTGTGTGGGTGGGGGAACAGCACAAGAAATGAGTTAGGGCTACTCCAAGGAGCTTTGATTTGATATGATGAACATTATGCTATTGCATAATGAGGGGACCCCATTAAAACAGCTTTTACAGATTGTTGATTTCATACCAGCGACTGGTTAATTTAAAGAGGGGAGAAAGACCAGATGCATGAAAGATGGTTAGGAGGCTATTGTGATAATCTGGACATGACCAGTTTGGTTCTAGGCCAGGTTTAGGACTATATAAATGGTAAAGAAGGTATACCAGATTCAATTGCTGGGCCAGACTAGGCCAGATCCATGTCTTGCTTTGCCCTCTGGCTGGGGTGTCTGTTGTTGCTGGAGGGTCAGGGAGCTCAGTTACAGCTGAACAATGTCCCTCATGTAGTCTGTGGGCATGCATAGACTGGCCTTACTTCACACCTATGTTGTGCATCTTTTGTCCTTCACCCTGTGGCTTCCCTGTCGCCACTGATGCTTAAAAAGCTTGCGCACAGTATAGGGGCACCTGGGTGGCTTACTTGGTTGAACGTTTGACTCTTGGTTTCAGCCCAGGTCATGATCTCAGGGTCGTGAGATTGAGTCCTGCGTGGGGCTCCACGATCAGCGTGGAGTCTGCTTGAGGTTCTCTCCCTCTGCTCCTCCCCCTGCTTGCTCATGCACACACACACTCTCTCTTTCTAGAATAAGATGAATAAAATCTTTAAAAAATGAAGGGGGGGAATCAGAGGGGGAGACGAACCATGAGAGACTGTGGACTCCAAGAAAGAAACCAAGAGTTTTGGAGGGGAGGGGGGAGGGGAGATGGGTTGGCCCGGTGATGGGTATTAAGGAGGGCACGTATTGCATGGAGCACTGGGTGTTATACGTAAACAATGACTCTTGGAACACTGCATCAAAAAAAGAAAATTAAATTAAAATTTAAAAAGAAGCTTGTACACAGTACATATGTATACAATACGCAGAAGTGCAGGGTAGTTAATACCTCAAGGAGCAAAAATTGAATAATAGGAGGTAGAAGTCAATCTTTCTCCTACCTTTCCCTAAGTAGACTATTTAGGGATGCAGTTGCTTCATGTGCTCTGTAAGAAGACATCTTTCCATGTGAAGCAACCAGCTTTTCAAGCAGCTCTGGCCAACTATGTGACACATTCCTTTTGATTTGCTCTTTCTTTTTCCCTGCATTGTTTTCCTTATCCTACACTCTTGCTTCCCTGGGATTGCGCTTCCCAGTAAAGTATCATCACACAAACTTCTGCTTCAGGCTCTGGTTTCTAGAGCCAAGAAATCAGAAGAAAACAGGAGAAATCCGACGGAGAATAAGGCGGAGGAATGAAAAGGATTCGGTCACGACTTAACTGTATATAGCAAATATGAAGGGAAATTTAAAAATTAGCTCCAAGTTTGTGGACCTGGGCTTTGGGGATGGAGGTGGGTAAAGGTATTCTTTATAGCAGTGAGGAGATAGGGAAATAAGAGTCAAGAATCATGTTCCTTACTGTGTGGGAACTTAAGATGTCCGTATCACAATTAGGTGGTTCAAAAGTCTCTGTCTCCTGGGTCAGAGTCCTTCCCTGTATCCTCATATTACTATTAGATATGTGCACATTTGCAATGGGATTTGAACAAGCTGGGTTTGATTCTTGATCATTTTATGGCGTAAAGTCAAATAAAAAGATGCAGTCAAGACAGACTTATGGAATCATCTTTTTTCCAGCCTATTGATCAACAACAAATATTAGCTCTGATTGCAAGTGGGTTCTCTGAAGCTGAATACTAAAGAAACACTAGGCCTCAGACTCATCCTCTGAGGACATGAAATATGGTAGGAGGGGCAGGTCACAGGAGAATGAAAGGAACCTGAATATGTACACAGCAAGCAGATCTAGTCAGACTTACGTATCCAGCTGCTGTCCACCCTCGAGTAACTCAGACTTAACAGTGCTCAAAAGCACAACCTCTCTGCTTCCTCTAAATCTGCTCTTCCTTTTGATGTCCCTACTTCAGTGAGGGGCATTCAGTTGCCTGTGCCAGAGACCTGATCATCATTCTTGACTCCTTCCTCTCCTTCTCCACCATTATTTAAATGACGAACCCCTTCTGGTCCCTCATCATTCCCCCCCTGAACAATTTTGACCCTTAAATCTTTAAGGTTGTTGAAGGTGGAAGGTCTCATCTTCTGTAACTTCTTCCTGCCAATTAGGGGCGTAGAGGGAACAGAAGGCTGGCTGAGGACAAAGCAAAAGCTGACACCCTGCAACCTTCCCCCACCCCCCACTCCTGGGTGGGACCTACGTGACAATCTTTAGGAATCTCCCAACTATCTTAATGTTAATACCTTGCTAAGAAGGGAAAAATGACCTTGACAATGGCAAGGCCTCTGGCATCCGGTACCCTGTATGTCTTCTTTAGCATATGAAAGTTCTGTTGAAACCTCCCTTTTTCCTTACCTCCCCTAACCCCATTGTACATAACCTGCCGCCTCTCACAACCCCGGGCAGCAGCTCTTTCTGCCCACGGCTCCTGTCCCCCTGCTTTAATAAACCACCATTTTGCACAAAAAAAAAAAAAAAAAAAAAAAAAATGAGCCCCTTTTCATTTTAACCCTTAAATATTTCTCAAATCTACCTCTAGGGGAGGCAGCCTGTATTGACGGGAGTCTGCGCTAACAGTCTTCCCGTTTAGAGATCTCCATGGTGAGGATTCACGCTCCTCTTCTAGGTGAGTTACATATACTGATTTTCAAACCTAGCAAGTAAAACTGGAAGTTTGTCTGCACGCTTCCATCTACAGGAAATTGACATGGGCTCTTGAAGGTCGCTGTGCATGTCAAACCAAATGGTGGAGGGAAAAGGCGGTTGAGGGACCCGAGAGACCCTACGCAATATCCATGCGGCCATGTTGCACTACATGTTGTTAGGTTCTGGAAGAGTCGGAGCTTTGTGTGCTGGTCTCAGGATAGTTAGCTGCCAGGACTCTGGGAAGCAGAAAATTGGGTGGATGAGCTTGATTATTCAAATAAAGTAGTTTGACACCTAAATTACCTGGATAATTGCCTCATTGTGGTCTATGGCAACCGGAGCCCTAGAACCACTGGAGCCATAGGAAATCTGAGAGTCATAATTGTCTGTGAGAAACTGAACGGGGCGTCTGAGGAGGTGTCTGCAGCGTAAGAAATGAAAACAGACCGTTCAAAGTGGCAAATGAGTAACATGTTCATGGTGGTAGGCAAAAAAATCAACCCAGGTTGGGAGTGAGTCAGGGGGGCAAATTCTGGCTGGTCTCTGACAATTTTCTCACTGTATTACTTGACCTTGGGTTGGTTCATTCCCAAGTAACTCTATGTGGTGTACACCTGCCCCAGCATTCCCAACAATTAAATTTCCATCGTCCAGGAGGCAGCCCCTCATTCTCCTCCCCCAATTTTGGCTTCTTGTTTCTTCTATGTTCACCAGGGGACTCCGACTGTATTGTTTTTATTTACACTCGTTTATATGTTGCTTTGTAAGTGTTTTAAAGCCATTTTTCTATGTGCCACGTGCCCTTAAGTGGATTTATGTTCTTTCAGATAGCCTCTATGGTAGCAGTTTCCCGTTTTCCTTTCATTTGCATTTTATAACTCTGTTCGTTTGATATTGTCTCATAAAAACAACCATGTAACTTCTTAAAACCTTTCTCCGCACATTGCTTCTTCCTGCTGTTGACTCCAAGTACGAAAGCAATGTTACGTGCAGATAGGATAGAGAACATGTGCTGTTGGGTTTTTGCTTTACAGATAATCAGCTCAAAGACAACATCTCTAGGAAATCTTTGCATCCAAAAGCCTGGGCTCCCTGTCCATCCTCTGTGTCACTGCCACCAGCAAAATCAACGGAGCCCCTTCCTGTTCCCACAAAACATTATGGACTTTGTCTTACTCTGCTCGGGAAACCTTTTCCCCTTCTGTGCTTGGCAAGTGAGGAAGAATTCATGCTTCAAAACCCAGCTCAAATGGTTTAAAGCCTCGCTCCCGTCCCGTCCCCTCTGCTCTGTGACACTTTTTACAAACCTCTGCTAAGGTCCATGCCCGCTTTATAAATGGTTGTCTGTTTTCACATTGGTCTTTTTTTTTTTTTTTTTTTTTATGTTACGTTAGTCACATTGGTCTCTACCAAAATGCATACCTTGAGACCACCGCCTGTTTGCCTTTCTAACCACACCACCAAATACTGAGTCCCCCACGCAGTGGATACTCAAAAATGTTAGAGAATAGACACTCAGTGGATAACTTCTTGCATAGAATGTTAACATTTCTCTGTTCTACATCCCCTTCCCTCCAAGATGCCTGCCTGGATTAATTCTTCCAGCTTCATTCTTCATATGCCTCCTCTTCCTCAAGGATCAGTGTTCATCTGATCCTCGCCTGTCCTTGCCATCGTCCCAACTCCCCATTAATTGGTAGGGTCAGAATGGGTCTAGGAGTGGTTTAAGTAAACAATGTGTTAGTTTATGAGACATTTATTCTAATATTTATCTCAGTATTTATTCCACATGTACTATGTGCCAGGGACATCTATCCTCTACATGCTAAGGGTACATCAGTTAACAAGACAATCAAAATCCCTGCTTTCATGATGCTTTTATTTTAGGGACTTAGTCTATAGGTTAGACAGAGACAGATCGAGAATGGAAAACTAAGCCTTTTGCCCGTTGTTTGATAGATTTAATTCCCTATCTATATCATCATCATCTATCTCCCTATATATCTGTGTTTTCCCACTTTAATTGGGTAATTGAGTTCTATCTGCATGTGGCTTTCTGTCATCATATTTCCCCGTAACGAACACCAACCCATATGCCCATGCCATGCTAGACAGACGCTGGCATCTACACACATACACTACACCTCAATGGTTACCCAGTGTGTACACTCACCAATCATCAGTTCACCCAAATATCAAACCTCCCAAGATACAAATGACACGATATGAGATACGAATGACACGCCCTTCCCTTCCACTAATACTTCTCCATTCAGATGCATTTTCTAACGCATGCGCAGGGGGGTGCACCTGGAGCACACCTGCAGACTTTGGCTTTCCCTCCACTTCACCTTCCCCTTTTTTCTGGCAAAGAATGGGATGTGCAGACATGCTCCATTTTGTCAGGGCCAGAAGCTCTTTGAAAACTATCATGTGCTCACACTGGAACAACTTTCAAAATGAACTGACCAAGGGGAAGGAGAAAGGGAACAAGTACTTAAAGACCGTCTTCAATAGGCCAGGCCTTTTATATATTTTATGTCATTGAAACTTTGGAACTATACAAATGGTAGATAGTACTTATCTCCATTTTGCAAATGCAGAAACCAAAATTCAAAGATATTAAGTAATAATGGTGCTTGGATTTGAACTCAGAGCTGACTGACTCCTAGCTTATGATCTTTCTTTTCACATGCTAGGACGGAACCGCCAGCAGGGAGGTCTGAGTTTTGAGTTTTGGGTTCCTTCCACAGTGCAGGGATTGTGTTCTGAGCCAGTGAGAAGGATTGTGGATATAGCCCACATTCATGAAAGAAAAACTGACCTGTAACAAAAGGGGCCCGTGTATATTGGCAGCCGATAAAACACTTTCACAGAGATCTAATGACAACATATGCCTTTGTGTGTGGTGCTTTACAATATCTAAATGTTTCCCATCCATGGGGCCCCTCTGATCTTCACACCAGTCCTCTGAAAGATGCAGTTCATGCCCATCTCATATTTAAGAAAACTGAAGGGGAGCAAAAAAAAAAATATATATATATATATATATGTGTGTGTGTGTGTGTGTGTGTGTGTGTGTATATATGTATATATATATGAATTTTTACTGAGGAAATTTTTTACTGAGAAAAAAATCTCTGTCACACACGCACACACAATCTCTCATGGGGCTATGCATTTTCTCACATATCATCTCTGTGGATGTTAGTATTTTACCCATTTTACAGATGAGGAAATATTTGAATCCGATGATGAAATGTTGAACGGAGCACTATTTTCTAACAAGCTCAGCTAATTGGCCTCTAAGTCGATCTGAGGGGTGAGTATACTGAAGACTGCCCTAAAGGCTATCAAAGAGGGGGGTTGTTTCGCTCAGGGAATGTTTCCTCTAACTCAACCCCCGCTTCTGCAGCTTCATGCTATTTCCTTGTGGTTTTTATTTCTTCAGAAAGAATGAAGAATAGTTGCTGGCAGTCCTGTGAGTAATAATTCTTCAGAGCGCTGAAGTCCCTCACGCTGTTGAAGACAGTTAGCCCCCGGTCCCCATCATCTCACATTAGAGTGGACGTAACTCCCAAGTGTTGCTCAGTAGAGGCTAAGAGCCAGAACGTACGTGAGTCCACTCTTTCTCATCCTCTGAGTCCGGAAGACATATAAGCCTTGACAAAAGCTACTGGCCTGCCTGCCAGTGGTGGGTATGGACTTGAATAGACAGGGGGGACGGAAGGCTTGTGGCCTGGTTTTCCCCATCCTTTACAACTTGCCCTCCTGTCTCTCACCTCCTAGCCTGCTTCCCTGGACTTAGGACCCTTTTCTTGCTTCTCTCCACAGATCTAAGTTCCCTCCTATTTCACTGCCTTCTCCTGCAGCTCCTTGCAAAACGTACATGGAGACACTCACATGGAATCTTGTGCCTAACCCTTCATTTTAATCCTTTACTCCCTGACTTGGCTTCTCTCAATTTAGCTTCTCCATAGCTTTCTAGCACTTACCTCTGGAGCTCGGTAAAGTGCCTCCTGGTCTGTCCTTGTCTCCCTTTATTGTGGTCCCTGTGTCATGCGTGCCATCCCATCTCCATCATGGGACCGGACTCTAGCTGTGAGAAGGGACTGCATCTTCTCCTGGCGCCAGATTTCCCTCTACTTCCTGAACACAAGGAGGTCATCTCAGAAGTGACTGGCCTACACATCATCTGATGATTGTCCAAGTCAGCAAATTATTTCTTAAATTTCTATTTAAGTTCTTGCTCTAATTTTGGATATAAATCCAGCATTTCTGAAGAACAATTTTTTTCCCTTATGACATTAGTTCAGGGTGATAGAGGAAGTGTGAGAGACAAAAAATATGATTCTAGAGATGAACACAATTTCTTGGGCCAATTAACTGAGGCAGTTCACATGTTTATTATGTTTAAACTATTGGGTGATTAATTTAGGGAGTTTTATAGACAGTTTAATACTCTACCAGCATAAAGAATAAGCCCGTTTATATAAAAGAAGAGAGAAAGAACACTGAGATATATCTGCATCTGATGATGAATATGACAAATGAAAGATGGGGACATTAGAAAAATTTCCATAAATTATATAGTTCAGAATGCGGGTACAAATAGTCAACTCATAAATATTGGCATGTAAATTATCTTCAGAAAATTTAATATCCTAATCTGATTGTTCCTTGCCTGTCAGCGTGCATCTTGGCCACCCTACCGCAGTCATTCCCAAATCGACATTGCAAACCCATTCTGATGATGCTTATGTAAATAATAATGGCTCAGGTAAACTCCTTGGGCAGAGCCAAATTTAAAAATGAGTCTGATAATTTCTAATATTTCATTGTCCACTTCATTTTATTAGCGCAGTTAGTTGATCAAGAGTTGCTTGAGATTAAACAAAGACTATTTATTGAATGCCTGGGAGAGGCATGGCAGAAGTGGCAAGGTGAGGTCAATTCAAGGCCACAAAAGAACTAACTTATGTTACTTAAAGTGGATGTGGCTCTGTGGACCAGCCCTGCACCTTCTCTGTCTACTGCCTGAAATGCCCATTCTGTCCCACACCTTTTTCTCTGACGTGTAGCTGGTTCAGTCTTTTTAACCTTGCCTTGCCTATCCTCTGCTTTTCCTACCTCTGCCTTTTCAGGATTGCGACACATACATACTCACACAGAAAACTCCCTTCTTTGTTCCTCTCTTTTGGTCACGAGATGCATATTCATACTGTTAAAAGTGCCTTCTGGTGTTGTCAATTCTGTCTTGCAATTGACGATTTTAGTTCAGGGGGGAAAAAGTGCTTTCCTAAAGGAGATACTTGATTCAAGTAGCCCAACATAGATCTACCATCAACTTGTTCTCTGTATGCCTTTGCCCCTATTATTTTGTCTCTCTGTAATCTTTCATTTATTCAACAAATATCTATTAGGTGCTTACTATGTACCAAGAATTATACTGTACTTACGGTTCAATGGTGACAAAATATTGCTGCTTCTCCTAATTACCAGATATTTTAAAAAGCCTAATAAAGAAATCTATATTAGGAAAACAGCTGTAAGAAGAAGTTGATTTCTTTTTCTTATCCCTGGGGGTTTTACTATTCGGGGGGAAGGCTGTCGTGAGGGGGCCAATATCGCTGGTCAGAGACTTCTTCCTCGCCTTAGCTCCTGCACTGCATAGTGGATTGGGGGGGAGGGTGCCTGTCTCATAGCCACCTCTTCCCATACCTTCTCAGCCCTATTTTCTTGCCCCAGGCGCCCCCCCCCAACCAAGAGGGAGGTTGTCACTGTAATTAAGCAGTCTGTAATCAGCAAAGTCCCATTAAGAAATAATGAGGCCAGTAATGCAGTGGGTACTATTGATGGGGGATTAGTGAAACTCATGTGGTTTCCTCTAACTCCCCCACTTTCTGAGGAAGTGGGGGTGGAGAAACTGTTGACTCAGCACTCTTAGCATTAATGTCTGTGATCCCCCTACACTCCCAAATTAACTTTCTTGCTGAAGGTGGAGGTGTTGGACGGGACACAGCTCCCCACTGTGTATGGGAGTGTAAGGTCACAGGCATATCTGTATTCTCCATGCTTGCACATCAGAAGTGCCTAGTAAATAGTCCATGAATGCTGGGAGAGGGTGGGCTGAAAGAACAGGACTTAAGTATCCAGCCCTCTTGCTCAAAACTTTCTCAAACAGATTGCGGCTCCATTAGCATCTGGGTAAATGTCATTGACTGAAGGGGTTCTTGGTACTGAGGACCATGGGCTCTTTTCATATTCTTCCTATATCGAATCCTGCCTTTATTGCAATTACCTATATATGAGTGCATACATTCCTAGAGGACAATGACTGTTTTACATGGTTTTATATTCCACAGAGTGTATATTGAGTGCTCCCTAACCCCAGTAAAGCTCTTGTGCTTATCTTGCAGCAGCAAGGATTGGGGCTAGACATGAGAAAAAACTGCCATGCCAGAAAATCAATGGACAGATCCCCAGAATATCCCTTTCTGTTAATTCTCCTGAGTCCAGTGGAACAAATGAAAGCTACGTTGAGGAATAATCAGTCTAGAGGTTTGTGAACTGCCTTATGTGATCTCCTCTGTCAAGGGACCTTGCTCTATTGAAGATGTTCATCCACTTCCCTAAAGTAAATACCGTGGGGTCTAAGGAGGTTTGTATGTGAAAGCAGGAGAATGATTTCTCAAAGTGCTTTTCAGCCCAAAGCTCCTGGAAGCTCATGCAACCTTAATATCTCTTGAGATTATAGTTTTTTTGGTTTTGGTTTTGTTTTTCCCTCCGCTCAGGGGTTAGACCTGGATGGGCTAATCAGGCAACTAGAAGATAGAAGTTCATACAAATCATTTCTCTGCTTTTACAATACTGCCTCTAAGTTGTACAACCTCTTCTCAAGCAAAGAAAATGTTTAACTTCTTTTAAGGTAGAAATCTCTTCGGAAGAAGGAGGCAATGTGGCATGGTGGTTAAAGGCACAACTTTCAAGTCACATAGGTCTGGGTTTCAATCCAGAAGAGTTCCAACTCACTCCCCTGTGTACTAGGGCAAGTTACTTAGTCTTATCTCTGAAATGGTGGTAAGAATAGCTACCATAAAGGTTTGTGAGTGTTTAATAGCAAAGAAGGATGTAAAGTACTTCCTAGCACTGTGCCTGGCTGATTATGAATTCTCAAAAATGGTAGTTAGGTAGAAAAAAGCTAAATTCACTTCTGTCCCTCCTTTTCTAGTATGTAAGTTTGCCTAGATTTATATGAATTTTGTGATTATGCTCATGTGCCTTGTGTTTTGTTTCCCCACTTAGACTGTAAGCTCCTCTGGGAGCTGGTATGCTTTGATAGCAATTCTTTGATATTATTTGAATTCCACAGATCATTCTAGGCGACAGCCCCTGCCCAGGTACCAAATAATTATTGTTGGCCCACCTGCCAGTTTAAGTTCATGCAATCTATTATTTGATCTAATTTGATTATTTGATTTAATATGAAGGAGGTTGTTCCGTATTTTTTTTAAAGATTTTATTTATTTATTTATTTATTTATTTATTTATTTATTTATTTATTTGACAGAGAGAGAGAGATCACAAGTAGGCAGAGAGGCAGGCGGGGGGGGGGGGGAGGGCGGGAAGCAGGCTCCCCGCTGAGCAGAGAGCCCAATGTGGGGCTCGATCCCAGGACCCTGAGATCATGACCTGAGCCGAAGGCAGAGGCTTTAACCCACTGAGCCACCCAGGCGCCCCGGTTGTTCCGTATTGAGATATAGTTATTTCAGGTATACAATATAGTGATTCAACAATTCTACATACTACTCAGTGCTTATCATGATAAGTGTACTCTTAATCCCCATCATCTATTTCACCCATCCCCCACCCATCTTCCCTCTGCTGACCATCTGTTTGTTCTCTAAAGGTAGGAGTCTGTTTCTTGGTTTGTCTCTTTTTTTTTTTCATTTGTTCATTTGTTTTGTTTCTTAAATTCCACATAGGAGTGAAATCATATGGTGTTTGTCTTTCTCTGACTTATTTCACTTAGCGTTATACTTTCTCGCCCCATCCATGCAAATGGCAAGATTTCATTATTTTTCATGAATGAATAATATTCCACTGCATTCACTTTCCTTAAGTGCATCCATGGAGTCCAAAAAACTTATACGTGGTTTGAAGAAAACAGAAGATAGGAATATAGATGTGCACAGCAGGTGTTAGGGAAGGGGAGGAAACCTGTGCAATAAATAGAGCTGGATGAGAAAATCGGGCCTGTTAGACCTAACTGAGCCCACACACAGAATAGAACCTTACAGGGCTCGAGTCATGAGCTTTGTTGGTCTGAAAGCATGAACTCCCGGGCCTGAAACCATAGCTACAGGGTAATCCTGCAGGGGGTCATCTCTGTAATCCCCTTCCCTTCCCCAAACTAGACTTCCCTTTTCCCTTGTTTCTTTTTGATGAGTCCCTTTTTTCTCCTTGGTTGTTCATTTTTGCCATATCTGTGTATGTTCTCCATTTTTGGAATCACTTGCAGCAAATGTTCTGTCTTGGGCCAGCTTATTCTTGTTAGCCTGCATCCGTGAGCTTGGCCATTTCCTTACTCTAGCATGTTGTGAAGCTAGAATGAAACAAACGCCTCCCACTATCTATTCTTCCTAAAGAAACCCACCTTGCTAGATCAGACACCTTCCCACACCACATCAGAAATCTGTTGTCTTGGGTATCGGTATCATAGTTTGGCTTAAAGGATGTGGAACTTAATCCCTGAGAATTTAGGAGATGTAGACACCGCTGCCAGCCTTCATCCTTCCTGCTCCATGAAGTCAGCATTTGTACATTCGAGACATGTAATAAAGAATATTTAGTGACCCTGCTTACCATCATCTGGAAGCATATTGACTGGTTCCATAACATGTCCCACAAGGGGGCAGGTTGATTTGGACAGTAGAAGGCCTTTGCTATTCGGGATATGGAATGGGGGAAATGGAGCCAGAAAATGTTTTATAGGACAGTGAAAGAAAAAACAACAGAAACAGTCAAAGTACAGTTGACCTACTTAAAAATAGGATATAAGACCCCCTCCAAAACGGAGACTTTTGTAACATAGGTGATATGTATTAAAGCCAAAAGTCTCCTGGCCATAACAACATTTTTCTAGCTATGTCTTCTGAGGCAAGGGAAACAAAAACAAAAATAAATTATTGGGGGGCACCTGGCTAGTTCAGTTGATAAAGCACGCATCTCTTGATCTCCGGGTTGTGAGTTTGAGCCCCATGTTGGGCATAGAGATTACTTAAAAATAAAAAAAATCTTTAAAAATAAACTACTGGAAAAAAAAATAAATAAAAAAAATAAAAATAAACTACTGGGACTACATCAAAATAAAAGCTTCTGCACAGCAAAGGAAACAATCAACAAAACTAAAAGACAACCTACTGAATGGGAAAAGATATTTGCAAATGACATATCCAATAAAGTGTTAGTATCCAAAATATATAAAGAACTCCTATAACTGAACACCAAACACCAAATAATCCAATTAAAAAATGGGCAGAAGGGTCGCCTGGGTGGCTCAGTCGTTAAGAGTCCGTCTTCGGCTTGGGTCGTGATCCCCGGGTCCTGGGATCAAGTCCCACATGGGGCTCCTTGCTCAGAGGGAAGCCTGCTCCTCCCTCTCCCACTCCCCCTGCTTGTGTTCCCTCTCTCATTGTGTCTCTTTCTGTCAAATAAAAAAATCTAAAAAAAAAAAAATGGTAGAAGACACGAGCAGATATTTCTCCAAAGAAGACATATGATGGCCAACAGATACATGAAAAGATGCTCAACATCACTCATCATCAGGGAAATGCAAATCAAAACCACAATAAGATATGAACTCACACCTGTCAGAATGGTTAAAATAAAAAACTCAAGAAACAGCAAGTATTGGTGAGGATTTGGAGAAAAAGGAACTTCCATGCACTTTTGGTGGGAAAGCAAACTGGTGCAGCCACTGTGGAAAACGGTATGGGGTTTCCTCAAAAAAGTTAAAAACGGAACTACTCTACAATCCAGTAATTGCATTACTGAGTATTTACCCAAGGAATACAAAAACACTAATTCAAAAAGATGTATGAACCCCCATTTTTATTGCAGCATTATTTACAGTAACCAAATTTTGGAAGCAGCCCAAGTGTCCATCAATAGATGAATGGATAAAGAAAGTGTAGTAAATATGCAGTGGAATATTATTCATTCATGAAAAATAATGAAATCTTGCCATTTGCAATGACATGGATGGGGCTGGAAAGTATAATGCTAGGTGAAATAAGTCAGAGAAAGACAAACACCATATGATTTCACTGCTATGTGGAATTTAAGAAACAAAACAAATGAACGAATGAAAAATAAGAGACAAACCAAGAAACAGACTCCTACCTTTAGAGAACAAACAGATGGTCAGCAGAGGGAAGATGGGTGGGGGATGGGTGAAATAGATGATGGGGATTAAGAGTACACTTATCATGATAAGCACTGAGTAGTATACAGAATTGTTGAATCACTATATTATATACCTGAAATGAATACAACACCTTATGTTAACTCTACTGGGATTAAAATAAAATTTAAGTTTAAAAAAAGCCAAAAGGCTCCTGCTTTCAAATAGGGATATTCCTAAACCTAGCAAACAAAGAATCCATGAAACCTGTTGTGCTAGGAAGTTCTTCTGAAGTCTAACCTAATCCTTCCAGTACTTTTTCGTTTGCCTGTAGTAATGTGATGCTTTATAATTGTTCTTGGGTTGCTTTTATTGTGTGTGTTTTGCCTTCACAGGTAGACTCCTGGGCAGGGCCTGACTCTTCAGAGGAATTTTTTAATCTCCCCGCAGAGGTGTCTCTGTCAAGGCCGTGCTAGAGCAGAAGCTCGAGAGCAGTGATTAACCAACCACAGTTGGAAGCCAGAAAATGAAACAGTCAACATCCTGCATCTGAGGACTCTGCGCCAGACTAAGACATACTCCAGCCATTTCCCTTTCATAAGACAAGTGTGTGATTTTGATGCAAAAGGGTAGACGGAGCTGCAGAACTCAGGTACTGCTTTGCCTTGGATCTGAGGCCATGAAAGGGGAAAAGAAGTGAACTCTTCTTTGATATGGCTGAGCCAGCAGGGGAGAAAGAGCTTTAAGGTTCAATGGAGAGAGGCTTGGTGGAGCCTTCTGTAGAGTGAGTCAACTACCCTAGTTTTAGTCTGTTCCCATTCCTTGCCATTCCCACCTGTAATTCTGTCTTGGCAAGAACCCTACACTGAATGTTCTCAAAGTACTTTGTAGACCTTAATTAGTTCCGTGGGAAGTAAGGCAAAACTCAGCCTTCATTCTGCTCACAGAGATGATGGCGGTGGGGGTGGAAGGAAACTAAGGAGAGGATGGACGAGCAGAGCAGCTGGGCAATTACTTAACACTACGTGGTACAGGAGGAGTTGGGGCTAAAACCCTTGAGTCCTGAGTCCCAGGAAATATTTCTTAGCCTTCCAGATTCCTAAATAGGTAGTGGGTTCATCCTACTAACCTACTTTCTTAGGGTGCTGTTGATGAATCTGTCCTAGATGATAGGCTTAGAAGATTGTTAAGGAAAGCATATCATTAAGTTCCGACTCACCCCCTCCTCGACAAATAGCCCTGGAGGGAAGTGGGTGTTAGCTAGAACTGGAGGGCCTCCACTTCAATGGAATGGACTGAGATTCAGCAACAGGAGAAATTTTCCAAGAGTGAGGGAAATCAAGGGCATATGTTGGGGGAGATGGGTGGGGGTGGAGAAGGCCTAGCCTAGAGTAAGTGACACATGGTCAGATAGTCCAGAAAAGATCATCAGGAAGTAATTGGATTCCACTGAAGTCATTATGATGGCTGCTTTCCTAAAATCCAGTACAGTTTTGTGGTAGTAGTTTCCTTTCTTCCCTTTCTAAAAACAGAAAATCTCTCTGAGCCTATCACAAGAGAATTGGATGTTTTGCAAATTATAGACAAAGTGTGGATCCGAGATTGCTCTTTCTCTGGAATTCATTAAGCGTTTGAGCTCTGAAGTCAGAGACCTAGGTTTGACTTCTTCTTTGCCACTTTCATCTATTGGAACTTCAGTAAGTTACTTCTCTAAACCTTGATTTCCTCATCTATAAGATGGGCCCAGTAAGAGTAATTAACTCAAAGGTTTGTTGTGAGGGTTAAAGGCAGGAGATCGGGTACAGCCTCAGCATAGAGCCTGGCATGGCCCACACACTTGACTCATTTTAGCTGCTACCATCGCCTCACTCTCTTTTCTGTGTGGGTTATCCACTTTGGAGTTTATTCATGGTCATTTCTCTGGTCAAGTCCCAATCTTCTCCCTGATCTCTTGGCCATCTTCTCCCACCCCTAATCAGTGAGCCGTCAGGGAACGCTAATACCAAATTCTTTTTCATGTCGTTAGGACAGAGCGGAATTAGGAAGGTCAACCTGCCACTGTAAAAAAATATTACGTAGATTAATACAGCTGTGCACCACGGTATGTTCTCATAAAGGCTGTTAAGTGGCTATTTTTATGTTGGGTAATTTTTAGATGACTTTATGATTCTGAAGTAATATTCTCATAGAAACAAGAATCACAGTTAAGGGAAGAGGAACTAATATTTGAATGTGAGAGACTTTCCCTATCCACGTCTAATTGTATCCTCCCAGTCACCCAATAAAGAGGTCATTATTATTCCCATTTTATGGATTAAACAACTGAAACTCAGAGCGGTTAAATAATTCATTGAAAGTCACTCTTGTAGAGACGGGGGAACCTAAATGTGAATGTAGTTCTGCCTCCCAAACGTGCCCATTTTCTACTCATACTCAATCCTACAAAATCTACACAGTACATATACTTCAAGTATTCTACTTTTGTCAATAGTTAATCTATGTGCATTTTAATTTCCCACACAAATTCCAGAAGAACTTGATTTATCAGTTCACATGATTGTGAATATCTATTTATTTTTAAAATATTTTTCTGTATAATTTAAAACAATACATATCTATTTTAAGAAATTAAAATAAATTAAAATCCATATTTCCTTCCATTAGTATGGTTTGTCAAAGCTGACAGTTGCCAAATAATAAAGAGAATGTACTATATGATTCCATTTATATAAAATTCTAGAACATGCAAGCTATTCCATAGTGACAGAAGTCAGATCAGTGGTTGCCTGGGCAGGACTGAGAGGTAGAGGGGAAGATGGCAAAGGGGCAAGAATGGATATGATGGATATGTTTAATTACCTTGACTGTGATGCTGGTTTCGTAAATGTATACTTATGCCAAAATTTATGAAATTTTTAAGAAGTTATATATTAATAATCTACACACAGAAGTAATGGTGCATTAAAAGTAAAAGCGGTATCAATTCCACTAGATCTCATTATATGTAAAAACATACCACTTTCTTTTTTTTAAGATTTATTTATTTGTTTGTTTGTTTATTTTTAAAGATGTTATTTTTTTTACTTGACAAAGAGATAGAGAGCACAAGTAGGGGAGCAGCAGGCAGAGAGAGAGGGAGAAGCAGGCTCTCCGACGAGCAGGGAGCCCGATGCGGGGCTCGATCCCAGGACCCTGGGATCATGTCCTGAGCCGAAGGTAGATGCTTAACCAACTGAGCCACCCAGGCGCCCCAATTTATTTATTTATTTGAGAGAGAGCACGAGCAGGAGGGGCAGAGGGAGAGGAGAGAGAATCTCAGACTCTGCACTGAGTACAGAGCCAATGTGGGGCTTGATTTCACACCGGGATCACCACCTGAACTGAAACCAAGAGTCGGACACTTAACCGACCGCACCAGTCAGGCGCCCCAAAACATAGTACTTTCTGCACACCAGAGCAAAGCTATTCCATGAGGCTGTGAGCTGCTCGAGGGCCAGATGTCTTACTGGTCCTTAATCTCTAGTGTCTAGTGCAGTGCCTGAGACAGACATTCTCAATAAATGGTGAACGGAAGTAGGTGTTTCTTTGGAATTACCACTACCTCCATAGAATTCAAATGTTTAAGCAGCTTGCTAAATACTCATAGAATGGCCTGAACTGAAAGAGCCATGTCAAGACGCTTTTGCAAATGTCTCGGTTCTCATTGGTTCCAATTTTGAACTTAACCATAAACCCTGGGAAGAAATGACACTGATCTACTAACCAAAGTTAGTTATATAAAATCAACATACTAAGATCAGTTGTGTTTCTACACATTAACAATGAACAATCAAAAGGGCTATTGAGAAAATAATGCCATTTACAATAGCACCAAAAAGACAGGGCTGCCTGGCTGGCTCAGTTGCTAGAGCATACAACTCTTGAGCTTGGGTTTATGAGTTTAAGCCGCATATTGGGCATTGTGCTTACTTAAACACACACATACACACACACACACACACACACACACATGCAAACTCAAAACGATAGCATCAAAAAGAAATATATACACACACACACACACACACACACACATAGTGTATGTGTGTATATATAGTGTATGTGTGTGCATTTTTTAATTTTTCTGTACATTATGATGTCTTGATATCTTAAAAAAAATCTCTCCAGGGGCGCCTGGGTGGCTCAGTCGATTACGTGGCTGCCTTCAGCTCAGGTCATGATCCCGGGTCCTGGGATCGAGCCCTGCATCAGGCTCCCTGCTCAGCGGACAGCCTGCTTCTCTCTCTCCCTCTGCCTGCCACTCTGCCTGCTTATGCTCGTTCTCTGTCAAAAAAAAAAAAAAAAAAAAACTCTCTGCCTGGGGAGAGGCTACCTTTCCTAAGGCTAGCCAATTCTTAGAGACAGCAAAGAGCCTAGCTAGGAGCATGGCTTTGATATGCAAACTAACCAATCCAGGGCCATACCTCCTCTATCTAGCTAATGCACACAGGAAGCAATATTCCCCTGCCTTAATCATCCCAAGGCCAGTTACCAGGAAACTAGAGACCACTTCTATAGCTCAAAACCTACTAAAATTATTCAAAATAGCTAATCATAACTTGTTCACCATGTCCTGTCTTGCCTTTTGCATGGAAACCCCAATAAAGGCCATAGGTTAAACTTTACCCTCACTCCCATCTTCTGCATCCTGACCACCTTGATGTTTTTACATGTGGCCCTGCATGGCATGGCATGCCTCCTGTTCGTAGGACTTGTGAGCACAAGAAACTTTGTTTTGCTGAGCCTCTCCTCTGTCTCTTCTTGTGGTCACATCTGACTGACAATGTCATAAACAAAATATACAACAATAAACCTAACCAAAGAGGCAAAAACTTGTACACTGAAAACTACAAAACAGGACTAAAAGAAATTAAAGAAGACACAAAAAAAATGGAAAGACATCCCATGTTCGTGGGTTAGAAGAATTAATATCGTTAAAATGTCCATGCTACCCTAAATGATCTATAGATTCAATGTATTTCTCATCAAAATCCCAGTGGCATTTTTGCAGAAATAGGAAAAAACCATTCTACAATTCATATGCTATCTCAAAGACCCCCAAATAGCCAAAACAATCTTAACAAAGAAAAAACTGGAAACCTCACACCTCCTGATTTCAAAACATATTACAAAGTTACAGTAATCACAACAGTGTGGTACTAGCATAAAGCCAGACATATAGATCAATGGAACAGAATAGAGAACCTGGTACTAAACCCTCATATATATGGTCTAATGATCTTTGACAAAGGTGCCAAGTCTACACAATGGGGAAAAGATAGTTTCTTCAACAAATGGTGTTGGGAAGATTGGCTCTCCACATGCAAAAGAATAAAGTTGGACCCTTACCTTATACCATATTCAAAAATTAAGTCAAAATGAATTAAAGACCTAAATGTAAGACCTGAGACTATAAAACTCTCAGAAAAAATAAAGGAAAAGCTTTATGTATTGGATTTGGCGATGATTTCTTGGATGACACCAAAAGCACAGGCAACAGAAACAAAAATAGACAAATGTGACTACATCAAACTTAAAAGTTTCTGTACAGCAAAGGAAACAATAAACAGTTGAAAAGACAACCTACAGAATGGGAGAAAATATTTGCAAACCACATATCTGATAAAAAGATTCGTATCTAGAATATACAAAGAAACTGTAACTCAACAATGAAAAGTTCCAATTAGAGGGGCACCTGGGTGGCTCAGTCAGTTAAACATCTGACACTTGATTTCAGCTCAGGTCATGATCTCAGGGTTGTGAGATGGAGCCCCACGTTGTGGGGCCCTGCACTGGGTATGGAGCCTGCTTAAGATTCTCTCTCTCCTTCGCCCTCAACCCCTCCCCCTCCCTCTCTTTCTCTTAAAAAAAAAAAAAAGAGATACAATTAGAAAATGGGCAAAGGACTTTAAGAAACATTTACTCAAAGAAGATATACATATGGCCAAAAAGTATATAGAAAGATGCTAAACGTTATAATCACTAGGGAAATGCAAGTCAAAACCACAATGAGCTATCACCTCACATCTGTTAGGATGGCCAATATAAAAAAAACCCCAAAAAACAGACACTAACAAATGTTAAAAAAAAAAAAAATGAAAATGACAAATGTTGGTGAAGATATAAATAAGTTGGGATCTTTATGCTGCTTCCTGGGGAAATGTAAAATGGGGCAGCCACTATGGAAAACAAGAAAACAGTATGGAAGTTCCTCGAAAAAATTAAAAATAGAACTATCATATGGCCAAGCAGTCTTATTTCTGGATATTTATCCCAAAGAGTTGAAAAAAAGATCTCAGAAAGATATTTGCATACCCATGTTCATTGCAGCATCATTCATAATTACCAAGAATTGGAAACAATCTATCCATCAACAGATGGATGGATAAAGAAAATGTACATACAATATACATACAAAATACATACAATGGAGTAATATTGCTTGTCATATGCTTTACATGGATAAATCTTGGGGCACCTGGGTGGCTCAGTCGGTTGAGTGTCTGCCTTGGGCTCGGGTCATGAGCCCCAAGTCCTGGGATCAAGCTGTGTGTCCAGCTCCCTGCTCAGCGGGAGCCTGCTTCTCCTTCTCCCTTTGCAGCAACCCCTGCTTGTGGTCTTTCGCTCTTTCCTTCTCTCAAATAAATAAATAAAATCTTTTTAAAAACCATGGATAAATCTTGAAGACATTATGTTAAGTGAGGTAAGTCAGTCACAAAAGGACAAATATGGCATGATTTCACTTTTAGGAGATATCTAACATAGTCAGACTCTTATAAACAGAAAATAGAATGATGGTTTCAGGGGCTGGGAGAAGGGGGAGAGAGGGAGTTATTCAATGGGTATAGAGTTTGAGTTTTGCAAAATGAAAAAGTTCTAGACATCTACTGCACAACAGGGTACATACAGTTAACACTACTGTACTGTACACTTAGGGTTAAGATGATAAATTTTAGGGGTGCCTGGGTGGCTCAGTCGTTAAGCGTCTGCCTTAGGCTCGGGTCATGATCCCAGGATCCTGGGATCGAGCCCCGCATTGGGATCCCTGGTCCACGGAGAGCCTGCTTCTCCCTCTCCCATTCCCCCTGCTTGTGTTCTGTCTGTCGCTGTGTCTCTCTCTGTCAAATAAATAAATATAATCTTAAAAAAAAAGATGATAAATTTTATATTATATTTTTAAACCCCCTCCCCCCACAAAGAATGAACAGAATTTCTGGGTAATAGGGTGTGCCTATCTTCAACTTTAAAATTTAAAACAAAATTGTTTTCAAATTGGTTGTGCCAATTACACTATCACTAGTAGTGTATAAGAATTTTGCTCCACATCCTCACCAGTATTTGGTATTGTCTTGCTTTTAAAACCCCTGATGGATTGTTTTAATTCGCATTTTATTGATTACTAGAGACTTTGCTCCTCTTTCGGATGTTTACTGGCTATTTGGATTTCCAATTAAGTGAACGACCTATTCATGTCTTTTGCCCATTTTTCTATTGTTTCTTTTATCTTTTCAATTGATTTTTATCAGTTCTTTATGTATTTTACGTGCAAATCCTTTATAAGTCAATCGAGTAGCAAATATCCCCCAGTTTATGCCTTGTCTTATCACTTTTTTTTTTAAGATTTTATTTATTTATTAGAGAGAGAGAGAGAGTGAGAGACAGCATGAGAGGGGAGAAGGTCAGAGGGAGAAGCAGACTCCCCGTGGAGCTGGAAGCCTGATGTGGGACTCGATCCCGGGACTCCAGGATCATGACCTGAGCCGAAGGCAGTCACCCAACCAACTGAGCCACCCAGGCGCCCCTGTCTTATCACTTTTTAAAATGCAGAACTTTAAAGAAAATAATCTTTTTATGTAGTCAAATTTACCCATCTCTTCTATTATGGTTTACTCTATTTATATCTTGGTTTAATAATTTTTTTTTTTTTACCCCGAGGTCACAATGACACTCTGTGTTTTCTCCTAAAACATTAAAGTTGTGGTGGAATTGAAATTTGAAGACATGTGAGAACCCGGAATGGCAAATCAAGAGAGGGTTTCCTTTCCTAGGAGGCAGATGCCCAAAGTGGTCTATCTACATGGAGTTAGAACCAAAGTGGCTGCAGGGAGAGTTGGTCTAACGTCAGGAAGGGTTTCCCGTCCACAAGGGTTTGCAAAGTTTCATTGGCTTATTGAAGCAATGGAGTCTATTGCGTTTTGTTCGGTAGCAGGGGGTGGTTGCCCGGGGGTTGCTGGACGCTAGAGAGATTATAATTCAATTGGAAGGGAAGAGGTGAAGAGACAAGGGACAGACAAAATGACTGTCAGATCTCTGTGAACCTAAATATATCACTAACAGGCTTCAAGGCACAAACTAAAAATAAGTGTGTACAGCTCTATTTCTGCTTTCATACTTACCCTTTATCTTTCACTTAGAACTTTCTATCTAGCAGAAATAAAACAATCTCAAGAGAATATGGCCAAAACCACAGTGGAAATGATTAAAAAAAAAAAAAGTGCGGCATTGAATTAGAAATACTCTGCTTGAGTACCAACGGAAGTGCGGACCTTCTCTGAAGCCTTTGAAAGTCAGATTAAAATGGCTTTGAGCGGAGGGAGGAGACCTCTGGAGCTGTTTGGATCTCTGCAGAGGGTTTTTTTCAGTCTCATGATTGGGTCACCTGAAAAGTCCTTCTTGTTCTACGTAACCCAGGCTGGCTGCCCTAAATAAGGAGGATGTTTCAAAAGGAGCCAGTAGAGAAGGTTTAGGAAAGACAAGGAGACAGAAAGCCCGGCCCCGATAGGAAAGCAGAAGGAGTGGAGTAAGAAGAAAAGCTCTAGAGGAATAGACTGACAGATTGGGGATGAATGACACTCCTGGCTCCTCCAAAGGGACATCACCATCAATCTTTAGTTTTTCATCCTAAGCTAATGAAGGGGAGCAAGAGAGGAAGGACAATGCAGTGTGAATTATTACACAGCCCTTGGCTTTCAGAGTCCCGCCAGTAAAAGAGATTTATGGAGTGAAAACTTCAAGCATAGGGTTCTAGAAAATGCTCACACCACCTTCAGGCACACTTATCAACTACATCTGTGCACTCATGCACGTGTCTTTCTCCGTGTGCACACACATACATTCATGCCCACAGAAATAGCCCATATGCAATAGTGTGCAACATAATTCCACTCCAGTTCAGAAACAACCCTGTCCATTCTTCTGTTTCCACCAGGCTCCGGGGTAGATCCAGCCACTGATGTGAATTTTGTTACAGTTGGCACAGTATGAGAGGGCACCTATAAAAGAGATGAGGAGTTGCAGAAGTTGCACTAAGAAATATCAAATTGAATATGGGGAATGATTTTTCTCGAGGAAGGGCATGAGGAAAGCAGTGTTTCATGCAAGTTATTCTGTTAACTATATATAAGAGGAAGTTAAGTTTTTACCACGAGAGACAGGAAGACTGAGAAGGAGACCATGCCATTGAACAGATACAAAAAGCGACTCTTGGAAATGTCAGATAAAAACAAGGACCGTAACTGCCAGAACCAGATAGATTGATCCTAGGGTGATGTATATCTATCTCCTGTCATCTTCTTTCTATTTCCAATTTCCTGGGAGTTGGGGTACAGCCAGGAGCTGGGGGAGAGGGATCTTTGCTCTCGTGCCCTTGGTTGCTCCAATGAGGAAGACAACTGCCCTGTCTGGGTGTCTCAGGAGTCCACTCAGAGGCTCGCAGACAAGGACTTCTGAGCCAAATCCATGGCAAAGTCCTAGCTGGTGTGAAACACCCTCTTAGACAGGGAGGCAAAGGGAAGGGAGGCTCCGGCTATTGATAGCTCAGCCATGGTGGCTCTTACACACCCTACCCTGATCGTGACCACTCTTCCTTTCCTCCCTTGATTCAGTGTTAATGGTTGGGAATTACTCTGGGTATTTAACTTTACTTCCTCATGCTTCGGTGGTAAACAATATCTCGGATACGCATACGTTAGACTTTAATATGTTTAAAAGCAATCACAGAATCATCATAGAGCCTTGTGAAATTATAATTTCAGCTGTATTTGTTTTTATGTGCCATTTATTGGATTGAACTATATGTGATTGCTGACATATTTGAGCATTTTGACCTACAAAAATAATCACCTTGTAAATTTCACCTGAATATTAAGAACGTACTGTGTGCTTAATAAGAGTAGAGGGCAATGTGGTAGAATAGTTTAAATAGTTAAAAACCAGAACCAAGCTGCCTTTTTTTTTTTCCAGGTCAGCTTCACCCTATAGTCTTATGTAATTTTTCTGTGTCTCCCTTTCCTCATCCTTAGAATGGAGATAAAAATAGTACTTACTGGGGCACCTTGTGGCTCAGTCGGTAAGCCTCTGCCTTCAGCTCAGGTCATAATCCAAGGGTCCTGGGATCGAGTCCCACATCGGGCTCCTGCTTCTTCCTCTCCCTCTGCCTGCCGCTCCCCTTGCTTGTGCTCTCTCTCTCTCCCTCCCTCTGTCAAATAAATAAATAAATAAAATCTTTAAAAAATAAAAAAATAGTACTTACCTCCTAGGCTCATTGTGAGAATTTAGATAAGCTATCATATATAAAACACTTAGAATAGTGCCTAACTCAAAGTAAGCTTTATATAAATACTATTATTATTACATATTAGTCACTGTTACCTCATTTAATTTTATTATTAAGTATTTCAGGCACACAAAAAGGTATAGATAATAAGAAAATTAACATTTATCTGTAAACCTTCCATCTTAGAAATAAAACATCACCGATATAATGGAAACCCCATAGAAACCCTTCCCTTATCACATTACTGCCCCTCTGTTCTCAGCGGTAACTTCTGTCCTGAACTCGATGGTTATCATTATCATTGAAGTTTTTTACTTTTACTACATTTGTATATAACATAAGCTATATATAGTGTTAATATGTTTCTTAATTTTATAAGTGGTGTCATACCATACTTACCCTTCAACTTGCATTTGTTGTTCAGTATTATGTTTTTGGTATTTATATATGTAGATTCATGAAGCTCTAATTTATTCATTTTAACTACTGTAAAAGTATTCTAATGAAAAGAATGTGTCACAGTTTATTTAAACCATTCTCCTTTGGGGTAACATTGAAGTTGCTTCTGAAACTCTGCTATTACAAACTCATTATTTAATTTTGTCGGACACTTTATATTGAGAAAATGGTGAACGTCTCTACGTGGCATGATCTAGGGAAGAGAGATAAGCAGTTACTTCAGATAAGTAGTCAAGGATTTTCTTCAGTGATGGGAAGCCACTGGAGGATGTTGAGCAGGGTAGTGATTTATTTTTTAATAGATTATTAGGACTACTATCATAATATCCAGGAGGTAAAAATCGAAACAGGAGGACTGGCTAGGAGTATATTGCTATAGTTTAAACTAGAGGCAACGGTGACTTAGATCAGGGTTGTAGCAGAGGAAAATCCCAAAGTGGACAGATTGAGCATATATTTAGAAGTTAGACCAAGTAAGATTTTCTAGTGGATTTGATAAAGATTACACAAAAGAGAAGTCGAGGATAACTCTCCAATTTTTAGCCTGAGTAAATGGATGAATGATGGCCCTATTTTCTTAAATGGGGAACTTTTCAAGAGGAGATTTGGGAGGAAAATGAATACTGTCCTTTGTTTCGAATATGTTAATTTTGAGATGCCTATTAGACGTCCAAGTGGAAACTTTGAATTGGATGTTCAATATATGAGTGTGGTGTTTAGGGGATAGAGATAAACTAAATATGTTAATTTAAAAGTCATTAGCAGGGACGCCTGGGTGGCTCAGTGGGTTAAGCCTCTGCCTTCAGCTCAGGTCATGATCTCAGGGTATTGGGATGGAGCCCCGCATCGAGCTCTCTGCTCAGCGGGGAGCCTGCTTCCCCCTCTCTCTTTGCCTGCCTGCCTACCTGTGATCTCTTTATCTGTCAAATGGATAAATAAAATCTTTAAAATAAAATAAAATAAAAGTCATTAGCATAATAATGTTTCTTGCCTTGAAATCTCATGTATTTTCCTCGAAAAGTGTTTCACTTTTGCTTTCCACATTAGACTTTTAGTCCAGCTGGAATTAAATTTTTTTGTATCGTGAGAGATGAGGATTTAATTCCCCCCCTAAGGGAGGTCCATTTTCCCCAGCAGTATTTAATACACAGTCCTGTCTTTTTTCCACTGGTCTGAAATGTCAGATATCAAGTTTAAATACCACAGGTCTGTTTCTGGATTCCCTATTCTTTTAAATTGGTCAGTTTGACTCTGCCTATGCAAACACCACACCATCTTAATCATTATGTGATTTAGTCAGGGCTTAATACAAGAACAGAAACAACTCAAGATATTCCAAGCAGAAAGGAATTTAGCGCATCAAATTAAAGGAAGTCGATGCTTCCAAAATGGTTGGAAGGGCTGAAAGAACAGTCAGAAGGTGCCACTAAACTCATTAGTTGAAGAACATACCACCATGGTTGATCAACGGGCCAGGAAATGGCTGCTCCCACCATCATGACTGCCAACACCGCTTCTATATGCCCCAGAGCTTCTGAGAAAAGGCTGTAGTTGCTATTTATAACTTCCTTAGTCAACTCTCCATTCCATTTTTATTTTATTTGTGTGTGTGTGTGTGCTCAGTCAGCATCTGGCTGGCTCTCGTCCCTGGTGGAGAGATCCACATCTTTATTCCTGAAGGAGCTAGCCTATGATGGTCCTGCCTGCATTGGTGTGCTCTAATCTTCCATTAGCTCCACCCCAGTCATGGAGGGGCTGTGAGGCTCCTCAGAGAATCCCCTGGGTTTGCGCGTACTCCTCCTTGCTCTCATTGTGAGGTAACAACTCTCTTTCACCTCAGCTGGTCCAGGAACCTCTTTGCCTCATTTCAGTGGCATGAAGAATACAAAATGATCAGGAAGGGGCGCCTGGGTGGCTCAGTGGGTTAAAGCCTCTGCCTTCGGCTCAGGTCATGGTCTCAGAGTCCTGGGATCAAGCCCCGCATCGGGCTCTCTGCTCAGCAGGGAGCCTGCTTCCCCCCTCTCTCTCTGCCTACCTCTCTGCCTACTTGTGATCTCTCTCTCTGTGTCTGTCAAATAAATAAATAAAATCTTTAAAAAAAAAGAGAGAGATTCACTCTTATCAACGTGCCTTAGCTGGTTCCCTCAGGTACAGTAGCATATGGCTCATTATTGGTCTGTGCTGTTGGCAGATTATCTTTAGGAGGTACATAGTAGCCAGAT
Source organism: Potos flavus (assembly GCA_028534135.1). Classification (NCBI taxonomy): domain Eukaryota; kingdom Metazoa; phylum Chordata; class Mammalia; order Carnivora; family Procyonidae; genus Potos; species Potos flavus. Next base: position 53,867,143 of record CM052897.1, on the reverse strand, counting down.
CTGCCTTGGTGAGAGAAAATCTATTTTGTTGAGTAATTTCCAACCTTGTTCTCACAGCTACAGTATTAATGAGCCCCTTTAGCAAGCCCTGGGTGGCTTGATAAAGAGGCTAACCGACATTTACAGATCCGGGTCGTCTTGTCCAGCTGATTATCGAGACCCATCAGTGCCCTTTGGTGATCAAGCATCTATCAGTTTGTAGTTGTGTTGATTATTCCTGTTTTATCTTTGTTTTCTAGTTTTTACTTTTACAATTATTATTTCCTTCCATCTGCTTTGGTGGGAGGAGTTTGCTGTGACATTCTTTTTCTAACTCAGCTCTTTGCTTTTCTTTCTTCTTATTAACGTATTAAGGCTATAAACCCCTCTCTGATGCTGCTTTAGCTGTATCCCATATATTTTGTGTATTTTCTTTGTTGTTCGTTGTAAATGTTATCTAATTTCCATTATTTATTATGCTTTGAAATTTGTTCTTAAATTACTAACCATATGGGATTTTATCTTTTTGTTATTGCTGTCTAAATTAATTGCTAATGTTCAGAGAAATGTGGTCTGCGTAACACCGAGCCCTTTTATTTGTTGAGATTTGTTTTGTGGGCCAGTGTATGGTCAGTTTTAAAATGTGCTGTACATTCTTTTTTTTTTTTTTAAGAGAAGGAAGTTGGAGAGGTGGAGTTGAGGGAGAGGGAGAAAGAGAATATTAAGTAGGCTCCATGCCCAGAACGGAGACCAGCTCAGGGCTCGATCTCATGACCCCGAGATCACGACCTGAGCTGGACATTTACCTGACTGAGCTACCCAGGTGTTCAAAATGTTCCGTACATTCTTAAGACAAATGTGTATTTCCTAATTACTGCATAAAAGGTTCTATATATCCATCAGTGCATCCTTGTCAATTGTGTTATTCAAATCTCCTGTCTTTACTAATTTTTGTTTGCCAACTCATCACTTAATTGAGGGCTATGACTTTTTCAATCTCCAACTTATAATCATTCATCAATTTCTTATTATACCTTTGTTTTATGCATTTGAAGTGATTATATAAAAGTGAGCAATTGCTATTATCTTCCTGGTGAACTGTTACTTTTATGATTATATAGTGACTACTTTTTTTTTTAAAGATTTTATTTATTTATTTGACAGAGATCACAAGTAGGCAGAGAGGCAGGCAGAGAGAGAGGGGGAAGCAGGCTCCCCGCTGAGCAGGGAGCCCGATGCGGGGCTCAATCCCAGGACCCTGAGATCATGACCTGAGCTGAAGGCAGAGGCTTTAACCCACTGAGCCACCCAGGCGCCCCTATAGTGACTACTTTTTTTATTTTAAAGTTTATTTTTTTATTGTAGCACAATATACATAAACATAAAATTTACCATTTTAGCCGTATTTAACACTTCAGTGTCATTAAGCATGTTCACGCTGTTGTGCCATCATTACCACTATCCATCTCCAAAACTTTCGGTCATCCCATTAACCAATAACTCCCCATTATCCTCTCTCTCCAACTCCTGCTAACCACTATTCTGAGTATCTTTTTTTTTCCTTCTTCTTCTTTTTTTTTTTTAGTAGGCTCCACTCCCAGTATGGAGCCCAATGGGGGGTTTGAACTTACTACCCCGAGATCAAGGGTTGGGTGCTTGTGTATCTTAAAGTCTATTTTGTCTCATAGTAATATAGCAATGCCAGCTTATTTGGTATCTCTTTCTATTCTTTTACTCTCAAGCATTCTATGTCATTATGACATATAATAGCACGTAACTAAATTTTTAAATGCAGTCTGACAATCCAGTCTTTTAACTGGTGACTTGAGTCCACTTACAATTATTGAGTTTACTGATAATTTTTCATCTTTATGTACTATCTTATTTTGTACTTATATTTCTTCCATGTGTCTCTCTTCCTGCTTTCTACTAAATTGCTGAAAGTCTTAAATTCCTTTTATCCTATACTGATTTGAAAGTTGTATATTCTATTCTTTTCATGATTACTCTAGTTTTTAAAAAAAATAACCTTACTGGAGGGCCCTTGGGTGGCTCAGTTGGTTAAACGTCTGCCTTTGGCTCAGATCATGATCCCAGGGTCCTGGGATCGAGTCCCACATCAGGCTCCCTGCTCAGTGGGGAGTCTGCTTCTTCCTCTCCCTCTGCTTGCCACTCCCCCTGCTGTGCTCTCTCTCTCTCTCTGTTAAATAAATAAAATCTTTAAAAAATAATAATCTTACTGGCTTAGTCAATATCCCTACTATCCTCCCAAATAATGTAAGAGCCTTGGAAAATTTAACTCTGATCATGTCTCTCTCATTTCATTCATTGTTATTATCTGGTATTATATTACCTTATGTTTCTATCCCCAAATTGTCATTTGTTTTGTTTTGTTTTTAGACAGAGGGAGAGAGGCAGGGTGAGGGGCAGAGGGAGAGGGAGAGAGAGAATCTTAAGCAGGCTCCGCACCCAGCATGGAGCCAAATGAGAGGCTTGATCTCACAATGCTAAGATCACGACCTGAGCTGAAAATCAAAAGCTGGATGCCTAACCGAGCCACCCAGACACCCCCCAAATTAGTCTCTGTTATTGTTTGCATAGTCAATCCTTGTTTAGCTATATGCACATATTTTCCAGTTTCTTTATTCACTGTAACTATTCTTGTAAGTCTTATTTTTAGTTCTTCCTTCTGGATTGAAATTTTTTTTCAGGAAATTCTCTGAGGAAAGTGTCTTTAGTGGGAAATATATTTATGCTAAGAAACCTATTTTTGTTTGTCTGGAAATTTATTTATTTCATCCTTACCCTTGAATGATAGTACAGCTACATAAAAATATCTTGAAATTTTTTAAACTCAGCACTTTGAATATATTACTGTCATCTATTCTCTATTGTTACTTTTGGAGAGTTTGCTGTGACTATCACTGTTGTTACCTTGAAGGTAAGGTGATTTTCTATCTGTTTGCTTTTAAGCTTTCTTCGTTGAACTTGGAATTGTTCAGTTCACAGCAACATGTGTGGATATGGATTCAGTTTAATTGATTCTGCTGAAGACTCGTACAATCTGAATCTGAGGATTCATATCATCTATTAATTCTGGTAAATTCTCAGCCATAAGCTCTTTGAATATTGCCTCCTCTAATTCTCTTTATGCTCTCCCTGTGAACCAGCGGTGTATGTATGTTGGATCTTCTCATTTTCTAGCAAATCTTTTAGTCTCTAATATTTTCTAACTCTTTATCTTCTTGTATTGTCTTCTAGACAATTTCTTCATATCTCTCCTCTGGCTCTATAATTCTCTCTTTACTTATGCTTGGGTTTCTTTTAATTCATCCATTTAGTTTCTTTTTAAACTTAAAACAAATTGAAGTATAACATACATACGTAGAAGTGCACAAAAAAAATATAAATGTATTGTTGTATTAATTACTGTAATTACAGCTACAGACTGAGAAATAGAATGTTGCCAGATCCCAGATGCTCTCCACCTCCCCCTTCTTTTTTTTTTTTTTTAAGATTTTACTTATTTATTTGACAGAGAGAGAGAGAGATCACAAGTAGGCAGAGAGGCAGGCAGAGAGAGAGGGGGAAGCAGGCTCCCTGCTGAGCAGAGAGCCTGATGTGGGGCTTGATCCCAGGACCCTGAGATCATGACCTGAGCCGAAGGCAGAGGCTTTAACCCACTGAGGCACCCAGGCACCCCGCCACCCAGGCGCCCCGACCACCTCCCTCTTCTTGATCACAGCAAAGACAGTGGCGATCAGGAAGGAGGAGATGGAGAGCTTCTGGGGTCTGGCAACATTCTTCTTCTCCACAAGAGGTAACCACATTCCCGACCATTATGGTAATCACTTCCTTGCTTTTTTAAAAAAAAGTTTTACCACTTAAGTATGCATTCCTAAACAATATAAGTAGGTTTCATCTGTTTGGGGACTTTATAAAATAAACACTGTATGTAAATATTTGTGATCTTTGGACCAATATTATATATTTAATATTCACCTGTATTATTGTGTTTACCTGTAGCTCCTTTGTGTGTCTGTGTGTGTGTGTGTTTATATAATATTCCACTGTCTAATATACCAAATATTTAGCCATTCTACTGCTGTGAACATTTTGTAGTTTCTCATTTGGTGTTATTATGAACACTGCTGCCACGAACATTATGGTACATTTATCCTGGTAAATACAGATGTGTATTTTTGTAGGTTATATATTAAATATAGAGCTGCCAAGTCCAAAGGTATGCCTACCTTCAATCTTATCAGAGAATACCAAAGTAATCTTAAAAATGTACTAAGTTACACTCTGATCAGCAGTGCATCAATATACCCATTGCTTAACCTAGCCAGTACTGGGTATTGTAGGAGTAATTTTTAATTTGAGTCAATATGGTGGGTATGTGATAATATTTAATTATGGTTTTAATTTGTAACTAGTAATTTCACTAGTTACTAATTAAATTATACACTTCTATCTGTTTGGTTTTTTATATTTAGTGACCCTCCTAGATATGATCTATTGGTACTGAACATCTATTCCTATTCTCTTTTATTTGCCTTTTCATATAAGAGAATCTGGAAAGCAAAACAAATAAACACCTGAGGCGCCTGGGTGGCTCAGTGGGTTAAAGCCTCTGCCTTCAGCTCAGGTCATGATCTCCGGGTCCTGGGATCGAGCCCTGCATTGGGCTTTCTGCTCAGCGGGGAGCCTGCTTCCCCCTCTCTGCCTGCCTCTCTGCCTACTTGTGATCTCTGTCAAATAAATAAATAAAATCTTTTAAAAAATAAAATAAAATAAACAAATAAACACCTACCTACATTTCCCAGGTTCCGGATACAAATTAGGTTCTACCCAAAAAGATGGACTCATGAAAGATTTAGAAGGCAGAAACAAGGTAGGGGCCACCTTCCTGATAGTTTTAGTGCCGCATTTATCTTTGTCAATGTGAAAGGCAGGTACGATAAAGACAGTGAAGTGACTCTGACCTTCATTCCTCCAGCTCATTCAGTGATTTGTAAGCAACTACTTCCCTGATTCCTTCTTGTTTAAAATACCTAGAGAGATTTCTTTTCAATCCTGAATGCTGACTGATACAATGACTATTGCACTTCAAGTAATCTAAGATGATACCGAAGGTAAGAAACACCATTATTTTATTGACACTAAGAAAGCCACCGTGGCAATTAAACTAAGACAAATGTTTTTCTGACACTTAGCAATTTTCCCTACCTACTTAAAGAGCCATTTTAGACATTAGACGTGGGTTTTATAATGTATTACCCTTGTGTATTTATAAGAAAAGAAAATATAAGGGAAATAAATGAGTTAGGGCACTTCCAACACTTCTGCACATTCAGAATCCATCTCTTTTTAATGTCTTTTAAATTCCGTGCTTTTCCACACAATGGCATTTTCTGTGATCTCAAGAGCGTTAGTAATGTAGCATTTCACAACAAGAGTGCTCCCTATTGTCTCCAGGATTTGTTCAAAGTCACTGTCATCCATTCTGCAAATTTTGATGTATATGAACAGGCGATGACAACTCCATCAAAAAGGCTGCCTACCCAGCAGTTATTGTGGCCAATATCCCGATTTCAGAGACACTAAAATGTGAACAAAGCACATCTTAGAATTGATGAAATGCGGTATGCTTTCCATATCTAAAAATTCTCCTATGTTCTTTTTCAAATTTGTTTGTTCTTTTTTAAAATAGTATTTTGTAAATGGTATTTTGTAAATAGTATTTTTAAATAGTATTTTGTTTTTTCTTATCTTAAAAAATTCTTCCTTTGTATCTTTAATCACGAGTGTATTTTATTATCTGGATCTGATAATGCAGTATCTTAAGTTCTGGGGAGTCCAAATCTACTATTTGGTAGTTTCTTTACATCTCTGTAATTTTGATTTATGAGCTTATCTTGAGCAAGACTTTATCTGTGGGAATTCTGTGTGGCCTCCTGAGGTTGTCTCCTTTCAGAAAGGTTTATATGTTTTCTTCTGCCGGGCAATAAAGCCTGAGATCACTTTTAATATTAATTTCTAAGCCAAAGAATCCCTACACTATACATATGATATAAATTTGAACCCCAAAGTGGCATAAAGTGCGGCAAAAAAATCTTGCAGGAGAATGTGTTTTGATATGTTGGAATTCTTCTCCAGGACCCTGATCAAGACAAACTTCTTTGTCCTCTCCCTTTACCAGTGGACAGACTATTTCTTTTTATCCAGGATCAGCTCTCACAATTACCATTCAGATTTTTCAGCTTTCTTATTTCTGATCCCTGAAGAGATTTTTTCTCTTTCTATCAAGCTTAGTTCACATTTAAAAGAATATTTTAGGGGTGCCTGGTTGACTCAATCTGTATTGCATGTGACTTGATCTCAGGGTTATGAGTTTGGGTCCCATGTTGGGTGTGGAGATTACGTAAAAATAAAATCTTTAAAATAAATAAATAAAATAATGTTTTCTATTTTATTCAATATTTTAGGTGGTTTTTAAGAAAAATAATTTCTTTTTTGCAAAAGGTTCTATTTATTTATTTGAGAGGGAGAAAGCACACACAAGCAGGGGGAAGGGCAGAGAGAGAGGGAGCCGCAGACTCCCCCATAAGTGGCTAAGCGAGGGTGGACCTGGGGCTCCACGAGGGGCTCTATCCCAGGACCCTGAGATCACGCCCTGAGCCAAAGTCAGACACTTACCAGACTGAGCTACCCAGGTGCCCCTCTAGGTGCTAAATTTATAGTAAATCATTCTTAATGCTGGAATCAAAAGTCCATCTCATTAATGTGTACTATGAAATTCCCATTTAACAAATGAGAAAATTAAAGTTCAAAGAGGTTAATCATTTTCCCAAGTTTATGCAGATAACAAGTGGTAGAACCAAATATCAATCTAAGATTTTTTTTGTCTCCAAACCCATGCCATTTTTATTGGGCCACAGTTAGGCAGCCTTGTAGTTTTCGATCTCCTGATACTAGAGTGACTTTCCTATATTTGCAGTTAACTGAATGATTACATTCTTATCTATTATAGCCGAAGATTTAAGTTATTTGTACTTTATAAAAATGTCACAATGAAATTTTGACGAATTTCTGAATATTCTATTTTAGACTTCTATGGGGTGCCTGGATGGCTCAGTGGGTTAAGCCTCTGCCTTCGGCTCAGGTCATGATCTCAGGGTCCTGGGGTCGAGCCCCGCATCGGGCTCTCTGCTCAGCGGGGAGCCTGCTTCCCCCTCTCTCTCTGCCTGCCTCTGCCTACTTGTGATCTCTTTCTCTCTGTCAAATAAATAAATAAAATCTTTAATAAAAAAAAAAAATAGACTTCTGGGCTTGGAATACACCTTAAAAGGTCATCTTGTCCATTCCATTGCCTCCAGACAGAACCGCCCTCCAGCCATTACTCACAATCTTTGCTAGATGATAATTTCCCTGGGATTTAAGGTGCTATAGAAGACAAATTATAAATTCTTTTAGTCAAGCTCAGGCTTAGGGAGTCTCCTGACAGGGTTTTTTCTTCCTTAAGTCTGAATTCATTCTCTCCTTCCATACCTCCGTCATTCCTGTTCACAGGGGAGAAACAAAAGAGCTTTCCTTGTCCCCTATAAATAGCATCTTTGCCTCTCCCCATTCCTAACTAACCACAAGCCCCTATGGAACCGCTGATACTTTAAGCTTTTCCTGCTTTCTTCCTTTTTGGTCGTGAATTTTTTTCTCAGCTGTAACTCCTGGTGAGTTATCTCCCCTTAATGATGCTGACATACAGGACCCAGATAAAGTGCTATATAAATGCTAAGTAATCACAGCCAGGCTTGGCTTTGTGATACAGGTTATCTCAGGCTGTTGTGTTATGGGATCAGCTCCCCGTTGACATTCAGGATGAAGTTTACCAGCTGTAGAAGCTGTAGACTTTTTTTTTTTTTTTTTTTTCAATGAAACAGTTTTGTAAGTACTGGTGCTCTACTAGGAGGCTTCAAAAGAGAGCATGCTATTATTTGCTGGTCTGTTTGTTCTTCGACATGCACACATATGTGGCTTATTAGTGTATACTGGTATTACTAACAGACTTTCAGAACATGGCTACTCCAGGAGATGGGAGCAAATCCTCTGTGCTGGGTGTTGGGGGTGAAGTTGGAGGGAGAGCCAGAGAGAAGAGGGATTATGGTGCAGATAGATATGGTGTACATCTGGGGCACCTGGGTGGCTCAGTGGGTTAAGCCTCTGCCTTCGGTTCAGGCCACAATTCCTGGGATCGAGCCCCGCATTGGGCTCCCTGCATCTCCCCAAGCTTGTGCTCATTCTCTCTCTCTCAAATAAATAAAATCTTAAAAAAAAAAAAAAA